>JAWXYG010000002.1:66577405-67777405 GCA_034222035.1 Acacia crassicarpa
TCAGCGGAATGGAGCCGCCAGCATATGAAGGTCCCACCTGCTTGGCCCTATTCTGCTTACTTTTCTAACTTCTTTTATTAAATTTCTCATCGTTCGCCCAATTTTGAAGTAATAGGCTTGCAGTCTCAGGGTCAATCCAATCTTGCTTGCCTACACCCTTTCTCAATTTATGAAATCTCTCAGTCAACCACCGGCTTCCCTTATGGTTAAAAGCTTTTTTCAGTTCTTGACGATGTTCAGGCAACGTCATAAACTTACCCTGAAAATCAATAATGAACAATTAGTGCTCCAAATGTTAAAAATACTTAATCAGTTTGTATTTGGATAAGAAATTAATAACTATAAATCACTTAACTTACCAAAAACTCGTCGAACCATCTATTCCGAGTCTCCTTAGGAATGGCTTTCCACGTGCCCCAAGGCTCATTGAAATTACGGAATATTTGGGTTGACAAGACATTAGCCACCGGGGGATAAGGGTCAAATCTTTAGACAGAGGATATGATGCAAATATGAGCATACAAACTAAAGGTTAAAAATCCTTCGTTATTAGTAACTTTATATGACTCACCCCTCGGTGCCGTAAGGACGGATCCAAAGCTTCCCTGTCACAGGATCTTTCGCTCCCCATATTGGTGTATTAGAGGAACTACCTCCTTCGTCGACCTGGCTATGAGGCGGCAGAATGTGCTAAATGAAGGAATGTGAATTATTGAAGAGTTTGTACATAGATGGTTAAATAAAACTACACATATGTAAATCAATCAGAAATGGTAAATTAAACCTGGTGTCCCCCTTGCTGTGGATCACTGCAGGAAGACGGAGACGATGACATATACAGCGACGGTGAAGTGGACAAATAAACCGATGGTGAAGATGACGTCTCATATGGTGAAACCTCTGGGGAAGCGCCTCTCCCCCCCATGCCTACGAAGGGAGCAGATGGCGTTCCCCTACCCCCTCTGATAGGACGAGGTCGGGATCGACCACGACCACGTCCACCATCTGCACGTCCTCCAGGATGCTCCATCTCTGAACACTTACAAATATTATGTGAAAATATACATAAAAATAAGATATTTATTACTTAATATGACAGTAGCGCTATTACGGAGTATGTAGTATAACAAATTGTCATAAACAAAGAACTAACACAAATCAATCGGATGCTTCATGTTCTTCGTCATCTGCTTGCACGGCTTCCTCTGGAGTCTCATAGTCGTCGAACTCAGACTCGCTATCAGAGTAAATCACTTCTGTCTCATCGTCTGATTCCTCACCGTCAACTTGGATAGGAATCAATTCTAAGTTCGCAGCAGAATCAAACAGATTGCTTGGTACATCGTCGTCGGCAATGTTTATGGGCAGTACATGTTCCACATCAGCTTGGAACGGTTCCTTCATGCAGTCATTTGCTTTTGACTCTTTCGACTGAGGTATAATATTCCGTGTTTTGGTTTTAATAACTCCCACCCACCCTTGGCGGAAAGTTCTACAGAGACCCTTAATTTGTCAATGCCAATTTGAGTTTTTGAGTTTGTACTATTCAAAAGCACTTATAGATAGAAAATTAATTAATATAATTGATTTGAGTTTGTAATAATTTGTTATACCGGCTTTGCCTATCATAATATATAATGTATGGTTGCTCGTATCTGATTTTTCATGTTGGAATAAAAGAAGCGATACATGCGCACATAAAGTTACGCCTTTACATGTATATATGTTGAAAAATAACAATGATCACAGTGCATTCCAAGCCAAACCATAAGCAATGGGTTAAATTTCTGTTGCTCTCAACAAATTAATTAACTGTATACATTTCGCAATAAGAAGATACGGGCATTTTATACTTCTACCAAGTAACTCTGCTTCAACAGAAATTTAATTAGTTCTTATTTATGAAACCCGAGGGTGAACAAATAGTTTGTGATCAGACGTCCCAGTTCTAATTTTGGTTACTCTCTCTCTATATATATAGAGAGAGAGACACACACACATGAATGTATGTATGTATGCATTGGGTAGACTGAAATTTATCATTTTAACTTGTATATATTCCCTCTAGTCGTTAATATGAGATATATTTAAAAATTGATCTTAGTCTTAAATATAAAACATATTTTTCATATTTGTCAATCTTATTCTATTTTATCCCTATGAATGGTTGCTCAACAGTAATCAAAGAGGGGAGTGAATGAGGAAATTAAAGAAGATGAGTAAGATGTTTTAGAAAGGAAAAAAAAAAAGTCATCTTAACTATTGCCAATGCTGTGTTCAAATCAAACCCTCCCATTTCCCAATTCGGATGATGTTCTCGCCAAGACTTTTCAAGTGGATATAAAATGTATATCATTGATTTGAGTTTGTATGATTTGTTTGTGGGTTTGCCTGTCATAATAATGTATGGATCTTTGAATCTCATTTTTCGTATTGGAATAAAATAAACGATATACAAACAAACTCGCGCATTATATAAGTTAGGCCTTTACATGTGTACGTTGAATAATATCAATGAACACATTACCTTGCAACCAAGCCATAAGCAACGTGAGATTGAGGGCCAAAGTTCTACTGATCTCAACAAATTAACCCTATTCATTTAGCAAGAAGATACTAGCTAGCATTTTATACGTCTACCGAGTAACCCCTAGAACAACGGAAATGTAGTTCTGATTTATATGTATTTTGTGTAGAGTGAAATATAATTTAGCATTTTATATATCTTGCTTTCGATCATACTTTCACCTTCACGATATTGATCAAACTTCTATACACTCAGCATCATATTCTGGGAATCTTCATTATATTTAATATTGATCACATTTTTTCATGTCACCATTTCTTTAGATATATATATATATATATATATATATATATATATATATATATATATATATATATATATATATTGTTGGTGCACCTAGCATTCTTTAAAAATAACAACATATTCATTAGATAAAGGGTTTATGAAAAATGATAAATATAGAGGACAAAATAATGAATTGAGATTTTGTATATATATAGATTCAAATCCAAAACCCTCTTATATTAGGGACCTGAAGTAGTATTATATATCATGCATTTCCATTATTTCTTCTTCATATCTCATGCGCCAAAGATGGTTTCCAATTTAATGATGATACTTGAGAAAATAGAAGAAAACGATACTACTACTTTGTAATAATTTCAGGGTATAAAACTTCACGCTGAGAGGGATTTGTTTTTAACTGATTTAGTTTGAACACGGATTGATATATAGTAAATCAGCATAGAAACTTGATAGTCCCCCCCCCCCCCCCCCCCCCAAAAAAAAAAAAGAAAAAAGTATCTTTAGTGATAATCTCTACAAGTTTTTTTTTTTTAAAAAAAAATTATTTCTCTGTTTCAAAATATTATTTGTATTTGATTTGTTTCTTTAAAAAAATTACCAGGATCATCATATCTTTATTTACCACTTTTAATAATTTTAATTTGTGTATTAAAACAATTCGTTAGAAACAACTTAATAAAATTCATTTAGCACAAAATATCATAATAGAATTATGTATTACTGATGAGCGCTTGGAATATTTGTGTTTGTGTGTGTGTAGCCTTTGATATGCAAGTAGACACTTCTTTGTAACCGTAAGCTAGCAAGTGAGCTTTGGCTGCCTTTTTTTCTTTTAATAATTAAAAAAGAAACAAAGTAGAAGACATAGCAATTGATGATGAGGTACTTATTATTAGTTGACGAAGATGTGAATATGAAATGGTCTTTTCCTTTAAGAATGTTTCTTGATTGCGGTATATATTAACATTTGGAACTCTTCTCATAAAGTATATTTACCAAAAGAATTCATACTTTTCTTTAAAAAATTAAACTTGGCATATGAATAATGCGGAACCGGCCATATATAATTCTAATAAGATGTAGCGCTTTCTCATTTTACCAAATTTATAAACTATGTGGGTCTTTTAATTTGGCCCCCCTTCACTAAAGAAATAATTAATTAATAGGGAGACATATTCAAATCCCATTAGTTGACATAAACTTACGTAGTAGGTTAAGACCATGTTATCAATATCAGCCCATTCGGTATTTAACTGTTTGTGCTTTGACGAGTGCGTGCGTAATTTGTTCTCGAAAAACAAATTAATTAAGAAAACAACTTGACAAGTTCCAACAACTTTCATCAAGGGCTTGGTAAGGATATTTCATTAATAAAATATTCTTTATTTCCCGATAAAAATTCTAAACAAAAACTCGGTCTTGTTCATCATCGGGCAAGTAATTAAAAGACCAGATCAAAGGCCCGTGCTTATAAATACACATAGTTACCATGCAACGATCTCCATCCCTCTAAAAGCAGCAAATTATATAGAGAAACAAGCAAGTCGAGTTGCTATAATATCACAAGAGAAAACATGAAAACCTGTTACTTGATCCTCATCGCCTTCCTGGCTCTCTCATCTTCTGCTGTCTCTGCCTTTGATCCTAGTCCACTTCAAGATTTCTGTGTTGCCATCAACGAAACCAAGACTGGTGGTGGTATGTATATATTATCTGAAGCTTTATTTCTCTTTTTCCAACTTCTTCCAATTTCATTTCCATTATGAGATGCATTCATATCAACATTATTTGATCTTTCCTTTATATATTTATATGCAGTTTTTGTGAACGGAAAGTTCTGCAAAGACCCTAAACTTGTCAATGCCAACGATTTTTTCTATGGTGGACTGAAACAAGGAGACACATCTGGTCCCCTTGGTTCAGCGGTGACTCCTGTTGCTGTAACTGAAATACCAGGACTTAATACTTTGGGCATATCACTTGCTCGTATAGACTTTGCCCCTAAAGGCTTGAACCCTCCACACACTCATCCTCGTGGCACTGAAATTCTTGTTGTTTTGGAGGGTACTCTTCTTGTGGGTTTTGTTACATCTAATCCTGAGAATAAGCTATTTACCAAAGTACTGTATAAGGGAGATGTGTTTGTGTTCCCAATTGGTTTGATTCACTTCCAACTCAACGTGGGTGACAAAAATGCAGTTGCCATTTCTGGTTTGAGCAGTCAGAATCCAGGAGTCATCACCATTGCCAATGCCGTGTTCAAGTCAAACCCTCCTATTTCTGATGAGGTTCTCGCCAAGGCCTTTCAAGTGGACAACAAAATAATTGATGCTATTCAAAAGAACTTATAGATAGAGAAAAAATTAATATCATTGATTTGATGAGTTTAGTAATAATTTGTTTCTGAGTATGGATATCTTTGTATTTTACTAATTGGAATAAAATAAGCGATGTATACTCGCATTATAAGTTATGCCTTTACATGCATGTTGAAAAATATCAATGAAATAAAATAAGCGATTATAAGTTTCTGGGTATGGATCCTTTAATTTGTATCTTACTTTTCATTGATATTTGTATCTTATTTTTCATATTGAAATAAAATAAGAGATATATACGCGCATTATAAGTTATGCCTTTACATGCATGTGTGTGCTGAAAAATATCAATGAACACATACATTTCAACCAAGCCATAAGCAATGAGCGAGGGCTAAAGTTCTATTGATCTCAACAAATTAACTGTATATACGTTTCGTGAGAAGATACTACAGACTAGAATTTTATACTTCTACCAATTAAGCTGAGTAACTCTGCTTCAACATTTGATTTATGGAAACTGAAGGTGAACATATAGTTTGTGATCAAACGTCCCATTCTAATTTTGGTTACTATATATGCATGAATGTATTGTATAGACAGAAATTTAGCATTTAAACTTGTGTGCTACCGACGATAGTTTGGTTAGATTATTGCGCATCCATCTTGCTTAATGCTTAGGTCATACTTTTGCCTTCCCGGACAATTGATCGAAATTCTATACGCATATATAGCATCACTCACAAGGCTTGTTTAATTTGTCTATCTTCATCATAGTTTTCGTGAATAAATTAACCACGCATGATTATAAAAAATAAATAAATAAGAAAGTGAAAAGTTCGCATCATTTTTCTTACTCTTTTCTTTACACACTCACACATACTCGTGTGTGTATGAGGTGCGTGCATATGCGTGTACGTGTGCTGTGTGTGGCAGAGACAGGGGAGGGCTAGGTGTTTCGCCCCCTAAAATTATAGAAAAGAACCCAAATTTTTTTATAAAATTATATTTCAACCTTATAAAAATTTCAATATTTTCATTGTGGTCCCTATTATTACTAAAATGGAAAAAAAAATATTTATGGGGCTTAAATATGATTTCATAAAGACTTGGGTTCTATTCTATAATTTTTGTCCCCTCTAATTACAATTCCCTTCCTCCGCCTTTGTGTGTATATATATATATTGTTGACGCAACTCGATTAAAAATCAAAGCACACATTGATGGCGAATATGGTTTTAAAATTACTACCAGCCCTAGTCATTAATATAAAAACAAGATGATTTTTTAAAAAAAAAATTAAGGAAGTTAAATAAATTACTTTAAAGTGTTTATATTCATTCTTTTATACTAAATTAATTTATACATTTTACTTATAAATTAATATATATAATCAAATAATACGTGACATATATATAATTAACTAATTTATTTAGCTTATTTAATCTATTCAAATATAAATAAATATCTATATCAAATTTCGCTTACTTACCGAAAATAGGCTTCAAAAGTGAGAACCAATAAGTGAAATGACATCTTATTTTCTTTTCGATATAAAATATAATGTCCAGTTTGGATAAATTCCACTGATAGAATATATATATATATATATATAAACAAAATTTTCAAGAAAAAATAATTTTATTTTAGCGTAATTAATTAAAAATTTCAACATTGTTAGGATCAGGGACGGAATTAGGGAGGCTAGGGGTGGCCCCCGCCCCCCTAAAATTATAGGAAAGAACCTAAATAAGGGGAGAAAATTAAAGAAAAGAACCTAAAATTTTATGAAATCAATATATTTCAGCCTTATAAAAGTTTCAGTATTTTCATTTTAGTCCCTTTCTAATAGTTTCATGGAGGGACTAAACTAAAAATATTGAAATTTTTATGAGGTTTAAATGTGATTTCATAAAAATATGGGTTTGTTTCTGCAATTTCCGCCCCTCCTAATTTCAATTGCTGGGTCCTGGTTAGGATACATCAAATTTGCCAATGATCTGCACAGACAATGGTAACAGTACGTACGTAGTATGACCAATATTGATGCATTATACATGCATGTTACTTACATCATATCGTATCAATATCTCAATTTCCATTTTCTATATATTTTCAATCATGTGTTTCCATGGTTTTTCTGGGCCAAATTTGGAATGCTACTAGTCAAAGTTATAACACACACCCAGCAGACTAGATCAGCGATATTAGGTGTATTAATTAAGTTTGACACAGTGGCCAATGAGAGATGAGACAAGTTCTAATATTTAAGTTGCAAGATCAAGTAATCGTTTGAAAAGAACAATTCGCTTTCCATACAAATAAAATACTAACTACCACTTAAAACGTACCAAGTCTTTACCTGCTTCTCGTTGGATCAAGTATGGTCTCAAAAAGTTTACCAAATCAATTACTCTTCCTTATAAATACGCAAATATACACAAACTGAACTAAAGAGTTTGGAGAGTTTCTGAAAGGCACAAAGAAAACATGAAAACTGCTCACTTTGCTCTCATAGCCCTCTTGGCTCTTGCTTCTTCTGGTGCCTTCGCTTTTGATCCCAGCCCTCTTCAAGACTTTTGTGTTGCGATCAACGACACTAAGACCACTGGTGGTGGTACGTGCATTTTACCCTCTCTTTTTTTCCTCTCTTGAATATACTAAATAAACTCCAATCTGATTAAGCAAGCATAGCATATTGATATATTCTTAGTTCTTATTTTCTTTTCTTTCTCTGCAGTGTTTGTGAATGGAAAATTCTGTAAGGATCCCAAACTTGCCAACGCAAACGATTTCTTCTTCTCTGGACTTAAACAAGGAGACACGTCCGGTTCACTTGGCTCAAGTGTCACTGTTGTTGATATCACCAAAATCCTAGGGCTAAATACTTTAGGAATATCGTTGGCTCGCTTAGACTTTGCTCCAAAGGGTTTAAACCCTCCTCACACTCACCCCCGAGCCACTGAGATACTCGTGGTCTTGGAGGGTACTCTTCATGTTGGTTTTGTCACATCCAACCCAGAGAATCGTCTCTTCACCAAAGTACTAAACAAGGGAGATGTGTTTGTGTTCCCAATTGGTCTCATTCACTTCCAACTCAATGTGGGCAAAACAAACGCGGTCGCCATTTCTGGTCTGAGCAGCCAAAATCCGGGGCTTATCACCATCGCCAAGAATGTGTTTGGATCAAATCCTCCTATCTCTTCCGAAGTTCTTGCTAAGGCATTTCAAGTGGACCCGAAGATAATCAACTATCTTGAAAAGCAATTCTAAGTTGTTACGTACTGATGATATATTGCTTTAATTTGAATAAGTTTGGAAACTATATATATTATGGATTTGAGTTTGGTATGTAGGCTGACGACGCATTATAGTTATCAGGAGAATACAGAGTTAATGATTCTATATAATCTATTCATTGAATTGTTCATCCTTCGGGACTGGGAATAATGATAATACTTTGGTATTTTATATTTTATGTTAATTTTTTTTCTTATATAGATATCATCGATTGTGTCCATTATAATATAGCAGTACTATGTTTTTATCATGTTTTAATTGGACGCGTGAGAAAATTTAATTACCGGTGCCCACGTATTTCTTCAAAGAAGAGGAGAACTCGAGAAGCGTCTCGACAGCTTTGTGTAATTGTTTTAATTTGAAGTTAATTTGAGTTGACCTTACTTACACTTACGCACACATAACTGTTCATCATTATCGAAGACCCAGAAAATCATTATTAAAATAGATCGGTCAACGTAATGTAATAAGATGAACTATGTAATCTAGGGGTCTGGATTTTTTCATTGGCATTTTCTCATTGTCACTCATTAACTTTAAATCTGGACCATATATTTAATAAAATTGTCCGCACCAATAACTTCATGAAGTCAAATCAATGACTTGGATTGGATGATGAAGGATAGCAGCAAAGCAACATGGTTCATAGCTAGTGGTTCGTTCTTAACTTTAATTTTGTACGTGTCTCATGAAACACCCAGCATGAAGTTGACTTGCACTTAACATCACTTTCCTTATGTACATCGATCGAGGTACGTACTTAGCTGACAAAGATGTGAATATGAAATGATCTTTTTCGGAAGAATGTTTCTTGGCTAGCTACGGTATTAATAAAATATGTGCCTGGCCCCCTTCATTGAAGAAATAATTAATAGGGAGACATATTCAAATCCAATTGGTTGACATAACCTTACGTGGTAGCTTCAGACCTCGATACAATATCAACCCATTCGGTATTTGACTGTTCATGCTTTGACAATTGCGCGCGTGCGTACGTAATTTGTTCTTGAGAAGGAATTAATTAAGAAAACACCTTGAAGAGTTCCAACTATTTTCATCAAGTGCTTGGCAATAAAGATATTTCCTTAATAAAATATACTTTATTTCTCGTTAAAAAATCTAAACAAAAACTCGGTCTTGTTCATCTTTTGGTAAGTAAATCAAAGGCTCGTGTTTATAAATTTAACTATAAATTTTGTCCTATATTTAAAATGGAAGGTAGTATCGTTTATTAGAGATTGAAATGATTTTTTTTATCGCTGAGTTTTTCTATTATAATATGTATAAATGGATCTTTGCGTCTTATTGTTCATATTGGAATAAAATAAGCGGTATATACGCACATTAAGTTACTCCTTTTCCTACATGTATGCTGAAATAAGGTGTATTGGTTAAATTTGACACAGTGGCCAATGAGAGATAAGACAAGTTCTAATTTTTAAATTGCAAGTAATCGTCTGAGGAACAAGTCGCTTTCCATACAAATAAAATGCTAACTCGCATTTAAAATTTACCAAGTCTTGGCTTGCTTCGTGCGATCAAGTATGGTCTCAAAAAATTGACCAAATCAATGACTCTTCCGTATAAATAAGCATAGTTTAAAATGCAAACAATCTCATCCCTCCCTTGAACGCAAACATACATTTTATATATTAATTAATAGGGAGACATATTCAATCCAAATTGATTGACATAAACTTACGTGGTAGGTTAAGACCTTGTTGTCAATGTCAGCCCATTCGGTATTTAACCGTTCGTGCTTTGACAAGTGCGTGCGTAATTTGTTCTCGGAAAAAAAGAAAAAAGAAAAAAAAAGAAAACAACTTGAAAAGTTCCAACTATTTTCATTAAGGGCTTGGTAAAGATATTTAATTAATAAAATATTCTTTATTTCTCGTTAAAAAGTCTAAAAAAAAAACTCGGTCTTGTACATCTTTTCGGGTAAGTAAATAAAAGACCAGATCAAAGAAACGAGCTTATAAATACACATACGTACCATGCAACGATCTCCATCCCTCACAAACCAGCAAATTATATACAGAAACAAGCAAGTGGAGTTGCTATAATAATATCACGAGAGAAAACATGAAAACCTGTTACTTGATCCTCATCGCCTTCTTGGCTATCTCATCTTCTGCTGTCTCTGCCTTTGATCCTAGTCCACTTCAAGACTTCTGCGTTGCAATCAACGAAACCAAGACTGGTGGTGGTATGTATATATTATCTGCAGCTTTATTTCTCTTTTTCCATCCATTTCCATTATATTATGACATGCATTCATATATATCAACATCATATTGATCTTTCCTTTATTTGTGTGCAGTTTTTGTGAATGGAAAGTTCTGCAAAGACCCTAAACTTGTCAATGCCAATGATTTCTTCTATGGTGGACTGAAACAAGGAGACACATCTGGTCCACTTGGTTCAGCGGTGACTCCTGTTGCTGTAACCGAAATACCAGGGCTTAATACTTTGGGCATATCACTTGCTCGTATAGACTTTGCCCCTAAAGGCTTGAACCCTCCACACACTCATCCTCGTGGCACTGAAATTCTTGTTGTTTTGGAGGGTACACTTCTTGTGGGTTTTGTTACATCCAACCCTGAGAATAAGCTATTTACCAAAGTACTGTACAAGGGAGATGTGTTTGTGTTCCCAATTGGTTTGATTCACTTCCAACTCAACGTGGGTGACAAAAATGCAGTTGCCATTTCTGGTTTGAGCAGTCAGAATCCAGGAGTCATCACCATTGCCAATGCCGTGTTCAAATCAAACCCTCCTATTTCTGATGAGGTTCTCTCCAAGGCCTTTCAAGTGGACAACAAAATAATTGATGCTATTCAAAAGAATTTATAGATAGAGAAAAATTAATATAATTGATTTGATGAGTTTAGTAATAATTTGTTTCTGAGTATAGATCTTTGTATCTTACTTTTCATATTGGAATAAAATAAGCGATGTATACCCCGTATTATAAGTTAGGCCTTTACACGCGTGTTGAAAATTATCAATGAAATAAAATAAGCGATTACAAATTTCTGGGTATGGATCTTTGTATCTTACTTTTCATCGATCTTTGTGTCTTATTTTTCATATTGGAATAAAATAAGCGATACATACGCGCATTATAAGTTACGCAACCAAGCCATAAGCAATTGAGGGCTAAAGTTCTATTGATCTCAACAAATTAACTGTATGCATTTGGCAATAGGATACTAGCATCTTATATTCCTATCAATTAAGTCTGCTTAAACAGAAATTTAGTTCTTATTTATGAAAACCGAAGGTGGACAAATAGTACTCAGTGATCAAACGTCTCAGTTATTTTTCTTGAAAGTATCATCCAATATCTGGTTCGGGTTTGTGGCTATCCCTCCCAACACAAGTGTCTCCTTTGAAACTAGAACTCGAAACCTAAAAAAATTTAATAGAGTACTCTTATACCACTATATTAGCTCTTTGTTGTTGGTTCAAACGTCTCAGTAATAATTCTAATTAATGTATGCATGATTATTGCATAGACTACTACCTTCACAACTAAAAATTGATCGAATTTCTATACGCACAGCATCATCTCACAAAGACTTGATTATTGTATCAATCTTTATTATATTTTCGTCAATGAATTAAGCATGCATGAGATAAAAAAGAAATTTTTTTAAAAAAAAGTGAAAAGATCTATGTTTTTGTGTTATCATTTCTCATTCCTTTCTTTAAATATATTGTTGACACAACTCGATTAAAAATTAAAGCACATTGATGCCGAATATAGTGTTAACATTACGATTGCATTATAGAGTTTTCATCAAATATCGTAAATCATGTGACAATATGTAAATAAAAGTATAATTAATTAATTTTTTTTATGTATTCACAAAAGTAATTGTTGAAATATACCTAATCCACCCTTAGTAGTTTAGGGCCAAACTCAAGTGCATTGGGTTCAAATTATAAATAATAGAAAAGTTTGGGAAGATGTTTGTGATATTCCCCTATCATTATAATTTGAATGATTAAAGGGTTAAGTAGCATTTTTGCCTTGGGAGTACATACCCGAAGCAATTTTGCCCTAGATTTTTTTTTTTGGAACAATGTTCCGGAAGTCTAAAAACGTAGCAATGTTGCCCTTCCGTTAATAACCTTAACGGTCAAAGGTTAATTAACCGCATTATGCTGACATAGATTGTCTACGTGGTATCTTTGTCACTTTTTTAAGTAGCAATTTTGCCCTAGAAGTAGACAATTCACGTCAACATAATGGGGTCAACTAACGTTTGACTGTTAGGGTAGTTAACGGAGGGCAACATTGCTCTAAAAAAAAAACTTCTAAGGTAAAATTGCTCCTGGGTGTATACTTCTGGAGTAAAAATGCTACCTAACCCATGATTAAACCAATAGAATATATCCCCTTTTAAAGAAGGGATACATCAATTGAGGAGGAGTCAACTCTATGTATGTGTGAGTGCATAAGGGTTCAAGCCTTCAAGGGCTATGTGGGATAATACACATAAAATATATGTTTTTTCACTTCCTCTAAATATTATTCTCTCCTTCTTCTATCTATGGGTATTTGCTGGTAACGTGATCGTCGGTGCTCTAGTTTCATATAGGTACTTCAGCAAGTCAATCATATTCCTAATACGCCCAAAATTCTTACGGTAGTACTAAATTATTAATACTGAACTGCTTGAATATGCATCGAAAATAAGCTTTAAAGTGAGAACCAATAAGTGAAATGACAGCTTATTTTCTTTTCAGACATAAAACGTCAAGCTTCGGATAAATTCCACTGATAGTGTGTGTGCACTGCTGGAAAAATCGATATTTGCGACGGAAAAAATCCATTGCAAAACACTGAAAATCTGTCGCAAAACTAATTTGCGACGGATTTTTTCTGTCGCAAAAATCTGGTGGCAATTGCGACGGAAAAAAAATCCATCGCAATTTGCAACAGATTCTGAATCCGTCGCAAATTTGAATTTTGCGACGGATTTTAAATCCGTCGCAAAATTCAAATTTGCGACGGATATAAATCCGTCGCAGTTGCGAAGGATTCTTAATCCGTCGCTTGCTCCTCCACCAATGTCACTAACGTCTTCATCTTCTTCAACTCATCTGCCAAAACATTAGGAAATATAATTTTCTTTTTTGCACTTCATTTAAATGGACCAGAGAATGAAAATGTAACAATCAATATCAAATGTATTGCGTTTACCTGCAGAAACACCTTCACTGCTGGATGCGGAGCGCTTTGTTTGCCTAAGTCGGCTGGCATAGGAACCTAACCCGAAGACTCTACCTTTGCTGTTAAATCCACCTGCAGCCTGAAAGAATAGAGTCTCGTTATCGGACTGAGAGGATGAGGGGTCGGTTCGACTCTGCGAGTCTCTCTCCTATGTCAGCCTCAGATAGGTGTCCTATAAACAAAAAAACACATCACAAAAAAAGCCATGTGAAATGAAATAAACATGTTGGTGTCCGAAACAAAGAATCAATGCAATATAAATGTCTCACCGCCACTTGCTCCGACCTAGCGTTAATCCATATCTTCTCACCCCCTTCAGTCTGCCGGGTATGGGTCTGCTCAAAGGCACGCCACTCAACATCTTCTGGAGGAACATCCCCAGACAGTGCCTGCAAACACATGAAAAATCGTTAACAAATTGTTTCAAGGTACAAAACATTGAATACTTTAATAGAAAATAACGTGTACTCACAATTTTTCGACAATGCTCACTCAGCGGAATGGAGCCGCCAGCATATGAAGGTCCCACCTGCTTGGCCCTATTCTGCTTACTTTTCTAACTTCTTTTATTAAATTTCTCATCGTTCGCCCAATTTTGAAGTAATAGGCTTGCAGTCTCAGGGTCAATCCAATCTTGCTTGCCTACACCCTTTCTCAATTTATGAAATCTCTCAGTCAACCACCGGCTTCCCTTATGGTTAAAAGCTTTTTTCAGTTCTTGACGATGTTCAGGCAACGTCATAAACTTACCCTGAAAATCAATAATGAACAATTAGTGCTCCAAATGTTAAAAATACTTAATCAGTTTGTATTTGGATAAGAAATTAATAACTATAAATCACTTAACTTACCAAAAACTCGTCGAACCATCTATTCCGAGTCTCCTTAGGAATGGCTTTCCACGTGCCCCAAGGCTCATTGAAATTACGGAATATTTGGGTTGACAAGACATTAGCCACCGGGGGATAAAGGTCAAATCTTTAGACAGAGGATATGATGCAAATATGAGCATACAAACTAAAGGTTAAAAATCCTTCGTTATTAGTAACTTTATATGACTCACCCCTCGGTGCCGTAAGGATGGATCCAAAGCTTCCCTGTCACAGGATCTTTCGCTCCCCATATTGGTGTATTAGAGGAACTACCTCCTTCGTCGACCTGGCTATGAGGCGGCAGAATGTGCTAAATGAAGGAATGTGAATTATTGAAGAGTTTGTACATAGATGGTTAAATAAAACTACACATATGTAAATCAATCAGAAATGGTAAATTAAACCTGGTGTCCCCCTTGCTGTGGATCACTGCAGGAAGACGGAGACGATGACATATACAGCGACGGTGAAGTGGACAAATAAACCGATGGTGAAGATGACGTCTCATATGGTGAAACCTCTGGGGAAGCGCCTCTCCCCCCCATGCCTACGAAGGGAGCAGATGGCGTTCCCCTACCCCCTCTGATAGGACGAGGTCGGGATCGACCACGTCCACCATCTGCACGTCCTCCAGGATGCTCCATCTCTGAACACTTACAAATATTATGTGAAAATATACATAAAAATAAGATATTTATTACTTAATATGACAGTAGCGCTATGACAGAGTATGTAGTATAACAAATTGTCATAAACAAAGAACTAACACAAATCAATCGGATGCTTCATGTTCTTCGTCATCTGCTTGCACGGCTTCTTCTGGAGTCTCATAGTCGTCGAACTCAGACTCGCTATCAGAGTAAATCACTTCTGTCTTATCGTCTGATTCCTCACCGTCAACTTGGATAGGAATCAACTCTAAGTTCGCAGCAGAATCAAACAGATTGCTTGGTACATCGTCGTCAGCAATGTTTATGGGCAGTACATGTTCCACATCAGCTTGGAACGGTTCCTTCATGCAGTCATTTGCTTCTGACTCTTTCGACTGAGGTATAATATTCCGTGCTTTGATTTTAATAACTCCCACCCACCCTTGGCGGGATGTGGGGTATAATGTATAGTAAACTTGTTCCGCCTGTTGAGCAAGGATGAATGGGTCATAACCAACTGTATATCTCCTTGTCCAGTGGATCTCAATATTGCCATGTTTGTCCACTTTTGTCCCACGCGGACTGTTATCAAACCACTCACATTTAAAAAGTGTCACCACCTTGTCTCACTGGTAACTCAGCTGAATTATGTCGATTAACTTCCCGTAGTAGTCACTCTCCACCCCGTCAACTTGGTCACCTCGACAACATACACCATAATTGCAACATTGTGTACCTGCGTTCACTTCCACAGTTGAAAATCGATACCCGTTGATTATATATTTGTTGCACCGGATAACACTAATTGCAGCTCCATAAGATAAACTCCACACCACTTTATTGGGATCTAATGGATGTGCCAAGAAGTGGGAGCGAAACCATTTTGGGAACTCAGAGTTCGTGAATTGATCAACTTGGGATTCCGACATTTCAGGATTTTCCGATCGGACCAAATTAGAAAAATAACTGCAACAAAAAAATGAAGTTAATACTATAATACTTACCGTAACAGTGAAAAGAAAACAAATCTTACTTTAAGTATTGGGCGGCCTCTTCACAGTTGTTTAGAATGTACCACTCCGCTACTCGCTTATCTCTTGCTTCAAGAGTTGATCTCCAACGTTTTCCCACGACTCGGCCTGGAAAATCAAATATTGATTTTTGTTCGCTCGTATTACCGCCATCATCGTTGCGAGGTACCCGTTTCCATCTTGATGTCATTTCAGGGGGATAATAGTATGACGCAAATTTTGTGGCCTCTTCGACTAGATACGCTTCAGCGATAGATTCTTTAACGTGGGTTGGATTTTTGATTTTTTGTTTAAGAGTGCGTAAAAACCTACAATGGACAATTAGAGGGTATTTATAAACTAAAGTGCGCGAAAGAAATAACTGCACGAAAGAAATATATATATTACCTCTCAAACGGATACATCCACCTATATTGTTGGGGACCTCCTACTCTTGCTTCGTAGGCCAAGTGAACAGGTAAATGTTCCATTGAGTCAAACATGCTAGGAGGAAACACCATCTCTAACTTGCATAGTGTTATTGGCATGCTCGCCTCCAGGTGCCGTAACTTTTCCACATTAAGCTCAGAAGCACAAATTTCTCTAAAGAACCTAAAAAATTCTGTTAGAATAGACCATATGTGGTTCGGTAATGCTTTGAAGGCCCATGGCAACAATCTCTGGAAAAAAACATGACAATCATGACTCTTCATCCCGAATAACTTCCCCTCGTGCAAGTTGACACATCGTTTCAAGTTTGACGCATAACCGTCCGGGAGTTTCAGATCTTCAACCCATTGCAACAATTCTAAATTCTGCTATTTGTTTAATGTGTACAGTGCCTAGGTTTGGAAATTCGTCCCCTGCCATTCTGCACCAAATGCAAAGCAGGCCTTCTACAAATCGCTTCTATGTCCCATCTTGCATTGATTGTGTCCTTCGTCTTGCCTTTCGTGTCCATCACGGTGTACAAAATATTGCAAAACACATTGCTCTCAATGTGCATGACATCCAGGTTGTGTCTTAACAATTGATCTTTTCAATATGGTAGTTCCCAGAAGATGCTGCGTTTGTTCCAATGATGATCAACACCATATCCCTCGGGTTCGTTGGAAGCAGCACCCTCTTCGACACTTTGAATATACTTGACCCTGTCCCATATTTCTTGGCCACTTAAACGACGAGGTTGATTTGCTCGTTCAACCACATTTTGCGTGAAGTCTTTTCTATTTCTCCTATACGGATGGTCCGGGGGTAGGAATGTCGGTGCCTGTCAAACCAACAGACTTTGTGACTGTGTTCCAAGCTAAAACCCATGTTCTGTTCAAGACATATCGGGCATGCAAGCTTTCCCGACGTTTGCCAGCCACTCAACATCCCATATGCAGGGAAATCATTTATCGTCCACATTAAGGCAGCACGCATTGTGAAATTCTGAGTCAATGATATATCATACGTTAGAATCCCTTCACTCCACAACATCTTCAACTCGTCTATCAAAGGCCTGAGGTACACATCTATCTTCTTTTTGGGGTTGGATGGCCCAGGGATTAACACGTTGAGGAACAAAAACTCCCTTCTCATGCACATAGAAGGTGGGAGGTTGTACGGTGTCACAATGACAGGCCAATAGGAATAATTTCTGCCCGATTTATCAAAAGGAGCGAACCCATCCGAGTATAGACCAAGACGGACATTACGGGGATCCATAGCAAAGAAAGGATTCGCCTCGTCAAATTTACGCCAAGCTTCGGCATCGGATGGATGCGTCACAAAATTTTCATCCCTGTGATGCTCCCAGTGCCATCTCATGTGAGCAGCTGTTTGTTCTGATGCATACAATCTCTGAAGTCTGGGCACCAGAGGAAAGTAGTGCATCTTGCTTAACACTTGACGGTTCATTTTCCTTCCTTTCCTCACAACTTTATATCTGTCATGTCCACAGAATTTACAATTGATCAGCTCAGCATCATCCTTGTAATACAACATACATCCTCTAGGGCAGCAATGGATTTTTTCACATCCAAGCCCAAGCTCTTTCACCTTTTTTTTTTTGCTTGGTAAAAATCCTTTGGCAAATTATTGTCTTTGGGAACAACTTTGCTTATGATCTGCATCATTTCGTTGTAATTCCTCTCACTCATATGGTGATCAGTCTTCAAGCTTAGTGTTGCTAAGGTAGCCGAAAGCGATGAATATTCACTACTTTCAAAGTGTTCGCAACCTTCCCATATCAGACGTTGCGCTTCTTGAAGCATTTTATAGAACCTATCGGCGTCCGGATGAGGATCCTCTCCCATGTATGATGGTTGAGTATGTGTACCGGTCTCCTCTCCCATCTAAGACGATTCAGCATGAGTAACGGGATCAAAATATCTGCTGATGGACGGTCCCGCGGCATCCATAACCAACTGCTCATACACATTAAGGTTTTCTCGATGACTACTGTCCCCGTAATAACCACTCGGTGTCTGTCGGACTTCGCCATGACATTCCCAACACTCATAATCCTTCATGAATCCATTTTGAGACAAATGAATTTTGACCCTGCTCGGATTTTTAAACCTTAAACACTTACATTTGGCACACGAACACCTGATCTCCCTACTTGAATTATTTGAATGCACCAAAGCAAATTTGATGAACTCGTTCAAACCCGCCAAGAATGTTGGATTTAGTTCTCTTCCAGTTAAACGATTGTACATCCAACTCCTATCGTGATTGTTTTCCATACTTCCTAGCTAGTTCAGTTACTAGCCTAATTAACATCTCAATTTGCCACAAATATAATTATAAGTAGCCAATACAACTAGCCACTTATGCCAACCAATTGCCACTTAATCAAGAAAGTGAAAAACAAACACATGCATTGAACAAAGAACATATCCCAGCAAGCAACCAGAGAATGAGGATAGCACACCAGAACATGGGGACATGCTTGTGGAGGGGGCAAACAACGAATAGAATACTATAAGTATTTTGGAGTTTCTAACATATAAAGATTATATAAGACTTAATCAAATTTATATAATATGCAAAATCAACTTTATCTTTTGTATTTATAATTACCTATTTATCTAAACAATATTTATAATTTTGTTTTTTAAATTATCGATCTTTATTGTATAACTTGTTAAAGATAGATTCAAATAAAAAATTGAAATGGAATAATTTTTTGAAAAATTATTGCCTTATCCCTAAATATTATTTCTCAACACTTCACTTTTCTAATTTGAACACCATACTATTTCTATATTTATGTATCATTACCAACTAATAAATAATCATAATATTATCACACCAATATCATTTATATACCATTAATGTCATTCATGTATATTTTTATTTAAAAAAGAAATAAAATATCATTTAAAATTCAAAATCTTAAATCATTTTTACGGCCTACAACATAATAAGTATTTAGTATAAAATTTAACAATTTACAAATTATTTTAATAAAAAAACCATTGATTTCAAATTTTAAAATGCAATTGGTATTTTTTTTTTCATGTATACTTTTTTAGTTATATTTATAAGATAATTATAACCTAAATAAACAATAAAGTTAAATTATAACCTATTTATTCATGAGCAATAAATATGACTAATGTTTTCAATTTTTATCTATAATAATTTCTCATAACAAATAATGTGGTGAAAAAAAAATGAAAGGGAGCTTACCGGAAGGAGAGGGTAGTCGGAAGGCAGAGAAGAACACTGGTGATTAGAGAACGACGAGTGTCGAAACCTATTTATTCATGAGCAAAAAATATGACTAATTTTTTAAATTTTTATCTATACTAATTTTTCATAATAAACAAATAAATAAATAAATAAATAAAATAAAGAAATATGGGGACATGCTTGTGGAGGGGGCAAACAAAAAATAGAATACTATAAGTATTTTGGATTTTCTAACATATAAAGATTATCACACCAATATCTTTTATGTACCATTAATGTCATTCATGTTTATTTTTTATTTAAAAAAGAAATAAAATATCATTTAAAATTTGACCCCTTAAATCATTTTGGCGGCCTACAACAAAATAAGTATTAAGTATAAAATTTAACAATTTACAAATTATTTTAATAAAAAAATTGGTATTTTTTTCCATGTATACTTTTTAGTTATATTTATAAGATAATTATAACCTAAATAAACAATAATGTTAAATTATAACCTATTTATTCATGAGTAATAAATATGATTAGTTTTTTTCAATTTTTATATATATTAATTTCTCATGATAAATAATATGGTGAAAAAAAAAGAACAAAAGAAAGGGAGCTTACCGGATGAAGAGGGTAGCCGGACGGCAGAGAAGAGCACCGGTGACTAGAGAACGGCAACTTTGGAGACCTATTTATTCATGAGCAATAAATATGACTAATTTTTTTCAATGTTTATCTATTCTTATTTCTCAAAAAACATAATGTGATTAAAAAAAAAAAAAGCTTACTGGAGAAGGGGGAGCTGAGGGGTGGGGGTTGGGAGCTGAGGAGTTGGAAGATGAGGGCGTTGGGGTGGGGGCGGTGGAGCTGAGGGGGGGACTTGTCGGGGTGGGGGACGGGGGAGCTGTGGGGGTGGGGGGAGCTGTCGGGGCTGGGGGGCGGGGGAGCTGTGGGTGTCGGCAATGAGCAGTGGGCTTTGGGGTCGCGGGGGAGCTGTAGGGGTGGGGCAGAGGGGAGCTGGGGTCGGCGGGGAGCTGTTGGCTGGGGGCGGGCGAGCCGTGGACGGCGAGCTGGGGGCGAGGGACCGGCGGCGGCGAGCTGGGGGCGGCTGAGGTAAGGGGCGAGCTGTGGGTTCGAATGAGGAAGGGGGAGGTTTAATTAATTGGTTTTGCGACGGAATAAATTTCCGTCGCAAAAAGCAAGCAGCTTTTTAGCGACGGATTTTAAATCCGTCACTAAAAACCTGCAGCTGGCAGTTTTTTGCTGCCAGCTTCGCTATAGTTAGCGACAGAATCTCATTCCATCGCTAACTCCTGAAACTGGCGGCCTTTTTGGCCGCCAGTTAGCGACGGATTTTATATCCGTCGCTAAGTTTAGTGACGGATATAAAGTCCATCGCTAAAGGTCGGGACTGGCGACCAAAGCGACGGATTTTGAATCCGTCGCTAAAATTAGCGACGGATTAAAAATCCATCGCTAATTTCCTCATTTTGCGACGGAATTTCATTTCCGTCGCAAAATGCCGTGAATTTGCGACAGAAAATTTTCCGTCACTGTTTTACGTTTTTTTAGTAATGGTGTGTGGTATAATTTAGGAAAAAATTGTAATTTTTTTTAACGTAATTAGTTACAGATTTACTTTCAACATAATTAGGATACATATCATATTTCGGAAATAACGTGTACATAATAGTGACAATGTATGATTAGCATGGGAGTGGCTAGGGTCCTCTGCCACTCCCCACCTCTTCCGTCCTCTGCGTAATACAGCGTCGTTTTTGACGCACAGTGAGCTCATGCCTTCTTTTTTTTCCCCCTTTATAAATATTTTAGAGTACTGTCGGGTACAAAAAAGATACTAAACGTTACTGAAAAAAATAATTCATGATCTTGAAAAAATAGTTCAGAGTATTGACTGATATTAAAAATATATTTGAGGATATTGACTGGTATTGAAAAAATATTTCATGATCTTGAAAAAATAACCAATCAGCACTCTAAAATATTTTTTCAAGATCATGAAGTTTTTTTTAGTACCTGTCACTATTCTGAAGTATCCTTTTGGTACCATTCAGTACTCTAAAATATTTTTTCAAGATCCTAAAATAATTTTTAAAGATCGTGAAATATTTTTTCAGTACCCGTCAGTATCCTCAAATATATTTTTAGTGTAAGTCAGTACTCTAAATTATTTTTTCAAGATCATGAATTATTTTTTCAGTACCGGTCAGTATCCTGAAGTATCTTTTTTGTATCCAACGGTACTCTAAAATATTATTTTTTAAAAAAAGGCATGAGCTCACTGTGCGCCAAAAACGACGTTGTATTATGGAAGAGGACGGAAGAAGTGGGAAGTGGCATTTAGAAGAGAGAGGGAAAAAAAAAAAAAGAATGAGCTCACTGTGCGTCAAAAACAACATTGTATTATGACAGAGGATAATGGAAGAGGTAGGGAGTGACAAAGGACCCTAGCCACTCCCGATTAGCATTGATGCATGTTACTCGTATTTATATATGTCATCTGTCTTCATTAATTTCCACTTTGTATATATTTTCTTTTGTTTATATATATATATATATATATATATATATATATATCCACTTTCTATATATTTTCAATTTTGAGTTTTCATGGTTTTTTTTGGGGCCAAATTTGGAATGCTTCTGGTCAAAGTTACGAACCAATTCATAGTTTGCTATACAGTAGTAAATCAATGTAGTAGTTTACCGAACGTGGAGACACATGAGTATCCGATCGAATGATCGAAGTTACAATACACCCAATTAATGGACTAGATCAGAGATATTAGCTGTATTGATTAAGTTTGACGCAGTGGCCAATGAGAGACAAGACAAGTTCTAATTTTTAAGTTGCAAGCAATCGTTCGTTCCAAGAACAATTCGCTTTCCATACAAATAAAATATTAAAACTTGCCAAGTCTTTACATGCTTCGTGCGATCAAGTATGTATGGTCTTAAAAAGTTGACCGAGTCAATATCACTTCTTCTATTGCCTTCGCTTTTGATCCCAGGCTCCCAGCCCTCTTCAAGACTTGTGTGTTGCTATTAACGACACTAAGACCAGTGGTGGTGGTATGTACATTTAACTTTTTCTCTCATTTGAATGCTAAATAAACTCCAATCTGATTAAGCATATTAATGTTCTTAGTTATTATTTTTCTTCTTTTCTCTCCTAGTCTTTGTGAATGAGAAATTCTGTAAGGATCCCAAACTTGCCAATACCAACAATTTCTTCTTCTCTGGACTCAATAAAGAAGACATATCTGGTCCATTTGGCTCAAGTGTTATTGGGCCTATTTGGAGTCCACGTTTACTAGCGATTGTACCCGTATTTTTTTTATAAAAAAAAAAGTACAGTCCAAAAACCAACTCTTTATTTTTTTTTTTTTTTTGGGTTAGGGTTGTCTTATTTTCCACTAGACTTAAATCAAAAAAGCCCAATGGCGTGGAAGCTAGTAGGTGGAGCGGTGGGTGAAAAGCTCCAGCAGCTTTTGAGCGATGGGTCAAGATTTTTGGCTTATTTCCCGATGTAGTTTTTTTTTTTTTTGAAGCTCCAACGATTGAAAAGTTAGTCTCCATTTTTTTTAGTTATTTGATTAATATTATAATCCTTTTGAAGCTTTAGGGTATGTTTGGGATCAACATGTAAAAACAAAATTGATATACATTCTAATTTATATATAATTTTATTTATTAAACATATTTAATTAAATACTTTATTATTTATTAGTTTTTTTAACTACTAATTTAATTTAAATTTAAAAATAAATTTTTATTTTCAATTATCGCAATATATACAACTAACATTAATATATGTAGCATTCAATAAAATTCATGCTCTTTTTTGTCATTTTTTATCTCAACTGACTTTTTAACCGTTAATCCAAACATGTTTACGTTTGAGGGAAAAAATCACTTTTGCAACCGTCAATTTAAATACGAATTATATTTATAACCTGACTTTTTCTCTATCAAGCTTCTGTAAAAATTAGATAGAAAATAACCCACTGTTAACCCAAACAGGCCTACTGTTGTTGAATACTAAAATCTTGGGACTTAATACATTGGGCATATCATTGGCTCACTTGGACTTTGCTCCATGGGATTTAAACCCTCCTCACACTCACCCTCACAGTCGAGCCACTGAGATGCTCATCATAGTGTTGGAGGGTATTCTTTATATTGGTTTTGTCACATCTAACCCTAAAAATCGTCTCTTTATTAAAGTACTTGGTTTTGTCACATTTAACCCAAAAAGTCATCTCTTTATCAAAGTACTAAATAAGGGAGATGTGTTCGTGTTTCCAAATGGTCTCATTTACTTCCAACTCAATATAGGCAAAACAAACGCAATCGCCATTTCTGGTCTTGGCTACCAAAACCCAAGACTTGTCACCATTGCTAAAAATGTCTTTGGGTCAAATCCTCCTAACTCTCCTTGTTTAGGCATTTCAAGTGGAGGAGAAGATAATCAATTATCTTGAGAAGCAGTTCTAAGCTTCCACTGATACATATATAGCTTTGAAGTTGAGTGATATTATGGAAGTTTAGTTTATTAGGCTGACGCGGGCATTATATACCAAGAGAAGAATTAAAAGTTTTTTTTTTTTAGATATTAAAGAAACTAATTTAATTATTTTAAAATAGTTATATTTATCATTTTTTCTCCAAACTATTTTACCTAACTTATAAACTTATATACTCCTATACTGCTGATAGGGAAAAGGGTTGGGTTTTGAACTCATCCATAGGCAATTTGGACAGGATAGATTAAAAAAAAATTCCTCATCTCTTCTCCTTAAATCAAACACACCCAAGCTTATATCACAAAATGATATCTTCGTTAGAAAAAATAAAAAAACAAAATGACGTGATTTTGCAATATGAGCTCCTAAATTTATAGATGAGCTGAGCATGTAACGCGGATCCATTGAACATCCTGATTAAAATACATGGAGATGATTAAATTATGGGGAAAACATTTTTAATGAGAAATGTATTTTCATATTATACACATATGAAACGGTGAGACTTACCATTTTATGTGTATAGTATATATATGGGATTTAAACTTCTCATATTGCATGAGAAGAAAAAGATTTTTACATACATGAAATGGTAGATCCCACCATTTCATATGTGTATGACATGAAAATCCATTTTTTCTATAATATGAGAAATGTTTTTCTCAAGACTCCCTCATATTTTGAAGGATGAGCTGCTCAAAGATCCGCTGAGCAGTGCATGCGAACCCTCAATCGTGTTCGTTTCGCTTGGCCAAAGTTTTCGTTTCGTCTCGTGCGCACTCAAAGCGAGTTTAGCCCTCGAAATTGGAGGATGACACTCGAGCTTCTCTCGCTACCTTCCCACACAATCACGAGGTACTTCTTTCCTTGCTCCTTCAAATTCCTTGTTTGATGATCCCGTTCGTTTTCGATCTGAAATTTTCGCTATCAACACTTTGACCATCTTGTGATTCTCGTTGGCAATGAATCATCTCATTTCCATTGCTCTTCATCCTGTTCAAGGTCTTTTCCTATTGAAACCGGAAGAACTACTAAATGGTCACCGTTCAAAATCCCAAATTCGCTCGGTTGTTCCTCAAAGACTCGAAATATGGGCAGATTTTTGTGTTTGAGCGCTCAAAACAGAGGCTTTAGAGAAACCTCTGGAAGGGTTGGTCATGGGGACGGAGTGATTATTGTGGATCACGGCTCACGTCGCAAAGAATCCAATTTAATGCTTCGTAAGCTTATCTGGGTTTGTGTTGTTTGCTACCACTGCTATTCTAAATCTGACATTTAAATTCTAGGTTTTAATTTTAGGTGTTGCGAAATTATTTATGTTCTTGAAAAAGCTTTAATTTGATGCCTAAGTCTTGTCATAATTTGAATGTCAGATGAATTTGTGGAGATGGTTAAACATAAAACTGGATACGAGATTGTGGAGCCTGCTCACATGGTAGTTTTCTGTCATTTATTATTGTTGTTTTCTTATGTTAATTCGAGAAAGACGGGAGAAAAAAAGAATGAACGCGAATGTTGAAGGACAGTAGATGCTTTAATTTCAGCTCGAGTTTTGGGAATCTCTTGTTTATATTGTGGATAACTTATTCTTTCATTTTTGTATCTTGAAGGAGCAAGAGTTAGCCTAGGCTTATCTTTACAAGCCTCCTGCTAGAAATTGTGCTTCCAGAATAAGTTACTGTTGCTATATGCAATAAATTTTACCAGAAAATTCTTAGTGCTCTGAGCCACGCATGGCGTCTTATGCATTTTATTTGGCACTTGTAACTGTGATTATCTTGATCCTTCTAATACATGATCAGGAACTGGCAGAACCATCAATATCAGACGCCTTTGAATCTTGCATTAAACAAGGTGCATGCCGGATTATTGTTAGTCCTTTTTTCCTCTTTCCTGGTAGGCATTGGCATCAGGTTGGTCTGCGTTAATCCTATCCTGCTTTTACTGTGTCATCAATTAGAGTCCCCCCTCCCAAAAAGCAATGGTAATAATATTGGTATGCTTTGCCTTTTTTCACAGGATATTCCTTCCTCAACTGCAGAAGCAGCGAAGGGTCACCCAGGTGTGTCATACATTATAACAGCGCCCCTTGGACTTCATCAGTTACTTGTAGTAAGAATTCTCTGATTTTTCACCAGCAGTTATAGCTTGGTCCTTGAATGGGTTGGTTTAACTGTTCTATAGTCTGGCTTAGTTGAACCATCTTGGGATAACAGTTTCCGAAAACTTGGATTTCAAAGTATAGAGGGTTTATCACTTAAAAACTCTATGTTGCATTTTGTCAGTAATTTTAAACTTTGATGTTATTTTGCTGCAGGATGTTGTGGATGACAGGATCAAGCATTGCTTAAAGCATGTAGCTGGAGATGTGGATGAGTGTTCAGTTTGTGCCGGGACTGGCAAATGCAGGCTGTATTAATTTATTAATCTTGCTTGTATCGTATGTTCAAGGTGAAGGCTGATGAGAATCAGAAAGTCGAAGGAATCCATGAACTAAGTCATGGATTGCGCAAAACAAATGCAACTTTCTGTAGCCTTGATTCTGAGGAAGTCGTGTACGTGCTGACTGCTGACTCATTCTTCTATCAATGGCTGCTGTTGTTGGAGCTGAGATCTAATGGGTCCAGTCTTGCTAATGTCATTGATTTTTAGTAACATTTATGGGCTGAATAATCACAATTTACTTTCGCATGTGAAATTAATGGTTTATGAATTATGAATGCTCGTAAGCCTCCTTTTGCACATCCATGCTTTTGAAATGGAGCTGGGAATTCTGTATAAAGAAAAGTTGGGTCCTTATGTGACGTATGGTTCAGATTGTATAATGAGCAACACCTCCACCAGATTTCTTTATATATATATGTATGTATGTATGTTTGGCTGGACATGATTTTTCACATTTGTCTCATGAGACTCATCATAATTCATCTCTATGAATCATTTATGCCAATTGTTTCCTTCACCCACTTCCATAGTTTAAAGAAGCCCCCCATATTTATCTCCGCACTTGCTTGAGCTCTAGCTTGAGCTTGTGCTGGGCTTTCTTCAACAGTTGTTTCACCTGCATTGTGGCAACAACAATCTTTATCAGTACATAAATAAATGCCACATGAAAAGAGTTTCATTACAGGTGCAAGGGTCGTCTGCCTGAGCTTTGGCCGTATGCTTCCTTTGTCTTTAGTTGTTTACTGAAAGCCTTAGCTGCGCTGAAGACATTTGCAGGCCTTTCCCAACCACCTCCATATACCCCATACCCTTTCTTTGGTTGAGGCTGAATCAGGAACTCTAGCACTGGCAACTCTTCCGTGTCCACCCAGTGGATGCAGTTGACTGGGCATGACTGAACCGACACCTACAAATTTCTTGTGTCATTGCATATGCCTAAATAAATCAACGTGTGTGTGTGTGTTTTTAATCTTTAGGAAGCCATATTGTTCATGTGTACTGAACACTAAATCTTTGTCGCAGGTTTTGTGTAATACATAGATTATCAAACCAAAAATGCAGGAGTTGAGGGTAGTTAGAAGTTGAGGGTAGTTTTTTCATTTGCTAAACACAGGTATCCTTTTATTGATGGTAATCTTGTTTGAGATACTATCTGAGTGTCGGGTACTAAATGTAGGCATATTTTCTTGTAAGAATTTAAATCTTAGTTTGCTACATTGTAAGAAACTAACTCATTTCACACGTTGATCTTGAGGGTAGTTTTTTTTTTTTAAAGTTGGCATACCTCAATATTTTGGTCATCATCTCCGTATTGGACTTTTACTCTAGCAGATCCAAGAGCCTCGTCCATAGTAAATGTATTGCTTGCAAAATGCACGCACTCTCCGCATCCTGGCAACAAACAGCTAAACCTTAACTTTCTTATGACTAATGAAAGTTTATATATATATATATATATATATATATATATATATATATATATATATATATATATAGGAATAGGATATTGTCATTACCAATTTTATGTCACTACCAAGTCACTACTACTTTTTTATCGTTAGATCAGAGTCTTGCCTTTATTATTTTTCTCTCCTATTGAAATTCTGATCTAACGGTGAAAAAATGGCAATGACATTAGTGAGAATATCCTATCCCATATATATATTATATGAACTTTATAGATCTTTAAGCAGTGGATGGAACTTTGAAAGGCTATTCGAGTATTCATTATGGTGGTGAGTGATGACGACCTATGCATGCATTCTCATCTACAAATAAAGCATGTGGCCTCGAAGGTCCATTCCATGTACTGTAACCCAAGGGAGAGTTGTTTTCTCCAAATCTCACTCTCATCTGACCAATCGATTCATCGTACTTCCTTCTTTGATCCTCTGACATCAACACCTTATAAGCCTTATTCAGCAACAGGGAGTACTGATGACCCTGAAATTTGAACTTCCTATCTCAAGTTCAATCTGCTTCTCATATCGCAGTAACAAATTCCAACATCTTGCTGCAATAAAAGATCCAAAAAAAAAAAAAAAAGCTAGAGAAAATGAGGAAAACGTTAATGGAGATTCCGGGGACTGACCTGCTGGCCAGTGATATCAGGATGATATTTCTTTTGCAGCTTCCGATAAGCTTCTTTGATCTCCTGGGCATTGGACTCAACAGAAACTCCAAGCAACTCGTAGTAATTATGTTGAGCTCTTGGCTTTTCCCTTCTATTACAACATCTGATTACAGTCCTGTTCTGCCTCCATCTTCAAAAGGGTTTTACGTCAAAAACATCAGATCATACATGTGAGTGACTAGTAGCAATTTTAAAGAGATATAGGTCAAAAATCAATTATTCACAGTGGGTCGTTGTTCTTTTCTTGCTCATGAACCAGGTAGCTGTTAGCTGCTAAGAAACCTGTGTTAAAAAATAAGAGTACCTTGACATGGAGTTATGGAAGTTGAGATAGCCATGAACTTGAGAAGAAGGCTTTGAGCAAGACAGGAGGCAGCAAGTCGAGACTACCCCAACCGACATGACGCTTGTGTTCTCCTCAATCGGCGCAGCGAAGGATTCTCAGGGATATCCTTTGAAAAAAAAATATCTCTCGCTAGATACAAAATAAATGAAAGCGTAAATGAAGATATTTTGCTTTGAATATTCTATCTATGTCGCTATTGGGAATTTTATAGTCCCATTACTTTTTAGAAAAAAGAAAAGAAAAAGAAAAAAGAATGCGTTGATTTGATATGGTTTTTTAAGAAAAAAAATATACAAATGTACATGAGCTACATTTTTCATCTCTTAACTTTATAAAGTATATTTTTAGTTATATAATTATTACAGTTAATACTGATATAACAAATTCAAGTGATGACTAAGTAAACCTAAGTTATGATTGTGTAAGTACATGCTACTAATCTTAAATTTTAAATATGAGTAAATAAAAAAAATAAATCGAACAATCTAATAAAGCAGCGAATATCAAAACCTTGATTGTATTAAAAAAATTAATAATATAAATATTTTAGTTTAGCCATCTAAATATATTATTTTATTGATCTAAATATTAAAACATCGATTTCATCTACAGTAATTTGTCGGTCTATTTAAATTTTATAATCTAAATATATTATGTTAAAAATTTAGAATTTAAATATGCTTTATCAACCGTACAGTCATTAATTAAGTTTGGTGTGTTAACTATTTCTATTAATAACATTAACGATATTAAAAATTTAGGATTAAAAGTATACTTTATAAAGCTAAGAGACTAAAAGTATATCTCATACAAAACTTAAATTAAATGACTTAAGGGTTTTTTGGTATGGGGATTTAGAGGGGAGGGAAAAGTTTTAGGACTCGGATTTAAAATAATTAGAGAAGTGGGGTTGAAAGTTTTTTTATTTATTTTTTCACTATTTCATTTTACATCTTATCTTTATTAAAATTGTATAACATCACTTCTCTAATTCTTTTAAATCAAGCTCATAAAATTTTTCCTTTCTCTCCTTTTTCCCCATTTCCCTCCTACCAAAAAGACGCAAAAAGTATATTTTAGCTGGTTTTTAATGAATACAAGCTGATGCAATTATGCAAATTTTCTTAATTTATTTTTACCCAGGCAAAGTTATTAATTAGAATTTGAAATTTATATTTATTTTACCTTACTTTAGATTATTTATCAGAATTATGATTATTTATTAAATTAAAATTCGTATGTAAAATTATATATATTATAATATGAACCCACGCAGTTGGTTTGTGTATGCCTCAAATAAGTCCTGATCAAATCATTAAATGACTTTTTTTTTTTTTACATAAAAATCTTTTTTCTTTTGGTAAGAAAAAAGTGTAGGTGGAAGTAGACACCGGTACTTCAACAAGGCCAATGCACGCCTCTAGGCTCAGAGAACACTTATAGAGGTATTTACAGATCGCCCACCAACGAAGCCCTTACATTGACTAGTGGGTATCGAACCTCCTTTCTTTTAAGGTGAAAACTGATGTCTTAACCAACTATGTCAATCTCATTACCTTACATAAAAATCATTAAATGCCTTATTACCAGACATATTTGTATGGGGTCGTAAGATGGGCCTGACTCCTAAGGAAGTCGCGGTAAAGGGCATGATTTTTTTGGGGTCCTTTTTTTTTTTTTTGATAGAATTTTGGGGTCCTTAAGCGCATAGGCAGATGCAAGTATAAGGTTAGGTTAGGTAAGTTGGGCCCTTGAATTAGTTTTTTTTTTTAAAAAAAAAATTTATTAATGAATATATGTTTGAATGATTGCCTACCTTAATACATCAAGACTGAACTTCGTAAACAGACGAAGAATGAATGATTAAATGATTGTTTAGTGCCTTATATTGAAAAAGATGTATTTAATAGTATTGATGATAAGATAATTATGATGGAACTCCAAAAAATAAGGTTTAAAAGGATGACATCGTAATTATTTTTATTGTAATATACTTTTTTTAATTAAAATATATGTACTTAAACTTATTGAATGCATACCGTTCATTGTAATTTATATAGCTGCATTTCTAATAGCAATTAGCCTTACTTTTCTAAATGATAGATTTGTAAAATAATGGCCTCTCTTATTATATCATCAATATTCACATGACTTCATGAATTTTTTTTTTTGATATTCTTTTTATTTCTTGTTTATATTCTTTTTATTTCTTAATGTATTTAAAGCCTTCCTTTAAATAAATAAATAAATAAAATCGGGGGCGCTACCGTCAAATCCCTCCACCAATAATGTTCAGTAATTTTCTAGATCCGCCCTATCTACACGGTTTTAAAGTCTTAAGAGATACATTAAAAATTCTAATAAAATAAAGAGTATAAGCTTATTGTCAATTTTCTATTAAATCTTCTCATTACATGTTATGAAACTTTTGGGGGCTACACGGCTATACCTTTTAGTAATTTTCACCCGCGTTTTTGAGATGTGAGCAACAAAACAAAACGTCTCGTGAGGGAACGGCATTATGAGCGAAGCAGCGAACTGAGAGACTGAGGGCCGATGACAGTACTGCACAAAGGCATGGCTTACTCTACCAAATTTCTTCATCCGATCAAGCATTCTTTAAGTTCAATCTCATCTCACAGCTCATCATTTTCTCATCTGAAGCGGTTCAGTAGGTTTTTTTTCTTAACTTGTATTTCGCCAATTATGTTTCGCTTAGTTCTGACCGTTCGTCTATTGTTGCTTTACTTTTGGGCTTCCGTTGCTTCAGATTATGGAAAATTCGATTTCGTAAAATCATTTCTGAAGAGCATAGAACCCTCAGTTTGCGGACGTGCCTCCATATTCAAATCCGATGTAAATATAACTAGAAAGTATCTTAGAAATGCCTATTTTTGCGGTGAGTAACCGTGTTTTCTTGTTTTGCTTGATTTTCTATTGTTTCTTTTCTCATCTAAATTTTCCCCTTGGTTTTCTTGCTTCCGTTTCAATTGCTCTATGAACTCGGTTGTTTGTGGGTCTATATTTCGATTTTGAAGCTTTCAAAGTCTTCTAATGAGAATTTAGAGGGTTAAACTCCAACTCTTCCTGATCAGTTTAGGATACTGTTTTAATCTATATCCCGATGTAAATTAAGTGTCAACTTTATATCATTTCTGTCAGTTTTCCTTCTTTGCCCGTGTACAAGCTGCGAGCACTGAAAATCTCTAATTAAGATGGAAGATGATGAGGCAATAATGGACTGACAATGTAGCATAGAAAAGTTTTAGGAGCTATTCCATTGACGATAATTGCTAGAACGCAATTTGACGAGGTGGCTTGGAGGAAAATATAAGAATTTTCAAGGGAGGGGGCGGCACCTAAACGTAAGAAGACTGTGAGAAGATTACTATTGATGTGTAGATTGATCATTGTATCATGGCAAAAATAGCTTCTATCCATTAGTTAGAGGTGCTGTTCTTTATTAGCCTTTTAAATATGCTTCCAGTCGTAATCCATGCTATAAGGCAATTTCTGCTTCAAGCTGACGCGTACTAATATGATCATAATTAAATATGCGAGGCTTCCTTTCTCCCCAAAAAGATGGTTTGTGAGGGGTCAACAAGTCATAATTAACCTTCTTTACTTATTATCTATGTACATCTTTTCGTTTGAAGTAATACCAGGATGAGATTTATTCTTGTAGGAATTTAAATATGCCTTAATCTCTTGCTAATCATTATCCTTTTTTTGTCACTTGGGGTTTTTGGTTATATTCAGGAAGTAAATTCAGCAGCGGAATCATTTTAGGTGTGTCAATTGCATATAGTTCAGTTATTGCTTATGCTATGGATGGTGAGATTGATATCTGATTGTTGCTATGACTAACTTTTCTATCTTTTTAGTAACTCCCTCCATTCCCATCTCTTGTTTGAAGCTCACCCTTAATAACTTCTAGTATACCCTTTTTCTGACAAGTAGCTCAGGATGCTTTAGTGGATGACCCTCATGAAGACTCACTGGACCTTTCAGAGAAGGAAGAACGTCAGCACCATCTGTGGAAGTTTGTTAAGAGATTTTGGGTTCCTGTCTGTCTCTTTCTTACAGTGTTCGAAAACTTGGATGATCCAATCATGCTGCTACTCATAAAAGTTACTTTATTCCTCCTCAGCACAAAGCCCGATCCTTACTCTGTTTATATTTTCGTTGATGAGGTCTGAAAGAATTCTTCTAATTGCCTCATTAACTTCTAGAGAAACTCTTACTGTATAATTTACTTTGTTGTCTTATGTGGCTCCTCACTTCAAGGTCATTATTCTATTGGACTAGGTTTCCTTCATGTTAGTATATTGGGGCACCCTTGAATTTCGTTTTTTATTTGCCTAGGTGTTTTTTAAAATTTCTCTCTTCTCATTCTTAACCTAGATGATATTGCTCTCTTGTATTTTGACTAAATGTTCAATTTCAATGCCTATATGATATTGCTTTATTATGTTTCAAGACAAATTGCTCTTATTGCAGTTTTGCCAACAATGTATGCGTGAAGAACCTTCATTGCATAAATTTAAGGTGGGCAGCCATCTCTTGTGTATTTAAACATTTCATTTGTAACGCGATATTGTAATTGGGATGAAAGCCTAAGTAAACATGGGGAATCTATCCTGAAAAACTGGTATACTAAGAGTATGACTAGGTGGATAGAGTGACCACCACAGGGTGCAGCCACCTATGATATCAACTCTTCAGAGTTAGTGTTATGGTGGAGTCTTGTAACAGTGACCACAAGTAATTTTTCTGGCACTTTACTGACTGGTGGAAACCTAAACAAGAATGGGGAACTCACTTTTAAAAATTAGTCTGTAAGGGAGAAAGACCCCGCCGCCTAAGTACTTTACCTATCTGTTTGTTAGGTGAGTCTATTGCCTTAAATTTGATGTCTGATGATTCTTTACTTTGCAGTCACTATACGCCAGCAAAGTTGAAGTTCAGGATTATAAGCTTCTCTGTCTGGCCAATATTGAAGTCAGGAATCAGAATTTCACTTTGGTCGGAGTTCTTGGTAACTGGTGGACTATGCCGCGCATCTTAGGAGGCATTTTCTTTAATTAGAGATAGGCTTGGAATCATCTCAGTGAAAGCAACTTAACAAGGTAACCGGCTAAGTTAAATTTATTGCTCCTTTTTTGGCTTCTGGATTGTGAAAATGACCTGTGAACTTGTTGCCTTAAACGGTCTTCTAACCCCCCTTCCCATGTAATCTATTGGTCTGAAATGTCATCAATTTTCCATACAGCTTGAATAATTTTTTTACTCTGTTTGCCTATACTTTTTCCTAATATCTAGCAATCCCTCATTTTATGTATAAATATGCATTAATTTTGAAGCTTTTGCTCAATCATTAAACTGAGACAGAAGTTTGCTTGGGTTGGAAATTATGGTGGTTAATGGGAAGTTGCACTTACTGTGGAATGAATTAGTCTGAATAAGTACAGTTTTTGTTATGAAGCATTAAGCTTGCAGTTTTCTTTCCAGAAGTAGCCGTTTCTTTGGCTTCTGATCGATTTAACGGACTAGGGAGGCTGATTTATTGTTGTTCTCATAACTTTCTCCCTCAAGTTATCAAATGCTGATCTGAGAGAAGGAAAAATTAAATAAGATCTGAGAAGAATTTCATAGTTATAGCCATCCTTTTGAATATAAAAATTTATTTGGTAATTGGCAGTCTGAATTTGTATTAAGTCACGTTAAAGAAGTTAGAATTTTATTGTGCCTTCGGTTAGCACGCTTCAGAATATCCTTTTACCTGTGGAAGCAGCAAATGTTTGTCGGTGAACCTTTTTTTTTTTTTTTTTCATTTTTTCTTACTTTTCATTGCATATTTGACAAATCCCTGCAACTGATGCCATAAGCGGAATTAATCCTTTGAATAATTTTATGAATTGTCTCTCTGACAATCTTGTATCATAATTTTGTGCAGTTTGTCCAGCAAAACGCTTCATGATCACTATGCAAATGAATGCTTTTTCCGTGGATTTCACTGGGTTCTACCACTAGAAATATAAAACTTATTGCATGTTCTTCAGATTCATGCAGAATGCGTATGTGGCACCAGGAACCCATTGGAATCATCCTGAATCAAGCAGGTGATAATTGTCTTCAGGTGAATCGGGATCTGATGAAGGTCCACAGAACATACCTCCCCATTGAGGGAAATATAAAAAACTCACTGGTACAGTGCACAATACCATCATAATGCCCATTAAAGATATGCTTGTTTGCTTTGACAAGTGGGCCCCTGAGAACAACAGCGTTTGAGTCACCACGGCCCCTATAGTTCCGCCACTCCCTGTCATCCCTGAAATTACTCCCAGCGATCTGTACAATGTGACGCATACATTTTTATTTTTCAAATGAGAACCTTTTTAAAACTGAAAAGCCGTGGCCACGTGGGCGTTTTTCCTTTCTTTCCATATCATAGCTAGGAAGTTGTGTTCCTACCATCTAAGAATGAAAGTCCCACACTCAACTGACTCACTTGAAAATCAGTCGAAATAGTCCGTATTTAAAAATTTTATCGACAAGGATCTGTATTGTGCCTGTTAACCGTTACTTTTTGGTCTATAAAATCAGATCGGGTTAAACGGAGATTTTTCACTAATTTTTTCAAAACATCATTTATTTATCTTTTTCAAAATTAACACTCTTAATTTGAATTATAAAGCAATCTAATGAGTATATACCTAATGTTATTTTCATATGTTCTAGAATGGGATTTTCTCTTGAAGCTCAACAACTATGAATAGAGAGATAGTGAACTAACCTCTTGGAAACGAAAGGGACGACACCAAATATGACGCCACCAGCTGCTTGAACAAATACGGAAAAAGCACACATGACAAGGATAGAACTCCAGAGAGAGTTGAGGCGTCCGAGTAGAATACAAAGAAGTCCGGCCACCGTTTGGACTACCCATAGGCCCCACAATCTGCCTCTCATCCCAAACCTCCGTCCCAACCCATCAGAAATCACTCCTCCCATTGGCCGTGAGAACAAATTCGCCACCCCAAAACTCGCCGCAATACTCCCCGCCACTTCGATATTCAGGTTAAACCTATCATAAAAGTACTGTGCTATGTTGTTGTCCGTAGTTAATTCCACCCCAAAGGAGAACCCATAAACCAGACCCAAAACCCACCCTCTATAATTGGACAAGCCCTCCAATACAATTTTGAATACGTTCTCTCCTTCAGTCTTCTGTGTCTTGGTACGCACGTATTTCCCAGAAGGTAGGTCTTGCCCGAAAGCCAAGACCAATATTCCTGTGATTGCCTGGAAAATTGCAGGAACAACAAACGCAAGCCTCCAAGCCATGGAAGACGGCACGTTGAAGTTGATGATGAGAGAGTAGACGAGAGGCATGACAAGTTGGGTCACACCCGAACCCGCGTTGGCCCACCCGGCGGCAAGTCCGTTTGCTAGGCCTACTATGGAGGGGGCGAACATGGAGGTCATCCAGAACTGGTTGGAAACGAAGTTGGCGAGAGAAAAGCCGACAAGGAAGCGAATGGTTATGAAGGACTGAGGTGTGGACACGAAAGCGGTTGCGAGGATGACAGGTGCTGTGAGGAGGGAGAGAGTACCGGAGGCTATGCGGGGGCCGACAAGGTCGCAGGTGGGACCCATGAGGAGGCGGGAGAAGATGGAGCCGACGAAGGAGGCGATGCCGGCGTTGCCGATGTCAGTGGGAGTGAGGTGGAGGTGGTGGCGGATGACAGGGAGGAGGGGAGGGATGGAGAAGGTGGAGAAGAAGCAGGAGAAGAGGTTGAGCCATGCAAGATGGAAGGCGAGCATGTGAGGCGAGGCGAGGGAGAGTGGGCGGAACACGGTGGCTCTGTCGTCGTGGACATGGTAGCGAACCATGGAGAGTGTGGTTATTTGGTTTTTTTTTTTTTTTTAGAATGGTTATTTGGTTATTGAATGTGGGAGAATGAGAATTGGAGAGATGAAAAGTAGCAGTACATATATGAGCGTGTTTGGCCCTTGTAGGAGCAGTATGAGAGATGTGCAGAGTGTGTGTCTATATATATATATATATAAAGGAAAAATACTTCTCATATTGTAGGAGAAGTGTTTTCTCATGTCTCACACACATAAAATGGTGGGACCCACATATATATATGATTAGCATTATATATATGTGGGTCCCACTAGAAATCTTCTTCTTCTCCTGTAAAACCCCATATATAAAAGTCTATATGGCACTGCCCCTCGTAGGTGTATGAGAGATGTGTCCATTGGTAGAAGGAGATCTTCTCCCTATCTTGTTTCTTATTTTCTCTCATTAGCCTCATCTGGGTCTTTAATTGGGAAAATAAGAGAAAATTTAAAGTAGTATTACATTGATTAGACGGATGTGAATTAGAGATTATGAAAGATGATAAGAAAAACTTAACCCGTGATTGCTTTCTCTATTGAATACCTCTATATCAAAGTGTTAAAAGTCGAGATTGAATGAATCAGGTTTCAACATTAAATGTCCACCATTACAATTTGATTGGAGACATTTAATAGAGAGGAAATAAAAGTGATCAAAATCTAAATTATAAAATCTAGTTGACTTTTTTTAAAAAAATTTAAGAAGATAAATAAGTTATTTAATCATTTCATATGCTGTATATCCTTAAATTATATTAGTTTATTAGTCAAACTAATTAGTTTATTAGGTAAATTAATTAGTTTGAAGAAAAAAAGATAAATACAAATATTCTAAAGCAATTTAATTAGCTTTTTAAATTTTTCAAAAAAATTAATTAAGTTTTATATATATTTTTTTTGTTAAATTAGGTCTTATTGAGAAAAAGTACTCTCCTCCAATTGAGAAGTTGGATTCCTTCTTTCTTTCTCATAACTGGACGGAATTTGAGGCGTTTTCATCCACCGGTTTCGATGGGGTGGTACCTGGTGTGGGTGGTATGTCCAACTCCTTTTCATCCTCCTCACAATTTTATGTAACATAACAAATAAATAATTTACTTGTACATGAATCTCGTATAAGCAATAATGTATTAAATAGATTTTTAAAAAAATATTTTCCCTTTTTTATTTTTATTTTTTTGTCTCTCCCTATTTTACAAACACATTTCTCTCCTCTTTCTCTCTTTCTAACATAAATTAAATTAAAAATTGACAAAACATCATTAATTATCTTCCGATTGTCTTATATTTTGAACTAAATTTTTTTTCTTAAGAATGACTTATATTTAAGCATTGAGTGGTATGATAAGTCCAATTTCACTAAATCCAACATGTCAAAAAATTAGAAGTTAAGACGTGTAATATGTTTTAAATTGATTAACATTTTCTCTTACGGAAAACAATGATTAATGACTTTAAAGGCGCAGTAACATTTAAAATTTTTGACAAGCCGAATTTCTAATAGTGATTAGAGTTGTAATTTGCTTTTCCAATTTACTTTTTTCCATTAAAATTAATATATAGTGTATACTTTTAAGCAAAAATTCATTTGAAAATTACTATTGATAATTATTTTCCAAAAAAAAAATGTGTACTCTCTTATTCACAATATAAAAGTCAATTCAAGTAATTTATTAGATATAAGAAATGATAATTAACTTATTAAAATGTCATAACTATTTTTTTTTAGATTTACCTATATTTAATAAGATTTTGAAGGATAGAGAAAATATAATGAGTCACATTTAAAAGTCTATATGGGTAAAATTAACAAATAAGTAATAATTACAATTCAAGGGCCTTATGGTATAGATGAAAGAATTCTTGTATAATAAGTGACTTACATCGGTATACCAATTGATCTTTACATTGGAAAAAAAAGTATTAGTACTATATACTGTGTGAAAAGGTTTATTTTTTATAGTAAATAAATTAGAACAGAAGTTTCCTACCGCCCTGCCAATGTTGTTTATTGAATACGCCCTCCGATCTTAAATATAAGATAAAATTTATAATACAAATTAAGCTATAAACTTTGTTATATATTTAAGATCAGAGGTAGAGGTAATAATAAATATTGAGGAGGGCAAAATAGGTAACTTGAATAGCTGGTGCAAGTAAAAAGAATTTCCTGTTGTTCATCAAAAGAATTTTTTATTTTTATTTTTTCCATGTTCTAATACCCCAAATACCACTACAGAACTTTTTATAAGTTTGGTTTTAAAGAAAAATCTGTCCTTATTATAAGTCTATCTGAAAAATAATTAATGACATTGTTACAATTTTGGCTCTATTAAATGTAATAAAAAAGAAAGAATTAATTTATATTGATAAAAGAGAAAGAGGGTTGGGAATATGAGGCTAAAATTAGGAATACATTCTAATAGGATATATTTAATGAGTTAACTATTTTTTTTTAACATGTGAGAATTCATCTGAAAAGACTTTTTTTTTTTTTGGACTCACTCTCGTGTTTATCACTCCGGATAAAAGATTCGATGTGCCGACACACATCTTAGAGTCATCGTCAAATAAATAACAAGCGGTGGTTAAAAAAGAAAGAATAAAATCTGAAAATTACTGAAAAGAAACAAGTTTGGAGATGACAAGGATCCTCTTACCCCATACATACTTTCTAAACCTAGGCGTGTTTGGCATAGAGAAAATTTTTTTATATAGAAGAGGCAAGCCGAAGCTTGAAATGAACAATAGAGACTAGATTATGAAAACCTAGCCCTATAATACATCAAAAGCAGCAAAAGAAGCTAATAGTAGGAAACCAGTTGGTCCTTCAAAACCATTTCCGTACATCTCGGGGGGATTGTCAGGACTAGCATGACGTCCTCGTTAGCAGGGGCATTATGGCCTTCCTTAGCCATGTAGTCAGCACAAGGGATGATGTCTCGCGGAGTGTAGTGAAGCTTCACCTCCAGGGAATCAGAATAGAGAAGATCTCTGATTTCGTTGATAATTTCTCTCAACGGATGATCGGCGTACCAGCAGTCTCTCATGAGAGTGTTAACAGCGTCCAAGGAATCAGAATATAGAAGATTTTTTTTCAATCCCATCTGGCGCCCCACTTTCAAACCCGTCATGATGGCATGAAGCTCCGCCTCGATAACAGTATGCACCCCAAGGGTCTTAGAAAACCCCATCAACCAGTGTCCGTCAGAGTTTCTGATGACTCCTCCGCAAGCTGCTTGAAATTGATGTCGAACAGATCCATCCACGTCTATTCGGACCGTGTCAGCAGGAGGGCGGGTCCACGTTCTTTCCTCATACCTATCAAGTTGGAAAATTTGGTGAGATAAATTGTGATTTACAGAATTTTCCATAAGGAGATAGGTGCACAAGTGGAGCAGCTCCTTAGTATCTTTGCTTTCGCCTTTGAACAAGAAGTTGCATCTAGATGTCCAAAGGATCCAGCAACCCAAGCTAAAGACCCGCGGCCATGAGAAATTCTGGAACCTTCCTTTTCCCGGGTTGTGATTGGTGTTCCAGTTTAGCCAAGCCTGCAAATTCCCTGTAAAAAACTGAGAGAAATAGTTAGGTTTTAAAATTTCTTTCCACAAATGCCTCGCTCTCTCGCAATCCCTGATTATATGAATCACACTCTCCTCACTTCTACAATGAAACGGACAAGAGCTCTCATTTGTAAGGCCTCTTTTAGCTCCGAGAGAGTTAGTAACAAGTCTCTCATGCCCAACCTGCCACATGAAATATCTGACTTTTTCAGGAACCTGCCATTTCCACATGAGGGACCAGAATCTATTATTACTTGTTCCACTTTGATCTGAGAGATAAATATAAGCAGATTTGACTGAGAAACACCCATCTCTCGCGACTCTCCAGGTGAAATAGTCAGGGGAGTTATTACAAGGTGTGCGCATTCTTGCGATAGTATTGATAATATGGGGCGGTAGGATACCTTGCCACCTATCAGTGTCCCATCTCCCATCTACCAAAAGTTGATTTCTCACCGTTTCCTCTTTATTGATTAAAGATGGGTCAGCAACATAGCTTAGCAGCGGATGATCAAAAGGAAGCCACAAGTCAGTCCAAAATTTTGTCCCGTCGCCGTTATTAACTTTCCTTCCGACGCCACTTATAAATTTCTCCCAAACTTGAACAATCGCTCTCTGTAACACCTCAATTTTAATACCCAAAAACTCAGTCAAAATATTGAAAATACCTTCAAAAGAGTTCAACAATATCCAAATCCTTTTACAATGTTACCATTTCGAATAAAACCCGTAATACATAATCAGAATAAATTCCAGAAAATATTTCAGAGTTTAATACAAAACGGAAGTCTTAGGTTCATGGCAAATATAATAACATAACATAATCTATTGGAGATCAAAAGAGCTTCCAGAGCTCACTCCATAGGTGCCTTCCCTTGCTCTCTACTAGAATAATCACCTGAAAAATGTTAATATGGGATGAGATTCCACGTCTCAGTAACTACTGAATATTTCTACCTTACACGAGCAAATTACATATGACAAAAATAAAAGGTAATATAATGTGAATTTAATATACTCAGATATTTTTAGATATACCGTTGTTCACATCAAATGCCTTTACAAAATACTCATCATTCTTTATTGAATAATTCAGAAATGCACTATGCAGTATGCAGCCTCCCTTATATCCCCTTCCAACCGTATACCGCTGACTGGAACCATAGGCTAACATATAGTCCAATAGAAACTCATTCATTTGACTGGATGGTTTCAAGCTCACCAAAACTTAAGATACACCCGGCCAAAGGTATAGAGCTTAAATCTGGACTATGGCTCCCCTCCTTTAAAATAACAACTAAGGAGGTGTCACATGTCCCACATCTCCAATGAAATCCCGGCCAGAGGAAAACATGGAAGATGGGGCCCTGAAAAGTACCATCCACTGTGCACCGAGTGGTGGCATAAACAATTATCATTCAATTCCCTCCTTACTCCACCCATCTCATTACAACCGCCATGATGAATGTATTTACTCAAAAATAATGCATTATTATACCATTATATACATTGATATGCGTATTTATGAATAGTAAAATACTATGCGTATCTGTGAATAGTAAAATACTATGCGTATTTGTGAATAGTAAAATACGGTATATACATGAATAGTAAAATGAATAGTACATACGGTATGTATATGTGAATAGTAAAAATGAATAGTAAATACGGTGTGAATAGTAAAATGAATAGTAAATACGGTATACGTGAATAGTAAATACGGTATACGTGAATAGTAACATGAATAGTAAATACGGTATACGTGAATAGTAAAAATGAATAGTAAATACGGTATACGTGAATAGTAAAATGAATAGTAAATACGGTATATGTGAATAGTAACGTACGTATAAATAGTACCTCTACAGATTTGCAAGTCAAAGTTCCCACACCAGATCTTAAAACCATAAATATTTTCTAAATATTCTTGCCAAAATAGTAACCAAACAAATTTATAATCATACATAATTCACAAGTATAAGGAAGAATATTCAGAGTTACCTGTTACTTGCTAATACCCGAATCACCAACCAGCTATTATAACTCTCAAGCAAATATCTCTCTACTCTCTCTCTCTCTCTCTCTACCTCTCTCTATGGCTCTTAGAAGTTGTGAAGAATGAAATGAAATGGAAGGTCTATTTATAGTTGGAAAATGGGTCTTTAAGTGTAATTTTCGTCTCTGGGTCGTTTTACGTAATTTTCCCCGTGACAAATTTTTCAAACCTCCCGTGACTCTTTCCGTGGCTGGTTGTGGAAATAATTTTTTCGTGGGTCCCACATGAATAGTAAATAATATATTATAATAATATAATATTATTATTCAAATAGTAAATTACTATTACGTGGGTCCCGCTGACAAAATTTTCAAACTTCACGAGAGTTTTGTGTCGGGAGAGAATTATTTTGGTTGTGGGTCCCGCATGAATAGTAAATACGTATTTAGGAATAGTAAATACCGTATTTTTAAATAGTAAATACGTATTTGTGAATAGTGAACACTATTCATATTTCACAAATTTCAAGTATTAAATACGTATTTGCGAATAACATATATATATATATATATATATATATATATATATATATTTATTATTATTATTTTTTTAAATACGTATTTGTAAATAGTAAAAACGTATACGTGAATAGTAAATACTATTCACAGGGCCCACAAAATACTGATTTCAAATTTATCACTTTCCAAAAATAGAGCCTACTAGTCTTCCCAAAATAGGTTTATGTTCAAGATATTAGATTTAAAATTCAGGATGTTACATTTCTCCCCTCCTAAAAGAAAATTTTGTCCTCAAAATTTCGCTATAATAAGAATTCTAACCTATTTAAATAAATGAGGATATGTTTGTCGCATGTTCTCCTCCGTTTCCCAAGTAGCATCTCCGGGAGTCATTCCTTTCCACTCGACCTTTACAAGTCTAATGGTCTTGTTTCGTAATCTCTTGTCCCTTGCATCAACAATCCGCTCCGGCTCGGCTTTATACGTCATGTTATCCTTGAGTTCTACCTCTTCTACTTCTATAATGTGGGAAGGATCCGGTTGGTATTTCTTCAGTTGCGATACATGAAAGACATCGTGAAGGTTCGCAAGCTGTGGAGGTAATGCAATTCTGTAAGCTACCGGTCCAATTTTCTCCAAAATCTCATAAGGACCCATAAAACGAGGTGAAAGCTTCTTTGCTCGTATTGCTCTACCAATGCCAGTCATTGGTGTGACTCTTAAGAATACATGTTCACCCACCATGAACTCCAACGGTCGTCTTCTCTTGTCAGCATAACTCTTCTGTCGACTCTGAGCAGTGAGAAGTTTCTGTTGAATCACCTTAATCTTTTGAGTCGTCTCGTCCACAAGTTCTGGACCTATTAAAATTCGCTCATTCAATTCCGTCCAGCAAATAGGAGATCTACATTTTCTTCCATACAAAGCCTCATAAGGTGTCATCTCAATGCTGGAGTGATAACTATTGTTATATGCAAACTCCGCAAGATGAAGATGATCGTCCCAACTTCCTTTTAGTTCGATTGCACAAGCCCGCAACATGTCTTCCAGAGTTTGAATAGTCCTCTCAGTCTGCCCGTCAGTTTGAGGATGATAAGCGGTACTATAACTCATCCGAGTTCCCATAGCATTCTGCAATGCTTTCCAAAATCGTGAAGTGAATCGTGGATCACGATCAGATACGATGCTATTCGGTATCCCATGCAATCTGACAATCTCCTTCATGTAGATCTTTGCTAGTCTCTCCAATGAGTATTCTGCTGCAATTGCTAGAAAATGAGCTGACTTAGTTAACCTATCGACAATTACCCAAATGGCATTATGTCCGGATGTCGTTAGAGGAAGCCCCATGATGAAATCCATAGAGATGCTGTCCCATTTCCACTCTGGGATATCCAAATTCTTTAATAATCCAGGAGGTTTCCGATGTTCGATCTTGACTTTCTGACAAGTCAAACAACAAGTGACAAAGTCAGTCACATCTTTCTTCATGCCTCGCCACCACCAATTCCGCTTAAGATCATGATACATCTTGGTTGCTCCAGGATGGATAGTGTATTTACTCCGATGAGCCTCCTCTAGTATGAGCCTTTTTATTTCTCCATCATTAGGTATGCACACTTTTCCTTTATACCTTAATATCCCATCTCTATCGATCCCAAATTTCGATTCTTTTCCTTCTTCAATATCTTCCCTCACGTTTAATAGATACTCATCTTCGAGCTGAGCGAATTTAATCTCTTTCCAAATTGTGCTTTCAATAGTTAATGCTTCCATGGTAGCGACCAAACCTGACATTACATCAATAGATGTACTTGGTATCTCCTCGAGCAATTTATGTTCTCTGATCATCATCTGGGCTACATGAATTGTCTTTCTACTTAAGGCATCTGCTACAACGTTCGCTTTTCCTGGATGATACTTCAATTCGAAGTCGTAGTCCTTGATAAACTCCATCCATCTCCTCTGTCGCATGTTGAGCTCCTTTTGGTCGAACAGGTACTTCAGACTTTTGTGGTCACTATAAACTTCGAACTTTGAACCGTAGAGGTGGTGCCTCCAAATCTTCAGAGCAAACACTACTGCTGCCAGTTCTAAGTCGTGAGTAGGATAATTCCCTTCATGTGGCCTTAACTGTCGAGAAGCATAAGCTACTACCCTACCATTTTGCATTAATACACACCCAAGACCTTTCTTGGAAGCATCTGTGTACAAAGTAAAGGTCTGAGCAGGATCTGGAATTATAAGTACCGGTGCCGTAGTCAACTTAGTCTTCAAATTTTGAAAAGCTGCTTCACACTTTTCGTCCCATACATATGGTTGACCCTTCCTAGTTAATTTTGTCAAAGGCATAGCTATTTGCGAAAAGCCCTTGATAAATCTCCTATAATAGCCAGCTAGACCTAGAAAACTCCTGATCTCAGTCACGGACTTTGGTCGTTCCCATTGGAGTACTGCTTCAACTTTAGTATGGTCCACTGCAACACCTTCAGCCGATACGACATGGCCTAGGAATTTTACTTCCTTCAACCAAAATTCGCACTTAGATAGTTTCGCATAGAGCTTGTGCTCCTTCAACACTTGTAGCACGATTCTAAGGTGCTCTTTATGCTCTTCTTCATCCTTAGAGTAGATAAGGATGTCGTCAATGAAAACCACTACAAATTTATCTAGATATGGTCGGAAAATTCTATTCATGTAATCCATGAATACTGCTGGAGCATTTGTTAGCCCAAATGGCATAACAAGAAATTCATAATGGCCATATCTAGTTCTGAATGCAGTTTTTGAGACATCTTCAGCTTTGACTCTCAGTTGGTGATAACCTGATCTGAGGTCGATCTTGGAGAATATGGATGCTCCCTTCAACTGATCAAGTAGATCGTCGATCCTGGGTAAAGGATATTTATTCTTTATAGTCACTTTATTCAACTGGCGATAGTCAATGCATAGTCTCAGGCTCCCATCTTTCTTCTTCACAAAGAGTACGGGCGATCCCCAAGGAGATACACTGGGTCTGATAAAACCCTTTTCTAACAATTCCTCGATCTGCCTCTTCAATTCTGCTAGTTCCGATGGAGACATTCGGTAAGGAGCTTTAGATATAGGTTCCGTTCCAGGTACGAGATCAATAGAAAATTCTACTTCTCTCTCTGGGGGTAAACCTGTCATTTCTTTCGGAAATACTTCCGGAAATTCTTTCACGACTTCAATGTTCTCTATCCCTTCCTCCACTTCTGCTTGAATGGAGAAAAACACCATGTACGCAAGACAACCATGATGAACAGGCTTTTCATCTTGTACTATAGACAACAATTGTGGTCTACTATGACTCATAGAGTCATCCGCAAGAGAGATAGTCTTCCTCTTGCAGTCAAGGATGATGTCATTAGCTGACAACCAATCCATTCCTATTATTACATCGATACCCTTCGTGGGTAAACAAACAAGGTCTATATTTGAGATCCTATTATCAATCTCAATCGTACAATTTAAGCAAGCCCTAGAAGTTTTTACTGAAGCTCCCGCCGGTGTAGAAATAATCATATAATAAGGCAATTCACTCACTCTTAAATTCAATCGAGGCACACAGTCGTATGATATAAAAGAGTGTGTGGCACCAGAATCAAATAAGGCTTCTACTTCAAGACCTTGGAGTTTGAGGATACCTTTAATCAGATTTGGTGAAGCACTTGCCTCCTGATGTGATAGTGCAAACACTTTCCCTGGCACTGCAGTTCTAGCATCCTTGGCCCCTCGAGGCTCCTCCTCACAAAATCTGGAAATGTGTCCTGGCTTTCCACAGTTGAAACACGTCACACATGGTCCTTGGTGTATTCTTCCACACTTGGCACACATCTGATTGTTAGCGGTGCTTGCAACAGGAGCTGTGGATCCCCTATATGAACTCTGACCTCCACTGAAGTGACTCCTTTGAGGTCCTTTGAATTGACTCCTCGGTGGTCTGCTGAAATGACTTCTTTGGGGTCCAGTAAAATAACTCCTCGATGGTCCACCAAAGTGATTTCTGGATGGTTGGCTAAACCGCGTATTCACATTACTGAAGTTGTGACTCTGCTTCTTAGTAACTCCTCCCGTTGGTCTCATGAGGTGTGTAGATCTGGCCTGAAAACCCTTCATCTTCTCAGCTTCCTCTTCTCGTTTGTTCCTTGCTATCGTGCGCAGTTTGTCGCATATTTCTTCAAAATCCCTTGTTTCATCAAGGAACGGTGATAGAGCTGTTTTTAGGTCTGGTCTAGCTTTTTCAACCAATCGAGCACTCAACCATTTAGAGTTGTTCTGTGAATATCCGCAGAATTTAGACAACTCTAAAAAGCGAGTAATAAATTCGTCTTCATGTAATTCCCCTTGCCTGAATGTGAGGAATTCAGTTTCTTTCTCTATTCTGATTGAAGGGGAAAAGTAATAATTTTCGAACTTTTCCTTAAACTCTTCCCACGTCATCTCAGCATTTCCTTTTGTTTTGGTGCTTTCCCACCATTCTTCAGCTGCTTTCTGCAACAATTGTTCAGCAACCATCACCTTTTGTTGTGAGCTAATCTCGATAACTCTGAAAATCTTTTCTACACGCTTCAGCCACTCCAGTGCTGCAATCGGATCTAGCTTCCCCTCGAACATCGGTGGAGTAAACTTCCGAAATTTTTCCCAAACCTCAGTAATAGGTAAAGGATGATACTGAGAATGAGAACCGCTACTACCTCCATCTTCAGTGCGAGAATGACTTCCTCCCCTTGATTGATGGTCAGAAGGTGTGACTTCCAGAGCCTTCTCCTTTCCTTCCTTACCACCTTGGCCTCTTCCTTTTGCTAGTTCATCCTCGTGTCTATTCACTTTCTCTCTCATCTCCAAGATGACGTCTCGTAACTCTGCCAAAAGGGCATTGTTATCCTGAGGATAGGGACCATCTTGATGCGGAGGGAGACCTCTTTGGGACGGAGCAGGGGTTGAATTAGTTCTTCGAGTTCTTGCCATTATCTCCTCCTATGATTAATACTATAAGGACACTAAACAAATAAAAATAGCTAAATAAATTCTAAATCTAACAAAGGGAAGTGCTCATGTTATGATATTTAATTTGCCACGAACTTTTAAAAAAAATTTTAAGAAATCACTTTAGAAAATAAACAAAATTGCCATGGAACCTTTAGCTCTGATACCAAAAATGTAACACCTCAATTTTAATACCCAAAAACTCAGTCAAAATATTGAAAATACCTTCAAAAGAGTTCAACAATATCCAAATCCTTTTACAATGTTACCATTTCGAATAAAACCCGTAATACATAATCAGAATAAATTCCAGAAAATATTTCAGAGTTTAATACAAAACGGAAGTCTTAGGTTCATGGCAAATATAATAACATAACATAATCTATTGGAGATCAAAAGAGCTTCCAGAGCTCACTCCATAGGTGCCTTCCCTTGCTCTCTACTAGAATAATCACCTGAAAAATGTTAATATGGGATGAGATTCCACGTCTCAGTAACTACTGAATATTTCTACCTTACACGAGCAAATTACATATGACAAAAATAAAAGGTAATATAATGTGAATTTAATATACTCAGATATTTTTAGATATACCGTTGTTCACATCAAATGCCTTTACAAAATACTCATCATTCTTTATTGAATAATTCAGAAATGCACTATGCAGTATGCAGCCTCCCTTATATCCCCTTCCAACCGTATACCGCTGACTGGAACCATAGGCTAACATATAGTCCAATAGAAACTCATTCATTTGACTGGATGGTTTCAAGCTCACCAAAACTTAAGATACACCCGGCCAAAGGTATAGAGCTTAAATCTGGACTATGGCTCCCCTCCTTTAAAATAACAACTAAGGAGGTGTCACATGTCCCACATCTCCAATGAAATCCCGGCCAGAGGAAAACATGGAAGATGGGGCCCTGAAAAGTACCATCCACTGTGCACCGAGTGGTGGCATAAACAATTATCATTCAATTCCCTCCTTACTCCACCCATCTCATTACAACCGCCATGATGAATGTATTTACTCAAAAATAATGCATTATTATACCATTATATACATTGATATGCGTATTTATGAATAGTAAAATACTATGCGTATCTGTGAATAGTAAAATACTATGCGTATTTGTGAATAGTAAAATACGGTATATACATGAATAGTAAAATGAATAGTACATACGGTATGTATATGTGAATAGTAAAAATAAATAGTAAATACGGTGTGAATAGTAAAATGAATAGTAAATACGGTATACGTGAATAGTAAAATGAATAGTAAATACGGTATACGTGAATAGTAACATGAATAGTAAATACGGTATACGTGAATAGTAAAAATGAATAGTAAATACGGTATACGTGAATAGTAAAATGAATAGTAAATACGGTATATGTGAATAGTAACGTACGTATAAATAGTACCTCTACAGATTTGCAAGTCAAAGTTCCCACACCAGATCTTAAAACCATAAATATTTTCTAAATATTCTTGCCAAAATAGTAACCAAACAAATTTATAATCATACATAATTCACAAGTATAAGGAAGAATATTCAGAGTTACCTGTTACTTGCTAATACCCGAATCACCAACCAGCTATTATAACTCTCAAGCAAATATCTCTCTACTCTCTCTCTCTCTCTCTCTACCTCTCTCTATGGCTCTTAGAAGTTGTGAAGAATGAAATGAAATGGAAGGTCTATTTATAGTTGGAAAATGGGTCTTTAAGTGTAATTTTCGTCTCTGGGTCGTTTTACGTAATTTTCCCCGTGACAAATTTTTCAAACCTCCCGTGACTCTTTCCGTGGCTGGTTGTGGAAATAATTTTTTCGTGGGTCCCACATGAATAGTAAATAATATATTATAATAATATAATATTATTATTCAAATAGTAAATTACTATTACGTGGGTCCCGCTGACAAAATTTTCAAACTTCACGAGAGTTTTGTGTCGGGAGAGAATTATTTTGGTTGTGGGTCCCGCATGAATAGTAAATACGTATTTAGGAATAGTAAATACCGTATTTTTAAATAGTAAATACGTATTTGTGAATAGTGAACACTATTCATATTTCACAAATTTCAAGTATTAAATACGTATTTGCGAATAACATATATATATATATATATATATTTATTATTATTATTTTTTTAAATACGTATTTGTAAATAGTAAAAACGTATACGTGAATAGTAAATACTATTCACAGGGCCCACAAAATACTGATTTCAAATTTATCACTTTCCAAAAATAGAGCCTACTAGTCTTCCCAAAATAGGTTTATGTTCAAGATATTAGATTTAAAATTCAGGATGTTACACTCTCCATGCAGAAGAAGAGTTTCGCTTTCTTGAGACGGTAGGAATGGAGGAGTCGCCACAATTATACTTTGATCGAAGGCATTGAACCCATAGAGCTTGTTTATTTGTGAGGAGATTCCAACATAGCTTCATGATAAACGCTTTATTTTGACGTCTAAGGTTCTTGAATCCCAGCCCCCCATCCTTTTTCGCTTGAGTAATCTTATCCCAGGCCACGAGATGCATTTTCTTTACGTCCTCATCTTGAGACCAAAGAAACCTCCTCGAGATCTTGTCGATTTCATTGATAGTACAAATAAGGAGAAGGGTTGACTGCATATAGTAGCTGGGTAATGCAGATAGCACGGATTTGATCAGAACAGAGCGGCCGGCAATAGTCAAAAATTTACTCTTCCACATGGACAATTTTTTCTGAACTTTTTGCATAATGGGATGGTAAGTGCCCTTTGTTACCCGCTTATGGATCATCGGCACTCCTAAATATTTTCCAAGATCATGAGTGATTCCAATCCCAAGCAGGTTGCTTAAGTCAAGAGCTCTGTTGAAATTCACATTAGTGGAGCAGAACATTTTTGACTTTTCCAGGTTTATCCGATGGCCAGAGACTTCACAGAAGACTTGCATCACTTTACGGACTTCTATCATTTGATTAGCTGACGCCTCCGTAAAAAGAATGAGATCATCGACGAAGAACAAATGGGAGATACGAGGACCTCTTCCCTTTTTAAATGAAAAAGGTTTCCATCGCCGGGCTTGACATTCAACGTTAATGAGGTGACCAAGGCGCTCCATACATAGAACAAAAATGTACGGGCTCAGGGGATCACCTTGCCTAATACCTCTCGATGGAGTAAATGTTGGGGTCTCATCACCATTCCAGAGAATGGACATAGATGCAGTAGAGAGACAAGCCATGATAAGCTCAATAAGGTGATTTTCCAAATTTAGGCACATGAGGGTATTTTTAATGAAGCCCCAGTCAAGTCTGTCAAATGCTTTCTCCATGTCAATCTTAATAGCAGCAAAGCCTTTCTTCCTGCCTTTCATTCTCATAGAGTGAATGATCTCCTGAGCAATTAAAATGTTGTCGCAAGTGGATCTGTTCGCAATAAAACTGCATTGCTCATGACTTATAAGTTGGGGCATTATGCCTCTAAACCTATTCGCCAAAATTTTAGTAATGACTTTGAAGCTCACATTACACAGGGATATGGGCCGGAAGTCTCTTAGTGACGTAGGGTTGTCAACCTTAGGGATAAGAATAATCCTTGACTTATTGATACTTGACATGTTAGAAGGGTTATGAAAGCATTCATTTATGAAATCACAAATTTTATCCCCCACCACATTCCACTGAGTTTGGAAAAAATGAGCATTCAGCTCGTCAGGGCCCGGGGCCTTAAATGCTCCCATATCAAAAACTACATTTTTAATCTCAACTCTGGTGAAATTACTTGACAACATGCGCAGATCATTAATGTTTAATTGTGGAAAATTAGAACACATTTCACTAGGGTAAAGATGGGAAGGGAAGAGTTTGAAAGACGAGGAAAGATGAATTGTTTCGTAGGGAAAAAATGAAAAGGTAATAGTTTGTAAAAAATTATGAAATATCTATTTTATCCTCAAAAGTAATCAATTCAAAATAAAAAAGAAAAATAATTTTCTTACTAAAATATATTTTTTAAAAAAATATGCTCTTACCCAATTCGAACTCGTGTAAACAAATAAAAAAATTCCGCCAAATTCAAATGCTCTTGTCAAGTTTAAATTTGAGGAATAAATTTGTCAAAAAAATAAGAACAGTGACGTAGAAACTTGAGATCCTAAGGGAAGATTGATAGGCCCGGGGTAGGCTAGAAACTTGAGTTCGCAAGAAGGTTTATCCAAAATATGTACTAAATAGAAGAATTTACTAATATTCCTTTTCCTTCCAAGTGTATACCAAACGGGGCTTTAATGTATTTTCTTCCCCCAAAAACAGGAAAATTGCTTATGCAAAACTCATATCCCCACGAAGAAGCAGTCGAGTACAGACTACAGACAAATAAAGTCAATGTTTCACATTAATTTCTTCACCACTAAGGTAAATATTGTACTATCATTGTCTTTCACATTAATTTCTTCACCACCCATATTCCGTCTTGTCTCTCGGTTATATGGGATTGATGTGAAAATGAAGCAAGCTGTCAAGTGACTTTTTTTGCTCGAGGGGCTGTCAAGTGACTGGAGGCCTGTTTAAAATAGGATATGAAAAGAATTTTGAAGTTATGATAAATAATTCCAAACAAAATTTTAAGGAGAGGTGTTCGAGGGAAACTTAAGAAACCATTATAGAGTAATTGATTATTATAATTTATTTTTAAAAAAATTATATTTATTTTATATTCTAAATAATAAATTTTCCTAAATTCAAAAGATAAAATGATAAATGCTGTGCCTCCTCATCATTGAACGTATGAGTCTGGTTTGTGATGATTGACCTGAATTGCCATGATTAACTCTTCAAATTATATCTTATATTTAAGATCGGAAAAGTATATTATTCTTTTTTTTTTAAAAAAAAGCATTGTGGAATCCACAAGCATCCTTCCTACTCTGCTCAATTAGCATTTCATCAGGAAATGTCTTTATTTAGAATAGCAATTGAAGTATTCAAAAATAACTTTTCAATATTAATTTACGGTATGTGAGGTAAGTATGTAAGATGAGTTTTATCTTGATTTGCTTGAATAAGTTAGGACTAGGGGTGGAAATAGGTCAAGCGGCCTACAGCCTGGCCTGTTTAGGGCCTGGTTTGGCCTGACCTGTTTGTTAAAAAGGTCAGGCCAAGGCCTATTTAAAGGCCTAAATGTGTAAATAGGCCAGACCTATTTAGTTAAAGCCTGGCTTGCAAGGCTTCAAGTCTGGCCTGTTTACACATCAAATAAATATAATTATATTTATATAATATAAATAATACAATATTTATTGTTTTTATTCTTAAAAGCCTATATTTATATAGTTTTTTTATAGGCTCAAAGTGAGCAAAGTCTTTTTATAGCCTCCAAAGCCTACAATATGAGGCCTTTTTAAAGGCCTATATTGTAAATAGGCCTTTAAAAAGGCTTCAGGCCTTACTAGGCCTTACGAAGGCTCAGGCCTGAGCCTTAAAAAAAGCCTGCATTCAGGCTCAGGCCCAGGTTCAAGCCTTCCACCCCATTACAGGCTCAGGCCTATTTAGCCAAAACCTGACTTGACCTAGCCTATTTCCATCCCTAGTTAGGACAGAGTAAGTTGCCCATAACCTAGTAGGCCATTTGAACCCATTTAAAATTTGTTCATTTAAGCCCATCTATAAAAGACCCATGATAGAGCAAGTCGAATTAAGAATTAAATGGGTAGGTTACTTTCAACTGTTCAGGCTACCCATGCCCCACCCAACTAAATTTTTTAAATTTTATTATAATTTATTTTTGTTTGTGTGTCTTGGTATCTTGTAAGCACACTCCATTATTTTGCCTCCTATTAGTTTCTTGTTCATATGAGTACTATGAATTTTATGCCTTTTGGTTTCCAAACTCGATCCTATCTATGTCTAATTTTTATTATGATAACTAAATTCTAAAGTGGAACTATTGTTAAGACTATGGCCTTTAATTTGTCTTAAGTATTGTTTTTATAACATTTTAACTATTTTTCTTTTTGCCATTCACCGGTAGATTTTCATGCAGTTTTTTAGAAGAAAAAAACTAGCAAAGGAAGAAATTCGTTACTGTTGGTTGCATAATGAATTAACAAGGATCATAGTTGTTTCAGGATAATTGTCCAAAGCTTAGTGGCAAATTTTCCGCAATCTTTTTTGTTGAACTCTTTTGTTTTGGGGCTTATTTTCTTATTTGTGGCCAGGGTAGTTAAAAACTCGTTTTATCACTGCGATTTTACGTTTTTACGATTTTTTTTCTCATTAAAACGATTTTACTAATTTTCCAAATGCTTTTAAGTTTTTACAATTTTTTTACGATTTTACTACGTTACGATTTTACGTTTTACGATTTTTCATTCTCCTTCCGTTTTCAGGTAAAATCTACATTTTCACTATCATGTTTGTGGCTATATATGTGTTTGATTGGCATGGCAACTTAGTTGATTTTAATACTATTAGTTCTTTGTTGAAAAAAAATAGTTATCCCATTAATATTCCTTTAATTATATTTCAATATAATATAAACATATTCAGAAAATTCTCTATCAGTTAAAAAAAAAACATTGAAAATATAGATAAAAAATAAGGTCAAAACAATATTCAAATATTACCCTATAAATACCAAATAGTTGCGTAGAAAAAATTATCCGCACTAGTGTTTTCTATGGTTATAATTTCCTAAAGGCAAAAAAAAAAAAAAAACATATCTATATAATTTCCAACACATATAGTACAAAGCTTTTTATCTTCTTCAATATCAAAATAATAAAGAATAATGAATACGAGTAAAAAGAGAAAGAAAAAGAGGATCAAAATAGATGATAAGATGTTTATGGCCCGAAAAATTTGATAGCTTGATTGTACGATCAGATGATCCATGATTAGATATCAAAAATAGTTTGATTCAGAACATATATGTAATTAAGTAATTTGTTAGCTTGATTATTAAAAAAAAAAATAGATGAATTGATGTTTATGGCGCAAAAAATATACATCGATCTGTTTCGTTATTTCCAGCCAAAAAGGATCAAAATCTCGATTTTATACTACAAATCAAAGAAAACAGCTAACAATATGAATTGGATGAGTTGTATTTAGAAAAACTGCAAGATATAACTAAATACAAATAAACAAGACAAAGTAAAAATTAATTTTTTTAAAAAATAGAGAGATCCCATCCGCCGGTGTTTTAATACAGTAACATGCCGAGTGTTTCTGAGGCACCTAATTGGCGAAGGAAGATTTACATTCGACGAGTTCTCCAACTGACCTTCTTCTCAAAGTGATGCTTCTGTATTTTCAGGCAGCAATGTGGTTCTCAGAAGTGGTTGCGGTTTGGGAGCAGTCGTCCTACGCCTCCTTCTTTGAACTCTTTCAAGCAGATGGCACACACAGCCGCGGTGGAGGAAGAGGTGTAGGTGAAGCTGGGAAGGAGCTCCAAAAGCGCATCATGTAGAGAACGATCATAGTTAGCTAGCCAAAAATTAATAAACTGACACATCCCTCAACTGAGAGGATAAGTACAACATACACATACTCGGAAATAACCATAATAAGGACATTACTTGGGGGTTAGCCAGTGAATGTGAAGGCCTTCCAAGAATATATAAGGATTTTTTTTTTTTTTGGTCAAAAGAATATATAAGGATTCAGGGAGAGGGATTATTGTTCCAAAAAAAGGGAGAGGGATTAGAGACATTTTATATTTTTTAATTACGATACAAATGTTATTTTAGTTTTTAAGTAATAATATAGATTTCTTGAACATCATAGGTTTTTTTTTTTTTTCCATTTGATCAGGTATGACAAAAGGTTTTCGCCTAAAGTGTTTTAAGAACTTTGACCAAAAAACAAAGTGTTTTAAGAAAACTTAAATAATCAAAATAAATATAAAATTTTTAAGATAAATATATTATTTTTATTTTTAAGTAATAATATAGATTTCTTGAAGATGATAGATTTTTTTATTATTTAATTAAGGATGACAAAAGGTTTTCACGTAAAGTGTTTTCTTTTTTTTTATAAAAAAATTAGATTATCGAAATAATTTTTTTGTAATGGAAATCATTTTATATATGTAAGGATTGAGGGAGAGAGATTTTAGATTTTTTTTAATTAGGATAAATATATTATTTTTATTTTTAGATAATAAGATAGATTTCTTGAAGAAGATAGATTTTTTTTAATTTGATCGGATGACAAAAGATTTTCAGCTAAAGTATTTTTTTTAAAAAAAATAGATTACCAAAATAAAAACAAAATTTAATTAAAAAAACATTTTATATATACATATATAAAGGATTGAGGGGGAGAGATTTTATATTTTTTTATGCCACCAAATTTTCATCCTAATAAATTTTTTTTAACTTTCTAATATGTTAAAAATTTATGAATTTTGAGATTATGAAAAAAATTTATGCCACCAAATTTGTATCCTAATAAATTTTTTTAACTTTATAATATGTTAAAAATTTATGAATTTTTTATTATAAAATTTATAATTTAAATTTTTTACCATATTTATTGAAATTTTTTTATTTTTAGTTTCTTAAATGACTAAAAATATATATCAAATACACTTTTTTCTATCAAATATAATAAAGTATATATATTTGAGAAGTCATTTCAATTTAGATTTTGATGTTTTTTCTACATACATTTAAAAACCTACTCAAATTTTTAAAAGTTTGTGACATGTAAAAGTTATTAATTAAAATTTAGGATCTAGCATTAAAAAACTTAGTAAATAAATTTTATTTTTATATAAATTTCAATAAAAAAATATTCTTAACATTTTTTTAGAATATCCTTCACAAGTTAAGGGTTCGGACTTAAGTATATATTTTCAAAATAGAGGAGAGATCTATGTAGTTAAGGCAAAATAGAAGAATAGTTAAAGTATTTTACTCTCTGAAAAAGTTAATAGATTAATTAGTATCAATTAATTAAAACATATTTGATTGCAATTGGTTTCTTTGTTTAATTGATATCTGAAGTAATTCAAATTTCAAATTTGAAATAGTAAAATAACGAAGCATTTAACAGAAGATAAAAGAAGCCAGCGCTATTGAAGTTTTCATAAAATTATACCGTAGTTAATGGAGTGAGCAGGAAATTAGGAGGCGATTTAAGGCAGGCGAAAATATAACATAAACATTTGAAATTTTGAACCAATTTTTTTTAATAAAAAATTACATAAGGAAATTTTGTTCTTTTGTTCATTTTTTCAGTGACGAAAAAGCTAAAGCTTGAAACACGGAAAAAATAAACAAATATAGTGAATATCAAATATAATAAACAAAAGCTAGGGAAAAACCAGACAACAAATAAATAGACATCAAAGAGCATACATGAAGAAATATAAATAAAAAACACATAACATAATCATAATATAATATAATTTCCTGAAGGCAAAAAAAACATATCTATATAATTTCCAACACATATAGTGCACTTTTTTTAAAAAAAATCTTTTTCAATATCAAAATGATAAAGAATAATGAATACGAGTAAAACGAGGAAGAAAAAGAGCATCAACATAAATGATTAGATGTTTATGGCCCAAAAAATTTGATAGCTTGATTATAAGATTAGATATAAAAAATTTGATAGCTTGATTCTTAATACACATATATAATTTGATAGCTAGATTATTAAAATATATATATATATATATAGATGATTTGATGCTTATGGCCCAAAAAATATACATATTGTTCCGTTATTTAAATTCGATTCTGTAGAACAAATGAAAGAAAACGACTACCAATATGAATTGCATAAGTTGTATATAGCACATTGAACTATTGAAGTATATAAAATTGTAATATTTTAGGATATTGAGTGTTATTTGAAAATAAAATTTAGAATGTCGGGTATATAAAAGTTAATTAATTTAAGGTATTAGGTGTTATCGAACAACTATAAAAATATTTCAGGACAATATCCTCTCTCATGAGTAATACTAAAAAAAACGGCAAAAATATTTTAGGAGGCAAGATATAACTTGACACAAATAAACAAGAAAAGTAAAAATTAATTAAAAAAAAAAGGAGACATCCCCTCCTCCGGTGTTTTGTGTATGCGGGCATAACGATGTGCTCTATATCTTGTCTTCCTCAGGAATTTCTATTGCCGCTTGCTTTAATACTATAACATGTCGAGTGTTTCTGGGGCACCAAATAGTCGAAGGAAGATTTATATTTGGCGAATTCTGCAATTGACCTTCTCCTCCAAGAGATGCTTCTGTATTTTCATGCAATGATGTGGTTCTGGGATTGATGACCTCTCGGCACAATGGGCAAGTAGTATTGCTTCTTTGGATCCACTCATTGATGCAATAGTGGTGAAAGATGTGGTTGCAGTTTGGGAGCAGTCGTCCTATGTCTCCTTCTTTGAACTCATTCAAGCATATGGCACACACATCAGCGATGGAGGAGGAAGAGGTGCAGGTGAAGCTGGGAAGGAGCTTCAAAAGCGCATCATGTAGAGAACGATAATAGTTAACAAGCCAAAATATATAGCCAACAATTAATAAACTGATACATCCCTCAATTAAGAAGACGAGCATAACACATTCATCTTCAGAAAAAGCCATAGTAAGTAAATTGTTTGGGGTAAGCTAGTGAATGTGAACATGTCCTTCCCCAAGAATATATAAGGATTGAGGGAGGGAGATTAGAGAGATTTTATATTTTTAATTAAGATAGATATTTTATTTAAATTTTTAGATAATAATATTGATTTTTGAAGATGATAGATTTTTTTTTTATTTGATCAAGGAGGGCAAAAGATTTTCACCTAAAGTGTTTTAAAAAAAACTTAGATTATCAATATAAAAATTAAAATTAATAAAAAAAACCTTATAAATATATATATATATATATATATATATAAAGGATTGAGGAAGAGAGATTACAGAGATTTTAGATTTTTTTAAATTAGGAAAATATATTATTTTAATTTTTAAGTAATAATATAGATTTTTCGGAGATAATAGATTTTTTTTTCTTTTTTATTTGATTAGGGTGGCAAAAGGTTTTCACCTAAAGTATTTTTTTTTTTTAAAAAAACTTAGCTTATCAAAATAAAAATAAAATAGAACGACAAGATTTTTTCCCATTAAAAAAATAATGATAATTAACAAATCATCTTTAAAATAAAGTTATCCAAAATTTAAAACGATTTGAATCTAATCAGAGCTTAATTTTGCACACTTATAATTTATCATATACAAGGTAAATATAACTAAATGTGATCTCAAACAAGCATTATATAGTTGACAAAGATAACACACATGAATAAAATCTGTTATAATAATCTATTTAACTAGATTCCTCATTTGAGTTATTTAAATCCTTGAATTGGGGTAACTTGTAACGAGAAACTATAAAAAAGTAGTAATCTTGTGTGATCAAAAGAAGGAGTTCTCATTAAGAGAAAAACCATTACCCCATCTAATCAGGGGAAAAAAATAGTAATAGGAAAAAAAAAAGATGGAAAAGTAACAGAGATTAAAATTATCCAATATCTAAACTACTTACTTCATGATCCTGCAACAATAGCTGATGCAAGGGCAACCAATGTCTCAAAATCCAATCACTAGGATATGAACCATTTAATGAAGTTTTATGAGCCCAGTCGGTCATCGCCTGAGAATCCACAAACAAGAGTAGTGCCTCCTAATTAATTTCCTTATAGCTGCCTTTGTCATTAGAAGAAGAAAACTCTATTGTGGCGCTGATTGGAGTGATGGAGGAAACTGGAATGTCGATAGAATCTCTTCTGTTGTGAATTCTGCAGGGATGAGGAAGATTGCTGCTGTGCTTCCCCCCAGAGCAGATGCAGAACCTGATTGTTTGGTGTGGGGACTAACTGGAGACAGGGTTTTCTCTGTTAAGAGTGCCTATTTGCTACTTGAATCCCATTCTTCTAATCTTAAGGATACAACTTTTAAAGATATATGGAAATGGGGTGGAGTGGAACGAATCTGAGTATTTATGTGGAAAGTAGCGTTGAACAAATTTCCTACTAATTCTTGGAGGAGCTCTTGGTCCCAGGAGTCTCCGTTGTGTGGTATGTGTAAGGCTGATTCTGAGGATATTTTGCATATTTTGCGTGATTGTCCTTATGCAAGAAATATGTGGTCCTCACTGATTAAACCGAGGTATGTGGCCTCATTTTTCTCGCTGAACCTTAGAGAATGGTTGAGGCTGAATCTCAATCAACAGGTTGGATTCAAATGGGGAAGTTATTGGAGCTTATTTTTCGGAGTGGCGGTATGGAAGCTTTGGGATTCAAGAAACAAATGTACTTTTGATTGCAATTTCTCTAAACCGATTAATCCCGGTGCTTCTATTTATATGCTTTGGTCCAGTTTTATTTTTGTCTCTGGCCTTGCAGGTGATTTGTCTCAACCTAATACTACTCACATGCCGTGTTGGGAGAGACCCCCAAGTGGATAGCTCAAACTTAATGTGGATGGAGCTAGAGTCCTGGATTCTTCTCATGCAGGGTGTGGTGGGGTGGTCAAAGACTGTGTGGGTAGTTGGATAGTTGGCTTTGCTAAGACGATTGGCGACTGCCAGTCTAATGCGGCAGAGGAATGGGCTATTGTCAAAGGTCTACAGTTGGTTTGGGACTTAGGCTTTAGGAAGATTATTTTGGAATCTGATGCCGACTTTGTTGTTAATCTTCTGTTGGATCATGATTGTACCACTTGTAATAATTTAATCTTGTCAGGAAGAGAATTATTGTCTCGTAACTGGCAGGTGGATGTTAGAAGTATTTCGAGAGACTCTAATAGGGTAGCGGATGAATTAGCTAAGAGAGGCATTTCTAATTCTATTATTTTGCAGGAATGCCCTCCCAATTTGAAGAACTGGATTATCCAAGAGAGTTTGGGATTAATTTCCCCATGGGTGTAATTTATTTCTTTGTAATGTAGGCTTTTATGCCATCTTTTATACAAAAAAAAAAAAAAAAAATCCTTATAGCACAACCGACATACTGGAAAATTGTTATAAACTTAAGGAAGAGGTTTTACGAGTTTCAAACTTCTAATTGGAATCTTCAGAATTTAAGTACTATGATCAAACGTCCAAAGGACACAGATAATTTGACGTTTGATCGTAGTACTTAAATCAGTTTACACAGATAATTTAGGTTTAATCTCTACCGATACCCAAATAGGTTTAATTTAGGTTTAAACCTAAATTATTTGGGTATAGGTAGAGATTAAACATATTTTCTCTGATTCTTAATAGTTTTTTTTTTTGAAAAAAAAGAAAAAACTTCTGAATTGTATATTTGGATATTTCTGACCTATGACTTTTATAAAGGATTTTTTTTGAGAATATGTTGATTTCTTGGGACTTGACGGGGATTCTTCCAAATAAAAATGCAGGTTACACTGACTCCCTTATATTTTGTTATTATATTTCCATCCATCAAAGGATGCCGTTTGTTTTATGAAAATCTCTTCATAAACATTAGAATTATTTAAACAAATATGTGTGTATGTGGGAAAAAAAATTTATACTACCAAATTTTTATCATGATAGATTTTTTTTTAACTCTCTAATATGTTAAAAATGTATGAATTTTGAATTATAAATTTATAATTTTAATTTTTTACTATATTTATTGAAATTTAAACAAATATATGTGTATGTATATCCTGATAGCTTGATTGAGAACACACATATATAATTTGATAGCTTGATTATGAAAAAAAATAGAAGATGATTTGATATTTATGGCCCAAAAAATATACATCTGTTTCGGTATTTCCAACAGAAAAAGGATCAAAAATTCGATTTCATAGTACAAATGATAGAAAACAACTAACAATATAATTGGATGAGTTGCATTTAACACAATGAAGTATTAAAGTTGTAATATTTTAGGATATTGGGTGCTATTTGAAAAAATATTTTAGAATGCTTGATATACAAATAATAATAATAAAAATAATTTCAGATGCTAAATACGACTGAAAAACTGCAAAAATATTTCAGGACACATCATGATATAATGAAATACAAATAAACAAGATAAAGTAAAAATTAATTAAAAAAAAAAAGAGAGAGAGATCCCCTCCGGTATTGTTTTGGGTATGCAGGCATAACGACGTGCTCTATCTCTGGTGTTCCATAGGAATCTCTGTTACCACCTTTTCTAATACTATAATATGTCGAGTGTTTCTGGGGCACCAAATTGTCGAAGGAAGATTTACATTCAAAGAATTCTCCAATTGACCTTCTCCTCCAGAAGATAGCGATGCTTCTGTATTTTCAAGTAGCGATGTGGCTCTGGGATTGATGACCTCTCTACACAATGGGCAAGTCGTATTGCGTCTTTGGATCCACTCATTGATGCAAGAATGGTGAAAGAAGTGGTTGCAGTTTGGGAGCAATCGTCCTACGTCTCTTTCTTTAAACTCATTCAAGCAAATGGCACACACAGCCACGGTGGAGGAGGAGGAGGAGGTGTAGGTGAGGCTGGGAAGGAGCTCCAAAAGCGCATTACGTAGAGAATGATGATAGTTAAATAGCCTCAAATAATAGCATAAAACTAATAATACAACTATAAATATCCCAACTAAAAGGATGAGTATGGCATAGTCATACTTAGAAAAACCCATGGTGAGTAAATTGCTTGGGGCAAATCAGTGAAGGTGAATGTGGCCTTCCTCAAGAATATATAAGGGTTGAGGGAGGGGAGATTGGAGAGATTTTAGATTTTTTTGATTAGGATAAATATATTATTTTAATTTTTAAATAATAATATAGATTTCTTGAAGATGATAGGATTTTTTTATTATTATTTGATTAAGGATGACAAAAGATTTTCATCTAAAGCGTTTTAAAAAAAACTTAGATTATCAAAATAAAAATACATTTCATACAAAAACTTATATATATATATATATATATATAAAGGATCGAGGGAGATTAGATCATAGAGATTTTACGCTTTTTAATTAGGACAAATACATTATTTTAATTTTTTAAAAAACTTAGATTATCAAAATAAAAATAAAATTTAACGAAAATTAGGAGAGGGAGCAGGAAATTGAGTGGGCAGGAAATTAGGAGAGGGAATTAAGGCTGACTAAAATATAACAGTAAATATTTGAAATTTTGAAACAATTTAAAAAATAAAATAAGGCAAATTTGTTCATTTGATCATTTTTTCAGTGAGAGAAAAATAAAGCTTGCAACACGGAAAAATAAACAAATATAGCGAATATCAAATATAATAAACAAAAGGGAAAAACCAGGCAACAAATGAATAAACATCAAAGAGCATGAAATATAAATAAAAAACACATAACATAATCATAATTTACTATCTATATAATTTCCTGAAGGCAAAAAAAAAAATCCAACACATATAGTGCGTATTATTATTTTTAAAATCTTTTTCAATATTAAAATAATAAACAATTATGAATACGAGTGCAACGAAGAAGAAAAAGAGATCCAAAATAGATTATTAGATCATTATCGCCCAAAAAATTTGATAGCTTGATTATATGATTAGATATCAATAATTTGATAGCTTGATTCAGAATACACGTATATAATATTATAATTTGATAGCTTGATTATAAAAAAATAGACGATTTGATGTTTATGGGCCAAAAAATATACAACTGTTTCGGTATTTCCAGCCACAAAAAGGATAAAAATCCGATTTTATAGAACAAACAAGAGAAAACAACTAACCCAAGATAAAAATATTTCAGGACCCGAGATATAACTTGATACAAATAAACAAGAAAAAGTAAAAATTAATCCAAAAAAGAGATAGATCCCCTGTGCCGGTGTTTTATGTATGCGGTTATAACGACGTGCTCTATCTCTTATCTTCCTCAGGAATCTCTATTGCCACTTGCTTTAATACAATAACATGTTGAGTGTTTCTGGGGCACCAAATTGTCGAAGGAAGATTTATATTCGGCGAATTCTCTAATTGACCTTCTCCTCCAAGAGATGCTTCTATATTTTCATGCAGTGATGTGGTTCTCGGATTGATAACCTCTCGGCACAATGGGCAAGCAGTATTGCTTCTTTTGATCCACTCATAGATGCAACCGTGATGAAAGATGTGGTTGCAGTTTGGGAGTAGTCGTCCTGTATCTCCTTCTTTGAACTCAGTCAAGCATATCGCACACACATCTGCGGTGGAGGAGGAAGAGGTGTAGGTGAAGCTGGGAAGGAGGTTCAAAAGCGCATCGTGTAGAGCACGATAATAGTTAAATAGCCAAAAGATATAGCCAAGAAATAATAAACTGATACATCCCGCAACTAAGAAGATGAGTATAACACATTCATCTTTAGAAAAAGCCATAGTAAGTAAATTGTTTTGGGGTAAGCTAGTGAATGTGAACATGGCCTTCCTCAAGAATATATAAGGATTGAGGGACGGAGATTAGAGATATTTTATATTTTTAATTAAGATAGATATATTATTTTAATTTTTAGATAATAATATAGATTTTTGAAGATGATAGATTTTTATTTTTTATTTTTAATTTGATCAAGGAGGGCAAAAGATTTTCACCTAAAGTGTTTTAAAAAAACTTAGATTATCAAAATAAAAATAAAATTTAATTAAAAAAACCTTATAAATATATATATAAAGGATTGAGGAAGAGAGATTTTAGATTTTTTTTTTTAATTAGGAAAATATATTATTTTAATTTTTAAGTAATGATATAGATTTTTCGGAGATGATAGATTTTTTTTTTTCCTTTTTTATTTGATTAGGGTGGCAAAAGATTTTCTCCTAAAGTATTTTTTTTTAAAAAAAAACTTAGCCTATCAAAATAAAAATAAAATAGAACGACAAAATTTTTTTGCCCATTAAAAAATTAAATAATGATAATTAACAAATCATCTTTAAAATAAAGTTATCCAAAATTTAAAACGATTTGAATCTAATCAGAACAGTTATCAGCTTAATTTTTAACAATAATAATTTGCAATATACGAGGTAAATATATGAAAGAAGTTCTGTTTTGATTTAGGTGAATAAGCATTTTTGAGGATACCAAAGTGATCCCAAATAAGTACCATATAGTTGACGGAGATAATAGGCATGGATAAAATCTGTTATAATAATCTATTTAACTAGATTCCCCCTTTGAAAAGTACTTAAATTAACTTAAACTAAATGACCAATCGAGATTAAAATTATCTAATATCTAAACTACTTCCTTCATGATCCTGCGACAATAGCTGCTGCAAGTGCAACCAATGAAGTTTTATCAGCCCAGTTGGTGAGGGGGGGAAAAAAAAATCAGCCCAGTTGGTCATCGCTTACATGATGACCCTGAGAATCCACAAAAAAGGGTGCCTCCTAATTAATTTCCTTATAGCAAGGATATTTTTCAGAAAAATATGGCACAACCGACATACTGGAAAATTATTCAGTCTCAACGATTAAACTTAAGGAAGAAGTTTTACGAGTTTCAAACTTCTAATTGGAATCTTCAGAATTTAAGTACTGTGATCAAACATCCAAAGGACACAGATAATTTGACGTTTGATCATAATACTTAAATTAGTTTACACAGATAATTTAGGTTTAATCTCTACCTATACCCAAATAATTTAGGTTTCTTAAACATATTTTCTCTTAGGGCGAAGGAACGATTTTACACACGAAGTTTTCCCTCAGGAGCCTCCAGCACCACGAAGTTTTTTGAGGAGCAAAAATACACACGAAGTTACGTTTTGGCCGTTAGTCAACCGTTAGTTGACTGTCAACTTGCTGACGTGACGCTGACCTGGGCTAACGCGGATGATGACGTGGAATAAAAAAAATATAGAATTTTAAAAAAAAAATTAGAAATTTTTAAAAAAAATTCGAAAAAATAAGAAAAAAAATTCAAAAAAATATAAAATAATTAGAAAAAAATTAAAATAATTAGAATAAAGATTCAAAAAACTTAAAACAATTAGAAAGAAATTTTTAAAAATTAAAAAAAATTAGAAAAATAATTCAAAAATGAGGAAAAAAAATATAATAATGATAAAAAAAATTTGAAAAAAATTCAAAAAAAATTCAAAAAATATGGAAAAAATTAAAATAATTAGGAAATATATTAAAATAATTATAAAAAAATTCAAAAAATTAGGAAAACCCATCCTTTAGTCCAAAAGATTAAATTCTTTTTTCTTTTTCCTTTATTTTAATTTAATGGGCCTTGTTAGATTCTCCTCATTTAGTCCATCGTTTCTTTTGAAAACTCATCCCTCTATCCAACCATGTATATAAGAAAGGGCAACAGATCGCCGACGAAAGGGTGGTCACTAGCAGGGGTATTTTAATTTTTTGAATTTTTTTATAATTATTTAATATCTTTTCTAATTATTTTAATTTTTTTCCTAATTATTTTAATTATTTCCTTATTTTTTGAACTTTTTTGCTAATTTTTTTATTTTTTTCCTCATTTTTCTAATTTTTTTAATTTTTTAAAAATTTCTTTCTAATTGTTTGAATTTTTTTAATCTTTATTCTAATTATTTTAATATTTATTCTAATTATTTTCTCAAATTTTTTCGAATTTTTAATTTTTTTTTTCTAATGTTAAAAATTTTTTCCTAAATTTTTTGATTCCACGTCATCGCCCATGTCAGCGTGTCAGCCCAAGTCAACGCCATGTCAGCAAGTTGACAGTCAACTAACGGTTGACTAACGGCCGTGGTGCTGGGCGTTCCCAAAACGTAACTTCGTGTGTATTTTTGCTCATAGGGCGCTCTTGGGGGAAAACTTCGTGTGTAAAATCACTCCTTCGCCCTTTCTCTTATTTTTTATATAAGACAAATTTTACTTCTTTAGAGATTAAAAAAAATAAATAAATTACTTAATCTTAATATATATTGTGTATCATTATATGAATATAAATATTTTAAAGTAATTTATTTACCTTTTCAAAAAAATCAATTAGATTTTATGTTAAGAACAATAGATAATATTAGGTTTTTAAGCCAATAGATATGTAAGACATATTTGTTTAATATTTCTCCTGTCACTGGAGATAAAGTTATCTCCAGTGACCCCAAAACTACGTCGTTTTGGATTAATGAAGGGTTTGTTAGTAATTTCAGGTGAATTAATGAAGGGTGTTTCTGTAATTCTGTTTATTTTTAATCATATTTATTTTACCGAAACACTCTTTATTAATTCACCTGAAATTACTAACAAACCCTTTATTAATCCAAAACGACGTAGTTTTGGGGTCACTGGAGATAACTCTATCTCCAGTGACAGGAGAAATCTTTTTCCCTAATATAAATATATAAAAGAAATTAAATAAATTATTTAACTATAGTATATGTGATATAATCTCTGTAAAATACTCATATGTAACATTATATTATATTCTATATCAGTTCTAGTCCTTAATATAAGAACTAATTTATTAATTTGAGGAGATCTTAAAAAAATAATCATGTTATTTATTTATAATAAACATATGGATTTCCTAAAACATCATTTCCCCCATGATCACCTTTACCTTGAATAAAAACTCTTTAATGTGTGTAACAAATAGAAATATTTTGGAAAAAAATTTATAAATTTAGCAAAATAGTGAATCAAATCTTATACTCATCAGATCTTTAATATAAGACATATTTAAAGAGTTGGCCTTGATCCTGAATATAAGATATAGTTTTCATATTTGTTATTTTTTTCAAGATTCATCCCTATGGATGCCCCCCAAATATAATAAAAGAAGAGAGAGAATAAAAGAATTAATGAAGATAACTAGGGAGTTTTAGAAAAACATATCATATTAATTAACTTCATCAACTTCTTTAATCCAATCAAACTAAATAAATATATCTTATATTAAGGATCAAATAAATATTTATGATCAAATTTAGCTCCTTGGGAGCTGATAACTCATCAACCGATTCTTTTAGGGTATGTTTGGTATGAGAGAAGAGGAGGGGAGAGAAAAAATCTGTTGGAATGACATTTACCATTTTACCATTAATGAAGAAAATATTCTTTTTTATTGTGAGTACATTTTAGGAATATTAAAAAATATCTAGGGGCAATTTTATAAAGATGAGAGAAAAAAATTTATCTTTCCATTTTTCCCCCACTTTAAAAATTCGTAATCTTTTTCCCCAAAAGAAACTAGTCTACAAGAATTTACTTTCTTCCTTTTTTGCCATCAAAAGTAGGAACTGTCATTAACACACAAACCAGTACACCATCCAATTCAGGAAACAAAATAGTACTCCTTTCTGTCCTAAATATAAAACAAAGCTAATGTTTTTACAGATATTAAGAAAACTAATTAAATTATTTTAAAATATTTATATTTACTATTTTTTCTCTAAACTATTTTGTCTAACTTATAAAAATTAATATATAATCTAATAATACATAACATATGATATGTTTAAATAACTTATTTAGCTTTCTTTTCAAGAAAAGTAAACTCAGTCTTACATTTACATTATGAAAAAGTTGTTAAACTAACTTAAACTAAATGACCAGCAGAGATTAAAATTATCCAATATCTAAACTAATTCCTTCATGATCGTGCAACAATAGCTGCTGGCCTGCTGCAAGTGCAACCAAGGTCTCAAAATCCAATCACTAGGACATGACCCATTCAATAAAGTTTTGTCAACCCAATTAGCAACCAAACTCACTTCCCTGACTCTAAGAATTCACAAATAAGAGTGGTTCCTCATTAATTTCCTTTTAGCAAGGATATTTTTCCAGAAAAACATGCACAACCGACATACTCAAAAATTGTTCAGCGTCAACGATTAACTTAAGGGAGAGATCCCTAGATTTTGTTTACGAGTTTCAAACTTCTAATTGGAATCTTGAGAATTTAAGTACTATGATCAAACATCCAAAGGCCACAGATAATTTGATAACTCATAAAAAGATTCTCTCACTGACAAGATAAGGTAGTTTTTGTTCAAATATCTTTTTCTATGAAGCCAATAAAGGTTTTCAGGAAACAGGTCTGGCAGTTATGCAATATCAATAATGCTCATATCATGTGATTAGAATTGCATGAACTATAACCATTTACATTTGCTGAATAACTTGTCTTCAAGAGAAGGTTAATGTTTGAAATCAATCTTGTGAAATCAGGTCAAACCATTAATCAATTAGAAGATCAATAGCGGGGAAAGATAAAACTAAATGTGCATGATTCATCTTCTGAAACAACTAATTCTTGCAATTAAATATGACAGTTGACAGAAAATTTAGTCTGACACCATAAAATACCTTCAAAGTAAAATTCCAGAGGTAGCAATGCAGTGTTATTAGGGGGAGTTTCTGACTTATCATTGCAGGAATATCTCCGCCTTCATTGATACTTCCCTTTCCCCCCGAAGCCTCTGGATTGCAGATATGATTAACTTTGAAATCGGCAACCCATCTTCGACTCTTCACCCCATGGAATTGCCACCAGAGGAAAAGCCTAAGGCTGAGAAAAATCAAATAAAATTATAGTACGTTATTAAGCCTTAACTTCCACTTGCTTTGGTCGATTTTCTGGAAGCAAAAACGCAAGGCCTTCGTCTTTCTCCGTAGCCAATCTTGAAGAATTGTTGTTCAGATACAAAGGATTTGATGACAATATCCGCAATCCTGACCTTTTCCCATCAATCTCCAACACTTCAGGCAAACCATTTATACAACCCTTTGACATGCCCACATCAATCCGAATAGCTCTGTTATCACAAACACCATTAATTCCAACGTCTTGGATTGTGTGGCCCATGATCATCCTCTTCGCACCAGGAATGGTGGAGAGAACATGCTCAAGAGTGGAACAATCGCAATTTTTAGCCAACTCATCCGAAAATTTCCTCGACCAAACTAAACCATCCCTCCCGCGGCAACAAGCAGGTGAATGTCTCCCCGACAACCCGTTAATCCAATCCCTCACTTCTTCGTTAATCCGCTCCAAACCATGAGTAACATGTTGGGGCAATAAGCCCCCATGAACGAAGATTGAATCTCCAACAACCAATACAGTCAGATTCTGAGATAAAAACCGGCTCGAAATTGGACCATTAGGCCGCAACGCAGCAATCCTGGCTTTAAAGCCGTCGAAGAACTCTTCCTTCACGCCACGAAAAACAGAGGGAATCCCTTCAAAGGGATCTTTGGGCTTCTCCAACCCTCGACAAAGACTCTTCATCTTGTTCCCTAAACAAAACCAATCCGCCCATACCTTAAATTCATCCAAACCAGGACGGGTGACGTACCTGAAATCGCCCTCCACGTTCATAATCTCGTGGTTCCCATTCATGGTAATGATGGTGCCACCACTTCTAGCTGCCTCGCGCTTCAATTTCTCGAGGAAATAGAGGATCTTAAGCTCTTCGCCTCCCCGGTCGAGCACATCCCCGACCTGGACGACGGTGGCGGACCCTCCAATCCAACGATCGGACTCATCTATGAGGCTGGCAAGTCGGAAAGCCTGTTTCGATTTCTCAAGATCGCCATGGAGGTCACCAATGGCAATTAGACGGTCCGGTGAGGGCAGGCGGGTCTGCAACGCAGGGAGAAAACGTAAAAGAGGAGAAGGCTCGCTCGCAGAAGCGAGGGTAGGATTTTCTATAGGCGGCGGCGGTAAGAGGAAGAGGCCGCTGACTGAGAAGTCAACAAAGTTATCAACAAAAGATGACAAAAGATTTGGAACATCACTGCAGAGCGATGAAGCTGAAGCCTCTTCCATTCGCCGGAGAAATCTTTTGGCTTCCGAGATTGGCCTCACCAATGACACTTTTACACTGAAAGAAGGTTTATGGTGTATGATATTTGGTAAAAGAGGCAGCTAATTGAGAAGTCACCATATTCTTTCTTAGCCTGCTTAGCGTGAAAACCAAGGTTATTAAAATCAGGTCTCGGTCAATGAATCGGCCTAAGATATTTGGTTAAGGATTTATCGGCAGAGTCTGTCAGGTTGGCCATTTAAGTCTGACTCTTTAGACTTATAAAGAGAAGGTTTTAAAAAAATCAGTACTATAAAATTGAAAGCTTAAAAGACTGGCTTTTTTACCGAAATAATATTTTTTTTAAAAAAAATTACCAATTTAGAACACTTTTTAAACTATTTACTATAGTAGGGTTGTTTTTACAGAGTCCCGTCAGGAAGTACGACGGCACTATTAGTGCCGTCAGACTGTCTGACGTCACACGAGTGGCGTCAGACAGTCTGACGCCACTTATTAAAATATTATTATTATTATTATTTAATAATCAATTGATGCCACACATTTAGTGTGGCATCAATTGGTCTTCTGACGCCACACTTTTGTGTGGCGTCAACATGGCTGACGCTACACAAAAGTGTGGCGTCAGAGTGTCTGACGCCACAACCTGTGGCGTCAGACACTCTGACGGCACTAATAGTGCCGTCGTACTTCCTGACGGGACTCGACAAAAACAACCCTATTTTGGTAAATAGTTTCAAAAGTGCTTTAAATTGGTAATTTTTTTAAAAAATATATTATTTTAGTAAAAAAGCCTTAAAAGACTGGCCTATGAAGTCCATTACTTATTTTTAATTTGTCGAGTACTCTATTTAAAAAGTTGCCTACTTACCCTATTGTTTGAGTCTAACCATAAAAACTATTCTTTAAAAACTAATCTAAACAAACTTTTAGATTAACTTTTGAGACTGATGTTTACAATTTACAAGGTAAATATGGAAAAGGAGTTTTATCTCAAGTTATAAAAAATAGCTTTTGAAACCAGGGTTGTGTGATTTGTCAAACATGTTTAGATCTAACCTTAATAAAAGCATTTTCAAGTTTTTTTTTATACTCCTATGCTTCTTAATCAATTTAATTAGATTAAGAAAGTTGATGTAAGTTAGGTAATATTGTATATTTTCTCTTAAGAATATCAAAATCATCCTCTTTAAATCTCTCACCAGATCAGGGGACATCAATTAATAAGATTAAATTAAAAAATAACTAATAAATATAAATTATGATCGACTACTCAAATATATCCTTTTTTATATTTTAAACAAAAGGAAGCAAGAATGAGGTGTAATCGGGTGAAAAAAAAGAGTGAGGCGTATTATATGGCTTGTTTTATGTATTACTCCGTAATTAATATTAAACTGAACTGTCACCGAAAAAAAATAATCCCCGCCTCCTCCGGTGTTAATTATCGAAATACTTTTATAGTAAAATATGACTTTTCTAATTTAATTAGCACCGGTAGTATTGAAAGTGAACTCAGCAGTTAGCCGTGGTAGAAGGATTTCCCGCCCATTTTTCGTATTCCGCGAACAAGCATTCCGCGCATAGCCAAGCTTGCCGTTGGACGCCGTCCACCGTTGTCAGTCCGGCGTGGTTGTATTCCGGAAGGTCGGAACCCTAATGCTTTGTCTTCTTGCAAAATCTGGTGTGATTGATTTGAACAATCTGGCTTATCTTTTTCCTGCGTGGTTTTCGACCCTGTGTCGACGCCTGTCGCTGCTTTGTTTTGAATTTTCCATTTCATTTGACCTTGAAACTGTTTGATGAATCTCCCTTACTTCTTTACCGTGGAGCTTCTTGGATTTTGTTGATGACCTGATTCAATTGTTTTATAATTGATCTAGCTTCCTCCTCCTCTCCCTCTCTCGCACTCTCACTCTCTATTTTTAACTGTTGTCTTTCATCCTCATTATTTGGCGAAAATAACTAGAATCATAACCGGTTCTTATCTCCAATGACCATGGCTGCATTCAGTTTCATTCCTCTGAGTGTGAGATCCTGATCATCTTTTGTGACGTCTCTTTTTATCTAAGATTGATCAATTTACTTCAGTCACGAAAAAGTCTGTACTCGAGAATTGATATCTTCTTGTTAATTTTTGTTGCGTAGTTCTGATTATGGATACATACTCATTGAAGTCTGTGTCAGATTTACCCGTACCTTTTCGTTCAACTTTCAATTTCAGGTACTATATTTCCCTTGGGAACCTCTACCAAGTTAAAACATGGAATAAAGTTGGCTATTCTTAAAGTTGTAGTAATCATAAGCTCCTATCAAATTTTTTTATTCAATTATCACTTGTAGTTTTTAAACAAAGATGATTATCTTTCATCACTTATCTCTGATATAACATACAATTTTAAATTGGCATGTACAACATAAAACCTCTCGTGCAGAAAATAATTTGCGTCTATACATATATGCTTTCAGAAGATTAGCTTTCTTAATCAGCCGATGAGTATAAGTTGTACGTGCAGATATTTTAATTCACTCCAGAGTGAATGCTTTTCTACCTGTTTCCACTCCGATATAAACATGGTAATTTCTGCGCCAACTGGAAGTGGTAAAACAGTACTCTTTGAGCTTTGCATTTTGAGGCTTCTCTCTAGGTCCATTTCTGCACAGGAGAGATTTATACAAGTAAATGGAACTCTCAAAACAGTAAGTCCTTTAACCAGAGGCACCAGCTGCCATGCCTTTCTCGTATCACTCCTTTTTAAAAGAGTACATTTAACTCCACGTTCAGAAACTACTGAGATTTTTTTTTTTGAGCTCGGTTCTTGTTCTCCTTGAGTCAACTTTTTAGATCAAAATCTCCCCTTGCAAATATGTTGAGGTTCTAACTATTCCTATTATGATTTTCAAACATGGTGTCAAGATCTATATAGCCCCTTCCAAGGCTTTAGTACAGGAGAAGCTTCGGGATTGGAATCAAAAGTTTGGGCACTTGGGAATCAAGTGCCTGGAGCTGACAGGTGACAATGAATCTTACAATTTAAGGAATATACAAGAAGCGGATATTATTCTGACAACTCCTGAGGTCAGTATGCAAATACAAGCTATGTGAAAATAATGGTATAAGAAACTTCATCTTTGAAGTTAGAGGCACCTACTTTGGTTTAACCACCTTAGAATTACATCGGATATCATCTTTTCCCATGTCATATAAAATGGATATCATCTTGAGTTATGAAGTTAGAGGCACCTACTATAATTTAACCTTCTTAGAACTGCATTGGATCAGCAGCAGATTTTCAAAAATATTTAAATAAACAGTTAGCCTTCACGGGATGACTTTTTTTTTAGATAAATCATTCTCATTGGCTAAAAGCTTAGGCGATTCTCTTCTTGCCTATGCATTAATTTTGATTGAGGTACCTGCAGATACACAAACACAAATGCACAAGCAATGGGTTGGTTTATTGCTTTACTGTAGATGGTTAAACTATATCCTTTTGTTTCCCATGGATAGAAATTTGATGCAGTATCACGTTATGGAGTAAAAGATGGCGGCTTGAGCTTTTTCGGTGACATCGCACTACTACTTATTGATGAAGTTCATTTGTTGAATGATCCACGAGGAGCTGCTCTGGAAGCAATTGTTAGTAGAATAAAAATGGTTGCTTGCAATCCCAAATTGAAATCAAATCCTCTTGCTCAAGTTCGCTTCCTAGCTGTCTCTGCTACTATACCAAATATTGAGGATCTAGGTAATTTTTATTTTAGTTAATACTGTCAGAAGAGTTATGCAGATCATAATACATGGGAAGATCCTTATGCCATATTTGTGCTAATGCAGCCGAGTGGCTGGTGGTTCCCGCCCAGGGGATCAAGAGGTAGTTCTAAACCTCTAAATCAATAGGTTGAGTATGTGCTATAGTGCTTAAAGTTACACCCAGAGAAATATTAGTTAGAGTTTGAATGTTCACAGGTTTGGAGAAGAAATGAGACCTGTAAAGTTGACAACTAAGGTGTTTGGTATGTTTCCAAACACTAACCCAGAAGTCTTGACTTCTGTTCCTTCTATTTGTATGAGTACATTATGCATACCTCTTCTAAATTTTGTTTAAATTGCACCTTTTTAATTTTAAATATAATCTTTTGCTAAAATATAGTCTTTGTTTAAACTATATTAGGCTAGCTCAAATGGCAAGGGTAGGATGGATGTAGGTAGAGATGAAGGGTTTAAATCCTCCAACTGTAAAAATATAAATTAAAAAGAGACGCCTTTTCTTCAATTTTTTTTTTCATCCAACTACCCTATGTTAGATTTAACTTAGAGTAACTTATTATTTCATGGTGTATGTAAGTTTGAAAATAAAGGGACGATTATTGTAATTTTAAGAAAACTCATGTAAAGTTTCTATGATTTAAACTCCATTTGTAATTTATTCGATGGGGAGACAAGCATTTCACTGGAAAAGGAGATCGCGGCAGCAAGTTGTCTTTATTATTATTTTTTTGGCATACATTGATTCATATTTACAAGTTATAATTCTGGCTACTATATGTGCATATATAAATGTTTTGGTAATATCTCTCATGATTCTACCACTACATTTCTGCAGGCTATGCCCCTGCCAAAAATGACTTTCTATTTGAGAAGGTCAGCTTCATTTTTTTTTTTCAAAAGAACACTGACAGAGAAGCGATCTGTTCAACTAAGCTAATCATAATGTCTGATTTTATTGTTTTGTCACCATGCAGCGCCTTCAAAACTATATTTTTGGTAAGCAGAGAGATTTGAGCCAACCATTTAACAGTTTCATATTCTCCCTGCCTGACGAATCCGTATTTGGAGAATTCATCATTTCATAAATATACTTGATTTCAGATATTCTCATGCAATACTCCAGAGGAAAATCTGCACTTATATTTTGTTCAACAAGAAAAGGAGCACAAGAAGCAGCTCAGCGACTCTCTCAAATAGCCATGACTTTTGGTCACTCAAATCCATTCATTAAGAACAAAGAACAGCAGGATCGACTGAGGGAAGCTTCTCTATCATGCAGTGACAAGCAGATGCAATCATATATCCATTATGGTGGTATGCAAATAAAGCTTGTCTTGTTTTTGTGAAAAATGCAAGGCTTTCTTCGAAGCGACGAGAATGATTTTATGTGATTGGTAGTCTGCATTGGTGTCCGTGCGACTAATAGAAGTGGCTTTTGCTTATAGTTGGTTTTCACAATGGTGGACTTTGCCTAAAGGATCGGAATCTTGTAGAAGGCCTTTTTCTGAAGGGTGACATTCAAGTACTTTGCACTACAAATACACTTGCCCATGGAATCAATCTCCCAGCACATACAGTGGTTATAAAATCGTCACAGCACTTGTACAGTAACTTTTTTCCTTTTAATGATGTCGTCATAGGATATCTAGAAATCTTTTGCAATTAATTTATCGAAATTTCAATGCTTTACAGCAACAAAGAAAAAGGTCTCTACATGGAGTACGACCGCTCCACAATACTTCAGGTGTGCTTCTCGATACGCCTTCTGATAATTTCACTTTTTCTATGTACAATCTTGCAAATGGCTAATGACTTCTCTACGATGCATATATTGAGTTGAGGAAGTGGTTTCCGTATGAAAAATTTCATAGACAAGATCAAAGTGGCACACAAACTTAAAGAATAACACTAGTTCGAGATATTTCTATCCTCTTCCGTTTCTTCAGTTTAGCTTGAAAGGGAAAAATTGCTTGACCTTTTTATGGTGTAGATGTGCGGCAGGGCAGGCCGACCCCCATTTGATGATACAGGCATGGTTGTAATCATGACAAGACGAGAAACGGTGATACTTCCTCCTCCTCCCCTCTCTCTTCTCATGTACAAGCATGCTCGCACTTTTCTTTAGTGCTTGATGTCAGCTTGCATAAAGTTGTTTGTACTGTTTTCTTTGTTCTTTGATTTGGAAGCTTGAATTCTTAATTCTTACAAAACACGCCTTCTTATTTTCCGTTACATTACAGGTCCATCTGTACGAAAATCTCTTGAGTGGTTGTGAAATGGTGGAATCACAGTATGACTATGACTCTTTTAAGTTGCAGAACGGATCGCGTCCTTCACCGTTGCATATTTTTTGTAATCCTTGAGCAGTCGTTCTGATTAGTTGGTTGATGTTTGCTTACGACAGATTGTTCTCATGTGTGACGGAGCATTTGACTGCTGAAATTGTCCAACTGACGGTATCTGATATCACCAAAGCAATTGAATGGATGAAATGTTCGTACTTGTATGTGAGAATGAGAAGGGTATGTGATCAAGAATTTCTTGTAAATTTATCTTACCCTATTTGATAATTGTATTTCCTTCACAAGCAGAACCCAAAAAGATATGCAGTTAAAAATGGAATTTCTGGGGATCGTTTGGAGAAGCATGTACAGGGTACAATTGCCACCACCTGGCTGTTTTCTGTGGATTTTCTGACTTATGTATATCTTTCTCTTGACATTTGCCTCGATTAGTTATTGAAACTATTTTATTTCAGAAATATGTGTTAAAAAAGTTAATGAATTATCACAGCATCAAATGGTCTGGATTGATGAAGATGGTTTCCTCTTGAGGCCATTAGGCATGTATCTTCGACCTGTCATAAATAAGACTTATTCCTGCTGTATAGTTATAAAAGATTAAAAATATCGTTAGTTTCTGATTTTGTTCCGTTTTCCTTTCTTTTAGAGCCTGGAAGGTTGATGACGAAGTACTATTTGAGATTTGACACTATGAAACAGATAATGCGAACCCCTGAAAACTGCACTTTAGAAGATGCCCTTCGTGTTATTTGCCTTGCAGAGGAAATTTCTTGTACGAGTATTAGTTTTGATAATCTGATATTATGATATAACACCAAAACACAAGTTATCAATTTGAGTACTGACAAATTCTGTACTGGAAATTGAAGGGATCCAACTTAGACGCAATGAAAAGAAGATCTTGAATGAGATCAATGCTGACAAAGATGGCCGGCTTCGGTTTCACATCCTCGGAGACAAGGGGAAAAAGAAAACGCGCATTCAGACAAGAGAAGAAAAAATTTATATTTTGGCAAATGACTGCTTAACTGGTGATCCCTCGGTTCATGATCTATCCCTAATTCAGGTGCGGTATGGACGTATGGTAACCTCTATTTTGCAAAGCATAACTTATATCTTAATGATTAAGCGAACTCGGTGCTACAGGACATGAATTCTATATGCTCAAATGGATGTAGAATTGCTAAATGCATGAAAGATTATTTTATTTTCAAAAAGAATTACAAAGGAGCTGTGAATTCTTCCCTTCTAGCCAAATCACTTGACCAGAGACTTTGGGATGACAGTCCATACTTGTTGAAACAATTACCTGGAATTGGCATGGTTACAGCGAAGGTAATATAAATATGATTGCAAATCCTTATTTACTACTCCCCCCAATCTGAAATATAAGATAAAATTGGCTTTTCTAGAATATTAAGAAAGTTAATTAAATTATTTTAAAGTATTTATATTTATTGTTTTTTCTCCAAATTATTTTGCCTAACTTATAAACTAATATATGATGTAATAATACACAACATATTATATGATTAAATAACTTATTTAATTTCCTTAATCTCTCTAAAAAATAGTCAATTATGTCTTATATTTAGGAGTGAAGGGAGTATCCTTAACTGAATGCTGCTTATTTTCATTCCTTCCAGTCACTGCATTCAATGGGCATAAAATCATTTGAGGCACTAGCTGAAGCTGATCCTAGGAGAATAGAGATAGTAACTGGTCGAAAATACCCATTTGGAAACCATATAAAGGATTCTCTACTATCGCTACCTCCAAAAATTGATATGAAGCTTGAGGAAATTGAGAGGCATAAACAAGGAAAGTGCAATCTAGTGGTAACACTGACTAGAATGTCCGAGTCAGTCCAGTCACTTAAAAGGCATTATGCTGATATGGTGTGTAATCTGGAATTTTCTTTTTAAAAAATATTGTGATAACGTTTAGTGCATTTGCTAAGACTTCTCTCTTACAGATCATTGGTGTGGAGGAAGACAACGTTATTCTCTTTCATGAAAAAATAAGGTGATGACGTTTGAGTCACTTTCTATGGCTAGATAATTTAAACTACACACACACACATTGATAAGCTAGTTTGCACTATATTGAATGCTTTCTTTCAAACATTCTCTCTGATTGTACTGACCCTTCAACACTGCCAAACTACCTTGTGCTCATTGGTTTTTCTCATCTGGATACATTTTGAACTCTCATTTACTTGTTGCTGCAGGGTGGATCAATTCACCAGGTATATGAACTTAATCTCTCTCTCTCTCTTTTTTTTTTTTTGGGGGGGGGGGGGGTCTTTTAGTGTTGCCGGCATCCCGGGCTGAGATGCTTCCAAAGAAGAGTATGAAAAATTTATTTCGAGACAGAAACTATCGATATTTCAAACTTTGCAGGTTCCTGTGCAGTATTCACAGAACTTATCACCCTGCATGAAATGTATTTTAGAATAATAGGTAAAATAATTGCAAAGTTATTTCAACCAAAAAGATGCAGCAGCGAGTTGACTTCGCATGAAATATTTTTGGCTTTCAAGTCACAATCATTAACCCTATTTTTCTTAGTGGATAATGATACAACTGAAAATTTAGAAAGTGGCTCATACGTCATATATACCTGTCCGTTATTTTCCTTCAAATTTAGAGGCCAAGAATTTTCTTTCATATTGCAGCCCTTATAGTGCGACAATACTTGTCCCAATCTCTCATGGGAAACAGATGATCAGAGCTAATTTTATACATGAAGAATATAGTTAAGTTGTGTCCACCTTATATTCAACTTATGAATGATATCAGATCTGTTATTCTTTAGATGGAGGAGTCATGGCCATTTTTGTTTCTTTTTGTGTAGTTGGTATTGATGTCCACCAAAATCTTTCCGTGTTCCAAGAGAGTAATTCAAATGTGCAATTACAACGAAATAGAAAGCTCCCTGCTTTACCTATTCCTGCAGAGGTGCATGTTATTGAAGATGACAACATTGTCGCACCTCAAATGCCAATGGAAGAGCTGTGCAATTTGAAGTCTAAGGATGAGACACGTTCCATGTCTGTCGTCTTCCTCTGAGTTATCTGTGATACCTTATTTTCTTAATTCCTTTTGGGCCCATGTCTTATTCCTAATTATCTCCTGCTACAGTCCAAATTTTGACCTTCTAAATGAAGAGTTCGAAGAAGGTACCACTTATTCAGAGTTTATTTTTTCTTTTGGCTTTATGTAACATGAGGAAAGTTCTTCCCATTTTCACCTCCTAAGTGAAGGTGGGTGTGCGCCTGAGGTTGAGGAGGATCAATGCAAAATCATCAGTGAGAAGACAGTATTTGACCACATACGCGAGAAGGCCAAAAATTTTGCTCTCCTGTCTGCATATGATAATATTCGCCTCCCATCACCAGAGGTCCTTCTTCTGGCAAGAAAGCGTGCCCGAGAGAAGAGGCCTGCACTCCCCCATGAGGTAATTGTGCTGGATGATGAGACAGAAGGACTCAACATATCGCCACAAGCCAAGGTTAATTTTCCTGTGGGGCTCAGAGAGGCAGAAGATGATGATGGGCGCCTATTTTTGGATTTAGTCGATTATAACACAGTTGGGAGCTCAAATGCCGCTGGTGATGCAGTGGAAACAGGTGCGCATTTAACTATTATATGATTCAATTATCATCTTTTGCTTTAAAGGTTTTATCGTATGACTTTTTTGTTGAAGGTGTTTTCCTTACTGAACCTGAAGCAAGCACATACAAAACGTCAACCGACCAAACAATTTTTGACCATATACGAAGAAAATCGAAGGATTTTCCATTGATTAGTAATTTGGATTGCATGGAATCAATTATCCAGAAAAAGGAATTATTCACACCCAACCATTTTGATTCCTTGAATGCTGCTTCTGATATGGAAGTGGACACTAATCTCTCGAACATTAGCAAAGAGAACGTACGTACTTCATGCATGAAATTAGTTGAAGTGGAAAAACATGCATTTGGTTTCCAATATGGCACTGAGGTGGAACATAACAAATCTGAAGATTATAGGGGCAAAGATGGAGTAAGTACAGTGTTAAAGGACAACAAGCGCCCGCCAGACGCAAGCAGCTTTGCACAAAGTAGTAGGAAGAAGCACTGCTTTTCTATAGGATCAGAAGCAGAGAAGTTAAGTTTAAGTGAAACAAGAAGACAGTGCGGTTTTTTGGAGACGGAAGGCAGAATGAAGGAAGTGGGTTCAAGTCCTGTGTTCAGGAGCGTATTTTCCTTTCTATGATTTTTTTCATTATTTTTGGACTTTGACTGATCGGATTAGCTTCTTACTATAAAGGGCTGTGAGATCAGTTAGCAACAGCAAGCCTGGTTATCGTCGACGGCTCCACACGCTGAAAGGAATGAATATGACGAGAGTAAGTTTCAGTAGGAACTTGAACCATCTCATTCTATGTATTGTGCGTTGATTTGGCAACGCAAATACATTAACGCTGATAGGTTTTGGAGGATTATCTTCATCATATCTTCGCTTCAACTATCAATATCATGGTAAATGGGCCTGCACAATAGAAAACGAGAACACGTAGTGATTTTATTATAAGATACCAACTAACGATTTTCACAAATTAATAAAACAGTTAAAGTTAATAAAGTAGTCCTATAATTTAAATAACTTCTAATATTATTCTTATTAATTGCACTAAATTCTAATTTTATATTAATTATTATTCTTACCCACTACCCTTATTAATAATAAACCTATATAAAAAATAATAATTAATGAGCTTTAAAAATAAGAAAATTCCTTATAAAAACAACTATATAGAATTGTTAGTTTGTACCAGAGGGTGTAAGAATAAGAGACATACTGAATCTGAGCCGTTAGACTTTATGTTTGGCGCCATCTTGTGCAGGTTTGTACCTTGTACGTAACCGGTACTGGAGGGCATTTAAGTTCTTTTTGTCATAAAATTCAATATAAAATGGGATCACAAAACTAGTTTTTTTATTGCAGATCTACAATAAAAAAAATTACTGTGCATGTACAGTAAAAACTATTATACTCTACAATAATAATTTTTTTTAAAAAAAAACGTTATTCCACTGTTATGGTTTATCTTAGACACTCAAGAAGGTATAAGTTGTATAGTCTAGTAGAGTAGTTAATAATAGGTCGGCAAAGTAGATAGGGGGAGGTTTAGCTCATTAAAAGTGGAAACAGCTTTGGAGGTTGCCGTGGCGCTGCCCCATTGGATCATATCCAACAACACAAGGCTGGTCTTAATCACTTGATTATTCCTCCTCCCACTTCTATGACACGTGGGAACTACCCTTAATAAATGCTAAAAGCCGATGAGGAAGCGTGGGCAGCCTCTTCAGGCCATTAGACCACCAGTAAAAAAAGTGTCATAGATTTATTACTGGCTTCGAATTTGAATTCATAGCTTACAAATTTATTTTTGTTAAGGCTTACAGTTCTTAGATGTTGAAAACCCTTTTAAGTAGTCAGTCAACATTATATCTGAAAATGATAAGTCTCATATTTTATCAATCCTTCGTATCATTAAATTTAGATCCAATTTTAGAGAATTTTTAAAGTTAACGATCCGGTTCTCCCATCAAAACTAGCTTACATAGAATTCATGTTTGTAATTCTTCCTTTAAGAAACTCCCAACTACTAATGTTCAAACACTCGATCAATGTAAAAAAATTGGTTCAAGACTAGGGGGGGCAAAAAATCATTCATGTGCATAAAACAAACAAAAAATTGCAGCATATCAATAAATTTACAGCTTAATAAGTAAATTAACAGAGCCACTTGGAAAGGTTAGGATGACAATGAAAAGAATAGGATGCTAATTACCCTATTTTGCTCTAACTTTGACGGGTAGTGAATCGCTCTTGTTCAAATATTATCTCCCTGACAGACCAGATTTTTATTTATTTATTTTTGTTCACAGAAATGATTCACATTTGTCCTCAACTAATTTCATATATACACTGAGTGAAAATTTGATAATAACGAACGCACCACTACCTCCCAAGTCCCAAGACCCAGAAGCTGCACCGTGTTAAAGAATTAAGCTTGGTTTATCAGTTCTTCACTTCTTGATGGTCCCTCGGAGCTGCGAGTACTGAAGGTCTCCGATGATGATACTTCGGACATCCCAATCTTCTTCAATGCATTTGACACAAAACTGTTTGTGCTGTAGGACCTAATGGAGCTCTGTGAGTTTAGCAACCCAGCGCCAGTACTCAAAAAAGGCGGTCGATTTGGTACACAAACATCCACATCTGAGTTACTTAACAGCACAACAACTTCTTCCATGGTTGGCCTCAGGGAAGCAGAAGCTTGTGTACAGAGCAAGCCTATTTGAAGCACCCTTGATAGCTCTGCTGCTGGAAAATCATCTCCTAAGCATGGATCCACAGCTTCATGCAATCGATTTGATCGATAGAGATTCCAAACCTGTGAACAAATCCAGAGATTTTTATTTCTCCCATTGTTCAAACTCAAGGTGCTGAATCAAGTAGCCAAGAAGGATCTTACTGTTTGTAGAAGGGAACCAGAATCTTCTCTGAAGACATTGTTCCTTCTGCCACATAAAATTTCCAGAACAAGCACCCCATAGCTATAAACATCTGCTTTCTCTGTTAGCTGGCCTCGAACAAGATACTCAGGTGCCATGTATCCTCTGTTCAAGAAATAATAATAAAAAAAAAACGAGTCAGTTATTTTATAAACTCTAGAATGGTTTCTTCACAGTTTCAACAACTTTGATAAGCAGACGGACTCACAAAGTTCCGGCGATTCCGGTGCTGAGATGCGTTTTGTCGGCGGCAAAACAGCGGGCGAGGCCGAAGTCGGCAATCTTAGGAGTGAGATTCTCGTCCAGAAGAATGTTGCTACTTTTAATGTCTCTATGGATTATTCTTACTTTAGATCCTGCATGAAGATACGCAAGCCCCTCTGCTATTCCAATTATGATATCGAAACGCTGCTTCCAATTTAGAATCTGACTTTTGTTCTTTTCTGCAAAGCAGAGTAAGAGGACGTCATGTCATGTTTCTGGAATTACATCAACAGAAGTTTTCTGCAAAGCTTTGATTGCGAAAAAGATAATAAACGAAAACGAAAATTACCAAAAATGAATTGATCCAAGCTCTTGTTGGGTAGGTACTCGTAGACGAGGAGGCTCTCGGGGCCTTCAATGCTACAACCCAAGAGTTTGACGAGGTTCTTGTGATCAATTCCGGTAATCAAATTCACTTCGTTAAAGAACTCGTCAACCCATTGCCTAGTATTATACACTAATCTCTTGACAGCCACGACGTTGCCGTTTGGGAGTGTCCCTTTGAACACAGAGCCAGCCCCTCCTTGCCCAATTTTTCTTGAAGGGTTGAAATAATCCGTGGCCTTCTCCAGAGTCTCATATTTGAAATTCAAACTTGACTTGTTTATGGAAATGGAAATCTGACCAACATGCTTGCTCCCTGGGTGACCAATCAGGAGAATTGAACAATTAAAAAACAAAAAGCACAGCCTCAGAAAATAAATTATTTAATTGATCTAAGTCTTGTACGATTGCTGTCATGCTATCCTAAAATACTACCTTTTTTCATCTTTGATAATCTTGAGAAGATTACATAAAAGGCGGAGAGAAACAGCATCGCAACTGCAGCCACAGATAACACTGTTGCTGTAATTGCTCCCTTCCTAAATGAACCTAAAAATCAGAAGGTTAACTCAGGCTATTGGCATATGAAATGGAAATACAGAAGAAAAGAATCTATACCCAGTTCTATAAAACAAATTGGAATTTGAAGCCAAGAAATATGAAGATTTTTAAAGGAAAATGAGTCATACTAGTTCCATATGAGTTTGAACAACGCACACGAACTTACTCTTTTGATCCTTTTCTTCTTGACCAGCTTGGTTGTAGAACTTGTGAGTTGAGTACCTCAAATAGCAACCAGCATTCAATGCCCTTCCTTCCAGGTTAGGAAAGCACTCTCTCACCTCCCTCGCTGCTTTCCTCAAGCAAATTCCACATTCATCGCTCCGCAGTGTCTTCCAACACTGAGCCAAAGCATAAACTCCCCCAGCCTGTCCCACACCAAACCCAAACCCCTCTCCCACAGAAACATCAACCACATTATCAACCGCCTCGCCGACGTTCTTCTCAAATTCCCGCCTCTCGCCTCCTTCATCCTCTGCCACGCCATATCTGGAGCTACAGTTCAGAGTGTCCCGAACGGGATCAATGGCTTCGGAGAAGAAACTGTAGTTATCGTAGCGAAGGAAGCAGCCGTCGAGGTAGATGCGGGCGGAGAGAGAGGGGAGGCAGCGAGGGAGCTTGGTGCGGCTGGCGGCGTAGCAGAGGAGGCAATCGGTGTGGGAGAGGTCATGGAAGCACTGAACGAAGCCGAAGATGGGGAGGGAAGAGAAGTTGAGAGAGTGAGAAGCCCAATCCTGAGTGGTGATGGTTTGAGAGAGAGACTGCATTTCTTGGACGAAGATGGGGATGTAATGGGAAGAGAGAGGGGCTTTGGAGGTGCCGCAAAAGAGGCCGGCCTGGGAGATTCGAGGATCGGAGAGAAGGGAGGGAGGGAGGGAGAGAAAGAGGAGAGATATGGGAATGAAGAGAAGGCATGAAGAAGGTTTCATGGTGAAGAAGGGGAGGGAGAGTGACAAGTACTAAGTAAGAGGGTGGGTTGATTATATGGGGTTGAAAGGAGAGGGAAGGGAAGAGGTTGGTTATTGCCAAGTTTGATCTTTTTGAATTTGGTTAGGCTTCGCTTTCATGCATCTGTGCATTTGTCGGTGGGGTCGCGAGGTCACTTCTCTGTTGCTGGAATTTATAATCATCTCCTTTAATGGCAGGATGAGCAAAATACACTCCTTTCTTACCTGTGCGGTGGGATGCATAAGCTCTAAGCCTCCCAACAAATTTCGATTATCTCGTCCTGTATATTTTTCATTCAAAGTATGAATACTACTCATAACTAACTGATTTCTGTGTAATTTCTTATTAATGTTGTTCCATATGGATGTGGATTGGGTAAACTTTCTTCATAGGAATGGAATATAGGAAATTAATATGAATATCAATTATTATCTGATTAGAGGAAATTTAATTTATTTTCCTTTTTCTAATTTTTAAGGAACAAACATTGTTGTCAAAGGAAACAGGGGTCGTCGCGTTCTCACGAAGTATTCGTAAATCGCAATTTCAACGTTAATAATGGGCCCGTTTGGTTTCACTTTTTTTAGGGCTTTTTAGTTTAAAAAACCCAGCAGCTTTTAAGCTACTGGGGAACCGGAAAAAAAAAATGGAGCCTGAAATGTTTGGATAGCCCAGCACGTTAGATGAAATTTTCCCATTAATCTCAACGTAACCGGGCTTTTTGAACGCCCCAAATCCGAGCAGTGGGCAAAACGCACTGAACACCACTAGCAACCTTTGGATTTCTTTGCTCGACCTCCAGTCCCAAGCTCTTCCCTCGTGCTCTGCGGAAACTCGCCCTCGTGTCCTTGTCCTCGTCTCATCCACTCAGAGATTCCTCCAAAAAGTAGGCTCGTCTCCTCCTCTCAAGCCTCGTCTCGTCCCGTCGTCGCGTAGAGCTAAGGCACAAAGCTCAAATCTTAAAAGCTCAAAAGCTCACAAGCATGATGCTTTTTCTTTCATCGGAAGATGGTCAAAACTCTGGGCATGATTATTGGAACCTGATAAATCTGGTGGTGGAATGCGTGTGGGCCGATCTCAACTCTTTGTAACTCTCCGGTCACCTTGTGGGTTTTCCGCCGTTCGCAATTTTTCTCCAATAATCATCAAAACTTCCTCAATCTCACTCAGCCCAGGATTGCGTCTCTTCCAATTAGCACTTTCATCTGGTATATGTGAACTGAGGGACATATTTTCGTTCTCCCTTTGAAGCTTATGCTCTTAACGTACTACTGTTCTTTAAGGGATTCTAATTTGCTTTTTTTTTTTTTCTGCTATGACAAGATTAATGGATTATTGGTGCCGTGATTCTTAATAGTTGGGGTTTTTTATTGGAAAGGGCGTTGGGATGGTCATGATGGTTTTGGGTGGAAGATTCAATTTTTTTGTTTCCTAAAGAGTAAGGAAGGTTCAGTGCTGATATACAGCTTTGTACATCTCTTCTCTCTGTTCAAACTTTACAGCAATGTCATTGGGCCTTCTTGCTTTAATTCTTGCTCTTCAGGTTGTTGTATTGAAATATTTCTCCTTGTGCTGTAATCTGTAATTTGAGACTTAGTGTGTTCTAGTGGTTGTTTTCTGGTTTCATTTCCTATGGTTTTTACTTCAATGAAACAGACCAGCATCTACTATGCAACTTTGTATTGGTCACAAATGCTTAATATACCAGCTTCAACATTCAGGCTCTACACGTAGAATTCTTTGGCATTTCCTCATGAATCTAGGAAATATTTTTGTTGGTTTTTGGAATCATTTTGACAGAAGAAAGCTGAAATCATCAAAGCATAAACTTCAAATGTTAAGAGATCTTCAATGCCTCATGCAGATGGATAATAAATCATTTTCAAAAGCTTCATTTGAAGGGATTGTTAAAAGGAGTCTTGGTATTTCTGGAATCCATCAAGATAAAAGAGTCAATATGAGTGCTGCCATTTCTTAGTATTGATCAGATTTTACTAGCCTTTCTTGATGCTTATTGTGCTTTAATGACTGGGAAACATATTCGTGCTTGGAATTTATCGGGAAAGCCACATGTTAAAAGATTCTTTTCTTCTCATTTCAAGTCAGATTTAAAGATCTCCGTTACTCCTCAATGGGTTAAGAAACAAAATCAGAATTATATTGGGGGACAATCCCATCTAAACCCAAAGCATCAACCATCTTGTAGGGGTTCACCACCTCAGCCAATTAAAGACTTATAAATGTACTTTATGAATTTGAACGAGCTGAACAAATGAATCATCTTCGTGATAGAATCAGAGAAAAACTTGTTCGCCATAGTAGTAGGGGAAGTTAAAATGTATTATTTGTATGCATTTTATTTTATAAACAGTTTTATCCATTAATTATATATAATTAAGGACTTTATTTATTTATTAACTTTTTTAATAATCATTTAACTTTTTTCCAAATTAAAATTAAAATTAAAATTTTTATTATCCTAATATATACAACTAATAAGTATAGTAGTACTCAATATGATTCATGTCCTTTTCAGTCATTTTCTATCTCAACTGACTTTTCAAATACTAATCCAAACACTCATCAGTTAAGAAAAAAGCTACTTTTGCAAAAAGCCACACTGACAATCCAAACACAACTCACCATTTACAACTTGATTTTTTTCTTACCGGGCTTAAAAAAAAGTCAGATAGCTTTTAAGCCACCGCTCCTACCGCCAACCCAAACGGACCCAATGTAAACGCAACCCGCCGAAAAGGCGAAACGCCTTAGCATTGACACGAGCCTGTTAGGCTCGTGCATTTAGACAGCGTTTCCAGTTAAAAGAAGAAGAAGCAGCCCAGCCAGGAGAGTTGTAGAGAAAAAGTTTGATTTGAGGTGTTTGGGAATTGGGGTAGCCTTTTTTTAACTGGGTTTTTTTAAAAAAAAAAACTCCATTATTCCAAAAGCTCGCGGAGGAAGCAGCGACGAGTTTGAGCATTTTCCTCACACATAACCCACTTTTAAATGGTGTGGGGTTTCACATACCCCACCACTTAAACTTTTTTTTTTTAAAAAAAAAAATCCTTTTCTCTTTTTTTTTTTGGTTTTAATTTTTTTATTTTATATATATATAGTTTTAATCAAATTTATGCTCTTTTCACTTATTTTTTATCTCAACTGACTTTTAAAATAATAATTCAAACACTCATCCTTTAGGAAAAAAGCCATTTATGCAAAAGTCAAACATACAATTCAAACACAAATCACTTTTGTAACCTGATTTTTATCTTATTTTATTTCTACAAAAGTCAAATAGAAAATAAGTGATCACTACCACTGCTAATTCAAACAGACTAAAGCGGCTGTCACCCAACTTTCCACCGCCTTTCGTTCATACCCCAAACAAATCATAACTTTACTATGGATAGAAATGTAAATTCATATTTCTTATTTTGATCAAGTTTTCCCTTCTCAAGTTTCGAGCATAGACCTTTCTCAATAAATGTGTTCTTAGGATTGAAACTTGTACTTTTCCACGGGTGTGGCTATTTACCACCTTAATTAACAGATTAACAGTAGGTTGATAAAGGAAAAGTCTTCTCCATACTCCCCCAACTCTCGCCGGCAAACAAAAGTGTTGCTTTCCTCACTTCTATACTCTGTTGAATCAGTGAATTACTTGTGCTGGACTTCAATTAAATGAAGTAAATAATCGATGTTAAAGTCAACACTCAATTGTTAGCTGCAAACCAAAGTCTTTTAATTACTCATGCCAAGTGTTGATTTATTATGTTAAGTTCATGATGACGTACATCTCCAACATTCCTGGATTCCGATTCAAAAGTAATCATTATTTTTTGATATTCATCCAAATACCCAAATCTTACACACTCTGTATACCATTGACAATAATAGTCAAACGAAACATCCATGGCAGAAATATTATTTTCAAATCTAAAAAACAATCATGTTTCGTACTTTTTGTGTTTAGACAGGGCATTGTACAGTGGCTCTTAACTGTAGTAAAAATCAGGTCAAAAGAGAAGAGCAACACGAGGAGACTGAGAATTGAACAAAATCAAACAGCTGTAAATCTTACAGGGCCTACATGAATCAAATATATTTTAATGCCATGGCGAGCTAGAACCAAATGGTAAATATAGGTTTGGAAGGTGGTGGCAATATTGCATCCTTTCATTTGCCCAAGTTGTTCGGTCACCTAACTGTGAGTCCCCACCAAGATACCTATTGCATTGACTTCATTATCTGTAGCCTCCATGCTTTGATCCATATTTTCTGATGCAGTGTTCATTTGATGATGTCTTCATGCCTAAAAAGCACGGCCAAAAGGAAAACCACAAGACACAATCTTCTCCGGGGCCACACTTCTAAATTGCTATACCTACCAAAAATCACTTCACTTGCCTCACTTTAAACCAATGCTTTTGGCAAAGGTGAAAAAATTACTTGAGCCACAAGAGTTTCAAAGGATTCACAGACTTAGATTTTCTGTTTAAACTCCATTGACAATTTCAGGCTCAAATACCCCAAAGCTTTATATGTCTACCTTTTCTACTAATATAAAAATGGTTAAAGCCCTTGTCAAGAAACTATACTTAGGGCCCATTTGGATGAGTTTTTAAAAAGAAGTGTTTTTTGTTCATTGCTTTTTAAAAAAGTGCTTTAATTAGAAATTAAGCTATTTTACGTTTGGATACACAATTTAAAAAGGACTTTTAAATAAAAAAGCTATTTGGATGTTAAAATAGAGAAACACTTTTTTATTAGTAAAATTACTGAAATAGACATATAAAAGCACTTTTTCTTTACATTCGTTTGGATAAGAAAGCACTTATGTTAAAATTTTAAAAATATTATATTCAATAATTGAATTTAAAATTATAATATAATTGAAATTTAATAATATTGAAATTAAATTGTTGATATAATTTTTCATACACCCATATAGATCAAAGTTGTTATCAAATATTTCTTTAAGAAATGACTACATGATGAGCCATTCTCCTAACTCCTCCTACCTCGTTGCCTCGGTATGACCACATGATGAGCCTGCATTAGAGAATCATAATATTATATTATATATTAGGATCAGAGTAGAATTAATATCTCCCATAAGTGTATGTGTATTTATTGTATGGTACTAAATGTAATATGTCTAAGAATATTTTTTTAAGAAATGACTACTTGTATCAGAATATGGTTTTAGGCCAGGACTACCGTATAGGATATATCTAATATAAGTGGTCTTTTTCAAAAGGAATATTCTTTGACATATTACATTTAGTACAATACAATCTATATACATAAGGGAGATGTTGATTCTACTCTAATCCTAATACTAATATATAATATTATGATTCTCTAATGGCATGCAATTATAACAAGGAAGTGATAGAGCAGGCCCATTGCTTTCACTTTCATACTATATTCTAAAGACTACTAACCAAAGTTATTAAATCCTGACCGGCCATAGAACTGTCTGAGGTACTAGGTCAAGAGTCAATATTTCAGGCTGGAGTTAAATTGGAGTTAACCCGGGGCCAAATAGGTAAGAAAATAAAGATTTCAAAGTTATTAATATGAAATTCTAAACCAAAAAAAAAAAAGATTAAAAAAAAGAATGGATTAGGTTGATGCTCAGAACGGAACGGTTTACCAACCAATTCACCAGTTTCTAAACCGAACCAACCTATCCGATCCGGGTTTAGTACAACCGCTATAAACATTTTGAAAGCCAAAAGCCCAAGAGAACAACAAAAAAGTTTCAATTTTAGTGTATTATTTTAGTTTCGCTAACCTTAGAATTATCATTGTTATAATTTTCAACTTGGGCCTGCATGCCCCGCTCAATGCATCTATGAGGAAACGTGCTCATCCCCCAACACTTTGTTGTCCCCAAAATGGCAACGTAAAATATTTGGATTCCGCATCCTAAAATATTTTTGGCTCTCTTTATCTAAATTAATTAATTTCTAGTATATCCAAGATTCAGAAATATTTTTCTAATATCATCTAGTATCCTGAAATTTTTTTCCAGTGGTACTCACTAACTGGAAAAAAAAAAAATACTATATAGTGTCAGATGCATTAAAAATTAATTAATCTGAAATATTAAGTGTTACTAAAAATTATTTCAGACTATTAAATACAACTTAACACAAACAAATAAAAAATAATAATGAATCTTCTTTTTTTAAAAAAAAACCCCTCATTTTAGGGACAAGCATTCCGTGCTCATCCCCTCATCCAAAAGATGGGCAGGGAATTCTTTCTACTTAGTGTTCCATCGAAATCAGTTTCTTGTCTGAGAAAGGTTACTTTTGGACTGCGACTAGAATGGTAAGTTCAAGGCTTTCATTTGATTTTTCCCCACCACCAATTGTAATGGAAGGTGATTAAGAACATTTACTAGTCTGTGCTGGCAATATGGGTAAATACTTGGAAAAACAGCAAAGAAACGGACATTATTGTTGAACTATCTGTAGTTGACGAAGTTTGTTTTTTGGCCAATGAATGGCAAAAGAGGAGCATTGTAACAAGAATCCAGATTGAGTATAACAGACCTATATAGCCAGGTTAGGACCCAATACAAAGGACTATAAGATGAATTAGATGTAAACCCAAGCAAATGCAGAGTCTGAACTAAACTGTTATTCCAGGCTTAAAATGATGCAACTTCCTATAAATTTTACACATCCACTCCCTTCCAAGTTCCAACAATGTGTCTTGAACAGCTATTAATCTCCATTTGAAATAATAGAATCATCCTACTCTAGGAAATCGACGGTGCAGGCTTCGGTTATTGCGCAGAGCTCAAGGACCGGCACCATCCCAAGTACAATTCAGATGCTCTTGTCTTGCTCTTGGAAACCAGAGGCAGAAGACGAAAGAAAACTAAAGAATGTTGAACAGCCAAAATTCTGGTTTTGGATGGTTGTGATGTGATATCTGTCCGCCATTGACTAAGTTTTGCCTACAACATTAATTTATCAATAATACCTCGTATGCTCGTATATAGGTAATTTGTCCTGTGCTTGCCTCAAAGAAAACTAAATAAACAATATGGATCAGTAATGACTAAACGCGTACAAATCAAAATGATGAACACCATCCACTGTCTAATAGGAAATGGTGGTCTAATGCCATAAGGCGTCTCCAAGACCCTTTATCCCAATAGCTTATTATGTAATATCAATCAGGAGCCTATAAGCCCAGCAGCCCAGAAATTTAACCTGCTCATAGCCTCTGAATTGAATGCGTTCAAGGCACTTCTTTCGGCCCATCAACGAAAATTTAATTCACTGTTGCAAACTCAGCCTTGAAGACATCATCTTTGCAGTATGATTGTATACAATTCCTTTCTCGCGATGTTAAAATCAGCACAAGTTATTCATCATCCACCGAAGACATCACGGGAATTCCCTTGCTAGAAAAACCAGAGCACACAACCCGTAGCTTGTCACCTATCTCATAGTCCCTTTGGCCATCTTTCTACTTGACAAGACAAGGAAGATTCAATAAATGAATTGATTAGTTCATGTTGCACATGCAATTAAGATAATACAAAAGAATAAAATGTCAATGAAAGGAGGAGGAAGAGGATACGGATAGGACAATACAATTCGGTGTCAGTAAAATACGCTGAGTAGATTTTAAAAATTAGGATTCACAAGGATGAACTTAAGTAAACTTGGAGACATCAAAATATCATGACAGAAAGCCTGATTTTTTCTTAGAAAACAAAGTGAGATGAAAAGCTGGCTAGCTTTTTTCCAGCAACAGCATTGGAGAAAAGTATTTAAGGCCTAACGAGAGGTAGATGCAAGGAGAATCATTTTTAAGTAAATTTTATAAATAACACTGAGCACTAGTGTGTGAGAAAATATAATCAAGACTCATACCTCAAACCTATACATTCCTCGGAGTCCTCCCCCCAAATCCAAAACCAGACCATGTGCACGAATTTGATCAACATTAGCAGTGACTTTTGTTCCAAGCTTCATAGCTTTTGGTGTTACAGCCTTAGCTTCATTCAGAACTGATGGTTTGGACTTCTTGGATTTCTCATGGGGGAAGGGAATGGAAAGAGATGATAAAGAATCAATGACATCCTGAGCCAGATGAGATGATGTGCTTGGTGTAGAATGAACATGAGACCAAAAAGATTTTGAATTGCGGCCGAGCTGAGACCCATTACCAGATTTGAGGTTCCTCTTTGAAGACTGATTCAAAGACTTTTCCTCCTCATCACACTCTGCAGCACTACGTATTAAAATTGATGGTTTTGTCTCATCCCCCTCATGCTTGCCAGTGGCCAATTCAGAAGAATGTTGCTCTTCTTGAGCAGTATACTCATTCCCAACTGGGGCCCAAATGTTGCGTGTATCTTTTGTGTCCAGGACAGATTCTTCAGCCGCATTGTTAGTTTCCATTCCTTGAGGACGAGGCAGTGTTGCTTTGAGGGATAATTTAATGTTGCCACGAACATCCTGGCCAATGCACATCAAAGAAAGCTGCTGCCCAATAGATACCACGTCTGAAACCCGTGAAACCTAATGAAGGGTGTGCAGAGAGTCGTTAGAGGACGAATTCTGAAGGCCAACATATAAAAATGCGTATCCCATGTTCTCTGATGGCAATTATAGTATAATCTAAACGATAGTATGGTGCTTAAAGATAAATGCCAAAAAAACATTTCATTCCAGAAACTTAAATTGTTAGTAACTGGCCCAAGGATAATTTTTTAGACATCAAAGCATATTCCTTAGATGCTTTGAATTAAAACAAGAGTTAAGAGTCGAGTGGGATAACTGAACTCCTGACAGCTTAATCATGAAAAATGTAACACATCATCAATATCAATGTCATTAATCGTGGAGATTGCCCAAGCATCATTAATATGAATATCAATTTTTAGCAAATACTTATTCATCAGACTCTAAAATATAAAATCTATAACATGTCACACTGTTCATGACACAAATTGTGAACAAGCACTCATTCTCCAGATTTCATGCAATGCATGAAAGCCACCTGATTGTTTATTTTAAATAATATCTTAAACAACAGCAAGTAAAATACTTAAAGCCACACGTACCGGCTTATGTGACAACTCAGAAATATGGAGAAGGCCCTGCTGCCCACCATTGAACTCCACAAATGCTCCATATTCTTTGACAGAGGTTACAACACCTTTGTAGATGCCTCCAACTTCAATCTCACGACCAACTAACAAGTCAATCTGAGAAACAAGGTGCGTTTTTAGGGTATGCAACTGTGCAGCTGGATAAATATTCAGAAATATAAAATAACTGAAGACAGCATAATTGCTGTATCTTGTAGTATGTCTGTTCCTGACCAAATCTTATAGAACCTATACATGCTTGTATTAGGTCTAATGAATGAAAGGACTACCTTTTCCAGAACTTTATCCATTACGGATTGATTCTTGGCAATTATTGTAAGTGTTCCATCCCCTACAGACATCCTTGCACCTGATAACAGTAGGCAATACTGTCAGTAGGGATTCACTGATAACTTAGTACTCTAATTTTCTCTGCTCCAAAAAAGGGGGACAAAAGTTAAATAATCCATCATGAAAAAATATAAGCAAAAAAATCCATCATGGAAAAATATAAACAAAAAGAACGAGGGAATTTTCCTATGAACCTTGAAAGGAACTTAGTCATTATACATTTGAATCACCCACAAAATGAAGATTATATCTTTTATAGACGTCAAAACAATTCAACATTTTCAAGAACCAGACAAAACCAATAAGTTACTAGTGGGATAACTTGAATAAAAACACAGGTGGATTATTAAGAGCACTGAACAAAGGTCATTTTATATGGGAAGTCTAAGGATATGATAAAAGAACCACATTGAACAACTGAAATAAAAAATACAAAAGATATGAAGAAAGCCTGACCATGTAAGTCAAAGAAATGTGATACAAAAACTCCCAAGTTTTGGATTATAGGGTAACAGTCAACAAGAAATATGAACCACAAAAACTAATTTAGAAGTAAAATTACTAAAAACATGTTAGAAGAACTTTGTTACACAGTTCAAAGTTGAATGAACCTGTTTCCTCTTCAATTCTAGTTTTAACAGCACCCAGTGGCCCAATTAGGTTGCGAAGAGCATCATTGCTGTATTTTAAGGTCGCTGCAACAACAATAATACAAGTCAAGCTTGGAAGGTACCATACATAATTAGGAAAAAAGAATGCCAACAAAAGGAGAGGAAAAGAAAGCAAACCTAGTCGTGGAGAGTTTCTATCAGTCTGAGTGTGAGGTGCATTAATCTCCTGATTCATGTAGTCAATGATCTGAGAACGAGCTTTACGAGCAGGTTCCAAACATTCACATATGATACCTAGAGGAATTCCAGCAGGTTTTATATCCAACTGAATGGCTGTAACTCCTTTTCGAGTTCCAGCAATCTTGAAGTCAATGTCACCCAAGTGATCTTCCAAGCCCTTGGAAAATATAAAATTTAATATTCTTCGAAAAAAGAAAGACTTTCTTTTTTCAGCATTTTCTTCCACTTAAAAAAATACACACAAACCCCTATTAAAGGGGAATAGATAAAGGATAAAATTTGAAGCTGATGTTAATCATACAACTATGCGACCAACAAAACAATATCCGAAAGTTATAATTAAGAGACCAGAGCAAAGTTAGGAAGATCTTCACATATATCAAATTTATTTTCTCCAAAAAATAACTATAAATTTACATCAACTCTGGCCTTTGGCCTACCGAACACTTGTTTTATGAAAATTAGTGGAAGGATGACAAATATTGACAGATCATACAATCTTTAAATTATGAAATATCTTAGATGAGTAGATAACTAGATATAACTGTAAAAAAATAATTAATGAATCATATACTACCTTAATGGGTAGTGAGCACTTGACCAAAAAAGAAACAAAAAAAGAAAAGGGGGCAGCTAGAAAAAAGGTATACTTCAATCTAGCTAAGACAAGCAGCTGAAACAAAAGAAACTCAATTATGTCATGGAAAATACCAAAATATCGGTCAATATACGGTAATCTGTTATTTCGCCACTGATCGGATCAAGTTCTGTGACAAGACCCACAGAAACACCAGCAACATGTTCACGAACTGGAATGCCAGCATCCATTAGGGCCATACTACCTACAATAGAGAAAGCGAGTATGTCAGATGAGAATCATGAGCATCAATTCAATTAAAAATCCAAATAAAGTAAACAATAGAATTAGACATATTATAGGTCTCTAAAGTCACAAAAACTGTCAGGTTAGAACAAAAACTAATTATGAGCTTTCAATTTTCACTTAAAAGCTTAAACATTGGAGTTGAAATGGTCCATGAAAAAATCCACACAACAAAGGATCTTGCCAATTGATCGTACTCTGTAGTTGAATAGTTCGTGGTTTAGCCTTCAGAACAGTGGCATAGTTTAAATTTTCAAAGTGCATGGAAGATACAATCGTGACATAAGTGGTTCTCAAATATTAACACCACAATTCATAATATCCAAATGTACAGTGAACCAAACTGTCGCACACCAGGAGCATGTGCACAAACATTCCAAGATAGATTGTTTTCTTACTACAGCTGAAGAGAAAATTTTCCAGCGGTCAATCACATAAATTGCCTCCCACAAGTTCCTCAATATAACTCATATTAAGCATCTTTAACAAAAGTTATGAACATGTTATGATTAGGTACCAATTCAACCTTCATCAGCAAGAAATGTACAACATAAATGATAACACTAGTGAAGATCAGAACCTGAATTAATCATTTAAATTGGAATCACTTATGCTACTACCCTTTGGATTGACAGAGTACCTCCACAGACTGTTGCCATTGACGTTGAACCATCCGAAGCCATGACTTCTGAGTTGACTCGAACAGTATATGGAAAATCATCTTCAGGAGGCAACACGGCAAGAAGAGCTTTCTCAGCAAGAGTTCCTGGAATATAGTCAGAAGCCAACATATGATAAATGTAACAGAACATCTGACCATGTCAAGGACCAATTCAACTAAAATGCCTAATCTGTTAGGCAAAAGCTAGGCTTAGTTTTAGGGTTAAGTAGCAAATTTTCCCCGGAAGTATACCCCGAGGAGCAATTTTGCCCTGAAAGTTTTTCTTGGAGCAATGTTGCCCCGAAAGTTTTTTTTTGGAGCAATTTTGCCCCTCCGTTAACGGTCAACGGTTAGTTGATCGTTGACCGTTAACGTAAGGGCAAAATTGCTCCCAAAAAAAACTTCCGGGGCAAAATTGCTCAAAAAAAAAAACTTCCGGGGCAAAATTGCTCCAAAAAAAACTTCCGGGGTAAAATTGCTACTTAACCCAAAAAAATGTTAAAACTATTATTTATGATATCATATATTTTTAATTCTTATTTATATAATATCTAGGGGTGGAAACAGGCCAGACCAGCCCAGACTTCACCCTTAACAGGCCAGGCCTGTTCGGCAACAAAGTGGCCTGAGCCTGGCTTGTGGCCTATTTGAGACCATTTTTTCAGCTTGAGCTTAGCCTGTGCCTTGTTAAGGCGGCCTGTATTTTTAAAAATTTTATAATTAGGCTAATAGGCTACAGGCCTCACTACAAAATAAGTCTACTTCAAACAGGCTAAAAATAGGCCTATTTCAAATAGGCTGAATTACATAAATCAGTAAAGGCAGAGATAAATAAGGCCTAATTAATCAATTTACAAAAAGTAAGGAAATTGATTAAATCATTTATTTGTGTAAGAAAAGTATATGTCACTCTTCCAAAAATATTTATATTAGATTCAAGATAAATCTAGTTATAAGTAGCATGTAAATGTAAATTTTTATTAGCCCTGCTGCTATAGCTAAGTTAGATTATTTTGGACAACTGAAAAAAATATATATTATCATTTTTTTCATAATTTTTTATGAGCTATATAAATTTTTTTAGGGTTAAGTAGCAAATTTGTCCCGGAAATATACCCTGAGAAGCAATTTTGCCCTGGAAGTTTTTTTTTTAGCAATGTTACCCCAGAAGTTTTTGTTTGGAGCAATTTTGCCCTCCCGTTAACGGTCAACAGTCAACTAAACCGTCCGTTAGTTGGCCGTTAGGATTATTAACGGAGGGACAAAATTGCTCCAAAAAAAAACTTTCGGGCAACATTGCTCCAAAAAAAATTTTCAGGGCAAAATTGCTCCTCGGGGTATACTTATGGGGCAAATTTGATACTTAACCCCTTAGTTTTATGATATATTCCTCGCGTCACCCAATAAGCCGATACCTTGGACCAGATGACTCACAAAATCAGATGTATCCTATAGTGCTCCCCCCTCCCCCCCGGAAAAAAAAAAAAAAAATATATATATATATATATATATCTGCCACATTGCATCCTAGAACACCGGATGGGCAGCTAAAAGCCTAAAACCACCACTAAAGCTAGGACAGAACTGTAGCCACAATCTCTATGAGGCAAAAAAGAAAACCCACTCTTCATGGATTTATTACTCATCAACAGCAACAACTTATGCACCAGGATCCTGTGTTGTCTATCCAATTAGATCTCAAAATATGAAATCCAAGATTCCTAGGGCCAATATATTAATATTTTACCAAGAGGACATTATGGGAATGGCATATAGTAGCATCATCAATAATATAAGAATCTTCAGTTGGGTATTATGAATATACAGAAAGTAAGTTAATCCTACATTGTCTTTCACCACTTCTTGTCTAGGAATTTGTGTCCTATATGTGCGTTTCAGCTAATAGTTTCTTCAGAAGGGTGTCCCTTGGGGATCTTCAAAGGAAATGGAAGGTCCACTTGAGTTAAAGAATACTTTGTCTTCTGTTCTACAAGGTAGTATTCTCTAATCAGTTCAATGAATTCTCGCTTCATTAAAAATTAAAGGGAAAAATTATACAAAAAGCTACAATAAGATCTTGCCAATATGCCAACAAAAGTGGAGGTCTATGTGGCAGACGTATCCATTAATTGAATTTGTAACGAAAATTTAAATGTAACTTCTTTACCATGTCCAACTTCACGCCTGTTCAGAGCAGTACGTTTGCCAACTTCATTTGTACAGAAGGGTGGAAAACTGTAATGAAGCATAAATCGCTTTGTCGGAGGACCCACTAAAGAATCCAAGCGTTGAGCATCTGAAGGTGCTCCAAGAGTTACTGTGCAAAGGACCTGTTCCAAAGATAAGTCAGAATTAAAACCATCAAATAATGGCGTGAACCAATAATAAAAATGACAGAACTTGTTTTAATGAAATACTGATCAACAAATCAAAAGAGATTACAAGCAAAACAGTAACTTGAGACAACCTCCCTTCATCACACCCCACCTTCCTGATCAAGAGTGTAGAAACTAACTGCCCAGTCTACTACATGCCTTGCCAAAAAATGGGCACAAAAATTAGAGAATTCAAAATCTATCAAATATAATTAACACCTGTGTGTCTCCACGAGAAAAAAGTGCAGATCCATGCAAAATAGGTAAAATTCGGGCTTCACAATACAAAGGCCTAACTTCATCAAGCTGTCGCCCATCAACTCTAAATCCTTCTGCAATAATTCTTCTTCGAACAACCTATATTTTATGAATATGTAAATCAACAAGTAACTAAAGGTGATATACAAATAAGGAAGTACATATAAAATTCAATATAATAGCTAGATATAAACCAAATTTTAAAAATTGAGCATTAAATGACCAAAAAAACGAAAGATTTAGAGATAAATTACTAATTATTAATACAACCGATTCTTTCATGTCCCTTTTTCAATACTACTTAAACTGTTTTTATTAAATGAATTGACTGTTTGAAAACTGCTTAATATAAACACACTTGTGTCACAGACCAAAATGATTCCAGCCCACAAACTTAATGGCCTATAAACCAGAAAGCTACACTTTTCCATGGACACTGGTCAAGAAGGCAAGAATATGTGGAAGGATTTATTAATTGTTTTGTCAAAATAGGCATCAAGTATCAATCTTCTCATTATGGCTGAGGGAATTGTAATGCCAGTTGTTAAGCCATATCAAGCTCAACACTAAACAACAGCTTAGCCATATCCCCGTCATGTCTGAAGTGGCCATACAGGATTAAAAAAAATTGGTAAGTACTTCTGACATGCATCTAGCTTTGTCCATAACATGTTGGTATCCAAATGATATCTCGCACTAGTACACCAGCCGTTCTAAAATCCGAAGCATCCATGCTTTCTATGTAAGTTAGGAGGCAATAGTAAATAATACAGGACAAAGTCTCAGCAACACATAAAAAAATAAGCGCATAATATGGCTGAGAGCGAGAGCCAATGTATAGGCACAGACTGCGTGTATAAGATGTAATAAACTTACTAAAAGGGAGTTATGGTGTATTTTAGCTTGTTCTAAGGTGTTCATACCTTTTTCCTCACTGTGTCCACTGCCTTTGACAAAACTTTTAAGCCTTCTTCATCGCATTCTTCTTCAAGGACTCTTCTTACATCTTGTGTGATCTTATCTAGTGCCTCTCCACGTTCAAACTGGATGTATATTAAAATTTTATAAAATATATATATATATATATATTTAAAAAAAATCATAAACATAGCAACAGAATAATAAAATAACTTCCAGTACATGAAAAGCACCACGAGAGAAGAAAAAGGGAGTACGTAAGAACACCTTTCCATAATTAGGATCAGTGAAAACAGCTTCAATAGGTGCTTCGGCCATGTTTCTGACTTTCTCCAGTGTACTGTCTGACAGCATAGACAATCTGTATTCCTTCTTAGATTTACCAGCTTTAGCAGCTAGTCTGATTTGAGGCTCAATATACTTAACTGCCTGAACAATTACGGAAACATATCTCAATAACTTTCAATCACAAAAGGAGACACGCAAATAAAAAGTTTTGGAGTCACCTCAGGATGAGCCAGCCTTAATCCAGCTTCTAGATCTTTTTCAGATATCTCGAGAGCTTGCACATCAATCATCAAAGTTTTGTCCCTTGTACAGGCATACATCAAATTTAGATCACTTAAATTTAACTGCAGTAACACAAAGAGAGCCAGTCAGAGAATGGCAAAGGTATTGAAACAATCAATCAAGTATACTTATTAACAACGCCACAAATTACAGTCCTTCCTAACGTTCTCAATGAAAAAGCTTGCAAATGAGACAGTTCTCTTTCCCAGTGTTTGTAAAATGTGCTTCTCTTATTGCATCCAATTTGTACAGAGAATTGGAGCACTTAAAGATATGCAAATTTTTTTAGGAGGATTACCAAGGGCAAAGCTCTTCACAAGTGTGTAATTATGCTGTTATTTAGAAAATATGATGGAGGAGGAAAGCAATAAGTTTCAAGCATAATTTGGCAGATGCCCCTTCAGGGGAATAAAGTGGTACTTTTGGCTTCTGTGTAATGCACAGCTTATGGCTATTCTTGAGGGTCTTTTTTGTTGGACATGCATTGAAATTGGCAAGCTTCACTGACCTGATCGGTTTTTCTTGCTTGTTTTAGTCTTCTATCTATTTAGTTTACAAGGATATGTGAGCGATTATGCAGGCCTAGGGACACGTGCCACTTAATCTGATTGCATTTACAAGGACAGCACAAAACATTTCATTTTTTAAAAAAAAAAAAAAGAGTACAAACCAGCATAATGCTGCATAGAAGTTGACAATGGCAACATAACAAGGGATATTTTACCAAATATTTAAATCTGTAAATAACCAAAGACAAAATAGATGTTAAAAACTACCTCGTCCATGGTTGGATTTACAACAAATTGCCCGCCTATTCTCCCAATACGAACCACTCCTATGGGACCACCCCAAGGAATATCTGATAACATGAGAGCAGCAGATGCAGCATTAGCTGCTAGTACATCTGGATCTTGATTTCCATCAGAAGAAAGAACACTTGCCATTACCTAGGAGAAAAAAGATTATTTTTGTGGAGAGTGAATGGATGTACTGTGAACAAACAATAATTGATTAATCGACAGCAAAATACCTGAACCTCATGATAAAACCCAGCAGGAAATAATGGTCGAATTGGTCGATCAATAATGCGACCACACAAAAGTTCACGTTCCTTTGGGGCCCCTTCCCTCCGCATGTACGTACTTGGAATTAAGCCTTGGGCAAACTGCTTTTCTTGATAATCAACCTAATAAGAAGTGAAAAGTGTTAAGCATCAACGCAATTATCGACGTTGTGTCTCCCAACATGGACAGAAATAAGATGGCCAATACATATAAGTAGAAAGGATACCAAGAAAGGCGCAAGATTCCTATTCATTCGAAAATGAGAAGCAGTGACGTAGAGCTAAAAATATATAAGGACTATGTATTTAAGTAGAGAAACTTAGATGATATGTCTTGCTGCAAGTGCCATTCATTCCAGACAGTGGTCTTTGTATTCTATCAAAGTAAACAGTTTTTGAATATTTTTTTATCAAATATGTTAGAGCTGGAATGTTCCTGTTGTATCTTCAAATATGAGATGGCATTGTTATTTTCTGGAAATACCATTATGACTTTGAAAACAAAGAATCCCACTCCCAAAATCACTGCATTTCAGAATAATCACACTCTAATGATGAAATTAAAAATCTAATTAAAGCAGGCGTATTCACTATGTCATTTTTCTTTCCGTGTTTACATTGTTACCCCAGTTCTGTGGAAATGTTGACGGCTATTAATGATGGAAGTGAAACTCGTAAATGGCGTGTCAACGTACAGTGAGGGGTAAGAAATCATGACCAGTATTTCCTTTTGTCGAGGTAACAGTTGATAAAACCTTGGTCTCACCCATACCCAATACAGCAGCACCATTAGCAAATCGAGCAATCTTGCCAGTTTCAAGCGTGATCAACCGCGATCCTATTTCAAATTCTTCTTTAAAGACGTCCAGGACCTTAGTTCCAGCTACGGGAGGGTCAGGATCGAGCTGGGATTGAGTAGAAAAGCCGAGGCGTCCACAGCAGAGAGTGCGGAAGCCAAAAGTTCGCCATGTGAGGAAGTGAGGGAGGGTGGTGAGGAGTGGGTTGGCCCTGCTTCTCACGTAAGCCATGGTGATGAAAAGAAAGCGAAGGGAAGTGAGAGGAGAAAGTGAGTTTTTGCTGAGAAGGTGGGTCGTTGGATTCTAGTAGGGTTTAGGGTTTAACGTTTTAGCGCCAGGCCATGGGAATTAAACATCTCCCATGGCCATGTCTGCCGCTACGCTGGGCTGGGCCGCTTCTTCCCGTTGGAAGTGTGAAGAAGCTTGAGTGAGCCACGTGTTTCCGTCCCCTTTATTCCATTTTATTTATTCATTTTTTTTTTTCAACCGAGGAGTAATAAATCTCACTTGCAGTGGTGGTGAAGTGGAGTGGATTCAGATCATCCCTCGCATAATCGGATCATACAATTAGATCATGTTTAAATTGATTGAACATTGTAATTAAATCAGGCATAACTAATTACAATTAATTGAGGTCAAAGTAGAAGTAGCCAAATGGTGCCAAGAAGATAAGTTGCTCCCTTAAATGTGTGTTTGGGTGTTGGAGGGCAGAGCATTTTTTATTCAGGCCCTAGTTTCAAAGCAATTTTTTTTTTTTGATACATAGGCGATAGGGAAAAGGGGGATCGAACCAAGTAAAGGGGTGGGGAATTCCACCAATCCTGCAATGGCACTGTGGCACAACACCTTCAACTGCTCACGCCATGCCACCACCACACCCTTTATCCCCACACTCTCTATCTGAACGACCCACCAACAGAAATCGAAACCCACTGCTAGGTATTTAGTTACACATGTTTGGTACGAGAGATTGCTAATTGTTACGATGAGACGAGAGTCTTCTGAGGTGAGTGAGGTCTGATCTGGCGAGAGGGAAAGACTCATGTGTCAGTGTGTGTGGGGCGTGTCATTGTGTTTGTGTGGTACTGTGTGAATTTTTTTTTTTTTTTTTTAGACCAAAAGAAAGGATATGAAGCCTTGGCCCGAAGCAGTTTGGTTTGCTGTACCCAATATTATTTTGGGCCACTGTTTTTCACCGGACCGGGGCAGAAAAGGCTTGGGTTTTTTGCTCCTAATATATGGTCCAAGAGGTCGTCAAGGTTCCCAATGATATTACCATTCTTTTTTTTTTTTTTGATACAAGGCGAGGGGAGGGGGGATTCGGGGAGGTGGGATTCGAACACGGGACCTGAGGGGAGATATAAGGCATCTCAATACCACCAGCTGTGCCACTACACTGCTGTCCTCGGTGGTTATTACCATTCATTCTAGCATCACTACCCTTTTTTTTTTTGGCTCAAACATATTTATTTATTTTTTGACCGAATCATTATCCCATATTAGACGTGGTCTGTTGGGCTAGCGTCACGCATGATTTAATTCGCCGTCATCCACCTCGCACGATTGAAACTCCGTAAGAGATTTCGAGCAAAAAAAAAAAAAAAAATCCGTAAGAGATTTCCTCATCTTTTGACGTTAGTGGCTGGTATCTTCTGATCTGTTTATTATGAGCTTTAGATTATTAATTACTCCTCGCCCACTTAGAGCCCAATAGTTTTTCAGAGGTTATGAGAGATAAATAAACTATTTATTATATATATAAATTTACACGTCAAACAAATTACTTTGAATGAGAATGAGAAATACAAACACCTTTTTTGAGACTAAAGGACGGGCCCTAATGGCCTTAGTTAGGGTAAGATCCACCTTCTAGTTATAAAGAGTATTCATACTATTAGGCTAAAGATATTTGGTAGAAATATAAATTCTTTTTCAGTCGTTAATATAAACATAATTAAATTTTTTAGAGGAATCAAGAAGCTAAATAAACTACTTTAATATATTGATATTTATCGTTTTTAGCCTAAATTGATTTCTATAACTTCTGAACTTATATGTAATTAAATGATACATGACATATGTCATGATTAACTAACTTATATAACGTGTTTAATCTCTTTGGAAAAAAAGTCAACTGTGTCTTATATTAAAGATCGGAGGAGTGTTTTGCTTGCAAGAAAAAGAAAAAAAAAAGAAATATAAATATTTCAATGAAACTTTATTAGCTTTTTTAATATATCCAAAACAATTAACTAATTCTTTTATTAAGAACCGGATGCAATATTAAGTATTTTTTTTGGGAAAATTATACTAACTTGCAACATGTTTAGGCACATTTGTGTAAATTCAAATTTTAAGATTTAAACAGTAATTAACAAAATCAGTATCATTTTTCACATCCAAGTTGAAATCTAAAAATATATAGTTTTGTAAATTGGAATCATTTTCAATTAAATATTGTTTCTTATACATTAATTAAATTGTTATTATTAGTATTTTTATGTCAAATGAATAAATTTGATTTGCTAAAATGTGTATTAAGTATAAAAAGCATGATTCGTTATGGGGTTGATTTTGATAAATACTCCCTCCGGTCCTAATTATAAGAGCTAGTTGACTTTTTTGGAGAGATTAAGGAAGCTAATTAAATTACTTTAAAATATTTTTATTTTTATTTTTATTTTTTTCTTCAAACTTATTAGTTTGACTAATAAACTAATATATAATATAAGAATGTTTAACATATGAAATGATTAAGTAATTTATTTAGTTTCCTTAATCTCTCCAAAGAAAGTCAACTAACTCTTATAATTAGGTCTGGAGGTAGTATTCTTTTTCTTTTTTCTTTTGCCAACCAATTAAATATTCTTTTTTATTGATATTGACGGAGAATAACGAAGCACAAACGTTGGGGGAAAAAATAATAATGAAGCATGTGGTTGGCAGCTGCTATAAATAGCCTACGGTTCCAGGCGTCTGGCAACAGAAAAGAAGAAAGGGTTTCGATCGGGACAACAGGCGAAAATATGGCAGCCCTGCCCAAAGCCAAGGAGATCGTTTCATCGAATTCCGTCGTCGTTTTCAGGTTTCTCTCTTTGTCACTTTCTCCAATACACGAGATTGTGTGTGTGTGTGGGGGGGATATGGTGACTCTTAACGGATTTCTGGGATTGGTTGTTTGTTGCAGCAAATCGTATTGTCCTTTCTGCGTTGATGTGAAGAAGCTTTTGACTCAACTGGGAGCCAATTATAAGGTCATTGAGCTTAACTCTGAAAGTAAGCACTGCTATTTTATTTGACCGGCCATCTATTTTTTCTCCCTTGAGCTTGATTCCTGTTTTCTTTCGTTATGTCATCTACTGTTTTTTTTAATCATGATTCATGTTTTCGGTCGGTATGTTTCATTTGATTCAGTATTATGCTGTATGATAAGAAGAGAATAGGCTCTGAGGCGTGAATAATCATTTTCCTTTAAGGAGTGATCAGTGGGATCACCAATAGTGGTTTCTCAACATAGCAAAGCCTCCTGGAAACTGGAATTTGTACTTTGAAAGATACCCTTCGAAGCTGTAGGACACAATTTCACGTGAATATTCATACCTCTCTATATATTTCATGAATCATTTCAAAAGTCATGTCTTTCAAATGATTCATGAATCCTTATCTATCAAGCCTCAAGCCTCAAGTCCAAGTTACTCAAATCAATTATCCTGAGCACTGAAAGAAGGATTCTCGTTAATTAACTTATCTGACTCTCTTATCGATTTCATTTTCTCTCCAATGTTAGACATTGAATCTCAGCAACATCACAAACTGTTCCACTATTGACGGTGTTTTCAAGCATTTATTGTCCTTCTATCGTTGCTGAAGTGCATTCTGTCTATTCATTTAACGCCTGCGATATTCTCCCGGCAGGACCACAGAGTATCAAATACGGTTTATTTTTGTGCTCTTGTGTGCTCACTTTTTTCCAAAATCTGTATAGTTCTCCATTGAAGAAATTAGTACATGAAAAACTAGCGTGGTTTTGTGGAATTACAGATACATGTAATCATGGTTTTTATTCATATGCATACCCGTATGACAATGTGTGGCTTTATGATTTAGAATCCGCGAGAGACTCTGTAGTAAGAAGTTGAAGATATATGGTGCCCACTTCTTGTTCTGTCTTAATTGCGTTAAGAAATCTGTATTTTAATGGAAATTAAATTTATGGCATACTACTCTAATTTGTGTTGCGGGCAATGATACTTGTTTAAAAGTAATATATGAGATACTTCTTGAATTTCAGTGATCTCACTGTCTGCTCTAGAAGGAGCCGATGAGAGGATTTAGAGATGCAAAATTAAACCCCTGAATTAAATTTTGATTCCGCATGTAACCATAAAATTGCTGGTTGCACCTGGATACCATCTGCTAGGTTGAGCCCCTAGCACCTTTAGACTGTGAAGGATGGGTAAACTGAATTAATCCTACCCTTTTTAGACGTATTTTAACTTGCTTTGGGAAGGTGACTTTTAGCATTGCTTTTTACCATAAATATTGCGAGGGTATATTGTGCTTTCAACTAGCTAGGTTACCAAGTTGTGTATTGTAATGCTGCTGACTTACTATACCCCTGTCCTCAAACCCACTGTCCTTTTTATCCGTTATTTTATTCTCACTTCTGGTAATCGGCTCACATGAATGGTTGGCTGTGGTGCAGGTGATGGAAGCGAGATTCAATCTGCATTAGCTGAGTGGACAGGTCAACGAACAGTGCCAAATGTGTTTATTGGAGGAAACCACATCGGTGGCTGTGATGGTAAGATTTAAATTTCCTTCTCTTCCTTTATAGATAAACTCTGTAACAGATCCTTTAAGGCATTTTAGAGGAAGTTCTAAGAAAGAGGATGAAAGAAAGGCAGGTGTAGAGACTCACATCCCTATATTTTTCTCTTCAAGCATCCTCTGGCATTGATTTCAGAAGATCCTAACTCTAGTAAACACAAGTTTCATAATATAAATTTCATTTCATATACTTGTTAATGTTAACTCGCTGCTTTTATGAAGCCACAACTGCATTGCACGATCAAGGGAAGCTGGTGCCGTTGTTGACTTCTGCTGGGGCTCTTGCTGCCGCTGAAGGAGCACAGTAGCTGTTATGTATGTGGTTGATCAGTTAACTAGTATAATAAAGAACAGGCTCAACTGTCTCAGGCTTTGGGCTATATATGACCCTTGAAACTCTGGAATTTATTTTCCTTATAGTAGCCGTTGGAATATTGTACTTAATATTTATATTTAAACTCTAGCGAGTGTGGATGAGACCCTTGCTGAAAGAAGTAAAAACCGAAGGCTATCTTGTCCCCGAGTTATCCTTGGCAATGGATGGGAAGTCTCGTAATTAAAATTATGATTATCACATTTCAGGTTGATCCTTCGAAGAATTTGCACTAATTTTAGAAGCTATTTATGCATTTTTTTGTAGGCGAAAAAAGATATACTCAGTTTTGAAGGGGTTTTGATTCATTACCTTAGCTTGAAACTCTTCCCCCCTTGCTTGATTTAACTGAAACAGTCATTTATAAAAATGGAAAGGGTTACCTTTACGAATCCCTTTTTCTGACCTAAAACCTGGGCTATGAAATTTTAGGATTAAATTAACACCTTACCTTGAAACCCTTGCTCCCTTGCTTGAAGTAGTTTTAACTCTTGACAACCCTGTTTATCTTATGAGGAAAATAAGGGTTACTTGTATCAGAAGTTTATATGTATGACTGAATTAAATACTTTTTAGTAATCGATTAAATTACATATTTAATTGTATCCATTCTGTGATTGAGAAGCAAAGCAAGAGTACAAACCTTCGTCCGAGCTAGTTCAAAGCAAGCTGGGCACCAACAGGTTCTCATGAAATGCTGGACGACTGAAATTTTAGTGAACTCATGCTAGCATTAACCCGGGATAAGGTGTAGACAAGCCCATAAATTGATAAGGTGTAGACAAGCCCATAAATTTTTATGGCAAATGCATTCAAACACCATGAACATTTAAAATTGAAGCAAAAATACCAACATGTGGTTGATTCAGTAGAAAGTGGCGCTGGATTCTCTTAAGAGGTCTAGGATTCGAATTACGATAAAACCACTCGTAATTCGTCTTGTATAGAATTACCACTGTTAGGAAAGTCGTCCTTGTCACTCCAGAACCCGGAGTGGTTGCACACTTGCCACCATTTTTTTATCAAAAAAAAAATGGAGCAAAAATACTAGGGCCTTTAATCATAACCTAACACCATTGTTTATGTGTTGGACCCAAACTATTTTTGCATATGCATTTATGCCAATGTTAATGGGCATTTAATAGACATTTTTGCTCCAATTTTATATATTCATGGGTATTTTTGCACTGTAACTCTAATACAAATGGCACAGTATCTTCCATGGAGCAAAGGAGAAAAAAAAAAAAAAAAATCAATGTTCGGCTAGGTTAGTTCCCCAGATACTGAAAAAAAAAACAGTAATAATTTTCTCAACATTATGTATTTTCCAAATTCTCAAAGTATCCATGTTCATCCTATTTTGTTTCAATCTAACGACAACTATTATATATCATTATGCGGAGAATTTGATGGCTAAACCAACTACAAAAGGTCGAGATGAATGAGGAAATTATCACCAAGTCATCCACAGAGAACAAGCAAGAACACCTGGGACCTTGGATACAACAGAGCAAAGGAAGAGAAGTAATACTAGGGGGAAAACAAAAGCGGTTCCTACAATTGGCTCCCGCAGATTATGTACAAGTACAAGTTTAACGTCTGTTTTAACAAGCAGTTGTTCTGTTAGAAGCGTTACATTCAGTTCTTGGAAGCTTCACTGAATTGTGGCAATTTGTTTGATTATCTATGATCCTTTGCTGTGTAAAGAGTATGCATAAGAGCCCATCCATGCACTCTGCAGGGAGAAAAGCTGAATTTTGTTTTGATGCAGCTCAAACCGCAGGTGCTTTTGTAGGCGCTCAACTTAGAAACAACCTCGAAATCTCAATCCTTAGCATTGATGAGAGGAAGGAAACCATTTTGACAGAAAATAATGTTTCATATCAACAATGAGTGCAAACAAGCCATAACATGGAATATGCATCAGTGCCATCCCAAAGTACCTGCCATTCACCAGAAACCAATAGGATTATACATTTTAAAGATTATAACACAAAAGGGAAGTAGAGAAACTCGAAATCGTGTTGGACAATGTTCCTTTGTTCACGTTAATTCATCACTGATTTTAATCGAAGTTTTCACTCACGACTCTTTTTTTAAAAGAAAAAAATTTGCATCTTCATTCACAATAACCCTTTATGATAGGGCAGTACCCTTTTTTCCCAAAAGTACCACTGAGATGTTAAGATATTGAGATGTTATGATATTGAATCAAAAGGGAACTCTGGCTGTCAGCTGTGTAATAGGCCAATATCTGGAGGTAATATAACCTAGCTTTGCACTTAGTAATGTTATATCATTTGAATTGATAATATCCAAATGTTGATGAAATGAGTGAAATCTCATACCATAATGGAGCGTAGCGTGATGACAAATCAAGAAAGGGATATGGCCACCTGCAGTAAGAAAATTGTCAATATGTTCTTAGATACCTAAATAAGTGTCGAGGTTCTGACACGCAGAAGGATAGTGAAGGTTACCAAATTAACTCAAAAGCATGAAGAATCCACTGAAAAATGACGAAAGCACCAGTCCATAGCACAAAGAAAGAGATCCGAAACCAGGGTAGTTGCTGAAAGGTGTAGGTTACACTAAGTTAGCATCAGCCTTGAGCAATTACACCAAACAAGGAGAGAAAAGGCTTTGAAGATATTCACCAGGCAATTTAACGCTGTATCTCCAAGAAGCAAAACAACATTCGTCGTATGCATGTTCACTGTCATCTACACGAGAAGATTGATCAGATTGAACCATTGGGTCTGTTTGTTTTGAGGGGAGGGGATGGATTTTGCTCCCCTCCCCTTGTTTGGCAACACAAAAATTTAAGGAGAGGATGGAATTTTTTTTGAAATTTCCCCTCTCCTCCCCTTATAAACCTCCCCCAAAATGGGGATTTTGAAAGGAGGGGTAATATTTTGACATGGTGTGACTATTATACCTATGAAAGATTTTAATATTCCTATGATACCCTTCTGATTTTGTTCCTCATCCCCATTCTCATTTTAATATTTTGGCGTGGTGTGACTATTATGCCCATGAAAGTTATAATTATTCAGTTTAATAATTATAATTTTATACAACTATTAAAAATTCTACAAAATTCAAAAAATGAACTAAATAAAGTAAGGATAAAGTTGTCCATATGAAAATATTTTACCTCCCCTCCCCTCATCGACAAAATAAGGTAACATTAAAATCCTCCCCTCCCTTCTCATCAATCCAAACGAGGTAATATTAAAATCTCTCCCCTCCCCTCCATTGAACCAAACAAGGAACTAAGGCAGTAACAAAATGATCACACAAATCTTGAAAATGGAGAATAATGGGTACCGGCTTGATGCTGTAAGAAAAATAGTAGTATTACAGTTACTTAACTATTTTATACGTGACTATTGTTGCTTTTTGTTAGGCTGTGTAAGCTTCATTTTATACATGTATAAAATACTGCAAGTATCTTTGTCCCAAAAAAACTTCAAAAGAAATTATTATGTTTGTAGCTTTTATATGTTCCAAAGCCTGTTACATTCCTTATGAACCTCTTAGAAAAAGAAACAATTAATCAAGACTGCAAACCAAGAGCAAGGGAAATGTAAGAGCAAGGGAACTTTTTAAGGCTAGGTACTCACAAAATTTAAATCGTAATCCTTGATGGTAAGAAATGGGAATATAACACACCAGTATATGCTATCTGTAATCATCACTGCACCTGCATTAGTCTGTTTAGAGATATAGTTAAAGACAGAAAAATAAATGTACGCAATTGGAATGTGAGCGTGTGATTTTAGAAAATTAAGCACACAAATTGAACAAGCTAGGCAAAAGCATACATTTAACTCATAAAAAAAGGAAGACGAAAATAGATAAAATCAAAGATAAGGAAGAAAGGATAAAAGATGAGGCCACACTTGAAAGTAAAATGTATAGGAAGTACAGACACAGGCAAAATAAAATAGCGAGCACATATGAGGGAAAGCAAAGCAATCAAGCTACCTGGAATAGAACTTCAGTAATATAACTCAAAATGGCTATAACTCGATTATCATGTGACGGATTTGTAGAATTCTGATGCAAGAGAGGTGTGCTTGACCCTTGCTCTGCATCTGTTCCAACAAAACTAATATTACAGGTATCTCTTCTTGATTTTCGAAACTGATGACACCCATACGCAGAGAGCATAGATGCACACTACAAAAAAGTACAAACTGTGAGATTCAAACATTTGAAGACTTCAGAAATTATGCTTTCTGTGAAAGCTTTTGCCCTAGTATCATGAATAATAATCCAATTGTATGCAATACATATTGATCAAAGGTCAACTTTGTTTCTGATTCAACTAAAAACTTGTAAGAAGAATGTTCGAGGTGTACCCCAAAATAAATGGTGACTAGAGTAAAGGTCCAGCTGCAAGGAATCCATAACATCCATAGGCAAAAGTTAACGTCAAGTTTGGGTAGAAATAGAAAACATATTTTCCAAAGCAAGAAGAATGTTAAAAACATCGTAAGTGAATTTTGACTTCAATCATAATGCATAATCAATATTTCAGAACGACTTACTGAGTGTAGTATAAATACATGAAAATGCCATTGGATAGAGTTTTAGCCACTAACGACCCTAAAAGAAAAAAGAATGCCGCAACCCGATAAACTAGCAAACAGACAGGGTGAATTTCTTTTACGCATGGTTTCCATGTGTCATCGCTCCGGTTCCTGTCTTGCAGGTTTTCTCCTTTTCTAGGAGTCAAATGCTTTGAACCTTCACGCTTCCATATGATCAACAATGCAATAATCATAGGCAGCAAAACTGAAACTGCACACAGTAAGACCCTCCAGTTTAACCAATAACTAAGGTTGGTTGTATCTGTGGTATTCTCCGGCTGCATCCTGCAAGGAGAACCGAGGCCATATATTAAAATTATATTAGACTTTATTCAGCCAAAAGAAAGAAAGAAATGCTCCGGAGACTGCAACTAAGAATTAGCAGAACCTACGCACCCAAAGCACATTTCATGATAAATATAGAACAATGACAATCCAATAATATTGTTTTCTTTCAGGCTGATAGTAAGTAACTAAGTATGCAGATCCTAAATAATGCATGAAGGAATTCTAAAGAGTGTTGTGCTTCCAAGAATGAATGTAGTAGATTGTACAATGACAACACAATTGCAGACAGGACTTTGTGTGCAAATACCCCCGTTCAGTAATTTTGTCTCGCAATTGATTGATAAACTTTCTCGATTATGCAACTCCAAATGAAAGTCCCAATTATAGCATACTCAGTTAATGATTGTGCATCCCAAATGAAAAGAATGGAGTAGAACCGGCTATATTTACATCCAAAAAGGTTCTAAATCTTATCAATTGTGCATCTCTTCTTCCAAACATTCTGTAAAATTCTACAACGTCAAGTGCAATGAGGATACAACCCCAGGGCAACCAAAAGCTGATTTTCCTCTAGCGTCATCGAACTCAATCAACAAGTAACCTTTAATTCAAAAAATCGCTGGAAGCAGAAACAATAAAAAATTTCAATGCGCCCCAATCAATTTAAATGCGGGTGAAAACCTGTTAGAAATTTATGAATTGTGGAAGCGGTGGGAACAACCAAACGTCACGAACACGTTGGCACCAATGAAAGAGTGATTGCCAACCGGAAATGGGGGAAAGAATAGGAATCAAGCTTTTGACCTGTAGCAGATAGAAGAATGAGAAGCAGCGACTCCTGGCTTCATCTTCCCAGCGACCTTACCGTCCAGCTAAGGAACCGGAAAGATGAATGGCTTCTATTTGGGGTAAATTTTGCGAAAACAATTGCTGATGGCTATATCCATAAAGAGTGGAATAAAGAATAAAGGATAAAGAATTTTGACTACATTCGTGCTTGGCTCATGCTTGTATTTCCACGTACCACGGTCGCTTGGAGCAGACTCTGGTGATGCTGTGGCGTTGTCTTCCCGTTTCAGTCATCCACGCCATCGATTTCCATGCCACCTCATCATTGACTCTGGGCTCACTGAAACTTGCCACGTTTCAGGTTTTTTTTTTGACAAAATATTATTTTTCCGATGGCTGCACTCTGCGCATTTTTGTCAAGTAAAAAAAATATATAGGAGTATAATTTTCTTTCTAAATAAATATTTTTATTTATAATAAGGGTAAAAGATTTCTCCCGTCACTTAAGATATGTTATCTCCAGTAATCCTAAAACAAGAATTAATGAAGGGTGTATCTGTAATTTTAGGTGAATTAATGAAGGATGCAAAATTATGGAAACACCCTTCATATAACGGCCCACCACCGTGGAAGACCCAGTCCGCGACCGGCCGTCCTCAAGGCCTAACCCTCTGCACGCGTGGTGTCCGGCCCCCACTGGGGCAGGTACTGTCCCCTGGCTCACATGGTTACCAAGTCTCTATGAAGCACGTACTAATGCCTCAGGTCATGGATTCGAGACTTGGGGTAGGCGATCTTGGGAATTAATTTCCCAAGGGACATAACCCCTAGAGGAGAGGACAGTACCTGCCCCAGTGGGGGTCGAACACCACGCTTGCAGGGGGTTAGGCCCTGGAGACGGCAGTCGTGGACTGGTCGGGTCCTCCACGGTGGTGAGTCGTTACACTTCATTAATTTACCTAAAATATAACAAACACACCTTCATTTATTCAAAAAGACGTAATTTTAGTGTCATTGGAGATAACTCTATCTCTAGTGATTGGAGAAATATTTTTCCCTTATAATAAACTAATCAATTGGAAAACAACTTTGCTTAAAAATATTAATTTATTTCATAAGAATTTTATAGGATATTTTATTGATATATATATTATGAAATAGTAAAGACTTCTTATTATTCATGTCTTTTAATTTTTTTATTTCAATTGATTCATTAAATAAATATATTAAATACTATAATTTTAAATATTTGTTTTTTGGGAAAAGTATTTCTCTACTTACTGGAGATAGAGTTATCTCTAGTAACCCCAAAACTACGTCTTTTTAAATTAATGAAGGCTTTATTAGTAATTTTAGGTGAATTAATGAAGAGTGTTTCGGTAAAATGTATATGATTAAAAAAATAAAAAAAATTACATTAACACCCTTTATTAATACAAAATGACATAGTTTTGGGGTCATTGGAAATAACTCTATCTCCAATTACTGAAGAAATCTTTTACCCTTATTTTTTTCTATGGAAAAGTATATGAAGACAATTATTCATTCTGTTAATAAATTAAAATTAAAATCCAGCAAAGAAAAATAATAAATGAAAAAGATAGCCACACTGGGCTCATTGCTAATTAGACCCAACTCAGATGATGGGCTATTTTCTAGCACCGCTTGGGCCGTTGACCCCACTGGTCCTGACAGTTGATTAACAAGTCTAATGAAAACACATGTGTTGGTTACTTAAGTTAGTTTAAGAATACTTCCAAGTCATGTGATGATAATGACCAACAGATAAGGACAGCGTGGGAGTAGTTTTTTTTTTTTTATATATAAGGCGATAGGGGAGGGGATCGAACCTAGGATCGGGAGGAGGGAAATGAATCCCAATACCACTACACTACTAGTAGTGCTGGTCGTGGGAGTAGTTAGATGCAAGGGAATAAATATAATAGTTGGGCTTTTGAAAAAAAGGTCACATCTGGTATTCTTCACAGCCATTAACACAATTTTTCATGATTTGATCAAATCTTAGCTGTTTAAATTTAAACGATAAATTAATTTTTATGAGAAATTATATTTATAAGATTATCTTTATTTTAAATTTTACATATATCAAAATAAAAATTTATTTAAAATGTCTAAATTAAATTAAATCTATACCATCTAAAATTAATCTAATGATGTATAGAGATGATGAGAAGATTTGTGCTCATCCACAAACATTAGTACCTGTAAAATAACACTCTCTCTTGTTCTTTTTAGCAACAATTATCTAAATCACTCTATACAAATTATTTGAGGATATGTTATTCTACTTATTCTTATTTTGTCTATCTTTGCCTACTTCTCTCAATGCCGTTAGATTATAATTTCATCTAACGACAAAGATTTGAGAGATAAAATAAATCCTTTTACTCCTTCATCTCTCCCACCACTTCCCACCCTCTCTCCCTCTCCTCCGCTATAATCTAGATTATCTTCTTTCTCTCAGCAATGATCTTGTGAGGGTGAATTTCCTACAATTTTCAACAAAATCATCTTGTCATTTGTCAAGAATGAAAAGAAAACACATATTTCAACAATCTTACAAAGAAGAGATTGAACCACCAACTAGTAATTATACGCCGGTCCAACTTACAATATATTTTTTTTTTTTTTGAAAAGTACAGGCAAGCTAAAGCTTGGGTGATGGAGGAAGGACTATGACCATGAACATCAAGTCCTTAATACATCAAACTATCAAAATTAACAAAAGCAGACCAGCTGGTCTCTAGAAAACATTTCTAAACATCCCCTAGGGACAGATGGAACAAGGATCATATCAGCATCAGCAGGAGCGTCGTGGCCTTGTTTGGCCATATAATCGGCGCATGAGATGTTGCCTCTTGGAGTGTAATGGAGCTCCACATTCCAATCTCTGAAAAGCAAATCTCTAATCTCTCCAATAATTGCTCTGAGGGGATGGTCCGAATAATAATCTCTCATAAGGATGTTCACAGCATCAGTGAATCTGAATAAAGGATAACTCTATGCAGATCCATCTGGTTGGCCAGCTTCAATCCTAACATGATGGCATATAACTCTGCTTCAATCACTGTGTGAGGGCCAAGTGATTTGTGGAATCCCATCAGCCAACGACCCTGAGAATCCCTCATGACACCTCCACAAGCTGCTTGATGCTGGGAGCGTACAGAGCCGTCAACGTCAATACGGATCACGTTTGCAGGAGGGGGAGTCCAAGCTGTTTCCACTTCCTTGCCAACATTAAAAATTTGGTGCATTAGTGTTTGATTAGATGTACTTTCCATGAGAAGATAATTACAAGTGTGAAGCATCTCCCTGATATCTGTGTTTTTTCCTTGAAAGAGAAACTTGTATCTGGTCGTCCAAAGGATCCAGCATGCCAAGGACGATGGATTTGGATAAAAATGAATATATTCCGTCATCGGCCGATCAAGTTTATATTAGTCTAATTATAAACTATATGAGTTCGATTAAGATGTTCGACTTTATTTTCCAGATAATTGGTACCAATTGAGGTTTCTTTAAACATTGTGCGTTGCCTTCAGCGATCTATAATATAGACGTGAAATTAGCATTGAAGTGCGATGAGATATATTGAACTACAAATAGAAAATTGTAATCTAGGGTTCAAGCAGAGGAGAAAGAGGGTGGGGGGCGATGGGAGATAGGGTGGTATAAAAGAGTTTTTTTTATCCATCAAATCTCCATCGTTAGATGAGATTATAAACTAACAATATTGAGAGAGGTAGATAAAGATAGTTAAAATAAGGGCAGGTAGAATAACTTATCCCAATTATTTGTTAAAGAAGTTAAAAGTAATAAGTTTTTTTTTTTTTTTTAAAGGGACCGAATGAAAAGGATATACTAGTCCAATAAGATGAATCTAATAAAAATAGCCAGCCTCTCAAAATACGACAAATCAATATTTAAAATTTCTATGGAATATTTGCTCATCAGAGACGAGATTCATCACACGCATGCTTATATAAACATAATGGTGCCGAATTGCCCATATCAACAAAGTTCATTGAAAGCAATTGGAGATCTCAAATCTCTTCATAAAGCACGCGTCATTTTTTGAGAATAGCGTCCCGTTGAGTTGATATAATACTGACCCAAACTCGCATTTATTTATTACATTATCATTGTGGGTAATTTTAGAATAGAATCATCAAATGAATATTATTTTTTTCTCAGAATATCTTATATTTTGAATTTTTTCTGCCTACTATATCTTGAAATATCCAAACACTCCAAAAGAATATCTTACTAATATAAAACAAAGGAGTAAAAAGCGGGGAAAATCCATATGGAGGCCCTTCTAACAAAAAAAAAAAAAACTCAAAAAGAGCCCAAAGATTCTGTTAATCTTAGAAAAGACCCCAAGGCCCTTTTTGACATCTGAATGTTAAGAAAAATGAGAAAAACGCCATCAGTTTTAGTATCACTTTCCTCTCTCCTCTGTATCAATATTCTCTCGCTTCTCTTGCTTCATTTTCCGGCAATGGAGGAGGAATCTGTTTTCCGGTGAAGGAGGAAGAAGTAGAAGAGTGAAAGAAAGAAATATCTCTGCCTATTTTTCCATCCAATGTCCAAGAGGGCTGTTTCGTTTTTAATCACCATGCTACTTCGTTTTTAATCAATGTAGGGTTGGGTTAGTAAAATCTTGCTCTGTTTTGGGTATAGAAACAGAGGAAAAGGTCTGTATTTGAGTAGGAATGATTGAAAGTGATCAAGGAATGAAAGCTTAAAAAACGTTGAAATTTGATAATTGTTAATACCTACAATTTTAGTTGTTAATACCTTCAGTTTTAGTTGTTAATATGGTTGTTTAACTTGTCAATACGAGAAAAAAGTGAAAAGTTTTAGTTGTTAACACCTACAGTTTTAGTTGTTAATACCTTCAGTTTTAGTTGTTAATATGGTTGTTTAACTTATTAATACGAGAAGAAAGTGAAAAGTTTTAGTTGTTAATACCTACAGTTTTAGTTGTTAATATGACTGTTTAACTTGTTAATACGAGATGAAAGTGAAAAGTACTATTTTTTATGAATGTTTTTTTAAGAACAGTCGTTAAAAGTCTATTTTTTATGACTTTTTTTTTTCAAGAACGGTCGTTAAAAGTGGTATGTTTTATGACTGTTTTTTCATGAATAGACTATTTTTTATAATTGTTTTTTCAAGAACAGTGGTTAAAAGTGTTATTTTTTATGACTGTTTTCTTAAGAACAGTCATTAAAAAGTCCTTTAGTAAATGAGTGAAAACAATCATAAAAAATAGACTTTTAATGACTGTTAAAAAATAGTACTTTTCACTTTCATCTCGTATTAACAAGTTAAACAGTCATATTAACAACTAAAACTGAAGGTATTAACAACTAAAACTGAAGGTATTAACAACCAAAACTTTTTACTTTCATCTCTTATTAACAAGTTAAACAGTCATATTAACAACTAAAACTGAAGGTATTAACAACTAAAACTGTAGGTATTAACAACTAAAACTTTTCACTTTACTATCGTATTAACATGTTAAACAGCCATATTAACAACCAAAATTGAAGGTATTAACAACTAAAATTGTAGGTATTAACAACTATCAAATTTCAATGTTTTTTCAGCCTTCATTCCTTGATCACTTTCAACTATTCCCATTCAAATACAGACCTTTCGCTCTATTTTCATGTCCAAAAACAGAGCAAGATTATACTAACTCAACCCTACATTGATTAAAAACGAAGTAGCATGGTGATTAAAAACGAAACAACCCCCTTAAACGTTGGATGGAAGAATAAGCAGAGATATTTCTTCCTTTTACTCTTCTACTTCTTCCTCATTCGCCGGAAAACAGATTCCTCCTCCATTGTTGGAAAATAGAGCAAGAGAAGAGAGAGAATATTGATACAGAGAAGAGAGGAAAGAGAAAAGTGATACTAAAACTGATGGCGTTTTTGTCATTTTACTTAACATTCAAATATCAAAAAGGGCCCTGGGGCATTTTCTGATATTTACAGAATCTTTATTTAGGCTTTTTTTGGTTAAAAGGTTCCCCATATGGATTTTCCCTAAAAAGCGGTGCCCTACAAGCTACAATGTCCTTTTTAACTTTTTAAATAGAAAAATTTTATTTCAAGCCTCAAGAGATTAAATAAAGTCCAAAAAGTCTTAAAAGAAATTCAGATGTAAAAAAAGTTCTAAAAAGTTATTAATTCCATATATGGGAATTGTTAATCCCATAACTGACAGTTGTTAATCTTATAGAAGAGTTGTTAACGGAACTTTTCTTACATCTGAATCTCCCTTAAAATTTTTTTGACATTTTTTTAATGTTTTAGGACCTAAAATGAATTTTCCCTTTTATATATGACTCGGTTAATGCATCCACCGCACCAAATATTCTACTAAATATTTATTCCCATACACTCACAAGCGTGGACAGCGCGGATCACATATATTATTTTGTATTATATATGCATGCACGGGTCCAACCGCTTGTTCCCTTTTAATAAAAGTAGGTTGAAAAATTTAAATTTAATTTAGATTTTTTCTCAAATTAAAATTATTATCAAAATACCTCAAAACTGTACTCCTTATAAACACAAATTCATATTTTTGTTTTCTTTTGGTGAAATGATAAATATTTTTATAACTATCAACTTTAAAAAATGACAAGTGACGAGCTCAACAAGTATCGGTAATTATGATTTTTTGTATTATTCCCTTATTTTCTTGCCAGCTTTATTTATTAAGTCTTACGGGAAATTTAATAATATACCCAATATTGTCATACATTTATATATATTTTGCTAAGAAGCAGTATTATCTGTCCTTTTTTTTTTTTTTAATAATAAAGGTCAAATGCAATGTTCTTAATTATATACTGTATTTTCTTAAGCACGTGTGAATGGAATGGAGAGATGCCGTGGAGGGGTGGTCAGTGACTGACTTTGGCTGCTGAGAACAAGGGCCTCAAATTCCAAGCCATCTATTTTGTCGTAAAATCTCAGCCCCATCTTTGGGATTAGTTGCCCAGTCACAATACCAAATAATTAATATTTCATAATTATAGTTTATGTCTTTTTAAATTAATAGTCAAATCAATGTCAACGTAAAAAATAAGCAAATAATGCAAACTGTTCAGGTCCATTCAATTTCAATTTTCAATAAAAAAAAAAATAGTAATCTGACTTCTATACATGAAAAAATTAACTTAATAATTGAAGTGGTCCCTCACCACACATAATATTAATACTTCTCTAATTTTAAATATATAACATAATGTATAGTCTAAATTATGCTACAGAATATGTCATATATTTAAGATCTGTGGTAAAACTATTCCATTAATAGTTTGGATTCTATGTTGACCAACAATTACACGGTAAAGGCACAACAACCCAGTTTATTAGATTCAATTTAATAGTAGTATTTCCTCTACTTTTTATTATAAAGTATCAATTAGTAAATTTATTTGGTTATTTTTATAAGACATTTCCTCATTCACAATGAACATTAATTTTTTTTTTTTTATATCTATCCATAATTATTAAGGATGGTTGGAGGTCGCTGAATGTGAATTCTGAATCAGTGGGTTGCGAATAATAAACGTTGAGCAGCTTTGTGGAGTATTTAATTTAATTTTTTTATGTGCCTCTGCTTGGTTTCATCCTGCACTTTGGGTGGAGCTGGTCGGTGGATCAACGATGTCGTTTTGCCCTTTTCTTCCTGTTCCTCGCAGCTTCTCGTTTTCATTCCTCATGCAGTGATTTTATGATTTCTTCTTCTGTTCTTCCCTTTCCTCATTGGTATCGCTGAACCCAAAAAAATGCTGAATATTTCGGTGTCACTTTCTTCTACTACTCCAAGTATATCACCTTGGTCTCGAAACCCCATAACTAAGCTCCCTCAACTTTCGCACGCATTGACTTCTGTAGCCATCACCAATTGCCATCCTCTGTATAGACTTTTATGTGGGAAAGCCTCTTTCCCACCTTCCTATCTGTGTGTTGGAGCTCAAAAATCAGCTTCATTCCTCGTTCCAAATCGAAAAAATGGTACCTTTAAGGTCGCCGCTGCTTTGGTTCCTGAAGCTAAGAGTGATGAGCCCAGCAAACCAAATACTCTGATTCGGACTCTACAGCTTGGGGCCATGTTCGGAACTTGGTATGTTTTGAACATCTACTTCAACATCTACAACAAACAGGTGCTTCATCTTCCTCATTTTATTTTTTCCCGTCTGATTTAAGCTTGTCCTTGGTTATGTCTGGGTTTCCTCTCTGGTGTGGAGTCTTCAGATACTCTATGCTATGAACTTTTGATTTCACATTCGCAAATATTGGGGCAGACCATGAATTAAAATCTTCCGATTGGGGGGGGAGGGGGAACGTTGAAACTAGTTTGGACTCTAAATCTTGAAATTTTAAAATACGTGCACGCATTAGTTCTTGAAAGGAATTATGGTTCCTCGCTTCACTATTTCTCTTGTTCTCAATGACAATGCGCTGATTGTTTATTAGGTTCTAAAAGTCTATCCATTTCCAGCGACAGTGACTGCCTTTCAGTTTGGTTATACTACGCTGATGGTTACTTTGATCTGGACGCTTAATCTCTACCCCAAACCAAAGATCAGTCGTTCACAGGTACTTGAATGAGAATGGATTAGCTGTCCCAGTGGGAATTACTTTGCTTCCATACTGCATACTCTTAGTCATGTACGATTACATCTTTATTCTCAGCTTGTAGCAATCTTTCCGCTGGCTGTGGCTCACACAATAGGTAACCTTTTGACTAACATTAGCTTTGGAAAGGTTGCTGTATCTTTCACTCACACAATCAAAGCTCTGGAGCCTCTCTTCACAGTTGTTCTTTCTACTCTTTTTCTTCGGGAGGTAATGTTGGTGAAGATTCGTTTCCTACTTGTGTTTTCCCTGATGCTTTGATAGCACAGAGCACTTTGTCTTGTGCTTATGCTTGACGCGTCAGAATGAGTTGTGCCTAGTCTTGCCTTGAAAAATTACTGTGGGACACGAATGCTTATATTCTGTTTCTCTGCCTTTTCACTAGGGCATTCATCTGGCTTTCTCCTCTCTATGCGTTGTCTTGGGAGTTATACTTTACAAATTGGGGCCATGGATGAATGAAATGAGAATAATTCTGAAAAGAAGTGTTATGGTTTTTTCAATTCTGAACGGTGAACACTTAGTGTTTCTCACTTCTCTACAGATCATTATGGCTATGGAGTGAATAGAGTTGTCATGAATGAACAATGTTATCAAGAGTTTCGAGACACTTCAGGATAAAATTATTTGTGTTATTGTTTGTCCTCCTAGTATTCTCTGCACTCACTTGTCTTAGTCTTTTTAGTTACATATGCTATTTACAGGTGCTTATGCACCCTCTTCCACTTTACATGTAACATATCATAATTTTGGATTTCTCATGAAAAGTTAGGTTATTTTTTTATAAATGGATACGACCACAAAATTAGTTATAAACTTTTTCCCACATGGTTTGAGCTATTTGGTAGTTGGCTCTATGTACCATTATAAGTTATATTTACGGCATTATTATATATTTCCACTGATATTCATGCAAGATCTTAGTTGTTTGCCTCTTTGCGTTACGTGCTACAACAATTGATGCTGATGCCTCTGAACCTATCATTCTACACCTCTCATTCTTGTGTAAATTATTGGATTTTTTTTTTTTTAATCAGCCGACACTTATTGTAGTCCTCTATTCACGCAGCGACCTACTTTATGGGTGGTTTCTTCCCTTGTGCCAATAGTTGGAGGAGTGGCACTGGCATCCATGACTGAAGTCTCTTTCAATTGGTAAAATGTCCAACGAAATTTTTTATATGCTGGAGGTTTCTTTAAGGAGGATGTTGGATGGGAAATATTAGATAGAAAATTATTCTAGTGTTAAATCTTGATTATCATGTTTCATCTTGAAACAGGATTGGTTTCGGTAGTGCCATGGCATCTAACCTAATCAACCAATCACGGAATGTATTGAGCAAAAAACTTATGGTCAATGAAGAGGTAAAACACTTCCCAATCTGTTTAGCCGAGAAGCATTAAATCTTTTTTGCTTCTTTGGTGCTATTTCCAAAATGATTTTGTTATTTCCATTCATGATTATTTTTGGGGCCACAAATTCATGATGTTAATGAGCTTATCATGGAGCTTTTCTACAGGATTCTCTTAGAATATGGCTAATGACCAGAATTTGCTCTTGTCAGGAAAGCTTGGACAACATAAACCTCTACTCAGTCATATCGATAATTTCCTTCATTCTGTCAATCCCATTTGCCATTTCTATGGAAGGATTCAAGTTTGCACCTTCATTCCTGCAATCTGCTGTAAGAGCAACTTGATTTTCCGTTCAATGCCACTGTTTTTTACTTTTCCCTTCCAAGAAATTAAGGTTTGAGGAAGACTACTTTCCAAATGACACGGTATTGTGTTCACTCTGTTCCAGGCAAGCCAAGGATCAAATATTAGAGAGTTATGTGTAAGATTGCTGCTGACTGGGTTCTGCTTCCATGCGTACCAACAGGTGAGGCCCTTCATAAACGTCTTGGTTTATGGATCTTTTGAGTTTATTCTATAAGATCTTGATTCTGGAGTCTTCCTGCACTTTTCACTGTCGCATGCTGAGCATTATTGCGTTTTGCTTTTACAAGTCTATCTATTCTGTTCCAGGAGAGACTACTTTGCACTTAATTTTCTGGTGTTACAGTCTCAGAAAAGTTCCCTAATCCATTTAGGAACAAAAAATATTTGTTCTCACCAACAAAGCCCAGATAGTTAGTAAATGGCTGGCTCCCTTGAACATGATGTCCTGGATTCAAACCAGGCCATATGCACGGAAAAGACTTTGTTGCAAGAGGCAAAACCCACTTTGGTGATCTTTACACCTTTGGAGGATTAGTCTCTAACTATCAGTTAGGGATACTGCTTGGTTTCTCACTAAAAAACGAAGAAAATATTTTTCCCCAGTAGCTGCCAGGCTTTAATTAGATGCCAAACTTCCTTTAATCCTGAAAAATTGCATCGTTATACAACACAGATCTAGGTTTCCTCCCTTGATCCCATAGCAACCTCCAACAGGACTGTATTTCCAGAAACTACTTGACACTAAAAAAATATGAGCATATTATATGTTATGTGTTGACACAAGCGTGCGCATGCTGGTAGTGGTAGTGGTGCTTTATGTTTTGATTTTTAGGTGTATTTTCATATGCCCTGAGTCAGTGATTCAATTTTTTGAAACTTCGGTGATGGCAGGTTTCTTATGGGATATTGCAGATGGTATCTCCAGTGACTCACTCGGTCGGAAATTGTGTGAAGCGAGTGGTCGTCATAGTGTCGTCGATTATCTTCTTTCAAACCCCCGTCTCACTGGTCAACACCCTCGGTAAGTCTCTAGTCCCTCACAAAAGCTTGTGTGTGAGTGCATGATAGGAAAATAGCCATCATGGTCTCCTCCCATTTTAGTAAGTGGCAGCTACATGCTGTCCACAACAGAGGACTTGTGTCCATAGATGTGAAGGTGTAATATATAAAAAAAAAACTTGTGAGGATATTTCTGAGACCATAATAATAAGAAAACAAGAGTGAGAAGAAATGGTAAGATAGACAGTTGGTAATGTGTTTGTGTTGATGAGTGTGACCGTGTGAGTGCAGGAACTGCTGTGGCACTTGGGGGCGTGTTCTTATATTCGAGGGCGACGCGGGTAAAGCCAAAGGTGACATAGAATTAGAGCGAGAGAGATAAAAGTTGAGTGACGCATTGCAGCCAATGATGATGATGATACTTCAGTGGTTTGTGAATGGTATATGTGGTTTGGACCCGCTTGTTCACTCTTGAACACAGCATGGGAAGAAGCTTCTTCATGATTGAATGCAAATTTTGAAGCCTTGGATCGCCACCATGCACTTGTACATGATCTTGATTTACGTTTTTGTTTTGTTTTGTTTTTTTTTAAGGTTTAAAAGCTCACTACTTCTGTGTAGCAATTGAAAGCAGCCTCTCTATACTTGTTATGTTTGGCCTTTCAAGTAAAATTATTAATTATACACTGTAGTTCCACCTGCTCGACTTATTTATTATTCCCTCATGTCCTAATTATAAGAACACTTTTGTAGTGTAAATTGCACTATAAAAGTGTTTTTATACTTAGGACTGGAGGTAGTAATTGAGTTTATACTTTTATTTTTCCCTCCCGTGATATGAATACTAGTCAACTGAGGGAATGAATAAAGTGCTTCACCTAAATGTAGATGTGATGTTATCCTTGAAATATTGTGGTTTCAGAGAATATTCTCAGGAATCATTTTGGTGAATAGATTCCAATGAAGCAAATTTAAGGGTAGATTGGGTAATTAAAGCTTCATTGAATGGGTGTTACCATTTGAATAAGGTATCTCGACCTCGACCTAGTGCAAGCTTTATTGACAAAGGATGTTTAAGTCTTCTGAGCAAAAAAGGATGTTTAAGTCCCCTCATTTGATTTTGAATGATGTTGCCTTGTTATTTTATTTTGTTTTTCTAGCTTTGTTGGACTATTATAGCTTGTTCATCTCTTGTTTATTTTTTCCTGGTCAATTTATCTTTTTTTCTTCTAACTTTGTAGCAGTTTAAATATTTCAATATAATTGGATCTTTATCGGGAAAAAAATACATTAATTCTAGTCTAAAGTGATTTGGGGATATATTGATAATTGATCAAATTAAAATGAATAGAATAATTCCACCACTTGCATCACCAAGCTTGAGTTTTTTTTTTTTTTTTGGAAAAATAAAATCTTTTTTTTATACCAAAATTTTATGAAAGGGGTTTGGTTCATTCACAATCTAAAGGCAGGACGAAATCTCATTTCCTCTTAGATGATACCAATGTTGGTTAGGACGAGTCTTCTATTATCTTTAAGCGTTAACTTAGGCACTTAAGAACTAGAATGCCTCCCGCAGCGCTTTAACTAACTTTAGGATCGAATCCCCTCCTTTTTAGAAACAAAACAGACACTAGGAATAAATAAATAGGGGGGATGTGGGGAGGGTGATCCCCCTCTTTGTTTTTTCTATGTGTGTCAGAGAAATGAGGGAGAACCAATTTCAGTGCTTATTACCATGAGTATCATAAATAAATAATCTTAAAATAGGGTGAAGGAGCAATTTTACCAACCAATTATTAGGTCAGGAGCGGTTTTGCCAAATAACTTTTAATGGGACCAAAAAAGCCAACAAACAATTAAATTTGTTAAAAAAGTACAATGACGTTAGATCCTCCTAACCTTCGTTTCCACGTGGGATTTAAAGTCATGCTCAAATGTAAACCTAATTAAAGCGGTGCTCTCCTTGATAGAATCCAACCCAGACACAACAACACCCATTTCAGTTTTCCTAAAACCCCTCTTGCCCTTCTTCTTCGATTGCCGGTGAAGCCAGAGCCCAACAATCACCAGCGACAAAGCCGATAAACAAACAATTACAGCCACTACAATAATAATCGTGTGTTTATTACTGGGGAACCTGGTGAATTGAAGCTCGGAAGGAACATGCACTGGGCAATGAGTAAAAACGAGCTGAAAAAAAAAACAAAGAAAAGAAAAATTGAAGAAATTTTCACTTTTGAACTCAACGACATCATAAATCAAAATCCTTCCTTCAAACTAAAATGAAAATAACTTATAAGGGTAAAATGGCCATCTTTTGGGGTACCAGAGAACCAAAGAAATGAAAAATTGCAAGGAAGACTAGCATAAAAATGTGCAAAACATTTCTCCCTGCGCTAGGTTTAGAGCCAAAGATGGGATTAAGGTACAGGTGGTATGCATGATTCAAAACCTCTGGGAATGTTATTAAAAAAAAACAGGGGGAAATGTATGGAACATTTGCCACAATTTTTTTCTTCCAAACCATCAACTTCAAATGAAACAGATCATCAAACTAATTTTGCCGGCATATTTACCAGAAAAGAGAACATTTGATTACCGGCCCACAAAAAGAACCCATTACTTTCTCATCCTCCAAACACAAGCCTTACCTCGAAAAACCAAACCTTCGTCCTTTCAGTAACTCACAAAGCTGAAAGTCAAACCCTAGACTGAAGAACGTGAATGATCAAATGGGTTGGCCACAATTAGCATCAGAGCTCAAGAGACAAAAGCATTCTGCATGAATTGAAAATGTCAAACCATCAGCTACAAAAATCAGCACACCAGAACAGAGGACGGAAGCACGTGATTCACTGGTTTCTCTCTCTGCGATACTCGGACTTAGAAGGAGGAAGCGAAGGAAAGAGTGGGAGAGTGAGAATGAGGGGTACAGTGGCACCGAGAGTGTGAGTGTGAGCTAGACTTCAAATGCCACGTGGAAACGGAGGTTAGTAGTAGTTGACGGTGTTGTACTTTTTTAACAAATTTAATTGTTTATTGGCCTTTTTGATCTCATTAAAAGTTATTTGGCAAAATTGCTCATGATCTAATAGTTGGTTGACAAAATTGCTCATTCACCCTAATAAATATCCAAAGTCATGACCCTGTGACTGCGTGGCTGAACTTCCTCGATTAAACTAGCTTAATCAATCTCTCATTGTGCGTGTTCCCTTTATTGAATTAATAGTATCCATCATATATAAATGTTGCCAATAAATATATATTTTTTATATGCTTGTTCAAGAAAAAAAAATGTAAGCCTTCCAGATTTCAAATGCAAGACACCAATACTTATCTTTACATGTGCTGCCATACAAATAAATTTGATTAAAGTTAGTTAAACTAGTTTAATTCATAATTAATCGTTTTTTAATATTTCTTTCAATGATGGGTGTGTGTGTTTTTTTTTTCCTCCATTTTATTCTTTTTAATGCGACAACCACATAAATAATTTTTTTTAATAAAACCTTTTCATCACATATTGGATATATATATATATATTTTTTATTTTATTTTTTTACAGCAGGGCATTTGATTTTGCGCAAGATAAAAGACCCACATTATTATTCTAATTATGAACACAAGGCTATGAAGGAATTTTCATGTGGATGTGGACGTTATCGTCAGCACATCACTTCAGTCAAAGAGAAATCAGCATATCAACGGAAAAGAAAGTGTTGTGTACGAGAAGTACATGGAAGTATATATTATATATAGAAATAAGTAAAGCCCATTGTCACATTGAAAGGACAAGTCTATCTGCTTTTGACCACATTATTAGGTTTATGAAATTAGAGCCTGCCAACATAAATGAGCTACCTTCTGGAGAATATCAAACCTGGATTTTCCTTTTTAATAAATTAAATTCTATTTTAATAATTATTTACTCCATTTAATTTGATTGAAAATATGTTCATAAGATGTACTCATACAAAGAATAATTATTTATTTTCCATATTAATCATTCTCTCACTTGAGCAAAAAAAAAAAATATTAATCATTCTCTCCTTGGTTTCATTGCCTGTTCTTAAACTTTATCCCTCAGAGCCCGTTTGGTTCAAAGAACTTGGAGGGAGGAAAAGGAACTTAATTAAGTTCCCATGCAAAATGATCGTTTAGTACCCCAAGTTCCCGTAAGCTAACTTCCCGGGCCCACTACTCTTCCCTCATATGTGGGAACTTGAGATCCCACCAAAATTGGTGGGTTCTCAAGTTCCCTGGTCACTATTCACATTTTTAGACAGATTTACCCCTGAAATTCAAATTTGATGGGAAGTTCGAACTTGGCGGGAAAATTCAAACTTGGCGAGAAAATTCGAACTTTACGAAAATTTTTTGGCTCAGAAGTTTGAACTTAACAGGGACATTTTTAAAAATATATATATATTTGTGCAAAAAAAATATTTTTCTTTTTTATTTTGAATTAATTTCTTTTGATGGTAAAATAGACATTTCTTAATTCTTTACCAACTACCACCCATTCATTTTCTTCCAACCAAACAACTCAAACCATCTTCCCTCATCTTTTAAATCTTCCCTTCCCTCCCTTTAAGTTCCCTTCCCTCTTCAAAATTCATTTCCCTCCCCCCAAATTCTTTGAACCAAACGGACCCTCAGTAGTACATACCGAGGAAACTCAAATTCATTGAAAGTATGAGGACTTTCTAATAGAAGCACCAATTCATATAGCAAGAGATATAAAACTTGTGACGAATTAAAATTTGAAATTTTTATTAAATTAAAGTACCTATTTGGTCCTTTATGTTTGCTTCAGGTATCCATTTGGTCCCTTAAATTTGTAAAGTGCTCGATTGGTCCTTAAAATTAACACTGTTAAGCAGACTTAACGGAAAATACTAACTCAGCAATTTTAAACGATAAATGTACACTGAAATGCTGACAAAGCAAACTTACATGTTACTTTTTTAATAAACTAATATTTTAAATCCCGTAAATAAAAATTTATTTAAGCAAACTTTGGGTATATGTTCTTCGTCTAAGGCATTTAAGTGCACAGTTATCGTTTAAAATTCCAATTTACAAGATTTAAAATATTAATTTATTAAAAAAGTAACATGTAAACTTGCTTTGTCGGCATTTAAGTGCACACTCATCGTTTAAAATTGCTTAGTTAGTATTTTCCGTTAAGTTTGCTTAATGGTGTTAACTTTAAAGGATCAAACGAGTACTTTACATACTTAAGGGACTAGATGGATACGTGAAGCAAATATAAAGGACCAAATGGGCACTTTAGCATTTTTTATTATTATTTGTCTACAATTTAGTACATGCGACAATACCTTAAATAAGACAACTAGTATCATAGAAACCAAAAAAAAAAAGGAAAAATTCGTTTGAGGGCCCCTATTGGGCAATTAATTCCAGAAAAGGTCCACAAAATCTGAAAATACGGAAAAAGGCCCTGAAATTCTGACAATACCCAAAAAGGCCCAAAGATTCTGACGGGGGGCTGATATAGTTGTTAATGAGGTTGATCTAGTTGTTAACGGAGAGTTGATATAGTTGTTAACCGGGCTGATTTAGTTGTTAAAATTTGTTTTTAAACAACTAAATCAGCCCGGTTAACAACTATATCAGCCCCCCACTAATAACTATATCAGCCCCATTAACAACTCCGTCAGAATTTTTGGGCCTTTTTTAGTATTGTCAGAATTTTAGGGCTTTTTTTTCCGTATTTTCAGATTTTGTGAGTCTTTTCTGGAATTAATTGCCTAATAGGGGCCCTCAAACGAATTTTCCAAAAAAGGGGGGGGGGGGGGGGTTTTGAACTTGTGGCTTAAAATAATGTGAATTGCCACAAATTATTGTTGAGACGTGGAAACTTGTAGCATTGCCATAACTGATTGACTCGTGGGAAAGCACTTGACTCTGTAACTGATTCTTCATTTTATTGCGGGGCCAAAGTTAAACTCTACAATCTTCCCTTACCAACATTTCTTGACCATACCAATCACGTATAGTTAAAGAAAAATGATTAAAAAAATGCATAGCTGAATTTGTTATAATTAATAATCAATATTCCCCTGGGCCATACATATTAGTATTAAAATCAACTCCTCTACGTCATATATTAAGGAATTAAAAAATAGGTTATTGACACGTGTATCTGGCTAGCCTTCTAGAAGTATGGGTATTGCTCACGCTACAACAAGCAAATGGTCCCCTAAAAAAAATGCAAATGGGTATGTGTGTATAAGTTCTATATATATTTACCTAATTTAATTAGTTAAGAATGTTATTGTAGTTAATTAATATATCATATATTTTTAAAACATCCTAATTATCTTCATTAATTTCTTTATTCTTTCTCCTACTTGATTAATATTGAGGAAGTATGAATATGGGTAAATTAAAAAAATATTAACAAATATAAAAACCAAGTCTTATATTTAGAATAAAGATCAACTCTCCAAATCTATCCTACTCGGCTACGCCCTTCGGTCCTAATTATAGGACAACATTTGGGAATTGATCTTGGTCCTAATTATAGGACAGTTCTAAATCTTTTCAATTTCTTTCCAAAATATCCCTAAACATAATAATAATTTAATAATACACCTACATATATCCTACAGAGTGAGTAATGCTTGTATCTCACTAATGCATCATAAACCTCAATTATACTGTTTAATTCTTTTAATAAAATAATTTTGAATAACTTTTGTCATATTTAATAATATCATCACTATTAGATTACACTTTCAATCTCCAGAGTGAGGTGACAACACCGGAATGTGTGAGAACTCGAAGAAGTCGTTTGTGGAATAAGAGAGGTTCGACAAAGAACAGAAATCAAATAAATTGAATGCTATTTTAAATTTTAAATTAGAACATTTTGGAAAAATAAATATAATTAAATAATTTAACTACTATCCTTAATTTTTCAAAAATTAAGTAAATATATCTTATAATTAGGATCAAAGGGAGTATATTAAGCACATGAGGGGTGTATGATTAAGAAGCTTTAAAAAAAGAAATCAGTTTTGCCATCTTACAAAAAAAAAGAGGATTAGGATATCAATGTGGCAGACCATAAAATCTGGCCCAAAAGGCCGAAACAAAAAACCAACCAAGAGAAATACGGAGGAGAAAGTTTTAAAATTGATGAAACACAAAATTAAATTAATAGTACTACAAATTAAGTACTCAGGCAAAAAGAAATTCTACAAACTAAAATACAACATTTTCTATGCCCTCTTGAGAACATGAGTGTACGTCTTAATTTCTCACCATTTATATATTGTAAAAGGACAAAGGTTTCAACCCTCTTCAGTACGCTACCGTTCAATCCGTATCTCTCATGTTTATTTATGTTTCTCTGATCGATGATCTCATATGCGGTTTCTATTTTCGGTCTAATTTCCATAAATGACAATGAATATATATATATATATATATAACTAAGCACATACAAGCCCCAGGTGGTCGGTTTGTCTCTGTCATAATAATACTAATGATTATAAGATTAAAATAGTCACAACGGACAACTACAAACAGACCAGAGGACGTCACACATAATAACTAAAAGAAGGAACATGTTCTTCTTTAACAAGGGAATTCGTTATTCAGCTGATTTTAATATTTATTTACATCCTCCTCATTGCTCTTCCTGTCTTCCATCTATCTGCTACAGAAACCTGCGACGGCGCCCCGGAAATATCTGAAAACAAAAGATAACGACAGAGACACAGAATATTACTAATTTCAGTACTTCTTGGGCCCACAAATCATCTCCATCAGCTCCATCTCTTTCTTCATCCCATCCTCTCCCACAAACCCGTTCATCTCCGCCGCCACCTCCTCTTCTCCGCCATTATCATTCTCATTATCATACGCTGCTTTCACTTCCTCTTCCTCGCCGTCTTCCTCCGCCGCCTCATACACATCAACCTCCCAATCACCGGAGCTGCTGTCGTCATCATCATCCGAGGCGCTTTCGTAGCGAACTCTCACGTTGTTCATCATGCGATTGTTGTTATAGCACACCAGCTCGTTGGCTTGTTCTTGTTTGATCTGAATCTGCCTTGAGGTTCCTTGGCATGTGGTGACTTGCTTGATGTATTCCTGAAGAAGTGAAGGCCTCGATGTGGATCCTCTGTTTCTGTGTCTCTTGGCGTTTTGACGGCGCTTTGTGGCATTCCAGTGGTTCTTGATGGTGTTTTCCGTCCGTCCCGGAAGCCGGCGAGCGATTTCCGCCCACTTGTTGCCGACTTCCTTGTGAGCTTCGATCAGAATAATGTCTTCTTCCTCGGTCCATGCCTCCTTCTGCATTCATATATAGTTTTGGTTGAAACTGTTATCAGTAATTAATTGTATCACACTCACTTCAATACTTCACTCAACTTCACGTTAATGTGTTCACATACACAACACAAGGCGCGTGGAATGGTTTTCGATCATTTGCAACTTTAAATCAAGAGAGAGGCACACACAACAAGTGGTGGTAGATTTAAGACTCTATACAATCAAACCTCTAGTTAAGTACTTTTGGAGATATTCTGAAACAATACAAAATGTTGAAAGCTCAAACCGGCCAATATATAAGAGTGACATGTGTGCGGGAATGTATTATAACTAGGCATTTAAACAGTTTGTTTTACAATCTTTGTTACGCGGTTTCAACTTTCGGCTTTTCATAAATCATTTATATATTATTAAATACAAAGCAAAACATTGCTAAAAGCACAATTATGATTGATACTCTTCAGCACATGATCGATCAGACTCGTTATGAAGCAAAACTCAACAGATATATATTGCAAAATTATATATTCAGGCATGTATTCAACAGAATAAGAATGATATTACCATACCTATCAAAACACGGGTCAAGTTTCCGTTCGTTATAAACTTTCAACTAATCAATAAATTTCCATAATTCACATGTATACATTCCATTACTTATATATTCTTCATGTCTTATAATGTCTGCTAAGGGGAAAAAAAAAATCTGCAGAAAAGGGGGTGTTTATATATATATATGTATGTAATGCAAATGTATGTATGTGAGAAAAAGTTGGATGAGGAGGAATAACCCTAATGTCCGGACGCAGATGGTTGTGCCACCTCTCTCTACACTGCTTTCCCACTCTTCCATTCAAAGCCTTTGCGACTTGTGACCATTTTTTCATCCCAAACCTCTCCACCAATTGCACCAAAATTCTGCCAAAAAAAATTGAAGAATCAAAAGGAAGAACAAAGAAAGGGATTTAATCAAACAGATACATGGAAGATGGGAAGACAATACAAGCAATTAAAAAAATGTGTAACCTTTATGGATATACCTGTCTTCTTCTGGTGTCCACTGGCCTTTGATGATGTTTGTATTCTTGAGAATACCGCCTTTGTGCATCTGCTGCTTCTTCATCTTCCTGTCATCGTGATGATCAGCACGAGCTTCGTCTTGCCAGCGATCATTATGATCATTGTGATTCTCAGGGAAGAACAAAAGAAGTTCGTCCTGATGATGAGGCTTAGGCTTCAATGGTGATGATCCATAAGCTGGATGGTATAGTGGGCCCATCTGTGGGGCCAGGGACGGGTCGGATGGAAGAGAAAGCTTGGGCGAGAAATCCCAGAAGGCCCGACCGCCATGCAAGGCGTCGACTTTGAAGGGCTCGTTTGGACAGGCAGAATCGAAAGGAACAGTGGCGGGATGATGAGAGTAAGGATATGGAGCCTGCTTCAGGAAGATCGGATTGGGGTCTGACCCGTTCAGATCCAGCTGATGGTGACGGTAGTGTTGGAAATGGTGGTGGTGGTGGAGATTTTGGTCGGTGGGAAACAGTACTGGAGGATTATTGTGGGAAGGAGGAGGAGGTTGATCATGAATGTGTGGCATTGCAAGTGATAGCGCTTGAGATTTTGGGGGATTTTCTGGGAAAAGCCCAGAAAGCAGAGGGAAGCTTTCATGGAAGTTAAGCTCAAAATCCATGCAGGGCAGGTTGAGGAAGAAGGAACAAGCTCAGTGAATAAGAGAGAGAAAGAGAGGGGCTGTGAGAGAAATTGTGAGGGAAAGCTCTTGGGGGTGGAGGGTATTTATGGACTCCAGTGAGGCTTGGGGTGAAAATTTGAGGGTGAGATTCATGTGACATGTGTCAAGATGACCATAATCCAACGGTTCAGATTCACAGTTGGTGTGACTGTTGAGCTTCAGCTCTCACTATCCTGGGGTAAAATGGGGAGATTTTATTTTAATTTTTCCATTTACCATTTTATTTCATGGTCTTCTCTCCTACAATTTTCTTCAACTCTCGTGAAAAGTAACCAGAGTTAGTTCAGACTAAGGTATTTGATTCTCTTAAAAGAAAATTAAACATTAAACATTACATTTGGGAAAAAAAAAAGAACATATCAAACTCAAGAGAGTTATACCTGGTTAATCGAGTTTAACAATACTCAAATATAACCCGCAATATACTAAATATGAATTGTCATGTGAAAAGAATGTCCTTATGTTTGAGTCGAATAAATAATATTTTAAGGTTGTAGATTCAAAACTTACTGTTAAAGGGAAAAAAAATCGCATTGAAAAAACTAGTTTCGTTATGTATGACAATATTCGAATTTGATTAACTGATAATAGTTGCTTAACTAATTTAATCATTATAAAATTCTGACAAAATATGAGGTTGTTAACTTGAAAAAATGCAGTGAAATTATATGTGAGAGGACACGTGGATGACATGTGATACTTCTGCCTTGTGATTAAGATGGAGGTGAGGGATAATATCCATGCTGTAAATATTAACTCGCGCGCTTTAGAGCCCGATATAATACAACTCGCGAAATTAAGAAAAATGAATAGCCAATTTGATTAGATACTTAGCAACCAATCTCAGTATTTTTGTTATCAATTGTAAGGAGTACAATTGTTGTTTCAAAATTTATCTTTCAATATTTGTAAGATATTTTTAACTCGTCTATCATGCATGTTGATGTGATTTCATGACCAATATTTTTTTTATGAGATAAGATATTGTCATTATCAATTTTGATAATTACCAACGTCATTACCATTTTTTTCACCGTTAAATCAAAATCTCATATAATTTTTATCATTTTTCTCTTTTATTGAAATTCTGATTTAACAATAAAAAAAAATGATAGTGACATTGGTAGTACCAAAAATTGGTAGTAACAATATCCTATCACCTTTTTTTATATCAAAAAATTTTAAAATTTAAATTTCTATTCACATCTCCCATCTCTGTAAGTAAATTTTCATACAATCAAGGAGAATTTAATATATGATTTAATGTTTCTGCTATTGTTGCATAAATATTTTCTCTACTAGACTCACATAAAAATGAGTGGGTCTCACTAGTATTTTCTTTCTCTTCTTTTTATAATAGGACCCACTCACTTTGTATATGAGTGTGACAGAAAAAATATTTTCTACAGCAAAAATAGAAACATTAAACCCTTTAATATATATATATATAAAGATTTTATTATCACTATGACCTTAGTGCTCGTTTGGGGGGCGCTTACGTACCTGTAAACAAGAAGAAGAAGTCGTTGCTTGTACTTCTTCTCAAAAGGAGTTTTTGACACATGTGAACACGGTTCAAAGCACACTATAAAAAGATACAAACCATATTAATTGACTAAATTAATTAGATTGAAAAAGTTTAGAATATAGCCAAACAATTATTAGGAGAATCACCCCAAACATGTGATCTGCACTTAGTTTCGATTTATCATATTAAATAAAATGTAAGAAAATTTTAAATATGTTTTCCTTCAAAATGTTAATTTATGGGAAGGAAACAAAAATTGAAATTTGTGGAAAGTAGGAGAGAGAGAGTGGTGAGAGAGAGGGGAGGGAAACGTGAAAGTCTGTAGCAAAGATGGAAATGAGCCAGCAAGAAAAAAAAAAAGGCTTTTAATCAAAGTACAGATGGGGCATGATGTGGTAGGGGTAATTCCGTCAAATCGGCCGTAAAATTCGTAACAAGAAACTTTGTCGTTTTGGGCGAATTTGCTGAGTCCAGCAGGGAAAGAAGATTCTCACGTCATGCCTTTTTGTCACTCTGGCATGAGAAATAATAACAATAATCAAATAAAGAGATGTTTATATATATATATATATATATATATAATGTAATAGTCATTTCTTACAATTTCACAGAATTTTTAATAGGTCATATTACATTCTTTTTTAAAAAAAATTATGAACATTAGTTTTTATATGCATAATTTATTAATTATGACTTGTGACAGAATGAATACAAAATAAAAAGAGATGTTTTGAAGATCACATAATAGAATGAAGTTTTACCCGAAAAAAATAATAATAATAAATTCTATTTATCATATTCAGTAAAAAAAATTACGTTAATAACGGCCTCATTGCATTTATCTTTATATGTAATCCCTCCTCCTGTCCTAAATATATTAGGACCCGACGAAGTAGTATTATGTAATTTGATTGGTCATGATTTTTGTTATGGACCGGTCCAACGGCGCAGATCCATACTACGGACCAACTTAACTAGGAGGCATAACTAATATGAGCATAGCTGATATATCAACAATATCCTAGCAAGGTGAAATCTATCCTAACCGCCACCCCGAGATACTTACCCCTGATATCTCAGACCCGGATCTTACTCACCCCGAGTATCTCGCCAGACCAGGATATTTACCTCGGACACCTCTATAAATACAGAGGAAGATCAACCAGGTGCACACATTCTAACTTATGCTCTATTTACTTTCTGTCACACAGAGCATGCACACCACCCCCTGGCTAATAGCCTCCAAGTTTACTGCGAACTACGTGAACTTTGATCCCTTCAAAAGGTACGTAGGCTCTAAGCTTGACACCTAGTCAAGTCCAATCAAATCCTATTCACAGAACATAACAATTTTATTAAGATTCACATGGCTAAAATGATTTAAGTGCGTTGTCATTGGTTAGTTACGCCACTTTTTATATAAATTACTACTTCCAGATTTTTTAATACTCCAGTATTAGTTTGTGACATAAGTTACATTATAAACTAGATTTTATATAAAGAATCAAACATGCATGGTAATATTCCGAGAAAAAAAAAATCAAACATGGTAATAAATTGTGAGTATTAAAATTAATACCAGTAACAAATTCACAATTATCAATTGGACAACGTTAAACATTTAGTAATTGAAGCATCCCTCCCATGTTTTTATTCTGAGAACAAGCCATTATAATTCTATATTTCTCGGACTGATTAAGGTATAAGCTTCAAAATAAAAAGTATATATTTTAAGAATGTGTCTACCTCTCAATTAAAAAAAAAGATAAGATATTGTCACTACTAATTTTATATCACTATCAAGTTATTATCATTTTTGTACCGTTAGATCAGAATCTCATATACATTTATCATTTCTCTCTCCTATTGAAATTCTGATCTAACAATGAAAAAGTAGTAATGACTTGATGGTGATAATATCCTAATCCTAAAAAAATAGTTCAGTCGGGTTTCCTATAAATGACGTGGGTGTCACGTGTTTTTTCCGTGGGTAGTTATTTCTTTCATTATTACATACAGGTTATTATACTACTACCTCCGGTCCTAATTATAAGAGCTAGTTGACTTTCTTTGGAAAGATTAAAGAAATTAAATAAGTTACTTAATCATATTATATGTTAAATATTCTTAGATTATATATTAATTCATTAGTTAAACTAATAAGTTTGAAGAAAAAAATAAAAATAAAAATACTTTAAAGTAATTTAATGAGCTTCCTTAATCTCTCCAAAAAAGTCAACTAACTCTTATAATTAGGACCGGAGGGAGTATTAAACTGTTCACTAAGTACTATCTGCTCTGTAGAATTTAATTTATAGTGTACTTTATACTATATCAAACCACGTCTTACGTAATTATTATCTGAAGAAATGAGAGTTAATATTAATTAGTGTGTGTAATGTAAGTAATAATTATAAGAAATATTAATATATCCATACATACAACTTAAAAGATATGATTTACTAGTAGAATTTATAAAATTTAGTTGAAATAAGGATAAACATTTCATGCCAGGAAATGAAAAAGAAGGATTAGGATTTATTGTAAGAGAATTCATAAGAAAAAGAGCTCAAAAATATTATTGCAATTTAATTTTATCAACCACGTACTCTTTCGTTCAATATAGGATTTTTTTTTAATAAAAGAAACAATCTAATTCACATAAAAAAGTAGCTAGCTATATTAATTATTTACAATCAATGTGTCAAAAGATGGTATAATAATCCCAATTTTGTTGGACAAATATTTGCATTTCATTAATTGCATTAAAAAAAAAAAAATCAAATTTAATGCACACATACAAATTCCCAATCACATGTTAGAAAACTTAGAAATTGTGACCCTCTCACAAAGAGCCATATGTATTACCCGCTCAATTTATCCATAAGCTTATGAGCTCATCACGTAAAACAACATCGGTTTAAAAAAAAAGGAGGAAGAAGAAGCATAAGGACAATCTTATCTTAAGAGTTGAGCTTCTAGACTCATATATATATATATATATATATATATATATATATATATATATATATATATATATATATATATATATATATATATATATATATATACTGAGCATGTAATGCGGACCCATAAAGAAAGAGAGGTGCCATTAAGACCCAATGACTTTAGGCAATAAATTACATTTACTAGTCACCATTAAGTTCGGAAAAAAGATGGGGGAATTGAATAGAGATATTTTATATTAAGAAAAAAAAAGTGATTAAGTGAATTGGGTTTTATATTAAGAACCAAAACAAAATCTTAAAAAAAGTTCCACATTTATGCATGGATATAATACTTTTTAATGGAGTATTGATAATGGGTCACTTCGTCTAATTCAGGCTAGGCCCATTCTCTGTTTTTCAGGAAAAAGAAAAACAAGCACTAACAGTCCGTTTAATTGTGTGCAGTTTGCTAATGTGAGTTGGCATAGATGGTAAGAGATTCAGGATTAGGCCCTTGGGTCGTGGGTTCGATCCCCCTGCCGTCGCTGGGACTCCTTTGGTAGGCGATCTCGTAAGTCCCCAGTAAGTGCTCATAGAGTCCGGGGCCGTGCCCTGGCCTTGGTGGGGGACTGATGCCGAACCCATCTAAAACTTTATTTATATAAAAAAAAAAAAATTGCGTGCAGTTTCCATTCAATTCAAAGTCCTTTCTATAAGTAGCATTGCAGGAACAAGTAAAATCACATTTCTCAATGAATGACAGAACGCCGGAGGACGACGAAGAGGAAACTAGAAGTTCCAAAAAGAGTAAGAATGCCAAGCCACCGTTTGAAGAAAATATTTTGCAGGGTCACTGGCCAAGCCTGGGAGAGAAGCAAACTCCATGCAACACTGGAGGAACTTCGTTTGCGGATAAGCTTAAAGGTATTGATAGCCAAAGACAGGAAGGAATTGAAGATGTGAGGAAGGAGTTTCTCTCAGATGACTCCATGTCTGATGACTCCATTGAAGACACTAACCAGGAGGGTAACGGTTGGAGGTGCAAAACCACTGAAAGTCCTCATGGAAACTTTCCAACGTTTAGTTTCTCAACCAAGATGAAGAATAGGCTCTATAAGGCATGGAACACGGTTGTCATAGTAAAGTTATTAGGAAGAAGCATCGGTTACAGAGCGCTGGAAAAGCGACTTCAGCTGATGTGGGCCAAAAAAGGAGTATTCACGCTGATAAACGTTGGGCATGGATATTTCATTGTCAAGTTTACAAACAATGAAGATTACATGAATGCACTTAGTGGGGGACCAGGGATGCTTTATGACCATTATTTAACGGTTACTCCGTGGGTGGCGAACTTCCGTCCTGATAAGGCTCAGATTCACAAGGCGGCTATATGGGTGAGACTCCCTAAGCTTTCATTGGAGTACTATGATGAGGTTGCCTTGACTGACATTGGTAATAGGATTGGGAGCACAATCAAAGTTGACATGAATACCTCTTGTCAACTACGGGGACACTTTGCGAGAATCTGCGTATTGGTTGAGTTGGGGAAGCAACTAATGCAAGGTTTCTACCTTGATGGAGAACAATTCTTTCTTGAATACGAGGGTCTACACCTTATCTGCACCCATTGTGGGGTTTATGGTCACAGGAAGGAATCTTGTTCTAAAGGTAAAGAAAATAATGAAGGGCAACAGGAAGTTTCAAATGGAAACCCTGTCAACGTCACTCATCTGAATCAACAGCAAGCTACGGTTGAGCAATGGCGGGTTGTGTCTAAGCCTCGTCGGCAACGGAAGCCAAAGGAGAAAGAGAACGAGTCAGTAAAAAACAAAAAAGGTGGGTTGAGATTTGAGATTTTGGCGGAAGGTGAAAATAATCTCGAGGAAGTCGTCGGGATGGCAGATGTAGCAGAAAGAGCAGCGACGATCCCCGAGGTGGTGGCAGTGAGCAAAGGGAAACAAAGTGTAGTGCTTGATGAAACAGAGGGATCTAAAAAAGGGGAAGGTAATAGGGCGCAGTGTAATCAGATAGGGGGAAAAGTGGAGGCATAAGGAGCAAAGGAAAATAAAGTACTTCAGAGGAGCAGTCGGATGGAGAAAAGAGCTAGGGAGGTGTTAGAAATTTCCGGGGTTACGAGGAATGAGATTCTGATGTTGACCATGGGGGAGGAGAATGACGTGATTTTAGAATCTAGGATTGACGAAGAAGAATATATTAAAAGGTCAGAAGTCCACCCGCAACATTTTGATGAGGGCAATATTGGGCCTGGGAACATTAGTGGTCTTGATCCTTTGGATATAAGGGAGGGAATTGTTGGGCCAATTGTGGAAGTCTCAGACAGCCCAATGGAAGATGACCATCGAGATGATGAGATGGGGGGGAACGAAGATTCTCCTATGGTTCCTGAAACCCCAATGTAGTGGGCCTTGGCCTTGTGTTTCTTTTCTTAAATATTTTAGTTTTTATGGATAGGTTTTTATCTTGGAATACCAGAGGCTGTTGCGGTTCAGGCCTCTTCATACATTTAAAGCTACTGTGTCATGGGCTAAGGCCCAATTTATTGATTCTACTTGAAACTCGTACGGATGACCCTAGGAAATTCAAAATGCTTAGCTCCTTGGGTTACGACTCGGTTCGAGTGATCCCTAGTGTGGGTCGATCCGGTGGGTTAGCCATTGCCTGGAAGAGTTCTCGGATATCAGTAACAGTGCTTGAAGAAAATCGCCAATACTGCCATATCCGCTACCAATCATCGACTTCTCCTTTGTTTATTCTAACGGCGGTATATGCAATTCCCCATAAAAATCTCAGATCGGTGTTGTGGGACAATATTTTAAGGCTTTCGAGAGGAATTTCATCGGCGTGGTGTCTGATAGGTGATTTTAACGACATCATGAATTCAGATGAGCGAATTGGGGGGAGAAGTTGCAATATTAACCGAATGAGGTGGTTTAATGACAAAATTCTCGAATGTGGACTGGCGAATATGGGTTCGATTGGTCCGAAGATGACGTGGAAAGGCCCCAAGCTTGCTGGTTGTGCGAGACTCTTTGAACGCTTGGATAGAGCCTTCGCCAATGCTGAGTTTCTTCGTATACTGCCAGACTCGTTTGTCAAGGTACTACCTAGGACTAATTTCTCTGACCACAATCCTTTGCTTTTGTCTTTAGGTAGTAAACAGGTTTCTCATAGATCTCAGAGACCGTTTCGATTTGAGGCAATGTGGATGTTGCATGATTCCTTTAAAGAATTTCTTAAACAGTCCTGGTCCAATCATGATCCTCTCCTTGATAGCTTGAAGAATTTTCAAGATAGTGCTTGTGTGTGGAACAGGGATATCTTTGGCCTTGTTGAGAAGAAGAAAGATAATATTCTCGCTAGAATCAATGGCATACAGGATCTCATGCTTACCCATATTCAAATTTTCTCTGTCGATTGGAATTGCAACTCCAAAAAGAATTACAAGAGGTGCTTAACCAGGAGGAACTCAAATGGTTCCAGAAATCCAGAGCCAATTGGATTGCACATGGGGATCGCAACACCCATTATTACCACTTAAAGACCAAGTGTCGACGACGTAGGAACAGAGTGTTAGCTCTGAAAAATGCAGATGGTCAATGGGTTGAGAAAGAGGAGTCAATCAAGAATATGGCTCTTACTTTCTTTATGGATCTGTTTCAAGATGATTCTACTCCCACTACTACCTTACAATCTGATTGCAATTTTCCAAGGTTAAACTCAGAGGTATTGAGTAATTTGGGAAAGGTTCCTTCGGAGGAAAAAATTAAGGCTGCAATCTTTGCCATGGGACCTTATAAAGCTCCAGGTGAAGATGGCTTCTCCCCTGTTTTCTATCAGGCAAATTGGGACACCATGGGGCCTAAGGTATGCTTCTTTGTTAAAAATGTGTTCGATGGTAGTATTTTTGTCAAGGAGGCCAATAAAACCTTGTTAGCATTAATTCCTAAGATTGAAAGGCCAGAGCTAGTCAGCCATTTCAGGCCAATTTCGCTGTGTACTGTACACTACAAGTGTATTACTAAGGTGATCACCAACAGATTAAGGACTGTCATGAATGATCTTATCTCTCCCTTTCAAGCTGGTTTCATCAAAGGAAGACATATTGATATTGGTGATAACATCATTATAGGACAATAAATTCTCCACACTATGAAGAAGAATAGAGGAAGAAAGGGACTCATGCTTTTAAGGATAGATCTCGAGAAGGCATATGATAGACTCAGCTGGGCATTTGTGAGACAAGTCTTGTTGGAGGTTGGTTTGGAACCTGAACTAATCAATTTGATAATGGATTGTGTTTCATCTGTTACTTATAGTGTTCTGTGGAATGGTGAGCGGACTCAATATTTTGAACCAAGAAGAGGTATCCTCCAAGGCGATCCCATCTCGCCCTATTTATTTGATCTATGCATTGATCGATTGTCTCATCTAATCATTGATGAAGTAAAGAGCAACAGGTGGAAACCTATCAAGATCTCCAGAGCAGGACCTGAGATCTCTCATCTCATATTCGCAGACGACCTTTTGTTGTTTGGAGAAGCTTCCTTGGAGCAGGTGAATTGTATTATGCTTGTTCTCAAGAAATTCTGTGAAGCTTCTGGAGGAAAAGTTAGTGCTGAAAAGTCCTCCATCTTCTTCTCCCCAAGGGTCCCTGAAGTTACGAAAAGGAAAATTCAGAGAGTCACGAGGATGAGAATCACTTCAGACATTGGCAAGTACTTGGGTTTTCCTCTATCCAGGAAAAGGAAGCCCAAGGAAACATTCCAATACATTATTGACAGAGTTAATCAGAAACTGACAGCATGGAAGGCCAATTCATTATCTATGGAGGAAGACTAACACTAGCTAAGGCAATCCTTGGCTCAGTTCCTTTATACCCTATGCAAGTTACGCAACTACCAATGAGTATATGCAAGGAAGTGGAGAGATTGCAGTGTAATTTTATTCGGGGTAAGACAACACCTCATGGACTTCATAAAGTGGGCTGGCGCACCCTTCTTCAACCAAAACATTATGGTGGACTTGGCTGTAAAAGTCTCACTTCAATGAACCAGGCATTTGGTTGCGAACTAGCTTGGCAATTGGTGACTGGGATTGACAAGCTATGGACCCAGGTCATATTTCACAAGTATATTTCTAGAAATGAGAACCAATTCTTTGAACTCAAGGCTAGAGATTCTCAATTGTAGCGTTTTATTTGTCAGCAAAAGAGTACTGTAGAAGAAGGAATGCTATGGAGAGTGAGGAATGGTTGCACTGTCAGTTTTTTCGATGATTTCTGGTTGTTCAGTGATAAGAAAATACGAGATATGTCTTTAAGACCTCTTTTTGAAGAAGAACAAAACACTACTGTTTCTGATTGGATTGTGGCTGGCAGTTGGAACTTGGCATGTCTAGAATCTATTGTTTCAGCTGAGGTTTTACAAAGGTTATCAGCAATTCATCCTCCTCTTCCTGGAGCATGATCAGATGCTTTAGTCTGGAGTGGTACCCCATCAGGTGTTTTTACTGTCAAATCTGCTTATTTCCAGTTAGAACCCCCTGATGACAATAAGCTTCATGCTTGCTTCAAATTAATCTGGAAATGGAAGGGTGCGGAGCGGAGCGGATAAGAGTATTCATGTGGATGGCCTTCCTCAATAGGCTTCCGACTAAAGAATGGAGAAGCCGCTGGTCTAGTTCTTCACCTTTTTGTGATCACTGTAATTTACAGGTAGAATCTTTACTTCATATATTGCGTGATTGTGACTTTGCAAAATCCATGTGGTTAACTCTAGTCCATCCTAGCTTTTACTATTCATTCTTTGATGCTCCACTAAAAGATTGGATCCATATAAATCTTAAAAAGGAGTTTGGAAAGTCGCTCTCTACTGGCTGGAACCTGATTTTTGGAGTTGGTATATGGAAATTGTGGAATTGGAGGAACCAATCCATTTTCCAAAACAATTTCATTAAACCACTTAGACCTGATTTAGCCTTGCACCAATCCTGGAAATTCTTTGTCACTAGTACAAATCAACTGCAATCTGCCTAATTGGAAGTTTTAGTAAACAAATCTTGGCAAATACCTCCTCATGGATGGATTAAATTGAATGTGGATGGAGCCTTATACCCAATATCAAATAGAGTTAGCTGTGCAGGGGTATTGAGAGACTCTCTCGGCAACTGGATTGCAGGTTTCGCTGCTCCAATTGGAATTTGTAATTCCCATGAGGCTGAAGAGTGGGCTTGCCTTAAAGGTTTGGAATTTGCATTGGATAAGGGTTTTAGGAATGTTATTTGTGAATCAGATTCAAAAAACTTGGTCGACTTACTGAGTAAAAATGGGAACTCTTCCAACTCCAGTATGGTCATCTTCGGCATTCAGCGGCTGATACAGTTGCAGTGGAATGTAGACATCCAACATATAGGGAGAAATCAGAACCGTGTAGCTGACAGATTAGCTAAAGAAGGATTTTCTAATTATATTGCTTTTGATGTGTGTCCTAATTTCTTGAGGACTCTTGTGCTACAAGGCTGTATGGGAATTTTCCCCCCTCCTACTTTACATTAATTTAAGGCTTTAGCCTCCGTTTATAGCCCCAAAAAAAAAAAAAGTCCTTTCTATACAACTAACACCACCCTTCCTAGCTAAGGAGAATTGATACAGTTGGCTAAAGCATCGGTCTTCACCCAAAAGGGGGAAGGTTTGATACCCACTAGTTGATATAAGGACTTCATTGGTAGACAATCTATAAGCACTTTTTAAGTTTGGAGCATGCCCTAACCCTGGTCTACACCCCCTAAACTTTTATATATATATATATATATAAAAACACCACCCTTTCTCTAAAGAGAAGGAAAGTATCTCAGATTGGATTATTAATGGGAACGGGAATCTCCCTCGGCTTCAATCTATAGTGTCTAGGGAGGTGATGCAGAGATAATTAGCTGTACACCCACCTATGCCTGATGCAGGAGAGGATGTGATGATGCGGAATGGAACTAACGACGGAGTTTTTACTGTTAAGTCGGCGTATCATATAATTGAAACTCCAGCCACACATTCCTTTCATCTCGTTTACAAGATAATATGGAAATGGCAAGGTGCTGAAAGAATAAAGGTGTTCATATGGTTAGCTTTCCAAGACAGACTTCCAACAAATGAGTGGAGGAGCCGCTGCTCCAACTCATCTAAGATACTATTCGTCCTTCTTTAGTGCACCACTACGAGAATGGTTTCAATTTAGTTTTAAGAAGGAACTTGGAAGGACTAATAAAGCGAGCTGGAATCTGGTTTTTGGTGTAGGAATTTGGAAGTCGTGGAATTGGAGGAATCAATCAGTTTTCGATGAACACTTCAATAGACCAAGTAACCCAGAGTCGATTATCTTGAAGTTATGGCAACTCTGTATAGAGGAGATCAGTTCACAATTGCACCTTCTGTAATGAAAAGAAGCGAAGCATGGCAAGCACCGCCTCCTGAATGGGTTAAGCTTAATGTTAATGGAACAGTGACTCCAGTTACAAACAAAGCGAATTGTGGTGAGTCTTAAGAGATTCTTATGGGAATTGGATTGCTGGTTTCGCATCTCCTCTAGGTCTATGTAGCCCTCACGAAGCAGAGGAATGAGCATTATTCAAGGGCTTACAACTTGCTTGGGATATGGGTTTCAGGAAGATCATTAGTGAATCTGATTCAAAAATTCTAGTTGATTTACTAAATGATATTGGATGCGGCAACACTCAGTCTGGTTGTTTTTTAGATTAAAGGTTTAATACAGTTTAGTTGGAATTTAAAAAATAATCATATATCTAGAGGCCACAACTAGGTGGACAATAAACTTGCCAAGGTTTTTCCAATCTTCACTTTTTTGATTGGTGTCGTTTTCATCCAAAGACCTTGGTGTTTCATGATTGTATGGGAATAATTCCCCAAACTTCTCTAATTTAAAGTAGGAAAAATGACAGTCAAGTGTAAGAACCATAAAAAATAGCAAAAAAGTCCCAACAGATATGCACATATAAAAAATTTCCTTATTTAACAACAGGAAGTGCTATATTTACAACAAAATTTAAAAACTCGGTCATTCTCAATAGAAAAAACTATATTCATAATAGGAAGTGTTAAATTCACAATAACATTTAAACACCTAGATTTTGTTTTAAACTCAAATCCTTAAACATACAGAAGTTATTCACAACCGTAAGTGTTATATTCGTAACAAATTTTCAAAATCTAGATTTTATTTCAATATAAATAATAGAGACTTTTTTTTATATGTAAATTTCTGTTGAGACTTTTTTACTATTTTTCACCATTAAAAAAAAAACACCGTTCCTCTAATAGTAAATTTAAATTGTTATTTTTTTTTTCAAAAGAACGAACTTATGGAAAATATTTTTTGATCAAATATGGGATGGAGAGTATGGTGAAGCCACATCGTAATAGTTTCATATTTTATCATTATCATTAGGGCATTTTTATTTTCCATTATTTAAAGCTTTTATTATTATTACTAGTACAAGTACTTTTAACCTTCTAGGTTTCAATTTGTACCCACTTTTAACCTTCTAGGTTTCAATTTGTACCCAATCTTTTGAATTGATTTGTTATCCTTCTCTCACTTTTACCTCCCTGCCTCCTCTCATTATTCCCTTCATTTCTCCCCCCTCGTCTCTCTCTTCCCCTTCTGGTTTTACATCCAATATCTTGTTTATAACTGTAAAAGTATTTTAGAAAGGACCCCACCATTTCAAAAATTGTAACAAACGTTCTCACCTTCCCGATCCCAACATTGACTGTTGCTTCCCCAGGTCGGGCCCATGTATACAGCGGGTAGACCTGTCTTATAGACACAAAAAGACGACTGGTTGACAATTAATTACTCCTCCAAACTACCAGTTCCAGTCCTAAATAGAACAAAAAGTTTGTAGTTCAACGGAGTATACTACAATTAGGACTGGAGGCAGTGCAAAACAAATCCATCAATCCTCGGCTATAACATCCTCGGGTAGAGTCGAAGATTCCGAACGTTGTAGCCGTGGAAAATAAAATCAGTTGTCCCACAATAATTCTTACACTTTAAAATCATATTTAACACTAACTGCCCGAAAACAGTGTATATATATATATATATATATAAGAATCAGGATTTTACCAGATAAAGGATCAGAAGTCTGGTACTAGGTTCAAGTTTTGCTATTTCCAAGCTTTCATCTTCATCCACTCAAAAAATACATCTGCCTGAACTCCCCCTACCTCAACTACAAAAAATAGGTAGGTAGACCAAAATAAACCCCAGACGTGTAACCTAGCAAAGATGGGAATTGCAGCAATTCTATTCCGCAACCCCATATGGAGCATCGTCATCATGACGAATCATCCCTTCCTCCTCTTCTCCAAGGTAAGAAGAATTAGCCCCACCATATCTCCCATCATCCAACTTATTTCTAGGAGATCGAGGATTTCCATCTGACACACCACCACAGGGGGACGATGGTGAACTGGTCCGGTGAGTACTAAATGGGTGCCTTGATGTACCACGTTTTATCATCATCTCGTGAAAACTATAGACTGGGGAACGTTCACGGCCAGATGGTGCCCTATCATGCTTAACAGGGCTGCGACTGCGGTTTCTACTGTGATCAAAGCTCTTGTCATGATCACTGCCCCCTTTACGTTCCGTCATTGCCTGGTGAAAACTAAAACCTTGTGAAGGTGGTGCTGCCTTTTCATGCCTGTTGGGACTTCGACTGCGGCTACGATCACGGTTGAAGTTTCTACCCCCATCAGGGCTCCTGCTACACCACAAAATATGTCCTTATCCATAACTATAAAAAAATCCAAAAACTACAATATCTCACTCCGAAATTACTGAAATTTCAATATAAAATAAAGACAACTTTCAATTTGAAGACAATATAACAACACAGTAAACTGACCTCTGGTAATCATAGTCAAATCCACGGCCCCCACCTCTGCCACCAGGAGTGGCTCCCCATCCACCCCTTCCCCCATATCCAGAATCACCACCCCGTCCCCCATATCCAGATCCGGAATCACTGCGTCCCCCACGACCACCAGAACCACCAGAACCCCATCGCCTGGATCTGTTCATCCCACCACCACGTGATACCAAATCACGGAGTTCTGGTGGGACTCGCTGACTTGCACCTTCCAAGATTTTGATGAGATCTGAAGCATGTTTAGCATCGTGGTCTCCAAAAAAAGTGTATGCCAAGCCAGTGGCTCCTGCCCTTCCTGTCCTTCCAATCCTATGGACATAATCCTCCACACCAGTAGGGAAGTCATAATTGACAACGACCCTGAACCAAATTTATTGTCAATATCAGAAGTGATGAAAAGTATATGCTTTTTCAAAATTTACCCTCAAGGCCAGTAAACTGGTCAGTGGGAAAAGCCTACTGTGCCCTCAGGATAATAGGCGCAATAAAACATAGCATACAACCTAATATCTTTGATGTCTAATCCTCGAGCTGCAACATCAGTTGCTACAAGCACAGGAGATCTCCCAGTTCGAAATTGGTTCAACACATGGTCCCTCTCAGACTGGGATTTATCCCCATGAATGGCAGCAGCCCCAAACTGGCGTGTAAGATTACGTGCAAGCTGATCACACATCTTCTTGGTAGAACAAAAAACAATTATTTTTGATCCTGGATCCTGTGACCGCAATATTTGTTCCAATCGTCTGTGTTTCTCCATTGGTGCCAGTACTTCTATATGCTGTCAAAAACACCACCATTAACATTTATTACCTATACAGCATTTACTAGCAATTAAAAGACATTAACATGCAATTCAATGAAATCAAGATCCAAATGGCATTAAATAAGAAAGTTGAGTACAGACCTGCGTAATGGACTTGTTAGCAACAAGCTCATCGACATTGCCAATGTTAACCTGAACAGGATTGACCAGCAGATCAGCTGCAATTTTCCTAACCTCCTTAGGCCATGTTGCAGTAAACATAAGGGTTTGCCGCCGTGCAGGCACTTCCTTCACAATCTTCCTGATTTGAGGTTCAAAACCCATATCTAGCATGCGGTCAGCCTCATCTAGTACAAGGTACGAAACCTGATGAAGACTAATTCTCCTCATCTCAAGAATATCATTCAAGCGGCCAGGAGTGGCAACCACAATATCTGCTCCTCGGTCAATGTCTCTCAATTGAGGACCCTTTGGTGCTCCCCCATACAAACACTATCAAGAAAACAAAAGGAAAAAATATGACAATGAGGAACGAGGATCCAATCAACTCCAGGTATTTCAACAACAAAAACCAAAGTTGGGTTTTTTATCATGCTTGCAGGGCAAACTATCCCAACATGAAAACACATCCCAGATGTGAAGAATATAAGGAGAAACAAATATATGTGGGCCCTGTTCGATCTGCAATCCATTTAACAATGATATTTGGAGCTTGACGCTTATTTCATAATCTCAAATTTACGAAGGATCATAATCATTTCTTATGGTTTCCATGCAAATGCATTAAAGCACCATAAATAGAAACACACTAAAATAACCAAGCAACTTACTACACAAGAAATTCTGGATGACTTTGCAAACTTCACAGCTTCATCTTGTATCTGTGTTGCCAGCTCCCTTGTAGGTGACAGTACCAGTACAGTGGGGCCCAATCTGGAGTCTTTGCCAACACGTTTAAGATGGATGAATCCTGGAATTAAATATCCCAGGGTTTTCCCAGAGCCTGTTTTCGCAATAGCAACTATATCTCTACTTTGAAGAGCAATGGGCCATGATTGTGCCTGAATGGGTGTTGGGGCAGAGAACCCAGCATTGTGTACCTGGAAAAAGGAAAATCCAGGAGATTGGTTTTCTTTTGGTACTTATAGAGGAGTGGTAAGTGTCGGAAGAAGTATCATCCCCCATATGCAAACCACCAATGCTTGCACAGCAAGCTAGCGCATGAGGAGGCCTCTTCTTCCGTTCAGACAAAGTGGCAGACTGAATCATGACAAACAGCAGTCCCAGCCACGAACTTGGATGATTCGGAAAGCCCTTCCAAAAAATTGGTCCACCATACAAGGGCGCTCCAAACTAATTGCTAGCCCCACAAATTAGGGCACCACAGCGTACGACATTAGCTCCTCCCCAGGAGCAAATATCGCACCTACGACAAAAAAGTAAAGATGGCAAAAAACTTATCATGAGCCTGAAACTTAATTGATCTCCAGGAATCAGAGTGCTGCTGAAGAATCACTCAGGTCATATAACTCAAGAAACTTACATGTCCCTCTAACTGTCACTCTAAAAAAAAGGGGGGATGGCAGAAGATAGAAAAACAGAAACTGATACCTCTCTGAGAATCTCTGATGGAAAACCAGAAGAGCCAAAGGATGTGAAAGGCGGAGGAACATTATCCCCCTGTCAAAATAGTACAAAAAACCAGAGTTACATGATTGGGGCAAAATAACATAATCATTATTCAAATAACATTTCTGAACATCGTAAGCCACATGTAAAATGCATTCCAGTTTACAAAATTCTTTAAATAGAACATAACAAAGTAGTGAGGCATGGCTATAGTTAACACTCACAGACACAGTTATTTCATGGCGACGTCGATAAGACTCTGGAGTTAATCCAACTTCTGCATCTGACAATCCATGGCTTTTGATAGAAGAGCTAACATTTCCGGTCATGTGCATTCCGTTTGGAATGTTATGAGAACTAAGACTCCCACCTTTTGGATTCTAGTTCAAAATAAGAGATATGTAAAATTAGCCCCAAAGAAAAACTGGGATGGAGGAACATTGATGTGTAAACGTAATTGTTTCTCCTTCCCTGTCCCTGTTTGACACCCCACCATCACCACCTTCTATGATTAAAATAGCTAAGGATAGAATTAGAACCCAACAAGGAAAATGAAAAGATCAAATTACTCCTTACATATCTCAATGTAAAACAGAATCATTATAAATAATTTTTTACGTAGATAAATGCAGTTGCTAATAAAAGTCAGTCCATAAATTGACAAGCAAATTCATAATAAGCTTTTTAAAAATTGTAAAATGTAAAATAGAAGACAAGGTTTTTGTTAAACTACATGAATGAAGGACAACGCAAAGTGAAGAGTTAAAGACAGTGCAGAATAAACCTGATGATTCCTAGATCCAGCTTCAGAATTTGATCCACCAACGTTGTCTCTACCGTAGCTATCATGTAAATCAGGACTGTGGTCCCTCCGAGTTCCTTGTGATGACTGTTGGACCTGGACTGAAGAACTGGGCACTGAAGAAGACTTTGGCTGGGGAGCTGAGTTTGTAGGCCTCTCGTATTGGGTGACATTAGTCTCAGGATTCCAAAAGTAGAGATAACCGGTCTTACCATCAACAAGTCCCCGCCATGGTTTAGGAAGTGTTGGGTCATGCGGTGCATATCTTGGACCCACTGAAGAGGCCGTTGCAGTAGCAGCCATTGCAAGGGAACTGGCAATATAGTCCCAATAAAGCAACCTAAAAGATAATTTTGCATAAGTCATATCAATTTACTAATGACCTTCGAATAATAGTCCAAGTTCATATCGTTAGGATTTTCATGAAATCAAATAAGCGACATAATATCCATTATTTCACGACTCAACCCTACATATTTCGTACACGCCCGGAAAGCACAAATCCAGTCAACGAAGTCTTCATAAGAAACATGCTAAAGGATATCCAATATGTGTCATTAAATACCAGTTCATTTCATTTAGACGTTTTATTAACACCAAAAATCAAAACAGAATCAGCGAACGATGTCATCGTTGCAGCTACAAACCGAAAAGGCAATAGAAATAGAACATCGGAAATCCCAAGCATTAGGTAAACTTCAACCTAAAACGATGACATAAATCGCACCTCCGGAACCAAATCTCAAGGCAAATTCAAGTTAGCTCTAAAAATGAAGCAAACTACTGCATGCAGCACAAACACGTGGCCATTAACCAAGCGAACCACAAAACAAGCGCCAAAAAGGCAAAAATGTAAACCCTAGATTTCATTCTACTCTGTCATGGTCGGAAGCGATGGTAATGCTTAAGCTAGCCACAAAAACTGACATTCAGATCTGAAGGATCACACAACTCTCAATGTAAGAAGAAGCAAAAAACTATATTAAAAAATGGTACCTGACAAGTGAGTTGAATGTCCTTAAAGAAGCCGGGAGGAGTCGTAGAATCTCCGCGAACTGGCAATTTAAACAGGAAGAAGGATCGAGGTGAAGGGTTCAGGCTTAGGGAAAGTGGACCGATGAGAGAGGAAGGCTACGCTTCGAAAAGGTAGGAAGCGTAGAGCCAGAGGGCAACCAGGGCGAGACGAGTGGTTATTTATAGAAATTAACAGATATGAGTCCTCGCCATTTGAGCATGGGTTGCCCTTTAACCTGGTTACCCAGCCCTGCATTTGATCCTGGTTAGGTCTAGTGGGCCAGTCGCTCTCTTGACTTGAAAACAAAAATCTAAATCTAAATTCTAAGTGGTAGTAATGACAATAAGGATTAATTAATATAATTAAAATAAGAGAAAAATAATAAAGGTTGATGAGATTCTGATCTAACGGTAAAAAAATGGTAGTGACAATATCTTTTATATATATATATATATTTAAAAAAAAACCTTCTCCTATATTACTTGTGAAAAAGGTGAGAATTCAAATTCTGCCGTAAGAATTTTGTTAGTGGGTTATTATTATTATTATTAATTTTTGTAGTTTTAGAAGTAAAACAACTCACTCACTATCAATTTATTAGTTATTACAGCTCAACTTGCTGAGACTTTAAAGTACACACTTTTACATGCATCCGTTCTTTCTCTTTGGCTGGTTAAATTTATGTAGCAGCACAATCTCTTTGAAACAACATCTCTGGAACCTGAACCACTTGATTCTTCATGCAAAAAATAAAAAAATCAGCTTCTCTCTTTTTGATATAATAAATTTAGGACCCATTTGGATGAGCTTTAAAAAAAAAAAGTAAAATGCTTATTTTTTAAACTCTAAATTGGGGCTTTTTAAAAAAGCAGCACTTTTTTTTGTGACTTTTATTTTTTTAAAAAAATCATCTAAACACATAAATTAATTAAAAAAAGTATTTTTTTTAATTAAAAAAGTGCTTTTTTCTTTTTTTTTTTTAAAAAAAAACTCATCCACACATGGCGTTACCCATAGTTTCTAAAAAGTAAGCTAGAGACCTCAACAGATCCAAAATCGGATTGCGTTAGTCTCAATAGAAATTTTTCCCACAGCCGGAAACCATTTGAACTAATTACAATAGATATTGTATTTTTTTTAAAAGCAACTGGAAAATATTATTAATTCAATTGCTACACACAGATATTTGCATTCTTGTTGATTTATGGAAAAGTCGTGATGAGAGCACTCTCTCTTTCATCTTACAAGCCATGCTATTTTTAGATTTTAAACTTGATTCTCTATTTACCCCCACATAACATGTCGAATGAATAAAATCTGATACGAAATACCAGTCTGCAGCAACAAATATCACATCCTCGCAATAACAGCCACTACAAAACACAAAGGGCCAATTTATTTCTTATTGGTATGTTAACTGCAGTTTGATCCTGAAAGTTGTTGACTCCAAGAGCCTAGGAGGATGACGAAATAGTAGACTGAGAACTATGAAGGTAAATAATTTGTTAGCAGGTCCTTCAGTTCTCTTGCAAAAGATAAAAACAAAACAGAGGGGAGGATGGGATAGGTGAGAATAGGACGATCCAAATTAGTCCAATTACACACATTGAGATGATCTTTTGACAAAAGTCAGTGACCTTTCGCCATTATATTTTTGACCAAGTCTAGAATACGAAAGTAATCATAGAAGAGAGCTGATTCTTTGCCCTCGAGACCATCTCGGCTAACCCTATTGCTACCAGCTAGGTTATTACAAGGACTGCCACCGACAACAAGATCAAAACCCCCAAAAAGCTCCATGTAGTACTCCAACCGGGCACCATCTAGCAGCTGTACATCATCGAAGTCAAATAAGTTTCCTTTCTGGTTTGTTTGATCCCACCAGCTTCTGACTATGCTCCTATTTACCTCTGATTTCTCAACTGAAACAACATTCTTAAGAGGAATGCCAAGCCGATAAAGGGCTACTTCTGCCCCACCTATTCCGGAAAACAGAGAGAGAAGATTGATGCCATTGGGGTACAAGTCTTTAAGAACTGATAGGTGGTATGCCACGGTGTCAACCTGAAAACAACACAAGAACACATCACCCCAAGAACCAGAAAGACTACTCTCAAGGTTATGGAGAAAGTAGAAATAAATGCAGAATGTGCATATAACTTTCTACAAGTCTCACAACCTTCTTCTTAGTAAAGTGAAAATACAGGGGGAAATTGTGGATAGCTTTAATTTAAAACAACTCTTTTCTCCATGATCGGCCAGGATATGAATTGAGGGATACTGATAGATCCAGAGTTAGCACAAAAGATAAAACTTGCATACCTGGAATGAATTGCCGAGTGATTTATATCTGTCAATCCTACTAATTCCACCTCCCCTAGTGTGATTCCTAGGGAAACCCAAAAGCATTTCCACCTCATCAGGCTCCAGTGGGGCAACCTTGTTCCTTCCCACCCAAACTAGATTCCATTTCCGACATTCATTAAGAACATATTTCCGGACTTCCTCTGGTGGAGTCCCTTCATAGTTTTCTAAAGCTTTCCTAATCCTCTCTGTTAGTTTTGCGCTGGCATAAGCTGTTTGCAAACAATTAAGTTGGGTCCTGTCGTCCCAAGAGGGCCACCATTTTTTTGTCAGGGGGAATGCCTCATGAACTGTGTGTGGTGGAAGGGGAAGAAGAGGATATCTGTTTTGGATGGGGAGATTGTGAACATAGCCCCTTTTCCTGGCAGCTGCACAGAAATACTTTGAATCCACAAACTCAGGTTCAATGTCGTACAAGAATCTGGATATTGTTTGCCAAGAACCTTTAGGTGCAAGTGCAACATTCTCATAGTAAAAGTAAGGAGGTCCAACGGCAGCCTCAGGAAGTGTTCTCAGTGTTATAGAGAATGACTCATCCGTAGGAACCCCAAAACCTATCATTGGGTTTGGAAGATGCACATTCTCATCATCTTCATCAAAAGTTTTCTTTTCAATATCCCTTGGCCTTTTCCTTCCCAAAACCTCGCATTCATAATATCTGCGCTTGTTTTTATTAGTATGGTCACTGCATCGTGGCTGTGAAAATATTTAAAGCTATAATTATCAATCCTGACATGCAAGATAAAACAAAACTGACATAATAGATGGTGAGTTATATCATAAAGAATAAGGAAACGAATTAGTGAGTGGTATGCTTGAAATTCATTTTGATCATGTCAATTCTTAAGATGCCAAGATACTACCTTCTCTTCAGGGGCCATAAGGGCATCTTCAGCCTTGGCCACCTGAGCAGTGCATAAAAATTCTATCAGTTCTTCAAGTGAGGCGTCCACACCTGCAGCAATTCAACAAAAGGATAAGGCCAAGAAAATGGAACATTAAGAGTTTATTAAACATTTAAATCTTTTAAACCTAATTTATGTAGTCAAACATGCGTATGTGTAGATTCTTGGGACAAAATGACTAGCCAAGACCTATATCAAATCAAGATTGAAACCTTATACACACCACATCTTTCCATGGCAACTGAAGCCTCCTGAACCTCGTACCCCATCTTCACTAATTTCTTCAATTTAACATTTTTCTCAGATACAGGTGGAATTTCCTGCAAGAAATAATTTTAAATATAAGATCTACAGCTAAAGATTGCTCCAATCCATTGCCAAATATCTGATGTCCAAAAGATGCGTGTAGTATGAATAATAGAAAGCATGCAAAAGAAGAACCATTTTGCTCTTTTTCCCCCACCGTGAACCAGGGGAATAGATATCTTACGAGCTACCAAGATGTTCAATGTAACAATATAAATCTTAATTTGACTAATGCTTAAAAAGTATATATAAACATCATCTTTTAGAAGATAAAAGAACCACCTAGATATACAAACCTGAAGTTACACAAAGCTAACATGCTAATGAAGATCAATGAACTGACAAGTATTTTGAATACAAAAAGCTGAGAAAAGCAAAACCCACCTCATCATCAGAGAAACTATCTATATCTGAGTCATCATCAAAGGAGCACCCTTCAACATCTGAAGAGTGAAAATCTGAATCAATCTCCTCGTCGTTTTGAGGAGAACTATCCAGAGCCTGTAAATTAGTATAAGACAAGCATGTCTTTACGCACACCAGTGAAATGTATGAAAAAAAACATATTTTTAAAATGCCAGTGATCAAAAGAGTACCAAAAAGGGGAAGTGGGGAAAAGGGGAGGTTAACGTATAATGCTATAGACTATTAAGCCATTCTGTTGAGAGGAAATACATAACTCAAAAAAAAAAAAAAAAAGTGAACTACGGCAAACTAATTTGTTTTCCGTGGACAATTTGAAAGAGAAATATTATTATTGATCTCTTTTCTCTTAATCAAAGAGAGTATATACGGGTCTTTATATAGGCAACCCTAGAACTAACCCTATAATCTAATCAAATCAAAATGATTAAGATACAATATATCTATATCTAATATAATAATGACTAATCTAAATAATCCATAATAAATACATAATATTCTCAAACTCCCCCTCAAGTTGGATCATGAATGTTAATCATGTCCAACTTGCCTATACAACTATCTAATTGAGTTAACTTGAAAGAGGGTTGGGAAAGATTGTTCCTTGAGGCAGCACGTTCTGAGTTGAAATACTGTGAAACATATCTCGAAGGAACAACTCAGCTGACTCCACTAGTAGGAAGCACAGACTAATTTGATGGGAATCTAGTGGAAGCAGTAGCAGCACTCCCACCGTGAGGCAAATTCCCACTTCCTGACTGATTTGAATATTCCTAGATACATTTGATTGCAATATGGAACCGGTTATTTGCACTTGAGAGTCAACCTGACCACTCCTTAACGTTAGATATATGAGACTCAAGAAGTACAACAAGCCTAAGGATTTTGAAGACTCAAGCAGTTATGGAACCTTTATCTTCGATCTTGTTGCAACCACTGCCTGTCGATCTTGTGGCAGCCGGTTATCCCAAAGTTGTCGTGTATCTGCTACCCGTTCATCTTATCACAGTAGTAACTCCCAACATTGTCGAGACTTCAATAAGTTGCATAAGCAAGTTGAACACGATTAACATCTATGATCCAATTTGAGGGGAAATGTGGGAATATTATATTATATTATTCTCCCTAGGTTGTAACCTCTCCTCTATTCTCTCCTTGTTCCTCTCCTAAATTTTCTCCATCAGTTACTCCTTAATTTTCTCCTTAATTTGTTGAGTCTTATCTCTCTATTTTGTATAAGTAGGTATTGTATCACAACATTTACTAATGCAATGAAACTACAATTCTTCTCTTATAAATTCCACAAATACTCCTTGTGCAATCGGTATAGATCATTCATAAATTTAATAGCAGTAGCAAAAGAAAGATACCGGCACAAAAAAGTACACTAATGCACCCACAGCATCCTACTTTAGCCTCGAAAAAATGTAACCTTATATATTAAGGTCACCCGAGCACAAAGGGAGGGAGCAAGAGGCAAAGTCTTTGTTTTTCATATCAATAAAGCCCCTCCCCAAAACACAGGGAAAAAAAATAAAGAAAGAGAAAAGAAAATTAGAATGCTAGAAAGAGAAGTGCCAAAAAACGTACTTCCCCAGACCCAGAATTAGCCTCTCCATTAGGAACAGTTATATTTGAAGATGAAGAATGAAAATTTTCAATTTCTAACTCATCTTCAGTATTCCAGTCATAATTGTCACTCTCCGAACCAGAATTACCCCCGTCCTGCAAAAGCAGCATACATTAAAAGGAAAGTAGATACCAAAGTTGCAAAAATACATGCAATAATTGAGGGGGAAAACAAAAAGCACAAGATAGAATGGATTTGAAAAAGAATCCACAAGGTCAGTCTCTGAATGCGCACTGCAGTTGGATTCAGTAACAAAAAGTACTTATGTATGGATATATTTTGAAATCAGCAAGTAGAACATACCATTTTCAGTCTCTCAACACCAGTTCAAGTCCTCAATCTGCCAAACAATGGGAAAAAGAATATTAGAGCCAGATAAAGCAATCCATTATCATATATACATTGGTTGCAGTAAGGGAAAAAAAGGAAAGAGATTCCAAAGTTCTTGCATCTAACATAAAAAGGAATGGAATGAATTGGAAAGGAGAAGATTAAAAATGCCAATCACTGTGATCTTATTCGGGATGCTATGAACAATAGGTAAGAGAAATTTTATTTATATTTAAGTAAATAGATATTAAAGTGAAAAGTCCTAAATGCCCCTCAAACAAAGAACTTTCGGCCCTCTCTCAAATTCATCATCTAATCTTCTTGCCCAACCAAAATCAACTTCAACCAGTAAATCAAACCAAACTCAGATTCAACAAGAACAAAACCAGGTTCAACAACATCAAATCAATATCAATCACGTCTCAACAAATACGCAATACATGAAGAACAAAACCAGGTTCGTGTCTCAAAACAAATGCACAAAACACACACACACACAAAATCAAAACCAATCAGATTGAAAACCCTTCAACAATACAAAAATCCCGATCATGTCCCCTCCTTTAAAACCCAGTTCATTGCCGCACCAGTAGAAGCCTCTTCCTCTGGAAGTGTTGCATTGGTCACAAATTCTGTCTTCACAATAAAAGACAGCAAATAGCATATTCATATGTATCAGCACTAATGACAATGATTTCAAAGAAGAAAAGTGTAAAATACAAGCAGAAGCTGGAGCAAGAGATGCATGAACACAAATCTTCACCACCTGGGGAGGGACTGTTCAAAATGCGTGTGGGCTCGAGGAATCTTAATGTTGGGGGAAATTCACAATGATAAAGGAGAATGGCTTGTGTGTTTTGGAAGGTCTGTTGGGTACACACTGTGCACAATAGCATAAGTTTGGGGTATATTAACGGAAGTCCAACCAACGGCCAGCGAGAATTAAGAATTCAGACATGTCCAACTCCACAGCGACTCTCTGGCTGCAATATAACTGATCGCTCGTAGGCCATTAGTGCATGTCCCTCTAATTTAAAAAACAAAACAAAAGAGAAGTCCCAGGGTTCGAGAAGGAGTAGAGTAGAAATCAGAACAGCCTCATTTACCAAGCTCGAAGGACGACTTCAATTATGCACCAATGCGATTTATCCAGCCATCATCTCTCTACTCCTCAGTCTTGAAGGCCGTCCAAATATATTGGGACAATAAAAATTTAATATTTCAAAAAACAAAAAGTAATTGAGCACTCAAAGTTTACCACAAGAAAATTTGAACCTTGACCTTGAACTTGAGGAGAGGGGTTAGTAGAGAGAGTGGAGAATCCAAATGTGTTTTGCACCCACACAACTCAATTAAAAGCATAATAATCGTTTAGGTTATTTTTACAGCCAACTCCATCGGGATAAACAAGCCCAAGAAACAAATATGAATTCCTCGTTTAAAGCTATGAATCATACAAAGCATGCTGACATGCATTTAAAGATTTATAAGGAATAAATCAAAATATGAATTCCTCGTTTCAAACAAATTCATGAAAATATGGTCAAAACTCAAACTGGTGAAGATGTACAATTAGTAAACATAGTGATCAATACTAGACATCATGTAATTGAGAGTATATTAAAAAAAAGGCACCAGAGAAAACTCCACCCCTTCGATTAAAAATATACGACAACCCTCCAATACGAGATCTCCTGCCAGTAATGAAAGTTCACTCCTGCTCCAACCGGGAAAAAAAAAAAAAAACTGAGGTCAAAGTTCAATTAGGAAGCTTCCCGAGTAAAATAACAAAATAAATCCAACCTAAGAGCAGGCACCTTGAGGAAATTCAACCAGAACAGAGAGAAGGAAGTGAATGCATTATTGGATTCTGGGGCGGTGGAGAGTGACGAGGCTTGTTCAACCCCAAATAGCCAGACTGGAAACTGTGTAAGGTCCGGAATCGGAATCCCGCATTTTCGCAGTCGGGCGTTTTCTCTTGGCGCGTCGATTCTAAATCCCGCCGTCCCATTTTTGAAGTGGGGGCACGTTAACTAAGGGGAAACCATTGCATCAGTTAAAATATATGGTGTTCGCATTCTGGTCAATGATTTCAGAATTTGTACGGTTTCCTAAGCTTGGTCGAGGCCCTACGATTAATGCACCAATTTTGGTGTTCCGTTTCTCAAAGAATAATTTTTATTCAGTATAAAAAAAATCTAGAGAAATTGAACGGTGAGAAAAGCGACTACAATCCACTTCACAGTTAAAGCGATTGGTTAAATGAAAATGAAAATTTACTAACTTAGTCGCTAAGAAGAGTCACGTGAGGTGAGAGGAAAAGATTCAAAAGGAAAAATCATTGCATCCTTTTTATGGAGCTAACTTCTCTCTTCTACCCCCTTTCTCTCATTTTTCTTCTTTTTCTTTTTTCTATCGTTGAATTAAGATCTCAATACTCCAAATTTATCATATGATAAAATATTATTATAATGGGAAATGATGGAAAAAGATGATAAATCTGAACTGTTAAAATCTTAATCCAGCAATTGAAAAAGAAAAATGAGGGAAAATAATGGAAAGGGGTAAAGGAGAGAAGCCAGGTCCCCTTTTATAGCTATTTAATATCAAACAATTTCCATTTTTTTTTAAATTTAATTATACTAAACTGAAATTAAAATTTGTAGGTGAAAAGGCAATTGTATCCCTACTTTATAAATCAAATATGTGTACTTATAAGACACATACAGGAATTTATATAATTATCTCAACCATGTACAAGAAGGTGTCTTTTCAAACACGAGAAAAAAAAAACTTAATTTCAATTTAGTCCTATGAGTGAATTGAAAAAGTTTTGGAGCTCTTTGATATTGAGTGCTTATTTGAAATAGTGATTGGAGTCTTCAAAAGTAACTTTTCAACCATAATTTACGATATATAAAGAAATTATGTGAGAGGAGTTTTGTCTAAATTTATATAAATAAGTATTTTTGGGTCCTAAACAAACATTAAATATCTAAAGTGAGAATGCAATGAAATTTTTTAAACTTCCAGTGTTCACTGTTCACTCCGGTTAGCGAATAGTGAACTCGTTTTTGTTTAAACAAAGTCTCGAGTTCGACTCTTGTGAATGCAAAAAAAACCCATTGGGAGACTCACCCACCATAACTAGATGTGCGACCCGGTCGGATTCGGATAAGCTTTGGATACCGGATGGGCAACAAAAAAAAAAAACCCCCCCCTTGTTTGTTTTTACTTTTTATTCATTACTATGTTCTTAAAACAATTCTTTAAAGCATGGGAGAAAGTGCAAGATGGAATTGAAAATCTGAGTAGTGGGAGGGAACGATGGAGGTGGACGAAGAGTGGAGATTTTTCTGTCAAATCAGCGTATGAGTCCCTCTAGAATGAGGAGCCTGCACTAGATCCTATCTGGACCAAGCTATGGAAACTCCGAGTCCCTAAATGATGCAAAATGTTTGCTTGGCTTGTGCTGCACAAACGGTTATCAACTAATGCTTCAAGGGTTAAGCGTGGGCTTAGTACTGACGCACGCTGCCCGGTGTGCAATTCGGAGAGTGAGACATTGCAGCACCTACTCAGGGACTGTCCGGAGACTTTCGATCTATGGAAGCATCTCGTGCCTCCAAGGATCTGGCATAAGTTCAACTCCCTCACTTTTGACCAATAGTTCAGGTGGAATTTATGCCACAGAGGCACAAATGAGGATATGGAGGAATGGCGGCACACCTTTGTCATAGTTTGCTGGTGGCTCTGGCGACGTCGCAACACAACCGTTTTTGAAGGCAAGAGACTCTCGAATTCTGCCGTTCAATACTACGTCCACACCACCCTACAAAGTCTACGCGACGCACGAAGTAGGCTTGGTACGTTGGTCGGCAAGAGACCTATGTGAGACCATCAGGGAGGTACTTGGAAGCTGCCACAACCAGGATGGGCCAAGGTGAACACCGACGGTGCTTTCTCACACTTAAGCCCAGGGGTGGGAAGCGGCGGCATCATTCGGGATGAGCATGGTAAGCTCTTGAGAGCATTTGTGTTCAAAGGAGATGATGGAGATAGTCTTTCGGCCGAGTTGTGGGGTTGTCTTCATGGACTCAAACTGGCATGGGATTTAGGTTTGAGAAATGTGATACTAGAAACTGATTCAATTGATGTTGTCGATCTGATAAGTAACTTGCCAAACAAAACGCACGCTGATCGGGATCATATTGCTGAGGTCCGAAGCTTGGTCGCAAGGGAGTGGAGTGTCTAAGTTCATCATATTCGACGATACGCACGCTGATCAGGATCTTATTGCTGAGGTCTGAAGCTTGGTCGCAAGGGAGTGGAGTGTCGAAGTTCATCATATTCGATGTTGGGCTAATGCAGTAGCGGATTACCTAGCTAAAATGAGTCTTTCAGCTGCCCCTGGGTTTCATATTATTCCTTATGCTGATACGGAGCTTGAAAGGCTTCTTGTAATGGATATCCAGTAGGTCTATTTTTTGGCTTCACAAGTTTATCCCAAAAAAAAAAAAAACAACAATTCTTTAAAGTAATTTTTTAAAATAAATATAAAAAATGAGAAACTGACAAAATATGTTTGAACTATTTTTAAGAAAATATCTATAATGATACAGCCAGAAAACAGAAAAATAATTTCTTAAATTTAAATATTTACTCTGCTCAGTTCCTTTTCTGATTTTGCTAAACATAAAAATTTGTTATCATATAGTCATAGTCATGCGTGTATCGTATCTGCCCAGTCACAAATCTGGGTAAAGCCATTCAACACGACAGATTGGTAAATAGACTCAATCCTGGCTTGTGAAATAAATTCTCGCATACACCCTTAAAAAATAATATCGCAGATTCTAGGTGTCATCCCACAAGAGGAGGCATGGAAACTCTATGACAAGGATTTAGAATTTAAAAAAAAAATAAAAATAAAAAAACACGCACACACACAGACTGATTTTGGGAAGAAAAAGCATGCAATGGGCGATATAAAGAAAAGAGTCCTACATGATCGCAAGCAACACATTTCAAGAGTACGATAAAGCGTCTAATTATAAAAACCAGAAGCAAGAGACGTGTATCTGATGATACTGCAGTAGTGCAGTAGTAGTCTCTGTCTACATCATAAAACATGGGGCATAAACATGATACAACATAGTTTATCCACATCGGTCAGCGAAGTTATGCAGTCTCAAAAGTTAAGCGAAGGACACTGCTTCCTAGCATGTTCTGGAACAAGTTTGCATATAAGCTCCAAGGTTGCTCCTTTTAGCTCTGTAAATGTGGTTTCATCCAAAAGGCAAGGCGTTAAAAAGTATTCTCATTATGGTTAAACCGGGGGGAAAAAAACGTGCTGAGAGCAGACAACTACCATGAGGTTTAAAGTTGAAGAGGGGTGGCAAAGGGCGGCCGTGGGGTAGACGAGTATTAGGATCACGAAGTTCATCAAAAAATGGGTGCACACAAGCCTCCAACTGTAAAGAAAAAAAAACTACTTGGTTATTTTGCAAAGAAGATAAATTATAGAAGAATTCAATGATTCAAGCATTTCAGGTGATTACGAATTTGATTCTTGCTGCCCCCAATAACTGTACTGGAATGAAATCTTAGCACAAGGCTTACAAGTCTTCTTTGTCCAAAATTCAAGTACAAAAAGGCTTTCCAGCAAGGGGGCATTTTTGATGCTGTAATAGCAAATATTGGTGAACCTTCACTTGAAAAGAACAATATTTTGAGTTGGCAAAACCATAAAGAGGAGAAGAGGAAAATTGATAATGTATCTGAAAAGTAGATGCATCAATGGTTTTCACTACTCTCCCTCCATTCCTTTCAATTTCATATCTACCACACAAGCAACTGACTATCCTAACATCAAAGAAACTAGTGATCAAGCACTAAATAGTAATACCCACGATCCAAAAAAGGACAGAAAGAAAAGGAAGTTTGATTCAGACTTTCTGGATGAATGAAGAAAATTACATACAGCAGTGCATCGTAAATTTGGGGAGTACTGGAGGAGTCTGGAAACAAGATCTACTGCTTCTGGGGGCATACGCTTATGAAATATCTATGTCAAAAGCACAACATTGTCAGAATAATGCAGACATTAATAAAAGAATTATTATTATAGCAGGATAAAGACTGAGCATGCAAGCCAATGAAGCCACCTTATGCCAAGGATGCGCCTTGATTTGAGGAAACTTAAACTCAGTATAGTTTGGGTTCATGCATTTTATCTCCTCACGAGTTGGCGTCCCAAGCACCTTTAACATAGAAATATTAAGTTCGTATTCACTCTTTAGAGAAGCCAGCATATAAAATTTCTTTAAAACCGCCGTTGCCTTGGATACTCTAGGTCAGTTCACAAATAAGGCCACAGATGAACTTACCTTGATAATCTCAACAAGCTGATCAACACCACTTTCCCCAGGGAATAGAGGCTACAAATTCCAGATGGCCAAAGGTGACCAACAACTAGTAAGCACCCTGACACCAATTACTTAAAAATGCAAACAAGAATTACCAAGACAACAGATGAAGTTCGTTTGTTGTGTATCAAACCTGTCCTAGGAGCAGCTCAGCCAGGACACAACCCACAGACCACATATCAATTGCAGTTGTATATTCGGTTGCCCCAAAAATGAGTTCAGGTGCTCGGTAGTAACGGGAGCAAATATATGATATATTGGGTTCACCTTTGACCTGTTCCAAAATTATCATATCAGGAGGCAACTATATGTGTTAACAAGACGGCTGAGCTGCCAGGTGCACAGTGAAGAGAAAGGCTATATCAGATTTCTTCTTCTCCTGCACCCCAAATTTCTTTTTCTATTTCTCACTTTCTTGATGCAGCAGAAATGCAAACAAATGGTAACAAGAGCCAGAAGTTGATGCATCAATTAAATTACAGCCAAAATGGAAATTGGATTATGAAGATCATTAAGAACTTCTCTCAAGGAAGTTATGATTTGAATTGTGTGCACGTAATCAAGGACCAATAAGGACATAAATGCTCCGATATTGCCAAAAAAGGTATGTAAATGGCAAAAATCCCACCAGTTGTAACCAAATCATTTCTGGCAACCCTACAATGCCTTACAACATATATATTGGTGACCCAGACATATCAATTGTAAGCTAATGAATTAGCTTGAGATATGCATCCGATAATAAAATATCAAAGATTCTCAGCCACTTAATAGATCTTATGTACGCAAAAACAGCCAACATGAACTAATAGATTTATAATTAGTAAAAGCTGCCAAGGACCAAAATTCAGTTTGAAATTAGAACATCCATACAAAGGTGTGACATTACCAGAACTTTTGCACTTCCAAAATCACAAAGCTTGACCTGATGAGTGTGAGGATTAACCTGCAAGAAGATACTAAATTGGTACCTAATTACCTAAGCATAAAGCTAAAAAAACCCATGGCCTTGATACAAACCAGTAGGTTCTGAGGTTTAATATCCCTGTGGCACACCCCAACACATCCATGAATATAAGCCAAAGCTCTGCAAATCTGTCATTTACATTGGAGATACATCATAACAATGTTAATGCATAAAAAGTTCAGAAAATTATCAGCCACAGCCAATGGAGGTTACTGTGATCTTGTCACCATGTGAGTGCGTGCATATCAAAACAAAGATAACTAGCCATCACAGACGCTTTACCCAAGGAATTGTGACAAAAAAGCCAAGCAACATGAAAGTAAAAGTCTTAAAAGATCAAAGAAATTCAATGACATGAAGTGATTAGTTAGTGGGGGAATTGTAATATTTCAAAGACTATATCATATCAAGATTCCTCACTGGTGAAAAATCTATCTAATTTCTCACCTCAAGAGATCCTCTTTGCAAATAATCAAACATGATACATAGGGTTCTCTAGATGAAGTAAAACCAAGCTTAATGGAAACATTTTGCATAAAAGTCCTGGCTAGTATCCACAGACTATCATAAAAAAACGATGATAACCTGATATGTGTAGAGTTTAACATATATCAAGGGCATCCGCTGATTTGCCTTGCTATAGTGCTTTACCACACGATATACAGTCTCAGGTACATACTCAAGTACCAAATTGAGATATAGTTCATCCTTATCTGTGGTGGAAAAGAAGCAGTGTTTGAGTGACACAACATTAGGATGATCAAGAAGGCGCATTGTTTGCAATTCACGATTTTTGTATCTTTTATCCTGCAAGACCTTCTTGATTGCCACTGATTCTCCAGTTTCAAGACACTTGGCCTATAAAAACAAAAACAAAAAGTCTACAAAATCAATATTATACTCCCTAAAAATGGATGTCTTGTCAGAATTAACCATAATTACAAATTATGGAAAAATTCCACCTGAAACACAATACCAAATGAGCCTTGTCCAACAACACGCTCAGCCATGTAACTTATGGTCTGCATTTCACAAATCAAAATTTAAACGAGTTGTTAATATGGAAGAATCAAAATGCATATCACATCATGTCACATAATGTGAATCATGCTTTTCTAACATCTCAAGAAGCAAGAATCATTCTCTAGATCTGTGAAAGAAGTCGCTTGTACATAATAATGTTGGATCTCAATGTTTTGATGATTACAATTTCACAATAGAATTAATCGAATAAGATCCTGAATCTATTAATCTGATTTATTTCATGTTACTCGAGCAATGATTCTATGTACTCGAGCAACATCGGGAGCAAAAGGTATGGGTTTGGATCTGGAAGAACTTTGCTTGGGCAAAGCAAAGATTATGCTCGAGTAATAACGGGAAGGCACTGGTAAGATACCGTACTCGAGCAAGGCTGAAAGCTTGCTCGAGCAAAACATGCCCAAGCATGTTTAGAAAGTATGCTCGGGCACCCCCAAGAAAAGGCCCAAGTACAAGCTTACTCGAGCAAGATTGAAACCTTGCTCGAGCAACCTTCCCCGAGAGAAGCCTACCCGAGCAAGGTCAGGACCTTGCTCGAGCAGGCTTGCTCGAGCAAGCCGAAGTGCTTGCTCGGGCAAGGGCGTTTCTTCGCCCCAGGAATAGCTTGCCCAAGTATGAATTCGGGCATGCTCAAGCAGCAGCGAGCAGAAGCCATTTTCTTCAGTATTTAACATGCTTACTTGAGCAACCTATAAATCATGCTCAAGCACAGTCAACCTCTGTTCTCCATATCAGTTTGGAAGCTTTCCGGCTGTCTTGAAAAGTTTAAATTTCTCATCTGAATATTTATGAGTAAGATTACCAAATGCTTTTAACGAGTTTATTCATGAGTTTACAGAAGCCAGAATCAAATGAGGAAATACGCTGGATGCAAATTGCATTATTTTACTTTATTCTCTGAAGCAAAGTACAGACAGCAAATTATGGGCAGCTCTCACGCCAGACATATACAACGAAGCTTCCACTATTTCTTCAGCGTTATGGGACCAATCACAAGAATCAAAACCGAAGCATTATATAATGAAAAGATTCCCAGCTAAAGCAGACAGACCTCACGCTCCATTGACAGAACACTTTACAACGATGGAAGCTCCAACGGGCATCTTTAAATATTCAAATGAACAGAATCAAAACCTTCAACGGTCGTCATATTCCATCTAGTATAAAAAGCCGAAGGATTGAACTCAAAAGATACACACAACCAACGCATACTAAAATCAAGCTTACAAAGAGCTCAAATTTCTGTCTCTGTGTATTATTGTTCTTCAGTGTTCATTAATATCCAACTCGTGAGGAGTTTTCTTTTTCCTTTTAAAACAGTTACAATTACATTCTGTAGAATTGTAACTTAAGGTTGTGGAACCTTAAGAGTGGGTGTAAAGATTACAACTTGTAAGGGGGAGTGAAGTCCGAGTGAGGGAATCCTTCTTCGTTTACAGAGTCTGTAATTCTTCTGAAGATAGTGAAATCCCAGGTGTTCTGGGGACTGGACGTAGGTCAAGGATTAGACCGAACCAGGATAAATCTTCATGTGTCACTTGCCTTATTACTCATTTTCTCTCTGATCATCCAAAGAGTGATAGTTTTTTTTTTAAGTCGTAAAATTCATTGATCACCTATTCACCCCCCTCTAGGTGATATTCCATCTTCATTTGGTATCAGAGCCAGGTTTCCCAGTGGGCTTAACATCCCGGGATAGATCATGGAAGGAATATTACCTGACGGTGCTTCAATTAACAGACCACCTGGGTTCAACGGTGAACACTACTCCTTTTGGAAAGCAAAATTCCGAGTGTTTGTGATGGCTACTGAATACGGGCTCTGGAGAGTCTTTGAGACTGGAGACTATGTACCAGTTAAAACTGAGGGAGGTATCTCTATTCCAAAAACCGAGGCCGAATTCGACGAGATTGATAAGAAGAATATCACTCTCAATAGCAAGGCTATCTTGATGCTTCAAAGTGCTCTTAGTCAAAAGGAATACTTCCGAATCTGTAACTTGTCAACTGCAAAAGAAATGTGGAAGGCGCTCGAAATAGCATACGAAGGAACTTCCGGAATCAAGGAGAACCGCGTCAACATACTAACTACTGAGTATGATCTGTTACGGATGAAGCAAGGAGAAAGTATTGCCGAATTCCAACTTCGGTACACTCATCTGACAAATCAACTGGCAGCATTAGGAAAGATATATGACCAAGGGCCCCAAGTGAGAAAAATTCTCAATGTTCTGACAAAAGATTGGGAAGCTAAAGTTACTGCTATAGAGGAAGCTCGTGGAGAATCTATGTCCTCAGTTGCTGCCTTGTTCGGAAGTCTGTCTGAATACGAAAGTAAATTAAAGTTCAAAAAGGACTTAGAAGATGTCAACGGCAGTAGCAATCGCAACAAGGGGATTGCTCTTAACGTAATAAAGGAGAAAGAAGAGAAAGAAGAAGATGAGGAAGACGATGACGAAATGGCTATGTTCGTCCGCAGATTCAAAAAGTTTTACAAGAAGGATCAAGGCTTCAGAAACAGATTTCAAAAAGGTGGCTCAAGTAACAGACAGGAGCAACGGGATAAAGAACAGATCATTTGTTATGAATGTGAAAAGCCAGGCCACTACAAATCTGAATGTCCTCAACTAAAAGAAGGAGATAAGGAGAAGAAAAAGAAGTCATATCAATTCAAAAAGAAGGCATACATATCGGCAATTTGGGGAGATAGCTCTTCAGATGAAGAAAGTGAAGAAGAAAAAGAAACAGCTAATGTATGCCTGGTTGCTGAGGAAGAACAATTGAAAAACGACAGTGAGGTATTTAATTCACAACCAACCTATGATGAATTGTTTGATGAATATAACGAAATACAATCTGAGTTTGAAAAACTTATGGATGAATGCATATCTTTGAAAAGAGAAAATATTGCTCTCAAGTCCCGTGAAAAACTAGCTTGTAACGACTGTCTGGACTTGAAGAAAAGAAATTTGTATCTCACGAAAACTCTTCAAAAATTTACTCAGGGCAGTGAGATGCTCAATGTAATTTTGAAAGCACAAAGGTTTACTAATGACCGTTCTGGCTTAGGATACAATCCAATTTTTGATAAGCACAAAGGAAAGAAGAAAACTGGTGGAAAATCCTATTTAAAATATTTTCGAAAAACAGTTCACTCTTCAAATCCATTTGCTCATTGCAACTATTGTAATAGGAAGGGTCATAGCACCTCATCCTGTCTTCATAAAAAGGATAAACGGAATAAACCAATTGGAAACTATCAGTGGATGCCTAAGGGAACATATGTCCCTAAATCTCAGACTAACCTCAAAGGACCCAAGAAACAATGGGTACCTAAAACTTAATTTGTCTTGTTTTGCAGGTGTGCTTGAGAGTTTCCAGAGCAAATAAATGGTATATCGATAGTGGATGCTCTAGACACATGACCGGAGACCCTGAGAAATTTATTGCACTTAAATCAAAAGACGGTGGAAAAGTTACTTTTGGAGGAAATCAATCCGGGAAAATCACCGGAATAGGAGAAATTGGTATAAAAGACGGGCCACAAATTAAGGAAGTATATCTGGTGGAAGGGCTCTGTCACAATCTTCTGAGTGTAAGTCAAAGTGCTGACAAGAACAATTGGATCATTTTTGACTCAGAAGAGTGTCTCATAGTCAACAAGGATGATCTCCCTATAGATAAAGGTAAACTAAAGGTATTGTTCAAAGCTCCTCGCGAAGGAAACTGCTATACCATGGATTTACCAAAAATAAAATCTGAAAAATGTTTTGTGAGCAATTTAGATGAAAGCTGGTTATGGCATAAGAGATTGGCTCATGTCAACATGAATCAGTTAGATAAGTTGCAAAGAAAAGAGTTAGTAATTGGGTTACCAAACTTACGCTTCAAAAATAATATGGTTTGTGACTCATGTCAAAGAGGTAAACAAACCAGAACATCTTTTAAAAACAAACCAGAAATTTCGACAAATCGACCACTACAATTACTTCATATGGATTTAATTGGACCTGCCAGAGTTAGAAGTCTTGGCGGAAACTTGTATACACTTGTAATTATTGATGATTTCTCACGATTCACATGGACTATCTTTTTATCATCTAAAGATGAAACTTTTGACTTGTTTGTTGTGTTTGCCAATAAGGTGCAAAATGAGAAAGGTATTTGTATTACAGCTATTCGAACGGATCACGGAGGAGAATTTGAGAACCAAGCATTTGGAGAATTCTGTGATACTCATGGGATCAGTCACAACTTCTCAGCTCCAAGAACACCACAACAGAATGGGGTAGTAGAAAGAAAAAATCGTGTGCTGACTGAGATGGCTCGTGCAATGCTAAATGAAAATCAAACATCCCAAGTCTTCTGGGCAGATGCCATGAGCACAGCCTGCTACGTATCAAATAGAGCCCATCTCAGGAAGAAGTTCAATAAAACTCCATACGAACTCTACAAAGGAAGGAAACCAAATCTAGCTCATCTTCACATCTTCGGCTGTAAGTGTTTTATTCATAATAACGGTAAAGACAATTTAGGAAAGTTTGATCCTAGATCTGACGAAGGTATCTTTCTTGGTTACTCCAATAGAAGTAAGGCTTACAGAATTTTTAACAAACGTACACGAATAGTTGAAGAATCTATACATGTTGTTTTCTGTGAATCAAAATTAGACAGAAACCTGGATGATGATGAAGAAAGCATGTTTAAAAATCAATTTTTCTCAAAAACTACTCCTGCTTCTGTTGAAAATCCTGGAGATGTTTTCAAACTTGATCCTCAAAACAATTTAGAAAATTCTGATCAATCTCAGCCCAGAGCTTGGAAATTTATAAGGAACCATCCTTTAGACCAAGTGATCGGTGATGTTAATCAGGGAGTGAGGACAAGAGCTAGTACTTTAAACGAGGTTACCTTCTCAGCTTTTATATCTCAAATTGAACCCTCTAAGATTGATGAAGCCCTTTCAGACAATGATTGGGTAATAGCAATGCAAGAGGAATTACATCAATTCGATAGAAATCAAGTTTGGGATTTGGTACCTAGGCCTAAAGACCATCCGGTCATTGGCACCAAATGGGTATTCAAAAACAAACGTGACGAATCCGCAATCATAGTCCGTAACAAGGCTAGACTGGTTGCCAAAGGCTATAATCAGGAAGAAGGAATTGATTATGAGGAAACGTTTGCTCCAGTGGCTAGATTGGAAGCAATACGCGTACTCTTAGCCTTTGCGTGTATTAAAGGATTCAAGTTATATCAAATGGATGTAAAAAGTGCCTTTTTAAATGGTTATATTCAGGAGGAAGTATATGTAGAACAACCTCCTGGTTTTGAAAATGAACATCATCCAGATCATGTCTATCAACTCAAGAAAGCGTTGTATGGTCTCAAACAAGCCCCTAGAGCTTGGTATGAGCGATTAAGCAAATTTTTACTTGATCAAGGATTTGTACGAGGCAAGGCAGACACAACTCTCTTTATCAAAACAAACAAACTCAATGAAATCTTAGTAGTACAAATCTATGTGGACGATATCATATTTGGTGCTACTAATGACGCTCTCTGTAAGGAATTTTCAAAGACAATGCAAGGTGAATTTGAGATGTCCATGATGGGTGAATTGAATTACTTTCTCGGCTTACAAATCAAACAACGAAAGGACGGTATTTTTATCTCACAGACAAAATACCTTCGTGATTTACTCAAGAAATATGGGATGGAACACTGTAATGGAGCAGATACTCCAATGAGTTCAACGGCTTCATTAGATGCAGATGAAGAGAAAGGCAAAGATTTCAATATAACTAAGTATAGAGGAATGATAGGGTCTTTGCTTTATCTAACTGCCAGCCGGCCGGACATACAATTTAGTGTAGGAATGTGTGCTAGATTTCAGTCGGCTCCAAAGGAATCACACGCCGAACATGTTAAAAGAATCTTCCGATACCTATCAGATACAAAAGAGTTGGGTCTCTGGTTCCCGAAAGGTCAACAAGAACATCTTGTGGCATACTCAGACTCTGACCATGCTGGATATAAAACTGATAGAAAAAGCACCAGTGGACAATGTGAATTTTTCGGAGGTTCACTAGTATCATGGTTCAGTAAGAAGCAGACTACAGTGGCTGTCTCGTCTACAGAAGCAGAATACGTTGCTGCCTCAAGCTGTTGTGCACAAGTTTTATGGCTAAAACAACAACTGGCTGATCTAGGGATACACTTGAAAGAAATCCCAATTCTCTGTGACAACACAAGTACGATCAGTTTAGCAAAAAATCCAGTACAACACACAAGGACGAAACACATCGATGTCAGACACCACTTCATACGAGATCATGTGCAAAAGAGGGATGTCAAAGTAATGTTCATACCTACACACCTGCAATTGGCCGACATCTTTACCAAGCCATTATCAAAGGAACAATTTGTATTTATTCGAAGAGAACTGGGAATGGCTAACCCTAATGAACTGTAAGTACCTTTCAATTAACTATTATTTCTCAGGACACTACTGACTTTGGCATCGGAGTACTTTTGTGTGTTTTGCAGGATGCCCTGAACACAAACCGTAAAACAGAGGATAACAGAGAAGACATTTGACCAAGCACATCTCAAATGATACTCAAGCAAAGACGGAAACAGCTAGATCTGATAGTGAGAATAAATGATCTGAGGAGAAGAATGAATCAAATGTTCACCATACACATTTGATGGAAGGTTAGAATTGTCCTAAATATTTAACCTGATCCTCGCCACAGCATGTTGATTCTTCTAAAAATTTCTGGGTAGTAATCTTGCCCGAGCAAAGATGAGTCTTGCTTGAGCATTAACGGGACCAAAAGAAAGGATACCTACAGATCCTGCCCAAGCAAAGGAAAATTCTTTGAAAAGTATGACCTTGCCCGAGCAAGAAAATGTCTTGCCCGAGCAATAACGGACATTGAATTGCCTTCTAAGAAGCAATACTTGCGTCTGATGCCCAAGCATAAATAAAATCTAGCAAAAGTACATCCTTGCCCGAGCAAGAACAATCCTTGCTCGAGCAATGACGGGAGTTGACAAAGAGTTGAGAGGAGATACTCGCTGACTTGTGCCCAAGCATGTCCCAAAAATGCCAAAAGTATGACTTTGCCCGAGCAAAGAAATTTCCTGCTCGAGCAAAGTCGGGCCTCAGAAGAATTTGGGAAGAGCATACTCGCCACTGTCTGCCCAAGCAAAGTAAAAAATCACGCAAGTAGTGCCTTGCCCGAGCAAGCAAAATACTTGCTCGAGCAAAATCGGGCACTAAGTGAAAAGTGTACTCGCTGCCTTCTGCCCGAGCATCCTCAAAGTGTCCCAAAGGTATGACCTTGCCTGAGCATAAATATTTTATGCTCGAGCAAAGTCGGCATTTTCGAAGGACTTAGGAAGGGCATACTCGCTATGTTCTACCCAAGCACATGGCAAAAACCTCGGATGTATTGCCTTGCCCAAGCAAAAAATTCTTGCTCGAGCAAAATCGAGCCATTTCCGAACAAAAAAAAAAAATTAAATAAAACTATTAATATTAATAATACTCGCAGCCTTCTGCTCAAGCATCTTCAAAAACGACCAAAAGTATGCTTCTGCCCGAGCAAGCTATCTCTTGCCCAAGCAAAACTATCACCTGTCAAGTATTCTAGTTGTCATACTCGCCGCACTTGCCTGAGTACTCTCTCTAAATCACGGAGGTAAGATCCTTGCCCAAGCACAGAAAATCTTATACTCGAGCAAAGTCGTGCAATCAGTTTTAAAAGGATCAAGCGCCGGTTCATTTTCCTATTCCTATTTTCATTTCCGTTAAACCCTAACCGGCACCTTCTTTCCAAATTCCTTCAATCCGTTACATCCGTTAGCAAATCGTCACCTTCAATCATCCGGTACAACTTTTCACTTCATCTTCCCAACAGTTTCAACCGATTGAAACCTTTCAAACACCTCCAATTTCTCCTCTTCCCTCTCATTCACACTCCTCACCATCGGTCCTCTCGACACCACTACCTCATGGCCGGCTCCGGCGAAAAACCCACCTCTACACATTCCTCTCAATCACTCTCGAAGAAATCCCGCTACTACAAACCCAAAGTTGCCAATCCAGACCAACCGTCAAAATCCTCAAAGGCCAAATCGACGGCAAAATCTTCAGCACCTCAATCGGCATCTTCGAAATCGGCAAGCAAATCCCAGAAGAGTGCACACCCATCGGCACCTACCTCCCCTACAACGAGAATGAAGACCGGCTCTCTTCCCTCCAGCAAACGTTCTCGGTCACCTTCACCACCACCTTCAAAAGCCGGTACTGAAAAATCATTTGACGAAGCAAGCAGTAAATTGAAAGAGGACCAACCTAAACCTCTCAAGCCCTCTCTCAGCCAGAAATCTCAAGGGTCAGGAAGCAGTAAGAAGTTAAAAGTTTCCTTTTCGTTTCAGTCCGAGGCCTCAGAAAGCAAAACTGAGCAATCTCCTACGAGTCGCCCTCCGGATGGTAAGTTGCCTGAACCATCTCCCAATATGAATATAGGTAACATTGGATTAGATGAATATGCCTTGTTTAAGAGGTATTATGAGACACGGCCATTCTGTCCAATTGTCTGGGTTGACTTAGAGCATTTTAAGAAGAAGTTTAATTTCGATATGACTGTCTGGTTGGAGCAATTCATGCCTCTTCTAAGTATCAATCGGTCCTATTCACCTGAAGTAGTAAGAATTTTTTATCATAACATGGTCGTTCAACAAAAGGACAATGAATCTGATGATGATGTGTTGATTACCAAAGTCAGAGGTCAAGAAATTAAGCTCTCAGCCCATGATATTAATGTTCTTTTAGGAGTTGTAGATGTGCCTGAGGATCCTCCTAAGATGTCTTCTATTGAGTGCTATCAAATTCTCTTTCCTGATTTTCCACCTCTTGAAGGATCCAAAATAAATGTAACACCACCAATGATGAAGGATGAATACAGGGTTTTGTGGTATGTGTATAGTCGTAGCTTGGTTCAGAAAGGCCAAAGCTTTACTCATTTTGTGAAAAAGGATTTCGAACGCTTTGCTTCTCTCATTGCCATGGAACCACGGGATTTAGGCAAGTGGATCTTAGACGAAATGATGACCTTCATCTCAGAGGCTAAAGTGAGACTGCGTGCAACAATTCCTTATCCTTCATTGGTCTCCCGAATACTGGAAATCAACAATATCTGGTATCTTTCTGATGATGAACCCGTGTACCCTTCCTTATTTGGAAAAGAGCAAATGACGAACATGAAGATCACCTTTTCCAAGAATACTTCAAAACCCGGAAAGGGAAAGAAGCCAGTTTTTGTGCCATCTACCTCGGTTCCACCAGATGAGGGTGAGTCTTCTCAAGCCGGTCCTTCTTCTCATCCCGGTCCATCCCTCACACAGCCCACAATCCAGAACATCGTTGAGTCCTCGGTTCAAAAGATTGTGGAAGAATCCATTCAGAAAGCCATGGCCCCTGTTCTTCATTCTCTCTCTGTTATTGAGAAAATCGTTCCAGATATGATCAAGGCCTTTGGCAATGATATGACCAGTCTCAAGACCAGTGTAGGAATGCGTTTGATGACTGATCTGATGGATTTCCAGACCAACATGGACAACCGGTTCTCTATTATCTATGACCAGCAGCAAGCAATCAAGACTTCTATTGAGTTGCTTACTACTCAGTACAGGAATATCGATACTACATTAGATGCTGTTGCTCAAACTCTGGGTGTCCCTGTTTCTGCCTCAGCTCCTCCTCCTGTCTCATCTGCTCCGGTTGCTGATCCAGTTGTTCCTCCTCCAGTGATTGATCCCTCCACGGTTCCCCTGCCATCTTCATCTTCATCGGACTTCCAGGATCCCCCTTCTTCTCCACATGTTCAGTCCTCCCTTTTTGTTGATGACAAAGGGGGAGAGTAGTTATTAGGATTTGACGTTTATATTTCTTTATGAATGTATTGAAATTCGATAGTTGAATGAATGAGTTAAGCATTTCAGGTGCATTCATAGGTTTTCAATGTAACAGTTGTTTTTCTGATAACCGTCTTCTGATAACAAGTTCACGATTTTTTTTCTCAAAAGGTTATTGAAATTGTCATCATCAAAAAGGGGGAGAATGTTGGATCTCAATGTTTTGATGATTACAATTTCACAATAGAATTAATCGAATAAGATCCTGAATCTATTAATCTGATTTATTTCATGTTACTCGAGCAATGATTCTATGTACTCGAGCAACATCGGGAGCAAAAGGTATGGGTTTGGATCTGGAAGAACTTTGCTTGGGCAAAGCAAAGATTATGCTCGAGTAATAACGGGAAGGCACTGGTAAGATACCGTACTCGAGCAAGGCTGAAAGCTTGCTCGAGCAAAACATGCCCAAGCATGTTTAGAAAGTATGCTCGGGCACCCCCAAGAAAAGGCCCAAGTACAAGCTTACTCGAGCAAGATTGAAACCTTGCTCGAGCAACCTTCCCCGAGAGAAGCCTACCCGAGCAAGGTCAGGACCTTGCTCGAGCAGGCTTGCTCGAGCAAGCCGAAGTGCTTGCTCGGGCAAGGGCGTTTCTTCGCCCCAGGAATAGCTTGCCCAAGTATGAATTCGGGCATGCTCAAGCAGCAGCGAGCAGAAGCCATTTTCTTCAGTATTTAACATGCTTACTTGAGCAACCTATAAATCATGCTCAAGCACAGTCAACCTCTGTTCTCCATATCAGTTTGGAAGCTTTCCGGCTGTCTTGAAAAGTTTAAATTTCTCATCTGAATATTTATGAGTAAGATTACCAAATGCTTTTAACGAGTTTATTCATGAGTTTACAGAAGCCAGAATCAAATGAGGAAATACGCTGGATGCAAATTGCATTATTTTACTTTATTCTCTGAAGCAAAGTACAGACAGCAAATTATGGGCAGCTCTCACGCCAGACATATACAACGAAGCTTCCACTATTTCTTCAGCGTTATGGGACCAATCACAAGAATCAAAACCGAAGCATTATATAATGAAAAGATTCCCAGCTAAAGCAGACAGACCTCACGCTCCATTGACAGAACACTTTACAACGATGGAAGCTCCAACGGGCATCTTTAAATATTCAAATGAACAGAATCAAAACCTTCAACGGTCGTCATATTCCATCTAGTATAAAAAGCCGAAGGATTGAACTCAAAAGATACACACAACCAACGCATACTAAAATCAAGCTTACAAAGAGCTCAAATTTCTGTCTCTGTGTATTATTGTTCTTCAGTGTTCATTAATATCCAACTCGTGAGGAGTTTTCTTTTTCCTTTTAAAACAGTTACAATTACATTCTGTAGAATTGTAACTTAAGGTTGTGGAACCTTAAGAGTGGGTGTAAAGATTACAACTTGTAAGGGGGAGTGAAGTCCGAGTGAGGGAATCCTTCTTCGTTTACAGAGTCTGTAATTCTTCTGAAGATAGTGAAATCCCAGGTGTTCTGGGGACTGGACGTAGGTCAAGGATTAGACCGAACCAGGATAAATCTTCATGTGTCACTTGCCTTATTACTCATTTTCTCTCTGATCATCCAAAGAGTGATAGTTTTTTTTTTAAGTCGTAAAATTCATTGATCACCTATTCACCCCCCTCTAGGTGATATTCCATCTTCAAATAATACGCACTAAGCGTCATTTTATAATACTTTGGTTTTTAACGTTAGTTTTTCTTTTTTTCATCGTTAGCAAGCGAAAATGTCAAATTCCAAGAAATAAATGAAGGAAAAATTTCAGTATTCCATTACATGAGTTTATCTCCCTGTATTCTACTTTAGCTTCAAGAGAGCTACATAAATAGATCTAACAAAAAACAGAGTTCAATTACTTCACTTGAGAACCAATCTAATTATAATTACATCCTCACAGAAATCTACCTGTTTGGGTTGACCATTTCGACCACCAATAGTAGTCACAATGATGTGGCCAGTTTCAGTTCCATTTCCATCTACCATGGCAGTCTCCATTTCCTATCACAGAGGAGTTATTAGACGGAGCAATTCACATTTTAGAAAAGGGGAAAAAAACTAATGCAAAAGACAAAAACAATGCGGAGTTATCTTAGGAAACAGGGGCTTCTAATACCTTTTCATCCTTGATCTTCATTTCATTGATCTCCTCAGGGAGTTTATCAACCATCATGGAATCACCACCAGCCATTCCAACAGCCAAAGCCATACAAGCTCAAGTATCCTAGAATCAGACCTTTCAGTTGATCAAATCTTTATATTGGCAGTGTACATCAGCACCATAGCCTGCGAAATGGAAAAGAAAGCATTCAATCAGACCCAGTAGAACTGTTAGAATTACCAATTATATAGCAGATGATATAATTTGACTTTCTAGAAGAATCACCACCAAGCACAACAAAGACATGATGAACTCTCACTATGCTAAAAGTGAAATATAAACTTGCAATCAAACTTGAATGCAAATCATTAATGAAGTAACTAGAAACACGTAAGTACTAATTTCTTCATTCAACGTTGGAGCAAAAATATGTTTGGAAATTAAGTAGAGAATGGAAGAAAATAAACCCAAATAAAAAAGAAGTGATGGTTATATGGTCACTTCTTCCCCGTGCTAGAGAAAACTGTCTCATCCAAAATCCCCAGATTACAGGAACCCACGACTATAAAGGAAGAACAGGTTCGCATGATTTTGGAAGGTTAACTGTCCTCCTTTCATTGCCTTCCCCTCAATAATAACTACCTAAGAAGTGCAAGGTTCCAATCAACCTTCCCTTCTATTCCCAACCCCCCACCCCCACGGACAAAAAAAAAAAAAAAAAGTGTCCCCCCATCCAAACATACCCAGCTCCACATTCAGCTAAGCCTGATCATTTGAAATATTTACACGCCTCAATCCTCACTGATTCGTGGTTATTAGGAAGTAAGACAGTAAGCTTCACGTACAAACCTTCGTAGAATACTTAATTTTTTTTCCAGATACAGACAGCAAAAGTGCAACAGACTTCAACGTGAAGTGCTGAAGCTGACACCCGAAAAACTACTGAGAACTTGCCCCACGAGAATCATGAGCGAGCCGAATACAATAGGTAAAAACTTCAACGATATTCAAATATTCAAATGAAAGGGAAAAAGAAAGAAAGTTAGCAGCAGCGTGTACGAGTAGCAAAAACTATAGCGGGTAACCTCAGAAAAGACCTCTCAGATGCAAAATAACTAGCTGCTGCAGCAAAAGCAAATAGCGACATTCAGCTCAATTGAATTACTTGAGGCTTCCGAAAGAGGATTGTTTTGTTCTCTCATAAAACCACAAAAGAAGGCTTTATACGGCACCACAGAGCTGGCTGTGTTTGACTGGCGAGAAAGTGCAGGACAATGGGGGCATTGTTACAAATCAAGTCGGCATTTGAATTAAATGAGGTATTGAAGCAACCGTACCTGAGAAGCTGTGGATCCCTCGCGACCTGAGAATACTTTCCCATCCAGCAAGAGAGATGAGATGATGAACTTTTTGTTCTGAAATCAAATTAAATGCTATCCCTCTTTTAGAAGGCTGGAAAAAAAAAAAAAAGAGCGTGGGAGTGTGTGCGGGGAGTCTCAGAGACCTCTGATAAGGGATTTGACCGATAGAGACCTTTCCTGTGAGAGATGGTGATCTGAGAACGGAGAGAGGAGAGAGCGGAACCAAACAAAACTTATTGAAACGAGTTAAGGGTGAGTTTCGACGTCCGCACTGTTGGACACATGGGACAGTGAGGTGTTGGAATTGAGGTTGGGGGTGTTTCTCTTTTTCCATTTTATTTCTTTTCAACTCTGACATATTCACAGTCGTCTCGTACAAACTCTTCTGTGTTTTGTGCTTCAAATCATAACACTAACTAGACGGTGTCAGTTAATTACCATTTACTACTACTATTCCCGCTCTTTGCGTCCGTTTTTTTTTTTTTTTTTTGCGCTCTTTGCGTCCGTTGTTTTTTGTGTCAATAGTGTATTCTCTTTCCTGGATTGAATGGGTCGGGCCCTCTGTGGGCCTCTAATGCAAACTCACCACCAATATTTATACATATCCAAGTCTATTTATAAATATCCATCAAGTTTCAAAAATAAATAAATAAATATCCATCATAATTATTACCAAAAAAAATATATCCATCATAATAAGTGGCAACTGAAAAAACAGTATTATTTACATGAAGATATACTTATAAAAAAATATGTTTGTAAAATATATAAACAAATTGTTTTGACCTACGAGTTCTGTAATAAATTTTACTATTAGCACTATTTTTCCCTAAAATCCACAATAATGTATTGTTTATATCATACTCAAACAATTTGCCTTTTTTGGAAAGCACTCAAATTATGGTTTCAGAAACCCTTTTCAACAAGTTGAGATAAAACACTCTCACATAATTATCTAGTATATCATAAAAGGACTTCTAAAATGCTAAAACAAACCGGCATAATATAATAGTATTTCACAACTTTCTGATTTTTAAATTAAATAACAAAGTAAATTTGTGTTTCCTTTTTGGTAAGAATATATATATATATATATGAGCATAAAATCTAATATGAATTGCAATTTTCATTATTTATTATTAATATTTTATTTAAAAATATATTTATATTTTTAATCTTTAAAACAATATGTCATTTTGTTCAATTCGGAATTTATTTATTTTTATCGTCAAAGCATTTATTAAACAAAATGACAGAAAAATATTACTTTAACTTCAAAATCCCGTTGCCTACAAGAATAATAGGATTAACAACAATATTAGTGCAATTGAGAACTTGTTTTAGTGAGAAATCTCTTGTTGGGGTTTTAAAGTTTAAGTGGTGTTTTTTTAGAATTTTCCCAAAATATAAACATACACATCTTATGTGAATTGAATATTATGTGGTTTATTGCTTGTGGAAACATAAAATTGTAATCATAATTAGACAATGATAAAAAGTACGAAGCATTTAAATTTACTAAATTGATAATTGTCATGAGAAATTCTATGGTCAATTAGATTAGTTGATAATTATCATGTTGTGTTCTAATTTTAATTGAAATGACTGATGAAGATGTGTTATAGAATAAATGCATGAATTGAATATGGTCTGAATAGTTTTAAACAACTTAGCATGTATGTGGATGAATTTATTTTGTTTCATCAATAATAAATAACACTTCCTCCTTTATGGAAAGACTTAGCAAAGTCTTGAACATCAAAAGTAATTATCTCTCTTAAGCAATTGGAGAATTATTTTCTCTTAGAAGAGGATTAAAGTTGATGATATATTATACAAAAGGCACCAATACTAATGAGAAGGTGCATGTGATGGAGGAGGGATAGTCTCATAAAACTTTAAAGAAAAGAGGGAAGGATTGAATTATAAATTTATTTACAAGTTTGACTATGATAATTTTAATAATAGAAAATAAGTCATTAGTTGTTGTTGACATGCTTATAATTTTGATTATTGTTATGCTTCTTCATTGTTTAACTCTAATATGAAGTCGACACTAAAATATATCTATTGATAGTTAGTCCAATCTACTTTTACAAGGGGATATAGCCAAGTTTATAATAGAAAGTCGCGACATATTGAGATAAGACATAGCTATGTGAAATATTTCGATTTTGATTGAAGTAATTTTCATTAGTTATATAAAATCTAAATTAAATCTTGCAGATCCCTTGATAAAAGGTTTGGCAAGGGATATAGTGTTAGAAACATCAAAAAGGGTAGGATTGAATCCCTATAAACTTTGATCATTAATAGTAGAAACCTAACTCACACTTGACCATTATATCAAGTCTTGAATTTAATAGTGAAACTATGCTATCATAGTCATTGCAAGTACTTGACTTTTTAATATATCCCAGGTTGGAAAAGTACCTGGTAACCATGAGACTAAAATGGGGTAGGTTAAGCTTAATTTGGCTCTTAATGGTTTTGTAAGCATATATTTACCAGAGCATTTATCATGGTAATGCACTTGATAGAGTCAACCTGTATGAGAATGAAGTGAGGCCACTTCCAAGAGTCCAAGGGCTTGACTCTAAAAAGTCCTTATGAAAAGGATATAAACACAAGGCCACGAGTAAACGTGTCATTTAAAGTGGCACGCAATGGCTTGAGATCCCATGTGTAATTCACGCACACCTTTTCATATGAGATAATTGGTTCAAAGCTTAGTCTACCATATTATTTTAGATGGGTAAAATCATGTCTTACTTAGGTAAATGTTCAAATCCTTGAAATACCTTTACTAAAAACATGTGATTTTCGAAGTGATAGAAGTTTGTGATCATTTTAAAATGGTGGGGAATTGTTGAAATATTTTAAAATGAAGAGATGTGTTTGTTGAAAAGATATATCCTTATAGATTAAGAAATTTATATGAAGGGTTGTGTAGGAAGTTATAACACTAAATGTTACCAAGGTCATGTCCTTTTGATTTCTAAAAACATCTATGAAAATGTGTGGTATCTACTGCTTGGTGGAAGATTGTGTTGCTTTTTAAGCAAACCCTACATCCTAAAGGTGTAACCTTTCATGGAAGAATTATTTTAAATAACCATTAGTTATTAAAGTTATGTTGGTTTATAAAGATTTATGAATTTAACACGTGGTTATGATTTTTATTAGAAAGGTGTTGCTGTAAAAGGCACCACTTCAAGACATCATTTCATGGTGTATAATACTCTACATCATCACTTTATTTGTGATAGACAATACAATTCAAAAATTATACAACAAAAGATTAAACCCATTGCCTTTGTCCTTGAGTACACATAAAAATAAAGTCAAATTATCATTTTGTAAAAACCATTGTTGTTTTGCTTGAATATTAGGAGTGCAATTCATACTCAAGGGTCTTCATTGTATCATGTAGGAAATTCGCCCATTCGCCCGCCAATCCAATTCGCACCCTATAAGATATGTATAGGTAGGGAAAATTAAGTCTAAAAGAAAGTGTTGCCCATGCTTTGAAGACATTTTGCAATACTTTCTTCTTCATTTCTTATTCCTGTAGTCTTTAAAAATCCAACCCCTCCAACATATACTCTACTGGTACTTATCCCTAAGATAAAGCAACCTGAAACAGTAACATGGTTTAGACCCCTTGTCTTTGCAACATATTGTATAAGTGGGTAACTAAGATGATTGTGAATAGGTTGAAACCACTCATGGATAAATTAGTCTCCCCTTTCCAAACTAGCTTTGTTCCAAAATGGAATATTCATGATGATATTGTCATTTCCAAGGAGATGATGCATTCGATGAGTAGGATGCAAGGCAAGAGAGGATTTATGTAAATTAAAATCAATCTAGAAAAGATGTATGATAGAATGTCTTGGAAGTTTATTAGAAGTGTCTTGAAGGAAGTAGGTCTGAAAGAGCAAGTTAAAAGGGTGATTATGGAGTGTATCGAGTCCTCATAGATGGCGGTTATATGGAATGAAGTGAAGAGAGATGTGTTTGAACCATCGAGGATTGAGACAATGGAACCCCTTATCTCCATACTTATTTGTCTTAAGATTGAGAAATTATCCTATATAATTGTAGATCATGTGAACAACAAGAAATGGGTGCCATTAAAATTGGGAAGAAGAGGTATTTTGATGTCACATCTAATGTTCACCGAATACCAATGACCTTTTACTTTTTTGTGAAGCAGATATGAATTACATGAGCTATATGTTGAAAGTACTGTAGGAATTTGGGGCCATGTCGGGACAGAAAATCAATGCACTGAAAACAAGTATTTACTTCTAAAAAAATGTGGGTCATAGATTGCAAAATCACATATATAGTTTATTTGGATTTAAGAAAATGGATGATGTATGAAGATATTTGGGGGCTTTCATTACTTAAGGAAGAAGCACAAGGGAAAAACTGTAGTTTTAATATATAAAATGCATAATATGTTAGTTGGATGAAAGAAACGAATCCTCTATCTAGCCGAACGTCTTACACTAGTTTAGTCCGTGACTAATCAAACGACTATGTAACATATGTAACACTCACATATCCCATAAGGTATAAAGAAACAACAAGAAAGGTTTAAAAGATAATTTATATGGAACAATGGTGATGGTAAAAGGAAGATGCATGTAGTAAATTAGGAACTTTTGTGCACACCAAAGGAGAAGGGTGGCTATGGGTTTTATGTCATTAGCCCTATGAATGATGCTCTCATAGGAAGAATATGGTTGAATATTTTGACAAAACCTAATAACTTGTGCTCTATAGTGTTAAGGAGAAAGTACGGGAGAAATGAGGATTTAAGACTAATGGAGATTCCAAGGTTTGGAAAACTCTAGCAAGAATTTGGCATTTTTTTAACAAGTAATGTTTGTTGAGAAGTAGGAGATAGGAGTAGGATTAATTTTAAGGGGAATGTACGGGTGAAAGACGGGAAGAAATTGATTGAAAAAAACATCGTCCAGGTGAGAGAAGAGGAACTAAAATGTACCATGAAGAAAATGGTTAGTTCGAAAGGTGAATGGGATATGAGCGAGCTATGTGGGATGATTTCAAAAGAATGATGGAGGCCGATATGTGTTTTTCCACCACCAAATGAGGTGTTTGGAAGTGATGTAATTAAGTGGGAAACTAATCTGAAACATGACTATGTTGTTGTTCGGATGTACATGATTATGAGGGAAGAACATGGTGTTAAAGAAGTCTGTTGGAATAGGGTTTGGAAATGGAAAGGACAAAAATGAGTCTAGGTTTTCTTTTGGCTACACTATATACATGAAAGATTGCTAACTATGGAAAGGAGAAGCATGATGGTGGGTGGTTCAGCTTTATATTATAGATGTATAAATGAAATAGAAGACATAATGCATGTGCTAAAAGATTACAGGTTGGCAAGGGACATGTGAAGAGGGTTAGGAGGGTTCATGGATGTTCCAGAATTCTTATCTTTAAGAGGTAAGGCATGGGTGAATTGGAATCTATCTTGTAAAAATTGTTTACAAGTAACAACTTTTGGGATAACCTGTTGAATGTTATAAAACTAGTTAGAATTGTTCATTGTTCTTCCTCACTTCTCACTGCTAGCCCCAACAGCCCAACTTTGAAATCTGTTTCACAAAAAATCTGCTTCCCCGAAGGATCATCACAGCCCATAACACAAACATCAGCAAAAACTGATAATCCTAATAAACAAAGAAAATAATAATAATAATTATTATTATTATTAAAATATCCACATGATGATAAGAAAGAAAAATACCATATACATATATATAATCTAAAATATTAATTTCAACACTCATCATATCTATATATTCTCATCGAGTCAAATATCATTCATTATTTTTATTAATTTCATTTGGACCCCCTGCCAGTCCATTTAGTTTAGTGGGAAGAGAACCATGGTAGACCCGGAAACCTGCCAGTCACAAATCATCAATTTGGCCATATCACAATAAAATAATTCGTCCTAATGTGCACACCTCTTCCCAAAGTTGCTACTAGTGTTCCGGAAACCTGCCAGACACCACTTTGGGAAGAACGGATATAATCAAGTTCACATCAAATAATATATCGAGGCATAAAGCCTAAGGGTTTTGTTCATCACTTTAGGAGGTACCATCCCAAAGCTATCCTCACACGATTTAAAGTATTTTAAATACACTCACATAATAAATGTATTTCTCAATAACACACACACACACACACACACACACACAGTTCCATAATATTGAAAAAGAAGAATCTTAATTTATACTTATCTAAATTAATAACTTGGGTTTGTGATAATATTAAAAAAATACATATGTTTGTGACAAAGAGGATACGTCACAAAAATTCTGTGAATATATATATATACACACATACATATATGAAAGCATTTATAAGTCTCAATCACAAAAATTGAAGCGACCAAAACAACCATATACAGATATATTTATGCAATGATAAATGGTTTTTACAAAAATTTTCATCACACAATCAAGAAGGGAAAATTTGTGTAATTTGTAGAAAACAATTTTCTCACAAAGAAAGACAAATGCAAAATTAATGGTACCGAATGGAAATTACAAAGAGGAATGAGACGACAATTTAGATTAGAGAAACGACATATAATAATTGATTTCTATTGACCTAGGGATTATGATTACATATAATATATTTCATATATAACAACTCTATCAAAACTTATATAAAACTAATCTAAGACTCATGGGAATTAGAATTAACAAAATAGAATGTAGGGAAAAAGAATAAGCACAAGACGCAAGCTATTGTTCTGGGGATTAGGATTACCTGGTATCCGTTTTGCTAGCCTCTTAGAAGAATAACTGACACAGAAAAAGAATGGAGGAAGTAGTAGAAGAGAATAGGAGAAGAGTATGAGAGTATTCAGAGTTAGGCTAGACCTTTATTTATAACTTAGAATTATGGTTTAGCTTTAGGGTCTTTTACTCTTACCTCATTAATAGGGTATATTAAATTAAATCAATCAACCATGATGTGAATTTAATGTGATAGGGTATATCACATTAATTCAATCAATCATGATATGAATTAATGTGACTTGGTTGGCAGTAATGGACTTATTACCTAAAAACAATCATGGTCATAAATCAATCATGTGTGAATTTAATGTGATAAGGTATATCACATTAATTCAATCAATCATGATTTGAATTAATGTGACTTGGTTTTTCTTAGTGCATTAGCAGAAAATTCCTAAGCCAATTAGGGTTAGGAATATTTGGCTCATCAAGACTATAAAAAAAAATAAATGTATTATTTCTATTAATAAAAATCTGGGGTATTACATTCTATCCTCCTTAAAATAAGTTTCGTCCTTGAAACTGAAATAAAATTTAGATGTTAATAATAATCACACAGCAAGTCACAAAATAATTTTAAATATACAGTTATAAAAGTTTCAAAGAAATAAATCATTTAATAATAATCTGGGGTATTACAAGGCTGAGATGAAGAAAATGTATAGTATGATTGAGACCTACAAGTTGAATGGGCAATTCAGGTGGATCTCATCTCAGATGAACAGAGTAAGGAATCGTGAGCTGTACCGTGTGATCGGTGACACCAAGGGAGCTTTCGGGCAGCCTACTTTGTATGAGGACTTCAGGCTCATCGTCGTTGAGGCCATGACTTGTGGTCTGTCGAATTTCGCCACCTGCAATGGTGGTCTAGTCTTTCTCAGTTGCTCTGAACACATAGATAAGGCAAAGTCAAATTTTTTCTGACACATGATTTCCACATCTTCGCCACATCATCAAATAAAGCCACATAAACCACCATTAAAAGAAACTAACGGCTGTTGTGTTTTTTGACCCCTTTTAATTATTTGCTGTATTTAAGATACCCTTAATAAATATTTATGCTAGATGCTCTTTTCGTAATAGTTTGTTGATAAATATGCACCTTAACCCTAAAAGCTAACACACTAACTATGGCCTATACATTTGGCATCAGGGGACACACCATTGCTAAGGCATCACGAGATCACGTGCTTAGTTGAAAACGAAGTTTGATCAACAATCTATCTACATTTTGCCATTTAAACTTGTAGTAATGAATACAAAAATTCAAAGGGAAAATTATAATGAAGGACCTGGAAAAAAAGATATTTAATGAGAAGGACCATAAAAATTGTAATTATTTAAAAGGACTAAATATCATAATATAAATTTAAAATTACTAAATTGTCATTAATCAAATCTCCTACATTATTTCTTTTAAATTTTTTTTTCAACAAGTTTCATATTCATATAATCAATACATCATTTAATTAACAAATATATCATCAAGTTTCCATATTTATATTATTAAGTATCAACGTTGATATCCATTAAGCTTTTTTTATAAAAATAAAAACTAAACTCATTTCATGTTTTTCAGGATATAATGGATTTTTTTTAGATTTTTTTAATTTTATTATCATTAAATGAATTTGTTAACCCACATAAATTTCTTATAAAATAAAAATAAATCATATCATTTTTTGTTTAACATATATAATAAATTATAACATACCTTGAGTTTTATTTAAATGATATAATTATATTTTTAATTAAAAAATTTGTTTATTTTAGAAAATTATAATTTTTACAAAATTCAAGAATGTGTGATTTTTATCTATACAAGTTGGTTAAAAAAAATGAAAATTGAGAAAATGTTATTTAATTTAGTTAAATTTAAAATTTTGTGTTAGTTTTCAAATAATGTATAGGAGAAAATGTAGAAGATTTCCTTATTATTAATTTTATTTTCTTGTATTTAGTTCTACTAAATAATTACAATTTCTATAGTCCTTCTTAATAAATATCTTTTCCTTTAAGTCTTTAACTCTAATTTTCCTAAATTCAAATGTCCATAGTTGATTGAAAACGCCTTCGCATAGTTGCTTCAGCTTGACAATTGAATATGATCCTAGTCATCCAGGTCCCTCGATTAATTTTCTTTCCCCTAAGCATAGGTACCTTCGATTATTGATCTTGACCGTGTTTTTTTTTTTTTTTCCGCCCGACGGTTTTGACCGTGTTAGAGGGCTTGTTTGGGTATCCCATCAAATGGACTTATTATCCCATTAGATGGGATAATAAGTCTATTAAAAGAAAAAAAACAATTATTTAGTGTTTGGGTTGCCTTTATTTTTAATGAACTTTAAAGCTTGATGGTTTTTTTTTTTTAAGCCACTTCCTCTAGCTTCTAATCTCATTACTTCTGATCCCGTCAATTGCATATGTGGGGCCCCTTTGTAAAATGACACTGTTACCCCCAGTCCATTTTATCTTGTTCGCACATGCTGTTGGATTTCAAGTTCAATTCCTGTTTGGCTGTTCCTGTCTATATCTTTACTGTAAATTAGTGTCTGAGAATCTACTGGTCCAATGCTATCCATTGGGTGCTTGTTTGGTTTATGCGCTGAGAAGGCAGATTATAGTATTTGTTACCCTTGTATGGTGGTTTATGCGCTGAGAAGGCAGATTATAGTATTTGTTACCCTTGTATGGTATACCTATGCTGTCAAAGAAGCTCCGTATTTCTATGCTGTCAAAGAAGCCCCGTAAGATCGTTTTAACATCTAAGGTTATTTATTATTATTTTATTTAGTAAATTATATTTACTTTTAATTTTTTATTCTAAATTATCATATTTTATACAACAGACATGTGTGTGAGAATTTGATTCATACCTTTTTAACTCATTTTCCATCTCATCTATCTTTTTAAAAGCTATGCCAAATAAGTTCCCATTACAAACAAAAGCCACTTCTGCTATTGTTAGAGCTGGAAATCAGGGCCGGCCTGGCCCGACAAGGTCTAGCCCTATAGGGCCTAGGTCTGACAGGGCCGGCCCTACAGGGCCTAAGACAAGGAAAACATCTATTTTTCAAAGCCCGGCCCGATAGTACCAGGGCCAGGGCCGGTCCTACAGGGCCTGGAAATTACTATTCCAAATTTGAACTATTTTTCTTTTGGGTTTTTTCCAAAAAAATATAATTAGTAAATTGCAACCATTAAAGTTCTAATTTATCAAATAAATATTATCAACATTAATATCTAAATAATGCAAATCATCCAACAAATAAAACACATTCATTAATTCGTATTAAAAAACAAACCAGGTGCGATAGCCAGATAAAGGGATAATGACTTTGAGAGAAAAGTATATATTGTTAAACTAATTATGTACAATTGTAAAAATACCTTCGGAGCAATTACAGAGCAATGACGGTTGATGGTGTGATAGCTAGCGACTACCGATGGTGAGTAGCAATAGGAGAAACCGAGCGAGGGAGGAGGCTAATCTGATTGAGTGAGCAACTGAGCGGTACTAGTAGGTGAGCTTGTGAATCTGAGATTCAGATTTTTGAAGGAAACACAAGCAATAAAGACTAAAGAGACTGAGATAGCAAGAATATATATGAAATTAGGGTTAACCAGTTAAGTGCCTCCTAGCCTCTTCCTCTTGGCACTTTTAAAATAATTTGTGTTTAAAAAAAAATGCTACAATAATAGGGCCTAACGGGCCGGCCCGATTAAGCCCGAGGCCCTACAGGGCCAGCCCTGTAGGGCCAATTTTAAATTTCGGGCATATTTTTTAAGCCCGAGCCCTACAGGGTCAGGGCTCAAAAGGGCCGGTCCAACGGGCCCGACCCGATTTCCCGGCTCTAGCTATTGCTATCTCAAACACAAATCATATTAGAAAAAAGTTCATTAAGAAAAGTCCATCAGAAATAAAAACCATTTCTCCCACAGCATTTATGTTTTCCATTAAATTCCGAGCTCTTATACGACGGCGTTTCAGGGTGATTTTAAACAGATCAACTGAATGAACCAATTGTTAATATTGCGTTAACGGGCGAGGGAAAAGATTCTCGCTCCTCAAAGAATCGCGGTTCGCACTCGACGCTCCTCCTATCCTCCCCGTAAACTTCGAGAGGTAGCCAATCTTCCTTTCCCATGATCTTTAAAAATTTTATCGTGCTTTTAACTTCTTGGTCAATTTTCCTGCGTGTTTCTGCTTTAGATCTGCATCGTTCTCTGTGGATTAACACTTTGATCTATTAAATGTAATCAAAATCAAGACTTCTCAAGAACATGATAACATCCTCGAATTTAATCGATATTCATATTCTTAGTTTGTTTTTGCTGTAAGATCTGTTTCTCAATTGAAGATCTGCTTGTTTGAGGGCTTATATTTTATTTTTCTTACTTCTTCTTATAATTATTATCATTATTTGTATACCTCTTAGTACATGCGTTAATCCGATTGCAACTAAACGCATGTATACGATCTGACCATCATTTATATTACGACAGAGCAGCGAAATTTTGATGGTCTAATGAAATTTTTCCTCTCTATTTTTTACTGTACGATCAGCGTCTAGTGATCTCTAGCTAGCTACTTCAGCGGTCAAAATGGGGTTGACGTTCACCAAGCTCTTCAGCAGGCTTTTTGCCAAGAAGGAAATGCGGATTCTGATGGTGGGTCTTGATGCTGCTGGTAAGACTACAATCCTGTATAAGCTCAAGCTTGGCGAGATCGTCACCACCATCCCTACCATTGGTGAGCTCTAATACTCTTGAGTAATCTTTCTTTTTTTGAATGGTCAGACACAACGTTGCTGGAGCCTTATGAATAATTAAAAGGGTAGGCTTCTTTGGAAATAACGTGATATGTAATAATGGTTCATTGCTATTTGCGAATCGGTTTTTTCTACAAGACTTAGGAATTGTGATATTTCTAATTGCGCTTACTTTAGATCCCTCCTCACTGTACTGATCTGAAAAGAGGGCCGTATTATTTTTCTGCAGGATTTAATGTTGAGACTGTGGAGTACAAGAACATCAGCTTCACTGTATGGGATGTTGGTGGTCAGGACAAGGTATAGCTGCTCTTCTCCACTCCCTTGCGCTTGCTTCCTATAGAGTGATAGTCTGAGAAAGCAAGCAGAAGTCATGCATAGCAATTTTTTTTTTTTAATATCTTGAAGTGCATGTGCATCTTCCATGTCTTGACTTTTTTTATGCTTTTGGATCCCTGCTGAGGTTATCTATTTTGTGTCATGTCGGGGTGACATTTCTGTTTCTTACCATGGTTTGAACAAGGTGAAAACAAATTTTTGTTGTTTGGGAATGTGGGTCTGGGGATGTCTCTAGTGTGCATGGTCAGTGTTTTGCTGTTTTGAGTGAACAAATAAATATCTTAAAAGAAAGAAATAGTCTTGACTTAGCAACCCGTGTTGAATTATATTACTTTATACATGCAGATTCGTCCACTGTGGAGGCACTACTTCCAGAACACTCAGGGTCTTATTTTTGTGGTTGATAGCAATGACAGAGATCGAGTAGTTGAGGCAAGGGATGAGTTACACCGGATGTTGAACGAGGTATGTAATTGTATACATGCTATTGGTTGAATATATATTGGGGAGTGAGGGTTTAGCAAGATTGAGTGTTGTGGGAGAGGCTTTGGCTTCTTAAAAGCTAGAGTAAGGTGGTCTTTTTGTGCATTCCTGTGTTTTTTTTGGGCTTTATTTTCTGTACTTTCATTTGTTTATACCTATATTCTAGCTAATTATTGACTTATACTTTTGAATTTGAATACTGTTTAGAGCTTAATTTTGTTCAGGTGAAAAAACATGTGATCTGAAGTGCGATTGTTTTGCCTGGTGTCAATTAGGATTGATGTAATCAGGAATTTAATTTAGAAGGACTATTGTGCTAGATATGGTTATGCAATTTCAAATATATAGCTAAAATGACGGGAATATGTTGGGGGAAGATGAAAATGAGGGCATTGTGACTGATAAATGGAGTTTGGGAAGGGTTAATTGCAAAATTAGGGGGGCAGCTTCAATTGAGTACATGATCAGAGAAAGTTGGTGAAATTTCTCTTAATACTAATTCACTCTGTTGTGTGTTCATCTCTAGAGTTTATTGTTATCTAGTCCAGTGATGATGGGTTTTCCTCAGAAGCTGGTACGTCAAGAAAATGGGTGGGGGACACTTTCTTGTTCAATGACGCTATATTTTGAAATTATGAAACTCGTTAATTCCATGCGTTTGTGCATCATATGCTGATATGCTGAGTGCCACCCCCCCCCCCCAAAAAAAAAAAAAAAGTAAAAATCATATGGTGATATGTGGGTAGCTGGTGGCGTGGCTTTGAATAGTTGATTTTTTGGTAGTTGGAGCACCAATTCATAACCAAGATTTGTTGTTTGATGTTCGTTCTAATTAGCTTTGTGCTTGATTGCTTGTTATCTTTTTTGTTGTTTGCTCGTTGTGTGTACTTGGATGCTACCTGACTGATCCTTAAATCAAAGTGCTCTTTAAGTTTTGAATTGTTTAGAGGATGATTTTCTGTGAATATTGGTTTGTGGGATGCAAAAGACGTAATGATGTTTGTGAATCTAAATGTTACTTCAGGATGAACTGAGAGATGCCGTTTTGCTTGTTTTTGCCAACAAACAAGATCTCCCTAATGCAATGAATGCTGCAGAAATAACTGACAAGCTTGGACTTCATTCCCTCCGCCAACGCCACTGGTTAGATCATATCAACTTTTGAAGTAACCTATGAAATATAGCTGTGCAACTTCTGGAGAGTGAACTTCCCAAAGAAAGATATATGATGTTATTTTATGCAAATCGTTTAATCCGTTTCAGGTACATCCAGAGTACTTGTGCAACTTCTGGAGAGGGTCTCTATGAGGGTTTGGACTGGCTTTCCAACAACATTGCTAACAAGGTAAGTAACAAGGTTTCAGGTTTTAAATGGTTGTGGCATGATGTTAGAGACCAGCTGTAATTATCCTGTTTTTTTGTTTAACAAGGCACAAGCTGTGGGGCATATGATGGGTCCCCTGATTTGGGAAAATTTAGAATCGGGATGGGCAGTAGAAATCTTTTGGAGAATAATTTAGGGGGTTAAGTACATGAAGTGGGTACAAGTTTATGGGTGAAGTTAGTTAAGATTGGGATATTGTATCCTTATTTTGATTGGATTTCATTTGGTATCAAAATACGCACACCCAAATTGCCATCCTTTTGCTTGAGGCTCAAACTGCAATGCATAAGGGAAAGGAATTTAAGGGGCAACTGTTGGAGAGGTTTCAACCATCTCAAGGAAATGGGGAATGAGAGTCCCCTGGCTTCTAACCTGGAAGCACTTGTCATTGTTGTCACCAGAAACATGGAAAAGTTTAAACTTCTCTTAGCTTCTTGAATGAAGCTTGATGAGAGGCTCACGGGAGCAGTTCTAAGTGATAAGGGAGAGGATATAATGCAGAGGTCTGGATGACAATAAGTCCATATTTAGGAGGTGGCAATAAGTCCTGGTATCTATTTCTTTTGCTCCTAAAAAATGACAGAGAGCTAGTTAATTTAAGCTCAATGATCAGCATAAGTGGTTTTGAAATAAAATTGCATCATCACCTACGTTATCTTCTTTAGAAAAAAGCAAATTCTGCTGAGGACTGACAGATGCAGTAGCAGTTCAGAGGCGAGAACTTGAGGTGTGCTTCTGTTATTACGAGAATTATTTTTAGTGCTAGCAGATGGTGATGCTGAAGATGGAATGGAGGGCAGATTCTGAATGAAAAGAAACGACCTGACAATTTCCACTTCTCACATTGAGGGCAAGATGAAACTCTAAGCAGGGGGAATATGGATTCAGGTTCCTTACACTCATGAAAGTGAATGTATATAATACATTTAGAGTGAGAGTGAGATAGAAAAGAAGAGATGATGAGTGTAATAATAAATGGACCCTGCATCCTTTTATGTTAGTTGTCCTTCAAATGTATGAATATAATCTATCCAATTTAAATGAGGGGTTCCCGTTTACAATAAATGCGGAAGGACTGCAGGGGTATGGCTGGAAGCTGTTCGATGAAGAACCCTGCTTTTTTTTTGGGGGGGGGGGGGGGTTGGTCAGGGTGAGGGATACGTCTTGGTGCGGAAAGGAGCTTCCAGAGGAAGTTGGGGTAATTTGTTGAAATCGGTGGGTGGTGAGAGTATGGGGATAGGCAGAAAATTGGGTAATTTTGTGGGATGTTCCTTTTCTGCTTTATATAATGCAATTTCTGAAAGAAACCTCTGCTACCTATCTCTGAGTTGGTTTTTGGAACAACTTTGTTGTCTTGTCACCAGGTTTTAAGGCAAAATATTATGTTTGTGGCGCTTGTTGCTTCTGGATTGCTATCTTTGAACAATTTAAAACCCAACAAAAATCTTTGTGTACAATGTCTTATGTTTGGTTGACTAATCTGCCTGTTCTTTTTTCCAGGCATGAAGCTGATAAAATTTTGGTTGCCGTCTCGTCATTCCATGCAAATTTGGTGGTTCTCAAAGAGGATGCTTCCTTTTATTAGTGAACGTTGTAATAGCCAGATGTTTGTTAGAATTTACCTCCTCTTAAATGTAAGTCGGGTTTGTGTATGATTCCTTATATTAGCTAATACTTTTTTTTAGCTGTAACCGACACACTGTTGCAACCTCCTGTGGCAGAGGGCTTGTCTGTGGTCATTTTGTCAGCTCGACAGTGAGTGAATATTTCTGTGGAGTCATGTTGAAAGTATTGCTATTTGCTAGTCATTCCGTTACAACTTCCTAGTATATCTTTGTGGAAATTTAATTTCCATTTACAGTCAAATATTTATGATCATGTTTTGCAAAGAATGTACAGTAGTTTATAATTTAGCAACCAAAATTTATGATTTTATAATCATCTCAGGTCAAATATTACCTTTTGTTATGCCTATTTAATACACGAACGACTTTCGTTTTCAGCACACATGTTTACAAAAATTGTAAATTTGATTAGGATTTTGAATTCAAGTTCCCATTAATTCCAGTCACTGAAGTTCTCAAGTACCTCCACCCCCAACTCCGGTTTTCACTTCTCTTTGAGGATGGAGTGGTCGTATTTTAAGCATTTTATTTTATTATTACCCTTTTTTATCATATCTTTGCTGTTTGAATTAGTCTCAAGTGGCTTCAAGTATTTTAATTTTGAAAGAAAAAGAACGAGAAATCTTTAGAATAAGCATTTGTGGGGCATTGTATGGATTGTCATACTCATAATAGTACTTGCAATGAACATCCACGAAAAGGGATTATCATTTGACGAGGTTCAACTTACTGGTGTTGAGACCAATTCTTCTGTGTCAACAGAAGAAAAAAAAACTTACTGGTGTTGAGACCAATTCTTTTTACATATATTGGCAAGGACATTCTCTTATTGAAGATAATCTTATTCAATGTACTATCAAATACTAAAATGTTGATATCTTTTTTTGTGAGTATTCAATTATTGGTTCACCGCGAGGATTAACCTCTCCTATTAGACTTAACATGTGTTGATAGTGTTGAGACTAATTTTATCCTGCTTAGTTGTGACAGCATAGAGTTCCAAAAGGATAGTTAACGAATGGGATTGAGGTAGAAGGTGTAGGCTAAAACTGTAAAACCCACCTACCTAAGTGTCTCACTGTCTTGACATGTTTCAATCATTTTGATTTTTTTTTTTTTGCTCAGATCAATCATTTTGAATTACATGGCATTAAGATATATTAATTGATGTATTTCTCTCTCTATTTTTTTCATTAAAAAAAAAAAATAACTCTGGGAGATTAGATAATTCTAGACATTTGGGATTTTTATGCCTAACGAGGCCCGTAACCAGAGATTGGCGGATAAGTAAGGACTCATAGGAACTAGGTCCTTCTAATTATTACTCCTACAGTCCTACTGTATATGTATTTTTTGATATTATTGTTCGTATTGTTGGCAAAAAGATCTTAATGTAGCTATTAATCTTTAATAGAATATGACATTCCCTGAATTCCGGGAGGTGGGTTTAAAATTTTTGTCTTAGAAGTGAAACTAAATCTAAAAGGATTAGTCTTATTGGCTAAGGGTTTAAAAGTTCTACAATACTAGCCCTTTTAAACCTGTATCTATTTTTTTTTTAAAAAAAATATTTATATAATAATGATATTATTAATTTTTTATACTCTGTTAATGATGTTGGAAATATTTAGTTTTTATTTTTTTTAGAATTAAGTTTCATAAGAACATCTTATATTAAGAATTCTAAAAATTAAATTCATAAATATTCTTACTAATTTTGTGTTTATTTATTTATTTTTTAGTGATCGTTTTGCTCATATCTTGTGTTGTTTATTTTGTTAACCGCTTGCACTTTTCAAAATTCAAAACTTATGAAAATATTAATTTTGTTAAGTCTTCTCATTAATTATTTGCAATTGTGGAATATAAACAATGATTTACCTTTAATTATAACTTAGGGACTGCATTTGTTTGTTGTATGATGTTTATCGTTTACACCTTAATTTTAATAACACTTATGTGTTAAATTAAAACTTCAATTATTTTAATTTTATTTCTTTAAAAAAAAAAAGCTGAAAAAATAGCTACAGGGCCGGTTCTGTCCCTAATGTTCAAGGACATGGCCTCGAAAAATTATTATTTTTCTTTAATCGGATTTTAAAAAACCAATGCTTTAAAACCCTGCTTCGTGAAGGGTTGACTCTTTTTACCGACTCTAATCACATTAGCTAGATCTCTAGAGACACTTGAGATTTTTGCACCGAACGAGGCCCATAACAAGAATATGGGATAAGCATTGACATGCAGTCACAGACAAATAAATCGGGCGCACGTTTTAAAACTTAATATCTTCATGCCAAGTACCAATCTTGCTTTGAACTTGCTAATATCTGTGCAAACGACAATTTATACAGATAATTAAAAAGCGTACCTAAAGCTCATAATGGTTCCGCCCATATAAAACGACAAACACAAATAAATAGTGATGATATAGAATAGATTAAAAATAATAGATAAAAAGAAAAGAAAATTAAAGTATCTGATTTATTAAATGATATCTTTCATAAATATCTGGTGCTTCACATGGGAGGGTTCAAAGACTTTAAACATAAACCCGACCTCCTAATTTTCTAGCCACTAATCTCAATTTATCATGCAACTTTGCTCATTAACCCCTTAATCTCGCTCACTGTCTCTCTGCTGGACTTTCCTCTTTTGGAAAAGTAAACATTAACATTTCCAACTCAAAGTTTCCACTTTTAGCTCCCTGTTCACCTCACGCGATCTCGTCACTGTCCTCATCACACCACTTGTAATTAAGGATTCTACATGTGATAATCAAATATCAGAATGATTTTCACCAAAAAAATAAAAATAATAATAATCAGAATGATATACTTTTTGTATTTGTGCTGCTCTCTTTCCTAGTAAACTTTTTCATGTATTGTGAGGAGTTTAAAGTGCAAATCATGTTATTCATAATAATTAAGCAAAACATTCTTGTGAAATATGGATTGCTTAACTCTACCGTTCATCATATGAATAATTATTTTTTCCTTTCATTGTGATTGTGGGAGAGATTTTCAACCATTTTTACCTTTGAATAATATTTCCATATTTATTATACCAATTAGTCGAGAAAAAATATTCAAACAAAGAGACGGTTATTGTAATTAATTATATGCAAACACACACTGAAGTTTAATTTTATTTGCCCGGCGAAAAACGACAAGGAAATGTGAGGCCACGCGCTGTATAGGTAGAGGGGGATTGTAGGGACACCATAGGGATAAGGACGCAATATACATATACACACACGCATGTGTAATTTATAATCATGGGTTTCTAAGAGTAGAAATGAAATTAAGCGAGTTTAAGGAGGATGGTGATGCGATGAGTGGGAAATTCTTGTTTAGGGCTTAGGGACGTGTCCCTTTAACGCATTATTAATTAGTTAGTTGTTTGAGTTTTTAATATAAACCACCCCCAGTTTGAGAAAGTTCTAAATCATAGTTTTAGAAGTTTTTTTTTAATAAGTTTAAACAGAGCTCCTTTCACATACTTACTTTATAAATCATAAAAATATTTTTAAAATACTATAATAAGTACACTTTTGGTTTCTTTTCAGCCAAGTAACTCCGCAAATACTTGCCATTTTTAATTTAGCATTTCCATTTTTTCTTAATGAAAAAAATATTATTATATTCTTTCTCTCCTCATTAATTCATAGAGTCAGGTGATCACACAACCCCGGGTGGAAAAGTGGGACTTGACTTCTCTCCTTTTTTTTTTTTTTTTTCACTCCCATCCTTTATCCTCTTTATGACCATTGGATCAAGATCTAATGGTTCACATTTAATGGTCCATATAAAAGAAAGAGAGAGAAGGATAGGAAGGAAATGGAGAGAATTATGGGGATGGAATTAAATATGGACTATTAGATCTTGATCCAATAGTCATAAAGGGGATATAGGATGAGAGTAGACTAGAAAAGAAAAGGGGAGAAGCCAAATTCAGAAAAATGCTCTTTGAAAGTTTTTCTTAAATATAAGACTGTGAGTTCCACCTTTTGTGAATATGATGAGTTTTTCCATTGGATGAATGAATGCAAAAGTTTAAAAAAAGGGGATTCCCGAGAGTCATGATAACTCCTTGAGTTTTTTTTTTAAAATAAAAATACTGTACAAGTTATTATCATTATTAATTACTACATCCAGTCCTAAATATAAGATTTAGTTTGTCGTGTAATTTATACTACAATATCCTCTATTTATAATCAGATGAGTATTATGTATTTCTGTCTCATAAATTTATGAAATTCCAAAAAAGAAAATACTCAAAAGCTTGCAACAGGTGCAGCATGAACGTTGTTACTTCCTCCTGTCCTAATTATAATAATATTTTTGTAGTGCAAATTACATTACAAAAATTTTCCTATAATTAGGACTAGAGATAGTATCATTTTTTGCACTAGAACCTATCATTATATGTTACTCACTTAAGAGATTTTTAGTGTTTGCACTCCCTTTTTAGTGTTTTTCCTTAAAATATATACTTCCCCTTTCCTTTATATAAGAATATGAGAAATCAATCTTGATCATAAAATATAAGATATGTTATATGGTTTTTGGGGTTTACACTTCTCATGTTGCATGAGAAAAAAAGATTCCTACACACATATGAAATGATGGGACCCACATCTTTTTGTATCTATGACATGAAGATACACTTCTCCTACAACATGAGAAGTGTATTTCCCACAGTTTTTTTTTAAAAAAAATTTGTAATTATTGTACTAATTTACTCCTATTGGTACTCACTTAATAGTGGTTAAGGAAATTGTTCAAAAAAAATAATGGTTAAGGAATAAAAGGAATTAAAAAAGATGAATGAGGTGTTTTAATAAATACATGGCATGTTGATTAAATCAACAACTAACTTCCATAATAATATAATCAAATTATCTAAATATGTCCAAAGATAAGAGAAAGTATAAAACTACGTATTATATATATTATTTGTCTTTTAATCTCACGGTTTTCCTCATTCTTAATTACATCATGATTTTACTTCTGCCCACAACCAGCATTGACATATTGAATATCAACATAATCTAAAATAAACTGAATTATCAACAATTTATAAACAGTGCTAGCTGTTGATTTCTCAAACTATAGATAGTCAAGAAGCGCAAGTGTTTAATACTTTATATTTCCTTACACAAACTTCATTAGTGTGTTCATTTAGTCGACAAATCACACGACAATTTGTACTATCCATTAATAGCAAGCTCTCCTGCTTGTGACACGAGTCCCATAAACATAGAACCAACTATTATGTATTTACTTTTCTCTTTATTTTAGATCAAATCATTTCAGAGCATCCAACATGGGAAGAAGAAGCTGATCTCCAATATATGATTTTTGCTAATCCACATGACTTGAGATATTTTGTTTTAGTTCAAGTCAAGTCCTTTTCATCAATATATCGCTATTGATGATATCATCATTTTTCTTTTCTTTTTTTAGTCTCAAACTTTGAATAAAGGCTTAAATGAAGTTCAGAAGAAGTGCCATGACTCAAAATTCTGGATGGCAAAAATATTTATTTTAAATCGTTCGTCTCGTGTTTTAACAAATTAAAGTTCATGAGATCACCCAACAATTGCATGTAAGCTTTTTTACGGAGATATTAATTGTATGATTCATTTTTTATTTTTCAAAAAAATTAAAACAGATAGTTAAAACTTAGAGAAATCAACATAAATATGTACATGGTTGTCAAATCCATGAGTTTAAGCAAAATTATGACAATAACACAAACACACAGAGTAATTAAACTCGTATTGTAAATTTAGAAGAGTTTTCCTTTATTACTAAATAATTAAAAATTGTCGATAATTTAGTTTAGATATATTTCAAATCATTGATTTTTTTTTTCTCTTAGAATGAAAAGCAATATTTTATAAAGTAAAAGATAAAATGTTCAAATGCAAGTACAATAGGTGGGTCCCTTAGAAAGAAACCCCTTAAAAATAAAGAACTATCATGAGAGAGAGTATCATATCATTAAAACTAAATCCATCAATGTTCATGATTTCTCGTACTCAAAACGCATTCTGTAAATTGAATTCAGCCCAATACTTAAAGCTTAACCAGCTCAATTCATAAAATCGGTAAATTCAGGAAAGAATAAGAAGCATCCATTGTACCAACACTACTAGTAATACAGTGATATTGGGAGTAGTCTCCCCCTTTAGTCCTAGGTTCAATTCCCCCCTCCCCGCATATGTATCCAAAAAAAAAAAAAGGAAGAACCCATTGTTTTTAAAAGGGGAGGATGGGTTTGAAAACTAAATAGTGGTAATTCTAAGGGGGAAATAGCTAGAGATGTCTCCTATATTGCCTGTAATATGTGGAAATATCGACGTAATTTTATAATGTCATTCGATCTGAATACTACATGAAGTTTGTAAGTCTAATGAAGTTTGCAGCTAGCATAGATCTAAAAGTGTGATGACACAATTTTATAAGGAGTTAGAGGTCTAAATTTATCCTAAAAGTTTTTACTTAATAGCAATGTTAACCTTGAAAGTTTTTTTAGATTCAATATTATCCTGAAAGTGTTAAAACGGAGCAATATTACCTTTTTTGTTGAAAAGTTAATGGTCAAGTTAGTTTTTTAACGGTATGAGCAACATTACTATGTTTTAAGATGTCTGGTGTGACATTGAACCTGAAAAAACTTTTAAGGGAACATTGCTTTTTAGCAAAAACTTTCAAAAGACAAATTTGTGTCTTTACCCATTTTATAATATATATCAACATAAAAATGGAAAACTGTGAACTTGCAACTTCACAAGTCCAAGAATAGTGAAGATATGTATGTGCGTGTGTCTAAACTAATAAATAAGGTGTAATTTCCATAAATAAAGAATAGCATGATTTATGCTTATATATATGTGCGTCTGTATTTATGTATGTTTTATATTAATTATATTGCTTAGACGCAATTTTTTTAATTACGTATAGATAAATTTAATTTCATGAATGCACGCTATTTATAATTTATCGATAATACATGTTTACAACTATGGATTTTCATTTTGAATATATATCAGAACATTAAAGTGAGTTTTCCAGTGAGAACATAATTAATAAAAGAATTAAGTATACGTTAAAGATCTTTTTTTATATGGACACGGGATTCACTTATTGGAGGCAATCTTGTTTGATACATTGTCAAGCACTAAATGTAGACACCTCGCTCTCTCAGTAGAAGTTCAAACATTGATTCGCCATATTGTAAGAGATTGACTCCTTCAGTTAGAATCAACCCCGTTGGTCCACGTTAAGGACTTTGCAAGATGTTGAAATGATGATAATGATGACCCATGCACTAACCACATGCTACTCAATGCCCACTATATCATCTTATATAGACAACATTTTCGTCACCATTAATGTTCTCCTTTATGTTCCTTGTTTTCTAATTTTCCTTGACAGCAAATCAAGTATCTATGGTCATTAAAAAGTTTATACATTTCCTCATGATCATGCGTGGTAAATTTTTATGGCTTGAAATATAACCTATATTATTGATAAATTATAAACAATATTATTTATTATAAGTTTTATCATATATATATATATATATATATTGACGATATTGTGTGTGTGTGTGTGTTTTCCTTTCTAAATAATAAGAGTTTCTTCGTGAACAAGAAAATAAAATCTCAGGACAAGTTTGGCATCAAAGCATAAGTGATGCTAAAGTGTAAGGGAATCCTCCCAAACTAAAGGAGAATTAAATTACACACTCACCTTTTAATTGTAAGAAATTATTCTAGAATCACAACATGATTAAAAAGTGCGAGAAAATAGTAGCCAATTTTTGATAAAATGGTCTCTTGTCGAAACGTGTTTTCAAACTTTTGTTGAAGCCAGTATTTATGCTGTATTAAAAATTATAAATTCATCTAGTTTTTTTTCCCCAACAAATCAACATTTTTTATAGAGGTCAATTTTGCAGTTAAGATTTTATTTCATATACAAATTTAAGTTGAGCTGAAAATATAAAATGTAACTTATGAATCATGATGATTTCAAAACGCAGAATATTCTGTTTGTTTAAAAAGAAGAAGATAATATGTTGTATAATTGAAACATGATCTGAGAGGAAGAAAGCACTTTACCTTTTATGTTACTCCCTCCGGTCCTAATTATAAGAGCTAGTTGACTTTTTTGGAGAGATTAAGGAAGCTAATTAAATTACTTTAAAGTATTTTTATTTTTATTTTTTTTTCAAACTAATTAGTTTAACTAATAAACTAATATATAATCTAAGGATACACAACATATGAAATGATTAAGTAACTTATTTAGTTTCCTTAACCTCTCCAAAGAAAGTCAACTAGCTCTTATAATTAGGACCGGAGGTAGTATAATGTTCAAGTTGTAAGCTTTGCCGAAACCAAGTTCTAAACCAGCCGGTAACTGCAAATTTAACATTATTTAACTACACACACACGCACCTCACTTTAGATTGGTAAACACAAACCTCTCCAAACCTTTTTTTAAGACCATATTAATAACTTTGATGGGATTAAGGAAGTTACTTAATAGTAGTTGAACATAAAAATTGTTAACCACTTTTCAAAACAACCCTTTAATTGGTCGATATAGTTAATTTTGGGTGAGAGATGGCCGGGAAGTATGATGAAATAGTCAAAAACAAAAGAGACATGAATATTCTTGTGAATAAGGCCGGCCGGAGGGAGCATTTGATTTTATTAACCAGTTATGATTTGTTGTTTTTATTTTTGGCATGCAAGCCCTTTTTTGGAGAATTTTTTGCTTACGATATAATGCCATTTTGGAAAATTGGGCAAGTGTAATTATGTCCTGAATATATAATCAGAGCTTCGAATAATATCTTAAATGAAAAATTGTCTTTTTAGGATTAACAGAATTTAAAGGTTCAAATGAAAATGGGTCGAACCTTTAAATTAATAAAAAAGATTGGTATTTTTAAGATTAACATTAGTACAGAATCCATGTTCTAGTGAGTGTTTGGAAAGTACATAAATATATATTGTCAATGCCTTCTTAAATTATGAGGATTATTTTAATTGTTAGTATGGTCACTTATATTCATAAAAGGGAAATAATTAAAAGTATTTATAAGAAGTTTACGTACTTCTTTTTTTTGCTCCCGGTACGTACTTCATATACAATTACACTCTCTTGTATTAATATCTCCAAACGCATGAAGAGAGAATATCCAATTCATGTTTACTCCCCTGTATCCACGTCTGGTTAAAAAGTTGACGAATTGACCGAAAAAATATAACATAACCCTATCTTCATTCTAGAAGATATATATACAGATAATTTTCATATTTTCGTTTTCGCAAGATGCTCCTTACATTATTATATTTTGTCGTTGTCCTCACATGTTTTATTTTTTATTTTTACGAAGCAAAAAATATAAAGAATCTGGATATAGATATTTTTTTACCACCCCTGGTTTTAACCTTTTCCCTCTTGTAAGTTGTAACAGTGATCGAAAACTACTGAAGCATGAGATAGTTTTGAAATATTGATCTCATTTCTCATTTCGACAACAGTATATATCTGCAGACATATATTGCATGTGCCCTACATAACTCAAGCGAAAACGTAGAGACACATTATTTTACCATTCGACCACCTCATCACCTCACAACATACATATATATATATTTGTGTGTGCATGTATATATGTATCTATATAGTCATGCATGAAGATGACTATAGACATAGTTAGGTACTAATTAAGAAACAATTTGTGGCACTAATTCAAAATTTTATGACAATTAATAAATTTTATCATGTATTTATTCTCGCTCTATTTAAACCCTCCCCACCCCCCATTATGATTTCAATGTCTCTCTTCACCTTTCTTCTTCTTCCTCTCTTCTCTCTCTCTCTTTCTCTCTCGTACACATACACCATCAGATCATCATAATGGACAAGAAACCGTACAATTCATCATCATCGTCATCATCTCAGGACCCAGAAGTGAGAAAAGGACCTTGGACCATGGAAGAAGACTTGATCTTGATCAACTATATAGCAAATCATGGTGAAGGTGTCTGGAACTCCTTGGCTAAAGCTGCTGGTATGTGTGTGTGTGTGTCTAGTATCTCTTTGTTTTTTTGGACATGTTTTAATTAGTACTCTCTTTCGTTGGCAAATCACGTTGTTTTCGCAGGTCTTAAGCGAACCGGGAAGAGTTGTCGGCTCCGGTGGCTAAATTACCTTCGTCCTGATGTTAGAAGAGGGAATATTACACCAGAGGAACAACTTTTGATCATGGAGCTTCATTCAAAGTGGGGAAACAGGTGATGAATTTACCATATATTTATACACACATATTCGCAGGTCTTTGGTGCATATTAACTTGATGCAGAAGCTAATGATTTTGTTCGAAACCAAGAAAATTAATTAACTATAAAGGTTTAACGCCTTGTGTTTCGTATAATAAAGGATTAAACAAGTCGGTCCCTCTCTCTCTCTCTCAATTCCTGTTTTGTGTAGTGAAGGTGGTTTTTGAGGGCTGTTGAAAAGGGGAAAGAAAGAGAGTTTAATTTGACGATGGAATTGTAGCCAAGAAAATATTGATCAACACATGGGAAGTTGGGGAGGCGGGGTTTCTGGTTTTGTAGAACTTAAAATATTGGCCAAAACTACTTTTTTTTTCTGAGTTTTTTTTTTTTTTTGGTTCTTGGTGATATGATGATTCTGAGTTTTTAATTAGAGCTATTCATATATGATCCATAGTGATTGATTTCGCCCACATATATATGTAGATGCAAGAACAGTAGGGTTTTCAAATTTTCCTTAGGAAAAAGAAGGAACTTGAGGTTTTTCCTTTAAATGCTCCATGTTATTACTTTCCTTTTGCATTCACTACTCTTTTTCTCTCCCTCTCCCCTAGTTATGATACGATGAGGGTGGAACATATTTGCTATACTGTGGACCTTCAAGTGAAAGAAACCCTCAAAATTATCTGAGAGTTATTGGATCCCTAGTGCAACAGCGCAGTGAATTAAAAGGGCCTGATTTGACCCCAAAAAAAAAAAAAAAAAAGGGCCTTATGTTTATGTTAGATGTCTTTCCTTAGATCTCTTCTGTTTCTGAATTTTCCTCCAGCTCTTTTTAATATCCGATGAACACACAGTTCATCAAATGCAAGCTAAGTTCTTTCTTTTCCTCCAAGATAGAGATCCGCTGCTATCAGCTGTTGCAGAATTTGATTTTTGAAAACCCATATGTTTTCTATAATGGGTTATACGGCGGAAAGATAAAGGTAGAGATAGAGATAGAGAGAGGTCGGTAAATAAAAGATAAGGGACCCCAGAAACCATTATGATATTGTTTTCATCTCGCTTCATCTAACTGATGAAGAATAATTGATTTGCTAATATATAAAGTAGAATGTTTGCAGAAGGAGGATATATATAGACTGCGTATACATATATCACAAGATAGAGGGGGAAGATACTGAGAGGATATATACATACAGATATATAGGAAAAAATAAGTTACTTACATCTTTCAATAGAAACTCTAGCTATGAGCTAAGTAGTAGTATTATTTTCTTATTGATTATTTACTAAAGCTGCTTGTATATAAGAAAGCTGTTTTAGACGCATCATCAGACGGATATTTTGAAGAACTGGGATACTCTATATATATGGGCGTTGTAAATAAGAATGAAAAATAGATTGGACAAGAGAAATTTCCTTTTTAGGCTGAACTAACAGAAGTGGGTCACATGACAATTATAGCCTTTCTCATTCAGATAATGAAAAAGAAAAATTAGAGGAATAATTTAATTTAATTGACTCACAAACCATTATTCTGGCCCTTATTAATGGCAAGGCGCTTGGTCTATCTCCTTATAGATAGGGAATCAGTTTTCATATGGAAGAGCTCTCCCTATTCATCCAAAGATGAGTAAATGATGAGGAGGGAAACTGGTTGGGATGAGTAGGAAACTTTTTTATCTGGACCGTTCAAATTTTTTTTAGTTTTATTTTTTTAAAAAATTATTTTAATGGGTAAAAAATCTAATATAAAGATAATTTCTTAACTAACATATTTTTTAAAAATGATTTTTTCATTTAAAAATCAGCAATTAAAAAAAAATTAAATCTAGACCATCTAGATTCCATCTGAACTATCCAGATAGGGGAAGGGCTCTCCCTACTCATCAAACTAGTTCCTTATTGATAGAATGCCCTACACTCACTTAAGGCTTAGAGTACTTACGCTTATAGCAGATATTAAGCACTCTTTATATCCTTTGCACACGTACACTTCTGATTCAAAACCTCCCTATCAAAAACAAACCAAACAGACTCAAAAGAACTCCAAACTTTGAGAAAGAAAGCGAATATGCAAAGCTTCAAGAAAACCCTATTTCAGATCAAAAGCTTCTGTCATTACATATAGAAACAAAGTTTAAAAATAAACTAGTTTTATCTGATGCTAGGGTTAGAGAATCTCATTTCAAAAACACAACTTTTGGCGACTGAAACAACAAAGATCGCAGAGGGAAGTGAGAAAAGTAATGTAGAGAGAGAGAGAGAGAGAGAGAGAGAGAGATCAGAGAGTAGTGGGGAAGGAAATTAAAGAAGTACGTGTGTGGATTGGAGCATACTTTCTCTGTAGTAGCTTAGTGTTGAGAAATCTGAGATAACTTTGATCGAAGATCAAACGGAGAGCTCCCTAGGTGCAAAGGCAAAGGTGTCATATATATATATATATATATATATATATATATCATATACTAAGTACCAAAGGGGACTTCTTCAAGCATCTCACAGCTCAAACTCTATTGTCTTTTTATATATCTCACTCTGGACACTCTTTCAATCTCAGCCATGGAACATGCTCTCTACCACTCCTACTTATTAATGTCTTAAAATATTTTTCTAGACTGATTTTTTTGCTGCATATATCTATGATCAAAAGGTTCTATACTAGTTCACGTTTTGCTCTAATTGCCCCTCATCAGCTACCTACATATACACACTGATAATAAATCAAATCTTCAGTGTAATATTCAAAACGTGCGTATCATCATATGTTTTTTCTTGGTTCGGCTTCAGCCAAAGGTACAAGTCTAGAATATTCTGCTGATACTATCCCAGAGAAAAGAAACTGAAAATATAATAAATATATCCAGTTATCTGTCACTTTCCTTGAACATAATACATAAATAAAATAAATAATGCAGGTGGTCAAAGATTGCGAAGCATCTACCAGGAAGAACTGATAATGAGATTAAGAACTATTGGAGGACTAGGATTCAGAAGCACATTAAGCAGGCCGAGAGTAGCTGCTCCCAGTCGCAGCAACATCAACAACACGCGCAGCTAAGTTCTGAGACGGCAGATCATCAGCAAGCCAGCAGCAGCCACGTGTCCAACACCATGGCTGATTCTCAGCCGATGGATACCTACTCTCCTTCCTCCTTTAATCATCAGGCTGCTCTCGCTGACCATCAGCCCTTCCCTACCAATCCCTTCCCCACCGTACTGGATCAGTCCTCCTTCAACTACTGGAGCATGGACGATCTCTGGCCTAATATGCAAATACTTAACGGCGATTAATTAAACTAATTAATTATTATATACATAATAAATACTATATATGTATGAAAAAAATTATCTCTTTCTCAGCATGTCTTTATTTTATTAGGCTTCCATGTATTTGTAGACGGGTACGGACGTGACTACGTAAGCTTGGTGTTTTTCCTACCATATATATGTTTTAAGAACTGCATATCGGTATGGCTTGTATAATTAATAGGAACTTATATTCTTATTATCTGCATATTATCTCTCTCTTTACATAACAAAAATGGGATGATGCGAGTTTGAGGAATGGACGTGAACCATTAATTAACCATGAACTGGTTTGTATATTCTCCGTATATGGCAGTTACGGTACTTAATATAGCAAATATTTTCATTATCTCAATGATTATTTCTGTCTCATATATATGTGAGTGTGTGTGTGAGTGAGTGATTTGCTTCTAGCCGATTAATCATTGTTCTTATATATAATATCTAGGTAGCCAGTTTAGGGAGTTTAGACATCCACAGGAGTGATCACTAATGAGGTCAGCCAAGGGAAGAAAAAACATATGGCCAGAAAACGCTCATGGGGGGATAAGATACTTTTATGAATCGTGCCTAACGTGTTTGTGATGTTGAAAATATTTTGAGAAACAAAAAAACGTGGGAGTACGCTTGAACTAGTCCTCTCTTTCTTTTTTCGTATAAAAGGAACGACAAGCCAGCAATGCATGGGCGTGCATGATGATCAACTTGCATTTACATCCCCCAAGATAAAGAGATTTGCCCATACCCCCCGCCTAACTCAGACCATTACATACTTGACACGTGGATTATCAGCCACGCACTTATACTTACATACAGACATCATCAAACCTCAAAACTCTCGTATATCCTGAAATTAAGCTGGCCGGAGTACGCTGTAGCCTTATACGATGAAGTCCTCATTCACATGTCCCTCATGACCATATATAATAACAACATGTCTTTTCTCTCAGCTGTACGTTAACCAGCAGAAAGTTGAAAGGCTATATTATATAAATATATTAATTATGGGATAATAAGAAGTGATATATGTGTGTGTTTCCATTTAGTGAGGGGGTAGTTAGGTGAGGGTGACGACATGTAATATTATAATAGAGGAGGAGCATTGAAGGAGGAGTGTACCGAACTTCAACTTTAGAGAACTTATACAGACAGAGGAGGAAGAGGGTGACGGAAGAGGCTTGTCTTCGGGTTCTGTTATGACTTAATATAGGAAACTAGGACCCTCTGCTTTTGTGGCCTTCGTCGTCCCCAAGGGCCCCACCACCACCTTGTACGGTCCTCGAGGATCTTCCTCACTTAGAGGGGCCCACACAAAAACCTCGCGACGCTTGTGAGACGCTCGTTGTATTCGGTCACATGTTTTGTGTGACAAAGAATCGAATTCCGATATGCCATTACTTGCATGTGATTGATAAGGATAAACCACGTGGGAGGTCGGCTACTAAATGGGAAAAACGTGTGCATTTGGAATATACATATTTATATTTATATAATGCTTCGTGGGCCCCTTCTTATTTACTACTCCCTCAATCATTACTATATGCTATCGCTTCTCCCTAATCTTTTCCTTGCAGATTTTTTCCCCTTGTCTCTGAATTTAATTTTCTGTATATCACTCCTACTAAAACTACTATTACTATTATTAAACCACTACGTACTACGTACTACTACAACCTTATTGCCCGAAGACTTTTCCACCCTTAGCTTGTTATCCTCAGGGAAAGGAAGATGGCAGACAGCTTTATATCTTTTCAGAAGTGTGGCTTCCATTCGAGCAAAAAAAGAAGTGTGATTTCCAAAAGGAACGGTAGAACAAACAAGCACTAAAAACAAACACGAGAAAGAAAAATGATTCGTTTGATTGGAGTGATGTACAACAATTTACATATACATGCATGATGGAGAAATATGATAATCAGTCTTTCTAATTTATTTATTTATTATTTAGCCTTGTACAGAATTTACCACCTGATTGGGGTTGCATTTTCAAACAACCTGACTTGCCAATGACATCTCATGGCTTTCCAGCGCCCCTTCCCAGGAGATTTGGCCTTGGTCCGTCTTTCTAGTACTACTACCTCCGGTCCTAATTATAAGAATATTTTTGTAGTATAAATTGTACTACAAAAGTGTTTATATAATTAGGATTGAAGGGAGTACTATTTAACATTTACTACTTTATCATGATTAATGGCTCCTTTGATATTAAACGTCTTCTCTCTGTTTTTCTTCCCGGAGAACCAAAACACTTTACATTGAAAGGAGGAAGAATCAACAATGAACATTATACATATGTACTATAAATTGGATATATTGTAGGCATCAGATTCTTCGTTAAAAAAAAAAAAAAACATTTTAGTGGGAAAGAAAAGTTTTTCAAGCCATGGCCATGTGCATTCTTTTCTTAGGGAAAAATCATAGTGAAGCCCTAAGGTACGGAAATAATAATTTTTTTTAAAAAAACCTCATACCAAATTCTCCTTACAAAAAAAATTCTGAAATTCTATATGTATGGAAAACTCAGAGAATTTATGATAACTTGCAAATCCATTTTGATAATGAGATTTTTTCATAGGGACATTTTAAAACTAATAAAGTCATTTTGACAATAGGATTTTTTTGTTAGCGGAATTCAGTATCTTATTCATAACTAATCTAGGGACTTTTCTGTGAGGAGAATTTGATATGAGACTTTTTTGTGATTACTTCCGTATCTTGGGAGCTCACTGTGATTTTTCCTCCTCCTCCTTCTTCTTCTTCTTTTTTTTTTTTAAAAGTGTTATTGGAGTTTTTAGGGGACTCGTAAAACAAAGAATAATCATGATGTCCCTTGGTGGCATTTGGGAAGATGGCATGACAAATTCGGAAGCAGATCTTCTCTTCATCATCATCATATTTTCTCTTTATATCTCATCTGCTCATCTAGACTGTTGATTGAAGAGATAAGAGAAAAATCAAAATAGTATTTTAACATTTCAAATCGATTGAACAGATATAATTTAGAGATTTATGAGAGTAATGAGAAAAACTCAACCTTAACAAATTCAGAGCTAAAGTAGCACTTATAGTATTGCTTTAACGAACTCTACAACAATGTTGAGTAATAAAACTGAAAGTTGGTTAGGTAATCGAATTTGTCCAAAATAAAAATACTTCCCACCATCTTGCTTATCTAGAGTTGTTGATAAGGGTAAATCTAGAAAATAAAAGTTTAATAATCTATATATTAATAGATGATTTTTTTTTCCTTCCTGTCATAACTCACCTAATATAAGAGTTTTAATTCAATGTATCACGCTGATTTAAAAAATCTAGAAAAGTGTTTGGTGTTAGTTGGGATACATAGCCTCCACTTTTGAGGGGGATTTGTATTTAAAACACAACAATCTTATTATATAAAAGACTTATAATTACAATTTAGACAGTGGAGTAGAGGAAATAACACTTTCATTAGTTTTGCATTGCTCTGGTGGGAGTGTGGAAGTATATAGTTAATTACTTGTATATTCCTTAATATAAAATCTATTTAAATAATTCAAGTAGATTAAAAAAAGTCAAGTAAATAAGCTAATGGTAATAACTATTTAACTATGCACGCTTTTACAAGGATAAACTTCAAATTAAAGCCAGTTTGGTCAAAAAAATTATTAACGATGCCGGATTTTATTTTTTACATACCTCACATCGGTTGAATTTTTTTGTTCTAAATAATTCTCCTCCAGTCCCTAATACAAAATATGTTTTATTGTGGTTCTAAATATAAAACATTGTTTTCATTTTTGTCAATCTTTTTACAATTTACCTCTATTGATACTCTTTCAACAATAATTAAGGAGGAAAAGAAATGAGGGAATTAAGAAAGATAACTTTATTATGTTTTAAAAAATATGCGATATTAATTAATATTTTTACTTTAATCAAATTATGTAGATATATCTTATATTGAGGACTATATAATGTTTGTTAGAGTCAGAAAAACATTAAACAAAAACCACACATTTGGGCTTAGTGGGTCCCAATTTTCATCGGCCTATGGGGTTAATAGCAAGTAGTTCTAGATGTAGACGGGATTTATTCTTCTTGTATTTACTGGGACAGTATTGATCCGCGAGAAATTCGGCCCAAGAAAAAAAGTAAAAAGTGGGCCTTCAATTCTTTTATTTTTAACAAACACAAATCAAAATTTTTATTTGAAGAGATACCCAGGTTTAACGTGTTTCGAAACATCTAATAAGAAGATACGTAAAAATAAATAGATAAATAAAACAAAATATTGGAGAAAAATCGGAAACATTTGAGATATTTTTTTTCTTACGTGCTTCTTACACGTTTGTTCTTCTAAAGTAGAGGGATGAGGCATTTTTATTTTATTTTTTATATATTTTATTTATTTAGATTTAATTATATGTTGCCTGAAATATTTTTTTTATACTCAGTATCGCAAAATAATTAGTTTTCAATCCTTCAGAAATATTTGTTTTGTAACTCAAGTATTCTGAAAACTAATTAATTTGAGATATTAGGCACATAAAAATTTTCAGAAAGCACTATACAATTTAATCTAAATAAATAAAATGTATTATAAATAATAAAAAAAATGTCTCATCCTTTTAATGGATAAATATGTAACAAGCACAAACACCTAATGTGAATCTAGAAAAATCACATTAAAAATTTTATTGATGATAGTAAGCCCATAAATTTAGTGCACATATAGTTGATCGAAATTCGTAACAATAGTCCCATTTAGATAATTTTTATTATTACAATTTTCAATAGGACTTTCCCCATATTACCAGAATAAAATTATTATAATAATAAATTTTTGATCCGTTCAACATCCAAAATAAATAAATAAGATCGCCTCAGTTTCCAAGAGGCCTTCGTATTCTTAGTTTTGCCGCATTTACATGAGCATGAATGGAAAAAGGGCCACAGCCAACAAGCTGGAGATTGAAGGAATCCAACAACAACGTCCTGTAGGTAAAAAGTATACTGTCTCTCGTCTGATTCTGTTCTATTTGCCATTTTTCTTTCCATTGTTTTCAATTTTCAGTTCAGAGTACTCCGTTTCTTACTCTCTATTGTTTTCTCGAATAGAACCTTTCAGCTCGAGAACATGCACACTCTACCATAGATAGGGGTCTAATCCCTTGAAAAATCTATACCTGCCGATCGATTTGACGAGATCGCTGGTAGTTGTAGTTGTAGTTGTAGTAGTAGTAGTTGTTGTTGTTTTTATTTTGTCGAGATCCATTTGATTTGCTTTGAGTTTTCCTTTTGGGCTAGGCTGTATCTTTTTCATTTTCTGGTTTTTTTTTTGTTTCTTTTATTATTGCAGTTGGCTTGATTATTTTAATGCCTATGCTCTTCTTTTTAATGCTGATGCAGGTCCGTCGAGTGCCGGAATTTTAACATTTCGCAATGCTGTAATTGGAATTTCAGCTGAGTTTTGGTATTCTGGACCTTGCCTCTTTTTCGACTCTGTAGTCCTTGATTTGAATACTCAATTTGTAGATGTGGTTATAAATACATATCTCTTTGTTAGCTTGTCATCCATTGATCAATGTTTAGTCTTAGAAATCTCTCAGCATGGTTCCTCTTGGCAAACTGAGATTACAGATAAACTCCAGCCGATACTCAACAACCAAAATCCTCAGAGCGATCTCATTATAGTGGAATGTTTGTGCAAAATCCTCAGAACCAGTATGAAAAGTCTTTTCTGAATTCTTCAGTAGAGTCAGAAAAGACTTCATACTGGTTTCTGGTAAGAGTACCAATCGTATTAGGAGGTGAGGAGGTGCAGACGATCCATCAATAAGTCCTTTTCCTCTATCTGTGGGCTGTAAAGGAAATTGGTGTAGAAGTTTTTGTTGGAGACTGGGGTGGTGAATGTATTTTCAAAGTGAAATAGGAAGGCGTAAGGGGCTGCGTGTACTGAGGTGGTTTGGCTCTTGGTCTGACATAGGTAATAGCAGGGCCAGTGAATGGTATAGAGGAAGTTGTCTGATAACTGGAGGTATTTACTGTGACTGGCTTCTTTTTGGAAGTTTTCTTGGGAGGATAGATTTATCTGGCTAAATGATAGGTAGATTGGAAGACCTTATCATAACTGGTCGAAATGGTAGGTGGAGAGTATATTGGGTAAGGTGGAGGATACGGAGATAAAGGGTTTGTGGAAGGAGAGGCTGGAGGATATTGAGGTTTGGCAATGTCTGCTTCAATCTGTTTCAACTCTTCTTTGATCATTGAGAGTTCCTGCTCTTTTTTTGTGAAATTCAGGTCCATAATGTCTCTGATCAATATACTGTCTAAGGTCAGCATCAAGCTGTTGCGCTTGTGAGGAAAGTCGAAGGTGTCACTGCTTGATTTCCTCTATAATAGTAATATAGTATTAACCTCAGTAGTTAAGTCCTCAGTTTTTGGAGTGAGATTGTCTAGCTTAAAGTCAATTCTGTGAAGGAATTTGTTTGGCTTACAGCATTCTCTGTATGCCAATTAAGAACTTCTTCAGCATGGGAAGTTGACTTATGTCCTTGAGGGGTGACTTCTGTGGCGGCGATATATGGTCATCTGGTCACTTTGGTATTTTCATTGGCTTGGACCTCAAGAGCTAGGAATTCTTCTTCATATGTGCCAGAGCATATTAGGGCAAGACAGGACCTCAAGGCCGTGTTTGTATTCTCTCTTCCATGAATCCAAGAGTATTTTTTAATTTTTAGTATGACTTAATTTTAAACTTCTCTTCTTCTGAAAGCCTGATCTTTTCAATATATCTTCCTAAGAGATTTTATTATGCCATGCATTTGCCTCTTTTGAGGATCCTGCGTATTAGAAAAAAATCTGACTTGATCCTAGGGAAATCTCTATTATAATGACAAAATTTAGTCTGAATGTTTGCAAGATGAGGTCATAATGTGTTTTGTGTGGCTAAGAAAGGCTTAGAAATGACTTTGACATGATAGCCTTGCAAAAGCGATTAATAAATTAAATTTTCATGCACTCATGAAAATTTTAAATGGTGACAAAGTTTTTTAAATACCGACACATTAAAGTTAATTTCTTAAATAAAAATGATAGAAAAAAATGTATCATTTTGTTATAAACGGTGTTAAGGTGATGATTGTGGTATTTTTCTTATTTTTATTTTAGTTTTAATTTCTTTTAAAAGATAATTAAATAGGTATATAATATCAATAATTCCAATTAAATCTCATAAAATATACACCTATTTAATCATAAAATATATACTCATCATAAGGCTAAATGAGCATTTTATAAAATTTTAGGGTGTGTTTGGCTCAATCCCATTACACTTGCAATGCAAGAGGAAAACAAACTTTCACGGTAATTCTTAACTTCGAAAAAGAATATATTTACTTATGAGATTTATGGTTTAGCTGTGATTTCCTCGATTTAGTTTTATTTTTTCTTGGATGAGGATGTCATCAATTGTGGTCTATTTTGGTGCCGGAGCAAATCGGTTGGATTATGATTTCGGAGATGCGTCTTAGTTGTGAAAATTCAAATGGCATCAAAGTTTCAACAGCCCTTCAGAAGCCAATCCAATATGTACTGCTAGTATAGCAATAACACTGATTTTATGTTGGTATTTGCTTGCAAATGGCTCAAATTACTCTGATCTATGATGGGATCAAAGAAAAAAACTTGGAGCAAGACTGCAAGATTATGACTGTTGTCTGCAGCAGTTGTTTTTATATCCTCCTAGCTCTGCGTAGAGTGTCGAAAAAACTATTAGTTACCACTATTGTATTAGTTAAGAATAACAACTACTAGCTTGTATCGCCACTCCTTGTTAATGATGAACAGTGAAGCAAAGAGCATGAGAAGATGAAGAAGACCGTTCAGTTGTGATTCATTGCAACTGGTATGACAGCTGATACTAACTATAGACAGTATCAAACTTTGGGTTGGAAGAATTCTGAGTTACAGCAGCATAAGAATGGAGTTACAGAAGGATGCTTTGCCATCAAAATTGGGAAAATTTACTTTACATGTTTGGCGATTAGGAAAGGTACACAGGTAGTAACATTTTTATGGAGAAATTTAAGCCATTTTTTTCTCATGCTAGATTATTTAACACTGCAATTTAATGAGATTTGATTGACAAGCATTAGTGTTTGGAAATACTATATATAAAACTTACCTTTTGTGCAAGTCGAGACAAAACTCCTCTCACATACTTACTTTGACTTGTACAAAACCTAAGTTTTGAAAAATTTCTAAACACTACCTAATCAAGGATGCTGCATATGACTCAATTTCTGGCAGGACATGTCAGTTTATGCACATTCTTCCATCTGAGTTTCAGGGGCCTTTATTTGAACTAGTTTCATATCAAACTTGAATATGCAATTCTTCATGCTTAATTTGCAACGTAGTTTGGCATGAGAAACTCTGTAATGCGTCGTACCAGAGCAAATAGCCTTCAGGGTAAATTCAAAATTCCTAACAAATTATCGCTCCTCCCATTTCCCTCGCGTTTAAAGAAAAGCTATAATGGACGAGGCAATGAATACTTAATTTCTGACTTGATTGATCTGAGATGTTACAACAGTTTTTTGAAGTCGTACATAAGAAGTTTTAGCTTTCCTATAAGAAAGCCTCTTAAGTGGCTTTTTAGTTGAGTTATGACGGCAGGTCAACCTTTGAGATATAGCACTAGGGCAGTGGTAGACTCTGGGATGGATATTTGGGGTGAAAGTATATACATTAACTAATTAAAAAATTTTATGAACAAATTGGGGGCTATGGCTTGAGGATAAATATTTGCCTATGTAAAAATATATTAAGTTTTACATTAAATTAAATCTATAAAAAGTTCTTAACATTTTTTGTTTTTTGGGGCCATGCCCCTATTGTCTATGAGAAGATCCACCACTTTGTAACTAAGGGCTTGGGGCATGATACTTAAAATCTCGATTTATCATCGTGATTTGATGTTTTTACGATTTTTTTATTAAAACGATTTTACTAATTTTCTAAAGGTTTTTATGTTTTTACAATCTTTTTACGTTAGGATTTTACGTTTTACGATTTTTTATTCTTGTTCCGATTTTACCTAAAATCTTGGTTTTAACTACTTTTTTTTTTGTCAAAGGATTTTAACTACCTTAGCTTGGGGAGTTTTGAACTTACCGTTCTGTCTGTTTTTTTTTTTTAAAAATGATGGTTATTATTTTTTCTTGAATGTGGCAATTTTTTGAAAATCTAAAAAAATAGTAAATTCACAATTATATGAAATAGGGTAATATATTAAAAATAATACAACAACAAACTTTTTATCTCACATGTCGACGGCAAAGATTGCATGATATTATTATATTTTTTCATCAAGATAATATATCAAAATAAAATTTAAATTATTTTTGAGTGGCCCATACTTAGGGTGTGCATGGCAACCATTCTGTTGCCCAGCACTGTTTCTGAGATGAAACAGTTTTTTCTGATTCTGTGCTTTGGAAGAGTTTTGAGAATCAGAATTACGTTTGTTAACCCATTTTATTTTTACCCCGAGAATCAGAATTACGTTTGGTAACACATTTTTCCTCCTCTTGTTTGGGAGTTAAAAAAATAGTAAGAAAGGAAGATGAAGGATCAATGAGTTATTTTTACCATTTTATCCTTTTCTTTAATAATTAATATAATTATTATACTTTACAAATAAACTTAAATTTAAAATTCCTAAAAAAATTATTTATGTAATTATTATATTCAAAAAATTATATATGTGGTGATAGCGGTGGTGGTGGTGGCGGTGGCGAGGGGCGGTGGTGGTGGGGACGGTGACCGTGGTGGTGGCAGCGGCGGGGGGCGGTGGTGGTGGCGGCGGTGGCGGTGGTAGTGGCAGCGGCGGGGGGCGGTGGTGGTGGTGACGGCGGGGGCGGGGGCGGCGGTGGTGGCTGGGGCGGCGGCGGCGGCGGTGGTGGGGCGGTGGTGGTGGCGGTGACGGTGGCGGGGCGGTGGCGGTGGGGCAGCGATGGTGTTGGGGGTGACAACGGCGGTGGTAGTAGAGCGACGGTGGTGGCGAACGAAGGTAAATTTCTGCTTTGATTGAGGGAAAAATAAATTCTGATTTTTTGCCCTGGAATAGAGAAGCTAAAATTTTTAGCTTCTTTTTTTTACTCCCTAGCACAAAAAATAAACCGGTTCATCTCGAGAGCAAGAAAATAAACCGGATTTACCAAACACAATTCCCATCCATTTTTGTTCCGGGGCATAGAAATTAAGAAAAAAGTCATTCTGGGAGTGTTACCATGCACACCCTTAAAATCGTCTTGATTATATTTTAATGGGAAAATCCATATGAGGACCTTTTAACAGAAAAAAAAATCCAAAAAAAGGCCTAAAGATTCTGAAAATCCTAGAAAGAGCGGGGCCTTTTATGATATAATTTCATTAAAACTTTAGTTGTTAACACGTAGGTCATTAACAACTATATCGGCCCATTTATCAACTTTATCCTAACAATTATATCAGTACCGGCTAACAACTATATCAGCTCCGTTAACCACTAACGTTTTAATGAAATTATACTAAAAAAGGCCCTGAGGCCTTTTTGGGATTTTTAGAATCTTTAGGTCTTTTTTAGATTTTTTTTTTGGTTAAAAGGGACCTAATATGAATTTCCTTATTTTAATTTTTCACCATGTGATTGTAAAAGCTAAATATTTAACAAATTTGTAATATTTTTTTGAAATGAAAAATAATTATTTTTTAAAATTTAATTGTAAAGGATAAATAATTAACAAAATATTTTGTTTTAACTTGGATAATACAATTAATCTTGTAAATATTCTTAATTTGTGTTGAAAACATTTTAATTCCCTTATTTTTGTGGCGGATACAGAAGCCTCATCCCCAAATCTTTTTCCCTTCAAGCTGATCTTCAATCAATCTGATCTCATCATCGTCCACAGATCCCAACAACAACCCCTATCTACATACCCATTCGATCGCATCTGACCGCCACTTGCATGTTTCTGATTTGTTTCTTTCAGTTTCTGTGGGTCCCACATGGTAACACCTTAACGTGACCCACACGTTCGGCGACGTCCTACATCATTACGGGATTTGGGATCGACGGTCTCGATTGTGCATATCCACCGGCGTCTCCTACATCTTGAGTGACACTGCGTTTGAAAAAAAAAGAGTGTTTGATTATCTCCTAGTCGACGTCGTTGTCGTCTTCATCATCGTCATCGGTCTCTCATTCACATAAAAATGAATTAAAAAATTATTGATTTCAATCCAAAAACAGGGAGGGAAAGAAAGACAATTTCAGGAGATGGGAAGAGCCTTTGTTTATGTGATTCTCGGAGGAGGAGTCGCTGCTGGCTATGCTGCTCTTGAGTTCGTTAAGAGAGGAGTTTCCCAGGGTGAACTCTGCATAATTTCTGAAGAACCCGTAAGATGTTTTTGTTTCTCTCTTCGTTGCGCTCGTGTCTTTTCTGCACTTGTCCGTCTCCTTCATATTTTCCCCAATTTCCTCGTGCTCAAGTGTCTCAATTAAACCTTTGTTTAAAGCTTTTGCGCTAACTTTATGGTGGATATGTACATGGCAATACTATCTTTTAGTTCGCGGCTTTGGTTGACCCGTTGAGGAATTTGTTCAGACATACAACACAACTATAATGTAGCATTATGTTTTACCTTGGAGCTAATTACTGCATATCTATTCAGATTTTTTGTTTTTGTTTTTGGCCTTGGTTCTTCATTGTTGCTGCACGTATTAGAATCTGCTCGACACCTTTATTCATTTTTTCTCTAGAAATAAGTGATTATCTTCTTTATATTCAGAAATATATAAATTCCCAAATGTGTAATGTGTTTCAGGTTGCTCCTTACGAGAGACCTGCATTAAGCAAAGGATTCTTACTCCCAGAAGGTATATATAATTACTCCCATGATAACTTATCCGCTGCGAACTTTGATTTGTGAAATTCCGTTGAATACATTATATGCTTCGTGTGAGCAAAAGAGGACATATGCTTATTCCGGATACTAATGGATATAGCAGGTCCCCTGGACCAAACTTATATTAATGCATTCTTTCATTTTTGATAAGCATTATATGAACTTTGCAAACTTTAAGACCCAGCTATATTGGTTTTGATACCTTGTGTAGACATCAAATATCAAATAGTTTTTAAGTAGGTCTAGTAATGAATACAGAGAAGTAAGCTATATAACGTTTTGATACGTTGTACGTTTATAAATATCCTCAAAAGTTGAATTCATGGGCACCTCATTTTGGCATCCGGTTTTTCTTTTCTTTTCAATAATGGAATTATTCTAATTTGAATTGTGTTTGTCAATCCAAGATGTTGCCCCATAAAATTGAATTCTCTATGCTTTGAGGATGATGGATAGCTGTACTTCACGTTTTCTTTCATCGTAGTGTCTTTTTCTATTTACTCTATTATTCTGTATGCTTTGAGGATGATAGATAAATAGTTTCTGAAATGCTGTTCAAATGTACAGCCCCTGCACGTCTTCCTGCATTTCATACTTGTGTTGGTGCAAATGGAGAAAGGCTGACTCCAAAATGGTATAAAGAACATGGTAATGAACTAATGATTTTCTCAAATCAATTTCTTATTTTTTACTTTGCAATTTAGCAAGCTTTCTTCCTATTTACCTTTTGTTTGTTTTTGATGGACTATGTTCTGAATATCTTCTTTGCAAGTGAGTAAAAACTTAAGCTGCTGCCGGCTTAAGTTTTTAGAATGATGGTTGGCTCTTCCTTCCTAAGGTTTAGTATTAGAGCCTGGGTTTGAATTTCTGTAAAAACCAAACTCATGCCGGCTCCAAATGCTAAAAGCTTAAGCTAGTATCAGAGACGCATCCAATTCCTTTAACCCAGAACAAACACGGCCCCCCAGTCTTCTCTGATTTTTTGGGTGCCACCTGGCCAAATCTGATGGGCACCCCTAGATGCAGGACGTATGAATGTATAAATAGTGGATTATGATTATTAACATGAGAAGTTGACCACAATTTTCACTTAGCTTTTATGTTAAATTTTTGAAGGTGTCAGAAAATCACCGTGTTAATAATAGTATATTTGATAGCTACTGATTGTGGAAACTAATGCATAAAAGTAGTGACTGATTATGTTATTCTTTGAATAAATTAGCTGGTACGATTTTATATTTTTTCATCCAGAGTACAGCAGCAAAATTTCTGTTGTGTACTTTTATGTCCATGGCACCTAACTTAGACTAACAAAACATGTTTCTCATACTTTGCTCGAGTTATGTCCTGTGAATAATATGGTTTATAGTTTGTTATAGATTTTATCATATATATTGATTCGCACCTCACATAATGCAGCATACTCCAGAAGCTACAACTCAATAGGCCATACCAATTATTAGTTGATTGGTGCTGGAATTGGGGGCGTGTTCTATTCTAGGGGACTGCATTGTGTCCATTCAAATCATGATAAGAGACTGCATAAGAGAATTCATACGTTCTACTGAAATAATTAAATGAATATCACAATTCACAAGTCAAAAAGAAAAAAAAGAAAGAAAAAAGGACCCAAATTAAATGCACTACCCGATGAGTTTCATATTTTGCTATTGATCTTCATGGACTAGGCCTGACTAATGAATGCCACTATATGGTAGTTTTCTTTTTAAAATTTCTAACCCTTTTCTTCAGCTAGTCTTTTTTTTTTTTTTTTTTGAAATTGGGGACCTAATGGTCCCGGGCAGGGTCGAACCCTGATACAAAGGCTGGATAAGCCAGCGTCATACCACTGCACTACCTGAGTGCTTGGTAGTCATTTTTATTTCTGATCAGATGGTTTCATGCTTTTTCGGAAAACATTAATTTTGTAGGTTAAGGATATTCCTCCCTGAATACCTACTTCTCACCGCTTCTATTTCCTTGCCAGGTATTGAATTAGTTCTTGGAACACGAGTCAAGTCTGCTGATGTGAAGCGTAAGACATTGTTAACAGTAGCTGGAGAGACCATAAGTTACAAGATTCTCATCATCGCTACAGGTGCTCGGGTATTGAAACTAGTCTCTTAGTGGCCTAATTCTTTTTACCAGTACATCGTGTTAACCTAGTGCTTGCATGTGATGGTTTTCGAAAGAGCAAGAGGGAATAGGTTTAGGCAATTTTACACATACAGGTCATGGTCATCACTGCCCTCAAGAAGACATACAGAAGGGAAGAACTTTGGAACATCTTTTATTCTAATAGACATAAGGAATAGCTTCTCCAATTTGAATGAACGGATTTAATGTTAATGTTGAACTAATTCAGAATAAATAAGAGAGGTGCTATATTAGAATCTGTTCTTTTTGTTATTAAAATATATTCTGAGAAATATTAAGTTTGTTTGCAATGTCAAGTGCAGGCGTTAAAGCTTGAAGAATTTGGAGTGAGCGGATCAGATGCTGAAAATGTTTGCTATTTACGAGACTTGGCCGATGCAAATAGATTGGTTAATGTCATGCAATCCTGTACTGGGGGAAACGCTGTTGTCATTGGTGGGGGGTACATAGGCATGGAATGCGCTGCATCTCTAGTGATCAATAAAATAAACGTGACCATGGTCTTCCCTGAAGCACATTGCAGTAAGCACTGACGATTCAACAATGTTCTGTTTGTCGATTCCTGTTTATGTCAGTTTGCATGCATCATAAGTTTAAACATGATGCTGCTAGAAACCTTTTGCCCCTGTAATTTCAAGATTACATGATATGCATGACTTAGATGTGGTGTTGATTCTACAGTGGGTCGTTTGTTCACTTCAAAGATTGCAAACTTCTATGAAGATTATTACAGATCAAAAGGAGTGAACTTCATCAAGGGAACTGTGCTGTCATCGTTTGATTTTGATTCCAATGGGAAGGTAATTTTCTTCATTATTTTTCTGCAATATTAACCTCTGAACCAGGAGGAACTGGCCTCTTATTTAATATTTGGAGGTAAAATCTCCCTGGTTCATCATACCTGCATCAAAAAACCACATATAGAGGTAATAGGTTTTCTTAAGAAAATGAGTAATAGATGGCACATTAGTATTGGTTACCTGTTACCAAAGTCTAGAGTTCAATCTCTGTCACCTTGCGCTATGTTAAATCTGAATTTCAGCACAAGCATTGGCTTTTGTTTTATTTATACTCGAAGCATAAAAATCTCTGATGTGTAGGATCTATCAAAGATATTAAAAAAGTAAATGAGCCTGCCCTTAATTGTTCGAATTCTTTAATTATCTGGTTGATGTTTTGAACAGGTTACAGCCGTTAATCTAAGAGACGGAAGCAAGCTATCCACAGACATGGTTGTGGTGGGAATTGGAATACGTCCAAATACGGGTCTATTTGAAGGCCAGCTAACTTTGGAGAAGGGCGGGATCAAAGTAAATGGAAGATTGCAGTCAAGCAACAGTTCCGTCTATGCAATAGGAGATGTTGCAGCTTTTCCTGTCAAACTATTTGGGGAAACACGTAGACTTGAGCACGTAGATTCAGCTCGAAAGTCTGCAAGACATGTTGTTGCTACCATTGTGGAACCGGAAAAAACAGGGGAATTCGATTACCTGCCCTTTTTCTACTCAAGAGTTTTCTCATTGTCTTGGCAATTTTATGGGGATAATGTTGGAGATGTGGTGTATTATGGAGATATGTCAGGCGGTGCATTTGGAGCGTACTGGGTGAGCAAGGGCCAGCTTGTTGGGTCATTCCTTGAAGGTGGAACCAAAGAGGAGTATGAAGCCATAGCCAAGGCCACCAAGCTAAAGCCTGAGGTCGAAGACTTATCTGAGTTGGAGAGGCAGGGTTTGGGATTTGCTGTAGCAGTTAGTCAGAAACCAACTGCATCTTCTTCGCCCGTTGACGTCGGTGCTACTCCTGGCCTACTTCTGGAAAAACCACTCTATGCTTGGCATGCTGCCGCCGGAGTTATTTTTGCCGCCTCCATAGCTGCGATTGCATATTCTTACGGAAGAAGGCGTCGAAGATGGTGAGATTTCTGACACGGAGAGGCTAAGTTGTAATATTTCTAGGCTTAGAATCTATAGGATTACTTCATTGTACCTGATCAACTTGATCCACCACCTCTTATCATGGTCCTTGTACCAAAAGGGAAATATATATATGCATATATGTTATTAATGCCGGATGCCCATCCCTCCTCGCGAAAGAATCACTGTTGTATCACCAAAAGAATTAACAATCACGGTCTCAGGTCCATCCGTTGCCTATAGAATCCATCTCCTTTTAAGGCATGCGGTATTCCTATGTTTTCTCTGCCAGTGACTGTAATAAACTAATAATCCTAGTACAGAAACAAGGAGGCAAAGTTGAATTTATCGACTCTAGATGCTTTAAACCGAAAATCTGCCGTTGGAAGAGGAATCATCTTTGTAAATAACTGTGTGCTGAAGAGAAAATGCAGATGCCGCCTGTTGAAGGTTGAGCATTTCTTCCCAGAATCATCTGTCTTGTAACTGTTTTCTTCGGAATCAATTTTTCCTAACAAGTTTAATACACTGACAAAAATCAGTGACCTCACAAGGAAGGGGCACAGGTAGCATGATTCTGGGTTCTGGTCTTGAGGATTCGACCCTTGGAATACAACATTAATAATTAATTTGTTCATATTAATTTTTGGAGAATGGTTTTAAAGACATACTCCATCTCTCCCGTCTTAATTATAAGACCTAGTTGACTTTTATGAAGAGATTAAGGAAACTAATTAAATTACTTTACAGTATTTTTATTTTTATTTTTTTCTTCAAACTTATTAGTTTAACTAATAAACTAATATATAATGTAAAGATACACAACATATGAAATGATTAAATAACTTATTTACCTTCCTTAATCTCTTCGGGGAAAGTCAACTAGGTTTTATAATTAGTACCGGAGGTAGTATAAAATAAGCATGTAAGAGGAGTTTTGTCTCAGCTTCTCAAACCACAGTTTCAGAGTTAACCAAACATGTGTGAGTTTGAATTAGCTTTTGAAAAATAACTTTTATGATATTAGTGTGTTGGGATGAACTCTTGAAAAATATTTTTAAGATTCATGACGAGGAGTTTTATCTTAGCTTCTTCTGAAATCACGATTTCAAAGTTAACCAAACACTTGAGTAGTTGGTCCATGCTACCATTCAATGAGGGTTGGAGGAGGAGGTGGAGGGGGAGCCGGCATCCGGCGGAGGGTTTGTGGGTAAGGTAGGTGGGGATCAATACAACCGTGCCGCGCGGATTGCTTGTAGCGAGGCATGGTGGGGAAGTCAGGAAAGGAGGGTGGTAGTTGGAAAGACGTAGGGGCATATCTGCGCGCGCATACGTTTGTGCGCCAGCGTATAAGCTTGAAAAAAACATATAATTTTCACATAATTCATTTTGTATATACAATGTTAATCACTTATTCACCAGAGTCGTACATCCTTAATCAAATCGTTATCATGTACAAAATTAAGCCTTTTGCTATTGTCGTTAAAAAGCAATAATTTATAGGAACCTAGGATCCGCGGGCGTAGGTCCATAATCAAATCATTATCATTCGATATAAATGCTGACTCATGAAATAAAAAAAATCTATCATCTTCAAGAAATGTATATTATTACTCAAAAATAAAAATGATATATTTATCCTAATTAAAAACCTAAAATCTCTTTATGCGCGCGCACACACACGTATTAGGTTTCTTTATTAAATTTTATTTTTATCATGATAATCTAAGTTTTTTTAAAACACTTTAAGTGAAATCCTTTTGTCATAATAATATAGATTTTTTGAAGATGTGACAAAAGGATTTCACTTAAAGTGTTTTAAAAAAAACTTAGATTATCATAATAAAAATAAAGTTTAATAAAGAAACTTAATGAGTGTGTGCGCATAGAGAGATTTTAGGTTTTTAATTAGGATAAATATATCATTTTTATTTTTATTACTTAAAATTAAAATAATATATTTATCCTAATTAAAAAATCTAAAATCTCTCCAATTTCTCTTCCTCAATCCTTATATATTCTTGAAGAAGGCCACATTTACCTTCACTGGCTTACCTATGGCTATTTCCGAGTATGTATATGTTGTACTCATCCTCTTCGCCGAGGGATGTATCATTTCGTTAATTATTGACTGTTACTTTTGGCTAGCTAACTATTATCGTTCTCGACGTAATGAGCTTTTGAAGCTCCTTCCCAACTTTACCTACACCTCCTCCTACTCCACCGCAGCTGTGTGTGCCATCTGCTTGAAAGGGTTCAAAGAAGGAGACGTAGGACGACTGCTTCCAAACTGTAACCACTTCTTCCATCACTGTTGCATCGATACGTGGATCCACAGACGCAAGACTCGTTGCCCACTGTGCAAAGAGGTCATCAATCCGAGAACCACATCGCTGCCTAAAAATACAAAAGCATCTCTTAGAGGAGAAGATCAGTTGGAGAATTTGTCGAATGTAAATCTTCCTTCAGAAATCTGGTGTCCTAGAAACACCAATGTTACAGTATTAAAACAAGTGGGAATAGAGATTCCTGAGGAAGACGATAAATAGAGCATGTGGTTATGCCCGCATACCCAAAACACTAGCTGAGGGATCTCTCTCTTTTTCAATTAATTTTTACTTTGTCTTGTTTATTTGTATTTAGTTATATCTTGCAGTTTTTCTAAATACAACTCATCCAATTCATATTGTTAGTTGTTTTCTTTGATTTGTAGTATAAAATCGAGATTTTGATCCTTTATCAGCTGGAAATATCAAGACAGATGTCAATTCATCTATTATTTTTTTTATATAATCAAGCTATCAAATTTTTTATATCTAATAATCTAATCGTATAATCAAGTTATCAAATTTTTGGTATCTAATCATCTAATCGTATAATCAAGCTATCATTTTTTTTTTAATTTTTTGGATCCAAAAGCTATCAAAGAAAAAAAAATTACACACTATATGTGTTGGAAATTATATAGATATTATACTATGATTATGTTATGCGTTTTTTTATTTATATCTCTTCATGTATGCTCTTTGATGTTTATTCTTTTGTTGCCTGATTGTTCCCTTTTGTTTATTATATTTGATATTCTCTATATTTATTTATTTTTTTCCTTATTTAATTTTTAAATTTTTTTCAAATATTTACTATTATATTTTCGTCTACCTTAATTCCCTCTTCTAATTGCCCGTTCACTCCATTAACTGCGGTATGATTTATGAAATTTTCAAGGCTTCTTTTTCTTTAGTCAAAATGTATCATTTACATCATCAACATGTTTGTTCCTTTGGCTGATTTTCTGTAATTTTCCTTTTTAAAATAAAACATTCTCTAGTTAAATGCTTCGTTATTTTACCGTTTCAAATTTGAAATACTTCCGATATCAATTAAACAAAGAAACTAATTGAAATAAAATATGTTTTAATTTAGGAAAATCTCATATAAAGCTACTTAAAATAGAAAAATTTTAAATCAGGTTGATAAATTCAATAAATCTTTAATTGAGTCATTACCCCAATTTAGAATTTTAAAATATGTATTAAAATAACTTTAATACCCTCTCCTCTTTCCTCATTAATGAGTTTTATTACTCCCTAACTTATGTTTTCCATGTAAAATTTTAATACAACAAAATATGTTTCGTTCAAATATATTAAGTAGCATGATAAGAATAAAAACCTACTATATTTTCAGTAACGAGTTTATTTTATCAGCATGAACAACTTTTTTTAAAGAAAAATTATAATATATGTCACTATAAAAAGGACATATTTTAGTAAATATATTAATTAAGTATGAATTTTACTATATTTTTTACAACACATATATATAGGTTTTTTTTTTTGGAAATTTTTATATTGATATAAACCGTTTTATGAAATTTTAAATGTATTTTACATCTTTTTTTGAAATATCGATAGAATTACATGAAACTTAAACGCCGTTTGTTAAAAAGGATAAGTAATATTACAGATTGATTTTAAATACTTAAAAAATTGAAATTGAAATATTAACTAACTTACTATCTAAAATCTCAAATGATTTTCATTTCAATTTAATTTTGTAAAGGGTGAAGTTGGTATGGAATATATATATATATATATATATATATATATATATATATATATATATATATATATATTTATATTGATGTTTTATCTCACCCGATAAAAATAAAAACTTTCTTTTCTTAAAAAAAAAAAACCTCACATTTATTTTTGGGAAAAAACTTCTCATGTTATAGGAGAAGTGTTTTCTCATGTCATAAATACATAAATGGTAGAACATATATATATATAATTAGCATTATATATATATATGTGGGTCCCACTATTTCTTGTGTGTGTGAGAATCTTCTTCTCATGCAACATAATAAGTTTAAATCCCTTTATTTTTTATCATTAATAGAATTAATTGATTTTCAATTAAAAATTATTTATTGATATGAGTGATACTATTATGGCGTGACATAGTTGAATTATTCTTCATTATCCTTTTAGGAAAAAAAATCATTTGATTTAACATAGATTAATGCTGATATATAAAGATATAAAGTCATAAAACAATAATACTTTTTAAGGAGGAGAGAGAAGAAAGGCTGGTAGAAAAGAGAGGAAGGGCATCAAAATCATTTTATACAGATTTTGAAATCCTAAATTGGGTTAATGACCTAATTAATGATTTTTTAAATTTACCAACCTGATTTATAATTTTTTTTATTTTAAGTAGCTTTTTATAGGATTTTCTCTTTAATTTATTGAGACTAATTAATCTATTAACTTTTTGAAAGAGTAAAATACTCTAACTAACTTTCTATTATACTCATCTTCTTAGTTGGTGCATGTATCATTTTATTATTAGCTTTTGGTTGGCTAACTATTATCGTTTTCAACGTAATGCGTTTTTGGAGCTCCTTCCCAGCTAACCATTATTGTTCTCTATGTAAATCTTCCTTCGGCAATTTGGTGCCCCATAAACACTTAATTAGCACGTTATAGTATTAAAACGAGTGGTAATAGAGATTCCCGAGGAAGACAAGAGATTGAGCATGTTTTTATGCCCGCATACCCAAAACACTAGAGGAGGGGATCTCTCTCTGTTTTTCTTTTCAATTAATTTTGAGAAAATTAGAATGAAAAATCTAGATATTTATGAAGAAAGACCATAAAAATTGTAATTATTTAGAATAGCCAAATATAAAAAGGAGAAATGATATGTGCAGTGACTGTAGGTAAGAGTTTTTGCAGTGAGGTTGATACTGCACCATTTTGTGCTATGTCGTCGGAAAAAAAAAAAAACGTAATAGCTATAATATCAAAAAATCGCGATGATTTATTGAGACAATGTTGATTGTGATTTCCAGCAAACAGACAAATGAAGATTGCGGTGATTTAATCGAAACAATAAATCAAATAGGTCCAATTTAGAAATTAGGAATAAAAAATATTGTATCAACCTCACTGCAAAAATCCTTACCTGCAGTCACTGCACATATTATAAGCCCATATAAAAATGTATAATTTAAATTACTATAATACCCATTTTCTGCATTCCCTTGTACATTCTCTTCCCCATTCTATTTTTAAAACTAATACAAAATTCTAAGTTTTATTGAATTAAACAATAGTTTTCTAAATTTTCACAACATGAATAGATATTTAAAAAAAAAAAAGGCGTTCTTCCATTTGTAAAAATTATATTTTTACAAATAAACCAATAAAGTTTATTTTAATACAAAAAAGGCGTTCTTCCATTTGTAAAAAAAAAATGGCGTTCTTCCATTTGTAAAAATTATCAAAGACCATTTGTAAAAAAGGTCTTTCATAATTTATCATATATATTAAACTAATAAAGTTTATATGATTATTTTTGTTTTAGAAAAAATTTATGTAGGTTAAAAATTCACGTAATATTAATAAAATAAAATAAAAATCTAATTAACCTATTATATCTTGAAAAATATGAAATAATTTTTATTTTTATTTTTATAAAAAGAGTTTAATTGACATCAAGGTTTATAATATAAATCAGGCAATTTGATGATATAAATCGGTGAAAATTAAAAATTAAGAAAAATAAGAGTTTAACCATTGTTAATTGAATAATATATTTTTAAAAAGGGTTTAATGTTTCTGTAGCACTCACATAAAAGTAGGTAGATTCTATTAATATTTTCTCTCTCATCTCTCTACAATGGGACTCACTCATTTTTATGTGAGTGCTGTAGAAAAAAAAGTTTGTGCAGCAACTGTAAAAACATTAAACCCTATAAAAAATATGATCATATTATGATGGTCAGTTTTAGTTTTAATTTTAGTTATATTTTTTAAATTAAGCTAAAGTATACTTTTAGTCCTATAATTCTAACACCATTAATTTTACTAACGGAAAATGCAAACTTAAATGATAACGGTGTAAATTTAAGTGATGATTTTACAATTAAATGTTATTAGGTTTAAATTTAAAATACGGGTAAATTGAAAATATATAAAATTTATGTAATTAAATGCTATTGCCTATTGGTCATCACTTGAGTTCGTTGTGTCAGCGTTTTCCGGTAATAACATTAACAGTGTTAGAATTTTAGGACCAAAATTATACTTTATGAAATTAAGGGACCAAAAGTATACCTTATGAAAATTTAAAGGACTAAAAGTATATTTTAGCCTTTAAATTATGAATACAAGAGATAATACATGAGGATTGATTAAGTGAAATTTAGTAATTTTAAATTTATATTATGATGTTTGGTCCTTCTAAGTAATTGTAATTTTTATAGTCCTTTATAATAAATGTTATTTTCTCTTAGCCCTTTAATTATTTTAATTTTCTCATTAATTTTTACTTTTTCTTGTTTATTTGTATTTATTTATATCTTGGGTCCTAAAATATTTTTGGACTTTTTTATTAGCACCCAACATCTCAAATTAATTAATTATTTTATATATCCAACATTCTAATTTTTTTTATAAAAAAAATAACACCCAATATCCTAAAATATTACACCTTTAATTCTTCAGCGTGCTAAATACAGTTCATACAATTCATATTGTTTGTTTCTTTCATTTGTACTATAAAATCGAATTTTTTATCCTTTTTCGGCTGAAAATACCGAAACAGATGTATATTTTTTAGTCCATAAACATCTTTTTTTTTTATCAACAGTCCATAAACATCAAAGCATCTACCTTTTTTATAATCAAGCTATCAAATTATATATGTGTTCTGAATCAAGCTATTAAATATTTGATATCTAATCATCTAATCGTATAATCAAGCTGTCAAATTTTTTGGGCCATAAATATCTAATCATCTATTTTGATCCTCTTTTTCTTCCTCGTTTTACTCGTATTCATTGTTCTTTATTATTTTGATATTGAAGAAGATCAAAAAATTCGCACTATATGTGTTGGAAAATATATAGATATGTTTGTTTGGCCTTTAGGAAATTATATAGATATTATACTATGATTATGTTATGTGTTTTTTATTTATATTCCTTTAAGAAGATCAAAAAATTCGCACTTTGATGTTTATTCATTTATTGCCTGATTTTTCCCTTTTGTTTATTATATTTGATATTCTCTATATTTATTAGATGTTTATGGCCATTAATTAGGCTTTTTTTTTTTGCCACTTTTTAAATAATGGGTTAAGGAGCACTCAACACCACGAAGTTTGCATCCAGGAGCGCCCAGCACCACGAAGTTTTTTCAGGAGCGCCCAACACCACGAAGTTACATTTTTGGAGCGCCTAGTGCCACGACCGTTTGTTGACCGTTAGTTGACTGTTAACGCTGACGTGGACTGACATGATGACATGGCGCTGACACGCTAACGTGGCGATGCTAACATAGACTAAAAAATTTTAAAAAAAAACTTGGGAAAATTCAGGAAAAAAATAAAAAAAATTAAAAGAATTTTAAAAATTGGGAAAAAAATTCAAAAAATGAGGAAAAATTAAAATAAGTAAGAAAAATTAAAATAATTATAAAATAATTAGGAAAAAATTCTAAAAATTAAAAAAAATCAAAAAATGAGGAAAAAATTCAAAAAATTAAAATAATTAGAAAGAAATTAAACTACCCCGCATGGACCCCACCACTAGCCACCCTACCGCCGGCCACCGGCGGCGATCGGTTGCCGGTGGCTACCACCCAGCGACGGCAGTCGGTCCCCTGCGGCGGTGGTCGAATTAGTTGATTTTACTTATTTTTCCAAAATGCCCTTATATAAATTTTGTACCTCAACTACCTTATGGATTTCACACAGTATATAAAAGGTAGTTGAAGTATAAAATTTATATAAGGGTATTTTAGAAAAATAAGTAAAATTGTATGAAATCAATAAGGTAGTTGAGGTAAAAAATTTATATAAGGGCATTTTGGAAAAATAAGTAAAATCAACTAATTCGACCACTGTCGCAGGGGACCGACTGCCGTCGCTGGGTGGCGGCCACCGGCAACCTATCGCTGTCGGTGGCCGGTGGTAGGGTGGCTAGTGGTGGGGTCCACTGGCGGGGTAGTTTAATTTCTTTCTAATTATTTTAATTTTTTCCTTATTTTTTGAATTTTTTTTCTAATTATTTTAATTTTTTGAATTTTTCCTTATTTTTAGAATTTTTTTCTGGTTATTTTAATTTTTTGTCTAATTATTTTATTTTTCCCTAATTATTTTATTTTTTTCCTTATTATTTTAATTTTCCCTCATTTTCTGAAAGTTTTTTCCTAATTTTTTGAATTTTTTTAATTATCTACAATTTTTTTTCCATTTTTTTTTCATTTTTTCTGAAATTTTCCCAAATTTTTTGAATTTTTTTTTATTATTCTACGTCAGTATCGCCACATCAGCGTGTCAGTGCCACATCAGCATCTATGTTAGCGTTAACGATCAACTAACGGCCGTGGCATTAGGCGCTCTAAAAATGTAACGTCGTGGTGTTGGGCGCTCCCGAAAAAACTTCATGGTGCTGGGCGTTCCTGGAGGTAAATTTCGTGGTTCTGAGCGCTCTTTAACCCTTAAATAATTAATTACCATTTTGCCATTATTTTCAAACTATTTCCTAATGTGTCACTATTTAGTCAACTAAACCTTGGTTTAGTCGATTACTGATTTTTTTGACTGGCCGCGATTTAATCGACTAAATCAAGTGGCTTAGTCGACTAAATAGCGACAGGAGAGTTTTTTTAAAACCCCAATCGCGGCATTTGGAACCCTAATCCACCACAAAATCTCCCCAAACCTCTCCCCTCTGTTTTTTTTTCCCACCAAATTCTTACTGAATCCATTCGTGGGTAGTGAAGGAAACTTTATTTTAGCATCATTTGCGTCGATTTCGATAGGTTCTCATCTCCATTTCGAATTACCGCCGTTGTTCTTTTGTTTATGCGAACCCCCATTTTCCTAAAAGGTAGACAAATTAATTAAAAGTAAAAAATGAGTTTTATATTTAAAATCCAAGATCCGTGAGAATCGAGGACCTAACAGAAAAATCCCCAATATAAAATCTTAATAAAAAAATTAATTTTATGGTTTCTTAAACCTGAATATGAAGAAATATTTATCAAAATTTATAATTTATATTGATTACATTCAAAATATCAAATTGACTAGTTAAGATACTGATCTAAAATAGATATGAAAAACCCTAATGTCTTCATTTTCAAACTCATCAACAACAACTTCTTGAGGTATTCAACCTACTTCTGGCAAGCATACTCATAATATATCAAAATATAGGAAAATGATATCCTATATGAGATTATAAAGGATAAAAAAAGTTACTATATCAAAATATAGGAAAATGATATCCTCACTACCCTCTTTTATATCATCATCTCATCTCCGTCTTTAAATAATGAACTCTATATTTTAGATTTAATATTTTATACAATTATTATTATAATATTTTATAATTTAAAATTTATTTATTTATTACAGATTGCAATTATGAAGGGTATAGATCAAATTTTAAAAGTTTAAATTTACTTATTTATGTTTATAAAAATAATTTTATAAAAGATTGAATTTGAATAATATATTGTTTTAATCTAACGGTCTATGTGAGATTATGAGAATAAAAAGAAAAAAGAAGACAGAAAAATAACCCCAAAATATAAGGTAGACAAATAATTAAAAATAAAAATGAGTTTTACAAGGTTACAAAGTTCAGGATTGTGGATATAACTAAAAATCGTAGCAGAAAGATCCTCAATATAAAAACTTAATAAAAAAAATTAATTTTAGGGTTGTCTTATAGCTTCACGCGCCAATAGAATCAGAACTGCATGACAAAGGAGTTGATTATCTAATGGATTTCACAATATTATCGAGTGTGTTATACACGCATGAACTTGATAAAGAGTTTCACGTTTGATCTTATAATTTATACTAAAATATTAATAATATTAATAAATAAATAAATAATCGGACGAAGAAAAGGTAAAAGCCCTGCACAAATGAAAGAACAACGGCGGAAATTCGAAATGGAGATGAGAACATATCGAAATCGACGCAAATGATGCTAGAATGAAGTTTCCTTCGCTACCCACGAACGAATTCAGTGAGGATTTGGTGAAAAAAATAGAGGGAAAGAGGTTTGGAGAGGTTTTGTGGTGGATTAGGGTTCCAAATGCTGCGATTGCGGTTTTAAAAAAACTCCCGTGTCGCTATTTAGTCAACTAAGCCACTTGGTTTAGTCGACTAAATCACGGGGCCAGTAAAAAAAATTCAAGGCTTTTTTCCCTATTTGCCACTTTTTAAATAATTAATTACCATTTTGCTACTGTTTTCAAAATATTTCTCAAGGTGCCACTATTTAGTTGACTAAACCAAGGTTTAGTCGACTAAAACGCGGGCGTTGATTTCTTTTACTGCCCCGAGATTTAGTCGACTAACTCAAGTGGCTTAGTCAGCTAAATTGCGATAGGGGATTTTTAAAAACTCCAATTGCGGTATTTGGAATCTTAATCCACCATAGTGAAAGAATGGACCTTGATACCCAAGAGGGGGGGGGGGGTGAATTGGGTATCTATAAAATTTTAAAGACTTGGCTCTGTTTTGGGCAAGTTAAAGCAGAGGATAAATGAAGAGAGGAGTAGAGAAGCTTTGCACGGATCAATTTATACTGGTTCGGCCTTTTCTCTGACCTACATCCAGTCCCCAAGCCTCACTTGGGATTTTCAATCCACTAACTTCACAAGACTTGATTACAATCTCTATATTCAGAGTAGTTCTCTCACTAGAACTCACTCCCCCTTACAAGATGCAATCAATACTCCCAACCACCAAGTCCCCTGACTTGTGGTTATCTCAATCAATGAATGATTACAAGAAAGACTCTCTCAAAGAGTGGATAAGATAAATACTGAAGTACAATGTATCAAAGATACAGCCTAATGAAAAGAACAACTCAGGATGATTATTTTCGAGTAGAGTAGTTGTTCATCAGTTGTGTCTCTTTGGCTTAAGTTCCTCAGTCATTTATAATTGTTTGAACCATTTGAACGTTAATAATCCACTGAAGCTTGTTCCCATTCGAAAATGTGACTGTTGTGAGTGTTCTTCCATGTGTAAAGGTACTGCAGAAGCTGATGGGTAATATTCTGTTGCTACTTTCCAGATTTGGGTGTTTGTAGCTTTTGCATTTGAATATTGGTGGCCCATGACATTCTGTTTTTAGAATAATCACGTTTGGCTTTCTTCAGAGGTGATTGTACTGTCTGTAATGCCAACCTGTCATGCATTTAATCTTGTCTTGAAGGATAAGATAAAATAATCCAAGTTGCATAAAGTGTTGCTCCAATTGAATCTCTGTCTAATTCAAATTCTTTCTGTTATCTCATAAATAAACTTGTTAGAACAGATCACTTACATATATAAGAGATAGATATAATGATTAGATTCAATGGGTAATTTGAAACATGAAGAAAGAATCAAATTTGACATATCAGAGTTTAAATGCGTTTTTCTGTTCTGGAGGTCTGAACTCGAGTTCATAATGTTAGGCTCGAGTTCGGCCTTTATTCATTTTGAGAATTCGGTTCTGTCAAAATCAAACTGGAGGTTTGTGTGTAAACCTGAGGTTTGTAAGAACACGAACTCGAGTTCATTAATGATGAACTCGAGTTCTCTTTACTTAGAGAACTTCAAAAAGGGTTAACATAAAACAAACTGGAGGTTTAAGACAAGTGGGCTCGAGTTTGAAACTTTTGAAAATGGCTAATTACTCTCTGGAACTTTTGAACTGGAGTTTGAGAAGCTTGGGCTCGAGTTTAGTTCTCTCTAAAATATTCTGAAGGCTCTCGGTCAAAACTAGGCTCGAGTCTGAAGAGTTTAGGCTCCAGTTTATAGACAATGTTCTGTTTTCAAGTTTAAACAAACTTGTCCTGCCAAGGATGAACTCGAGTTCATCATGACAGGCTCGAGTTCTTTTACTTAATATCTTCTTTGAACTTTTTCAAACTTGAGGTTTGAGTAGAGGTTTAGAGTTTGTAATAGGTTTTCAAAAGTTAAAAAAAACTTTGTCAATGGCGAACTCGAGTTCATCAAATGGTAGGCTCGAGTTCACTCAAACTTTCAAGGATTTAATTTTGAACTTCAGGTTCAGTCTCAAGTTTGATCTTTGGTTTGACAAGTTTATGCTTTCTGTTAAACATAGGCTCGAGTTCAACAGTTATAGGCTCGAGTTCATGCGAACTTTCAAAGGTTTAAATATAAACTTCAGGTTTAGTCTCAAGTTTGAACTTTGGTTTTGCAAGTTCATGCTTTCTGTTAAATACAGGCTCGAGTTCATCACTCATAGGCTCGAGTTCTATTTTGACAGATAGAAAAATCATGAGTTTTAAACATCCTTGACTTGTCAAATCTTTCCACTATTGTTTACAATTGTCAGTGATCATCAAAACACTCTGAGAACTAACATTCTCCCCCTTTTTGATGATGACAACACTTGTAAACAATTGATTGGGAAACTTAGTTTGAAATTTATTTTGAAATTCAGCTTGTGATCAAATTTGACAGAAAACATATATCAGAAGCAGAATATCAAGGATTTGTTTTGTGAAAAAAAAAATTTTGCAGATTATCAGAGACTTAACCAAATTATCAGAGATAAGCTTTAAGACCAAAAGCAAAAAAAATATAACTGAAACTTCAAATTGATAACTTCAAACTGAAAAAAAAAAAATTCACATAATTCCAAAATGACTACAAAAGTTACAAAACAATCAATATTCACTCCACACTTTCTCCCCCTTTGGCATCATCAAAAGGAGGGGAAGAAGAGATAGGTTCAATTTGGACATAGGGTACTATGGCTAGTGGCTCAGCATAGGATGTGAAGGTCGAAGGTGTAGGAGCAGAAGGAGGTGTCTGTGCAGGCTGAGCGTGAGCAGGTTCTGAGTCTGGGGCAGGTACAGAGGTAGAAGCATCCGGAGACTGAGACTTTAAGATCTTGTCCATCTTATCGCTTAGGTTCATCATTGTAACCAATAAGGTGGACATAGTAGAGGTCTGTTCATTGACTTGAGTCTTCAGTGCTTCTTGTTCAACTCTGAAGGCTTCTTGAGCATCCACCAGGTTATTGTGACCCTTGTTCACTTCAGCAACTAGCTTCCCTACAGCTAGTTCAATTCCTTCTATTAGATCAGATACGGCCTTGTCCACAATTTCTTGAACTCTGACATTAAAATCAGAAGGAGGTGGAGGAGCACTCTGAGCTTCTTCAGCTCTGGACTGTGTGGCTCTGGATGTAGCTGGCTTGGACCTCTTTGGGGCTCTGGACTGATCTGAGTACTCAGGCCTGTGAGTTTGCATCAAGTTCATGATGTGCTGTCCAAATTCAGTTGGAAATTGAGGAGAGTCATTCTCAGCCAAGTGCCAAATCTTCTCATGAAATAGAATTACTGAAACCAGGCTGGCAAAGGGAATCTGGGATGACTGGCGTGAGTGAAAAGCAAATTTTGCTATTTCTTGAAAGAGCCAGTAACCTACATTCTGAGGTTGTTGGTCTAGAATGGAGGCGAAGATGTTAAAATCTTTCTTGGCAAAGTGTGTAAAGTTGCCTCCCTTCTGAAGAAGATTCCTGGAATAAATGTACCAGATGGCTCGGTTTCTCAGAGGCATGGCAGCTGGGGTGAAATTCAGTATCTCAAGGGTATTAGGAATAGGTTCATCAGGTCTGAGTAAACTAAATATAGCCTGTTGCTTATATCTGTGAGTTTCAGGCTTAGGAGGGTTTGAGATTTGTAGGATAGAGTTCAGATAGTCAGGAGTAATTGTGATTTTCTGACCTCTAACCTTTGTGACAATTCTTTCTTCTACCAGATCACCATCTGAATTTAGCACATTATCAGATTTCATGTGAAAGTAAAAGACTTTCACAAGTTTGGGACTATAGGCAGCCTTGATTGAAATTAAGGACTCAAATTGATTCATCCAGGGGCTCAAATCCAAATTACATTCTTCTTTTAGCTTAGCTAAATCTACAAAGACTATAGGACAGAATTTCTTCTTTTCATCATATTTTTTTCTTGAATAAAACACCCTCTTCTGCTGTCATTCTACATGGTTCTATGTTGAAACCTTCTGGGCACCTCTTATGCTTGTAAATTTCTAAAATTGCAGGTAAGGGCTGAGATACCTGAGGAGTCCCTTGTTCCTGAGATTGAGGTTCAGCTTGACCACTACCTTGACCGGGAGTGGGAACAGAGTGGATACCCGCGGTTTTCTTTCTCTTGAAGGGTTGTTTTTCCCTCAGAGGAGCAGCTGGCTGAGGGGCTTTACCTCTTCCTTGGACAGGAGGCTCGGGATCATGCCTCTTCTTCGTTCTCTCTTCTCCAATTACAACTCCTTTCGGTCTGGAAGGAGGAGTTTGAGTATTTTCGCCGTCAACTCCTCTAACGAATTTGTCAATTCCATCTTGTAGGCGGGAAGAGCGCTTTTTTGTACGGACAGGGCGTTCAGATTGAGTTTGAGAAACAGATTGAGAAGGGTTAGGGTTTGTGTCTTTGGGATTTGTGGATTGAGAGGCCATTTTCGCAGAAAACAGAGGAAGAAGATGATGAGAAAGACGCAGAGGACTAGGGCAAACCGGAGGTGTGTGAAGAGTGAAGTGAAAAGTTTGTAACTGTAGTATATATAGAGTTCGTGATGAACTCGAGTTCACACCTTTCAGGCTCGAGTTCGTCATTAAAATTTGCTTACCTGGACTTCAAGAGTGTGCTGAGAACTCTTGAACTTCCTCGTGAACCTGAGGTTCTCACTTACGAGCTCGAGTTCAGGATGACTTTCCTCCAAGGTTGCTCTCTGTGATTTACGAACTCGAGTTCGTCACTTATGGGCTCGAGTTCGTCATGCCTGAGATCCAGCCTTGCTCTCTGCCAAAAATGAACTTGAGGTTCATTCACTAATGAACTCGAGTTCATTCTTGTTTTTGCCTTTCACTACTTCCAGTTTCTCTCGAGCTCGAGTTCTTTCTTGTCAGGCTCGAGTTCGGTCATAACTTCAGCAAATTTGAGATAAGAGCATCCTGCATAAGACACTTCTAGATACTCCGATGCTTAAGTCAGTAATCAATCATTATCAAAACCATAACTAACATTAAAATGAGTGAGAAATACTTACAGTTCATTGGGGTTTACCATTCCCAATTCTCTTCTTATGAAATTAAATTGTTCTTTTGCAAGAGGTTTTGTGAAAATGTCTGCAAGTTGGAGATGTGTTGGGATAAACATGACTTTGACATCCTTCTTCTGAACATGATCCCTGATGAAATGATGTCTCACATCAATGTGTTTGGTTCTTGTATGTTGCACAGGATTCTTGGCCAAGCTTATTGTGCTTGTGTTGTCACATAGTATTGGAATTTCTTTCAAGTACACTCCCAAATCAGCGAGTTGTTGTTTTAACCATAACACTTGAGCACAGCAACTTGAGGCAGCCACATACTCAGCTTCAGTAGATGATACAGCAACAGTGGTTTGTTTCTTGCTGAACCATGACACAAGTGAGCCACCAAAGAATTCACATTGTCCACTTGTGCTCTTCCTATCTGTCTTGTATCCAGCATGATCTGAATCTGAATATGCTACTAAGTGTTCTGGTTGTCCTTTGGGAAACCATAAGCCAAGAGTCTTAGTATCAGCAAGATATCTAAAGATTCTTTTCACATGTTCAGCATGTGTCTCTTTTGGAGCAGATTGGAATCTTGCACACATCCCCACACTGAATTGAATGTCGGGGCGGCTTGCTGTAAGATAGAGTAATGACCCAATCATTCCTCTATACTTTGTTATGTTAAAGTCCTTGCCTTCTTCATCAGCATCCAAAGAAGTAGTTGCACTCATGGGAGTATCAGCACCATTGCATTGATCCATTCCAAACTTCTTTAAGAGATCATTCAGATACTTGGTTTGGGATATGAAAATTCCATCCTTCCTTTGCTTGATTTGCAATCCAAGAAAATAATTTAGTTCTCCCATCATTGACATTTCAAATTCTCCCTGCATTTTCTTTGCAAATTCTTCACACAGAGTATCATTAGAAGCTCCAAATATGATATCATCCACATAAATTTGAACAACTAAAATTTCATTTAGCTTATTAGTTTTAATAAAAAGAGTTGTATCAGCTTTCCCTCTAACGAAATCTTGATCAAGAAGAAATTTGCTTAATCGCTCATACCAAGCTCTAGGAGCTTGCTTAAGACCATATAAAGCTTTCTTGAGACGAAAAACATGATCTGGATAATTTTCATTTCGAAAACCAGGAGGTTGCTCAACATAAACTTCCTCTTGAATAAAACCATTTAAAAATGCACTTTTAACATCCATTTGATAAAGTTTAATTCCTTTTACACAAGCAAAGGCTAGAAGAACTCTTATAGCTTCCAATCTTGCCACTGGAGCATAAGTTTCTTCATAATCAATACCTTCTTCCTGATTATAGCCTTTGGCAACCAATCTTGCCTTATTTCGGACAATGACTGCAGATTCATCTCGTTTGTTTTTGAATACCCATTTAGTGCCAATGACTGGATGGTCTTTAGGCCTAGGTACCAAGTCCCAAACTTGATTTCTGTCAAATTGATGTAATTCCTCTTGCATAGCTATCACCCAATCATTGTCTGAAAGGGCTTCTTCTATTTTAGAGGGTTCAATGTGTGAAATAAATGCAGAGAAGGTTACTTCATTTAACGTGCTTCTTCTGGTTCTTACTCCTTGATTAATATCACCTATAACTTGGTCTATAGGATGATTCCTTATATATTTCCAAGCTCTAGGCTGAGTCTGATCAGGATTTTCTAAACTGTTTTCAGGATCAGCTTCAAAAACATTTTCATAATTTTCAGAGGAAGGGGTAGTTTTTGAAAAGAATTGATTTTTGCAAATGTTTTCTTCTTCATCATCCAAAGATCTGTTAGAATCATTTTCACAAAACACAACATGTATTGATTCTTCTACAACTTTAGTTCTAGCGTTAAAAACTCTATATGCTTTGCTTCTATTAGAATAACCAATAAATATCGCTAAGTCAGCCTTAGAATCAAATTTACCAAGATTCTCTTTACCATTATGGTGCACATAGCACTTGCAACCAAAAATGTGAAGGTGGCTGAGATTTGGCTTTCTCCCTTTGTAGAGCTCATAAGGAGTCTTGTTCAACTTCTTCCTTAAGTAAGCTCTATTGGAGATATAGCATGCAGTGCTCATGGCATCAGCCCAAAATACTTGTGATGTGTTGTTTTCACTCAACATTGCTCTTGCCATCTCAGTGAGTATTCTGTTCTTTCTCTCCACAACACCATTCTGTTGTGGTGTCCTTGGTGCTGAAAAGTTGTGATCAATCCCCGTGTTGTCACAGAACTCAGCAAAGGCGTTGTTCTCAAATTCTCCACCATGGTCGGTTCGTATACTTGAAATTGAAAAACCTTTCTCGTTCTGGACCTTCTTGGCAAATACAACAAATTGATCAAATGTTTCATCTTTAGATGATAAGAAAATTGTCCATGTGAATCTAGAATAATCATCAACTATGACCAAAGTGTATAAATTTCCACCAAGACTTCTAACTCTAGCTGGTCCAACTAAGTCCATATGAAGTAATTGAAGGGGTCTGGTAGTAGAAATCTCATTCTTCGTTTTAAAGGATGATTTGGTTTGTTTTCCTTTTTGGCAAGCATCACATATCTTATCATTTTTGAAATTCAATTTTGGAATACCAATAACCAAATCCTTTTTCAGCAACTTGTCAAGTTGAGACATGTTCACATGAGCTAATCTTTTGTGCCATAACCAACTTTCATCCAAGTTACTTACAAAACATTTTTCTGACACGGAGGTATTACTAGAGAGGTTAAGTGTATAACAATTGCCATCTCTAGGTGCTCTAAACAAGGCTTTAGTTTTCAAATTTTCTATGGGAATCAAATCCTTTTTGACAATAAAGCATTCATCAGAATCAAAGATAACTAAGTTACCCTTATCAGTGCTTTGGCTCACACTTAGGAGATTGTGACACAATCCTTCTACTAGATAGACATCCTTGATGAGTGGACCATCACTACTTCCAATCTCACCAATGCCAGCAATCTTTCCTGATTGGTCCCCTCCAAAGGTGACTCTACCACCATCTTTTGGTTTAATTGTAAGGAATTTGGTTTTATCACCAGTCATGTGTCTTGAGCATCCACTATCAATATACCATTTGTTGGGTCTTGATGCTCTAAGACAAACCTGCAAATCACAATGGGATCAAGTTTTAGGTACCCAACTTTTCTTGGGTCCTTTTGGGTTAGCTTGCACCTTGAGAACATAAGTTCCTTTTGGTACCCATTTATAGTTTCCTATAGGTTTAATTTTTCCTTCCCTCTTATGAAAACAAGATGAAGTTGAATGGCCCTTCCTATTGCAATAATCACAATGTGCAAAGGGATTTGAGGAGTGAACTGTTTTTGTAAAGTAGTTCATGTAAGATTTTTGACCACTCTTCTTTTTACCTTTCTTCTTATCAGAATTTGGTTTGTAACCAATACCTGACCTATCATTTACAAATCTTTGTTGTTTCAAAATTACATTAAGCATTTCACTGCCCTTAGTAAATGTTTCAAGTGCTTTTGTAAGATGTACATTCTTCTGTTTTAATTCAGGGCATTCCTGACAAATCAAAATTTTAGAAGAAGATAGTTTTTCAATTTGTAGTTCAAGAGTGATATTTTTCCTTTTCAAAGCTAAGTATTTTTCTGCGAGTTTCTCAAATTCCTTTTGCACAAGATAATATTCATCAACAAGTTCATCATAGGAAGGTTTTGAGTCATATACCTCATCATCATCTTGTTGTTCTTGAGCTACTAGGCATATGTTTGCCTTTTCATCTCCATCCTCTTCATCCTCATCTGAAGAGCTATCACCCCATATGCTTGAAATGTATGCTTTCTTTTTATACTTGCTGAAGCTCTTTTTGTCCTTCTCTTTGTTGGTGTTGTTCAGCAAAGGACATTCAGACTTGATGTGTCCAGGCTTTTGGCACTCATAACAGATGATTGGTTTCTTTGTTTCATGACTTGAGCTTCCTTTCTGAAACCTTTTGAATCCTTGGTCTCTCTTGAAGTATTTCTTGAAGCGCCTGACCAACATACCGATTTCTTCATCTTCATCTTTCTCATCTTCTTCATTATCAGAATCTCTTGCTTCCTTGACTGTTTTAAGAGCCAATCCCTTGCTTTTCCCATGTACCTCGTCAAGTCCTTTCTTGAACTTGATTTTTGCTTCATATTCTGAGAGGCTACCAAATAGAGCAGCCACAGAAGTCATTGATTCTCCTCTAGCTTCTTCTATTGCTGTGACTTTGGCCTCCCATTCCTTGTTGAGAACATTGAGAATTTTTCTTACTTGGACTGACTGATCATAGTCTTTACCAAGTGCAGCAAGTTGATTTATGAGATGAGTGAAACGAAGTTGAAATTCACCAATGGATTCGCCGGACTTCATTCTAAGGAGATCATATTCTGTCATGAGGGTGTTTACACGATTTTGCTTTACACCTGCTGTCCCTTCATGAGCAATTTCTAGTGCATCCCACATATGCTTTGCAGATGGAAGTGTGCAAATCCGGAAGTATTCTTGTTGACTTAATGCACTTTGGAGAAGCAGAACTGCCTTACTGTTGAGTGTGATGTTCCTTCGATCATTGTCATCATATTCCTCTTCAAGTTTTGGAATTCTCACACCATCTTCCATAGTTGTAGGAGTGTAATCTCCTCTTTCAAATACTCTCCATAGTCCATATTCAGTAGCCATGACAAAAACTTTGAACTTGGCTTTCCAGAATGAGTAGTGTTCTCCATTGAAACCAGGTGGTCTGTTGATAGAGGCTCCATCGGGAAGAATTCCTTCCATATTGATCCTTCTCGAGCTGTTAGACTCTCTTGAGAAGACCAGGCTCTGATACCAAATGAAAGAATGGACCTTGATACCCAAGAGGGGGGGGTGAATTGGGTATCTATAAAATTTTAAAGACTTGGCTCTGTTTTGGGCAAGTTAAAGCAGAGGATAAATGAAGAGAGGAGTAGAGAAGCTTTGCACGGATCAATTTATACTGGTTCGGCCTTTTCTCTGACCTACATCCAGTCCCCAAGCCTCACTTGGGATTTTCAATCCACTAACTTCACAAGACTTGATTACAATCTCTATATTCAGAGTAGTTCTCTCACTAGAACTCACTCCCCCTTACAAGATGCAATCAATACTCCCAACCACCAAGTCCCCTGACTTGTGGTTATCTCAATCAATGAATGATTACAAGAAAGACTCTCTCAAAGAGTGGATAAGATAAATACTGAAGTACAATGTATCAAAGATACAGCCTAATGAAAAGAACAACTCAGGATGATTATTTTCGAGTAGAGTAGTTGTTCATCAGTTGTGTCTCTTTGGCTTAAGTTCCTCAGTCATTTATAATTGTTTGAACCATTTGAACGTTAATAATCCACTGAAGCTTGTTCCCATTCGAAAATGTGACTGTTGTGAGTGTTCTTCCATGTGTAAAGGTACTGCAGAAGCTGATGGGTAATATTCTGTTGCTACTTTCCAGATTTGGGTGTTTGTAGCTTTTGCATTTGAATATTGGTGGCCCATGACATTCTGTTTTTAGAATAATCACGTTTGGCTTTCTTCAGAGGTGATTGTACTGTCTGTAATGCCAACCTGTCATGCATTTAATCTTGTCTTGAAGGATAAGATAAAATAATCCAAGTTGCATAAAGTGTTGCTCCAATTGAATCTCTGTCTAATTCAAATTCTTTCTGTTATCTCATAAATAAACTTGTTAGAACAGATCACTTACATATATAAGAGATAGATATAATGATTAGATTCAATGGGTAATTTGAAACATGAAGAAAGAATCAAATTTGACATATCAGAGTTTAAATGCGTTTTTCTGTTCTGGAGGTCTGAACTCGAGTTCATAATGTTAGGCTCGAGTTCGGCCTTTATTCATTTTGAGAATTCGGTTCTGTCAAAATCAAACTGGAGGTTTGTGTGTAAACCTGAGGTTTGTAAGAACACGAACTCGAGTTCATTAATGATGAACTCGAGTTCTCTTTACTTAGAGAACTTCAAAAAGGGTTAACATAAAACAAACTGGAGGTTTAAGACAAGTGGGCTCGAGTTTGAAACTTTTGAAAATGGCTAATTACTCTCTGGAACTTTTGAACTGGAGTTTGAGAAGCTTGGGCTCGAGTTTAGTTCTCTCTAAAATATTCTGAAGGCTCTCGGTCAAAACTAGGCTCGAGTCTGAAGAGTTTAGGCTCCAGTTTATAGACAATGTTCTGTTTTCAAGTTTAAACAAACTTGTCCTGCCAAGGATGAACTCGAGTTCATCATGACAGGCTCGAGTTCTTTTACTTAATATCTTCTTTGAACTTTTTCAAACTTGAGGTTTGAGTAGAGGTTTAGAGTTTGTAATAGGTTTTCAAAAGTTAAAAAAAACTTTGTCAATGGCGAACTCGAGTTCATCAAATGGTAGGCTCGAGTTCACTCAAACTTTCAAGGATTTAATTTTGAACTTCAGGTTCAGTCTCAAGTTTGATCTTTGGTTTGACAAGTTTATGCTTTCTGTTAAACATAGGCTCGAGTTCAACAGTTATAGGCTCGAGTTCATGCGAACTTTCAAAGGTTTAAATATAAACTTCAGGTTTAGTCTCAAGTTTGAACTTTGGTTTTGCAAGTTCATGCTTTCTGTTAAATACAGGCTCGAGTTCATCACTCATAGGCTCGAGTTCTATTTTGACAGATAGAAAAATCATGAGTTTTAAACATCCTTGACTTGTCAAATCTTTCCACTATTGTTTACAATTGTCAGTGATCATCAAAACACTCTGAGAACTAACACATAGAACCTCCCCAATCCTCTCCTCTATATTTTTTTCACCAAATCCTTACTGAATCCGTTGGTAGGTAGCGAAAGAAACTTCATTCTACCCTTCGTTTATGCGGGGCTTTTACCTTTTCTTCATCCAATTATTTATTTATTTATTTATTAATATCTTCGTATAAATTGTAGGTTAAATGTAAAACTCGTTATCATGTTCATGCGTGTATTACTCGATAATATTGTGAGACTCGTTAGATAATCAACTCCTTTGTAATGCAGTTCGGATCCTATTGGCGCATGGAGCTATAAAACAACCATAAAATTATTTTTTTTATTAAGTTTTTATATTGAGGATTTTTCTATTACGATTCTTAGTTATGTCCACAATCCTCACTGAACTTTGGAACCTCGTAAAACTCATTTTTATTTTTTATTATTTGTCTACCTTATATTTTGGGGTTATTTTTTTTATCTTCTTTTTTTCATTTTATTCTTATAATCTCATATAGACCGTTAGATTAAAACAATATATTATTCAGATTCAATCTTTTATAAAATTATTTCTATAAACATAAATAAGTAAATTTAAACTTTTAAAATTTGATCTATACCCTTCATAATTGCAATTTGTAATAAATAAAGAAATTTTAAATTATAAAATATAATAATAATAATTTCTTATGTTGTAGGAGAAATGTTTTCTCATGCCACACACACAGACAAAATGGTGGGTGTAACATCCTGAATTTTGAATATAATATCTTGAACATAAACCTATTTTGGGAAGACTAGTAGGCTCTATTTTTGGAAAGTGATAAATTTGAAATCAGTATTTTGTGGGCCCCGTGAATAGTATTTACTATTCACGTATACGTTTTTACTATTTACAAATACGTATTTAAAAATATATATATATATATATATGTTATTCGCAAATACGTATTTAATACTTGAAATTTGTGAAATATGAATAGTGTTCACTATTCACATATACCGTATTTACTATTCATTTTACTATTCACGTATACCGTATTACTATTCATTTTTACTATTCACATATACCGTATTACTATTCATTTTTACTATTCACATATACTGTATTTACTATTCATTTTACTATTCACGTATACCGTATCTACTATTCATTTTTACTATTCACGTATACCGTATTTACTATTCATGTTACTATTCCCATATACCGTATTTTCTATTCATGTTACTATTCACGTATACCGTATTTACTACTCATTTTACTATTCATGTATATACCGTATTTTACTATTCACAGATACGCATAGTATTTTACTATTCACATATACGCATAGTATTTTACTATTCATAAATACGCATATCAATGTATATAATGGTATAATAATGCATTATTTTTTTTTAGTAAATACATTCATCATGGCGGTTGTAATGTGATGGGTGGAGTAAGGAGGGAATTGAATGATAAGAATTGTTTATGCCACCACTCGGTGCACAGTGGATAGTACTTTTCAGGGCCTCATCTTCCATGTTTTCCTCTGGCCGGGATTTCATTGGAGATGTGGGACATGTGACACCTCCTTAGTTGTTATTTTAAAGGAGGGGAGCCATAGTCCAGATTTAAGCTCTATACCTTTGGCCGGGTGTATCTTAAGTTTTGGTGAGCTTGAAACCATCCAGTCAAATGAATGAGTTTCTATTGGACTATATGTTAGCCTATGGTTCCAGTCAGCGGTATACGGTTGGAAGGGGATATAAGGGAGGCTGCATACTGCATAGTGCATTTCTGAATTATTCAATAAAGAATGATGAGTATTTTGTAAAGGCATTTGATGTGAACAACGGTATATCTAAAAATATCTGAGTATATTAAATTCACATTATATTACCTTTTATTTTTGTCATATGTAATTTGCTCGTGTAAGGTAGAAATATTCAGTAGTTACTGAGACGTGGAATCTCATCCCATATTAACATTTTTCAGGTGATTATTCTAGTAGAGAGCAAGGGAAGGCACCTGTGGAGTGAGCTCTGGAAGCTCTTTTAATCTCCAATAAATTATGATATGTTATTTTATTTGCCATGAACCTAAGACTTCCGTTTTGTATTAAACTCTGAAATATTTTCTGGAATTTATTCTGATTATGTATTACGGGTTTTATTCGAAATGGTAACATTGTAAAAGGATTTGGATATTGTTGAACTCTTTTGATGGTATTTTCAATATTTTGACCAAGTTTTTGGGTGATGAAAATGAGGTGTTACATTTTTGGTATCAGAGCCAAAGGTTCCATGGCAATTTTGTTTATTTTCTAAAGTGATTTCTAAAAAAAAAAATAAAAAAAAAAAAAAGTTCGTGGCAAATTAAATATCATAACATGAGCACTTCCCTTTGTTAGATTTAGAATTTATTTAGCTATTTTTTTTATTGGTTTAGTGTCCTTATAATATTAAACATAGGAGGAGATAATGGCAAGAACTCGAAGAACTAATTCAACCCCTGCTCCGTCCCAAAGAGGTCTCCCTCCGCATCAAGATGGTCCCTATCCTCAGGATAACAATGCCCTTTTGGCAGAATTACGAGACGTCATCCTGGAGATGAGAGAGAAAGTGAATAGACACGAGGATGAATTAGCAAAAGGACGAGGCCAAGGTGGTAAGGAAGGAAAGGAGAAGGCTCTGGAAGTCACACCTTCTGACCATCAATCTAGGGGAGGAAGTCATTCTCGCACTGAAGATGGAGGTAGTAGCGGTTCTCATTCTCAGTATCATCCCTTACCTATTACTGAGGTTTGGGAAAAATTTCGGAAGTTTACTCCACCGATGTTCGAGGGGAAGCTAGATCCGATTGCAGCACTGGAGTGGCTGAAGCGTGTAGAAAAGATTTTCAGAGTTATCGAGATTAGCTCACAACAAAAGGTGATGGTTGCTGAACAATTGTTGCAGAAAGCAGCTGAAGAATGGTGGGAAAGCACCAAAACAAAAGGAAATGCTGAGATGACGTGGGAAGAGTTTAAGGAAAAGTTCGAAAATTATTACTTTTCCCCTTCAATCAGAATAGAGAAAGAAACTGAATTCCTCACATTCAGGCAAGGGGAATTACATGAAGACGAATTTATTACTCGCTTTTTAGAGTTGTCTAAATTCTGCGGATATTCACAGAACAACTCTAAATGGTTGAGTGCTCGATTGGTTGAAAAGGCTAGGCCAGACCTAAAAACAGCTCTATCACCGTTCCTTGATGAAACAAGGGATTTTGAAGAAATATGCGACAAACTGTGCACGATAGCAAGGAACAAACGAGAAGAGGAAGCTGAGAAGATGAAGGGTTTTCAGGCCAGATCTACACACCTCATGAGACCAACGGGAGGAGTTACTAAGAAGCAGAGTCACAACTTCAGTAATGTGAATACGCGGTTTAGCCAACCATCCAGAAATCACTTTGGTGGACCATCGAGGAGTTATTTTACTGGACCCCAAAGAAGTCATTTCAGCAGACCACCGAGGAGTCAATTCAAAGGACCTCAAAGGAGTCACTTCAGTGGAGGCCAGAGTTCATATAGGGGATCCACAGCTCCTGCTGCAAGCACCGCCAACAATCAGATGTGTGCCAAGTGTGGAAGAATACACCAAGGACCATGTGTGACGTGTTTCAACTGTGGAAGGCCAGGACACATTTCCAGATTTTGTGAGGAGGAGCCTCGAGGGGCCAAGGATTCTAGAACTGCAGTGCCAGGGAAAGTGTTTGCACTATCACATCAGGAGGCAAGTGCTTCACCAAATCTGATTAAAGGTATCCTCAAACTCCAAGGTCTTGAAGTAGAAGCCTTATTTGATTCTGGTGCCACACACTCTTTTATATCATACGACTGTGTGCCTCGATTGAATTTAAGAGTGAGTGAATTGCCTTATTATATGATTATTTCTACACCGGCGGGAGCTTCAGTAAAAACTTCTAGGGTTTGCTTAAATTGTACGATTGAGATTGATAATAGGATCTCAAATATAGACCTTGTTTGTTTACCCACGAAGGGTATCGATGTAATAATAGGAATGGATTGGTTGTCAGCTAATGACATCATCCTTGACTGCAAGAGGAAGACTATCTCTCTTGCGGATGACTCTATGAGTCATAGTAGACCACAATTGTTGTCTATAGTACAAGATGAAAAGCCTGTTCATCATGGTTGTCTTGCGTACATGGTGTTTTTCTCCATTCAAACAGAAGTGGAGGAAGGGATAGAGAACATTGAAGTGGTGAAAGAATTTCCGGAAGTATTTCCGAAAGAAATGACAGGTTTACCCCCAGAGAGAGAAGTAGAATTTTCTATTGATCTCGTACCTGGAACGGAACCTATCTCTAAAGCTCCTTACCGAATGTCTCCATCGGAACTAGCAGAATTGAAGAGGCAGATCGAGGAATTGTTAGAAAAGGGTTTTATCAGACCCAGTGTATCTCCTTGGGGATCGCCCGTACTCTTTGTGAAGAAGAAAGATGGGAGCCTGAGACTATGCATTGACTATCGCCAGTTGAATAAAGTGACTATAAAGAATAAATATCCTTTACCCAGGATCGACGATCTACTTGATCAGTTGAAGGGAGCATCCATATTCTCCAAGATCGACCTCAGATCAGGTTATCACCAACTGAGAGTCAAAGCTGAAGATGTCTCAAAAACTGCATTCAGAACTAGATATGGCCATTATGAATTTCTTGTTATGCCATTTGGGCTAACAAATGCTCCAGCAGTATTCATGGATTACATGAATAGAATTTTCCGACCATATCTAGATAAATTTGTAGTGGTTTTCATTGACGACATCCTTATCTACTCTAAGGATGAAGAAGAGCATAAAGAGCACCTTAGAATCGTGCTACAAGTGTTGAAGGAGCACAAGCTCTATGCGAAACTGTCTAAGTGCGAATTTTGGTTGAAGGAAGTAAAATTCCTAGGCCATGTCGTATCGGCTGAAGGTGTTGCAGTGGACCATACTAAAGTTGAAGCAGTTCTCCAATGGGAACGACCAAAGTCCGTGACTGAGATCAGGAGTTTTCTAGGTCTAGCTGGCTATTATAGGAGATTTATCAAGGGCTTTTCGCAAATAGCTATGCCTTTGACTAAGTTAACAAGGAAGGGTCAACCATTTGTATGGGACGAAAAGTGTGAAGCAGCTTTCCAAAATTTGAAGACTAAGTTGACTACGGCACCAGTACTTATAATTCCAGATCCTGCTCAGACCTTTACTTTGTACACAGATGCTTCCAAGAAAGGTCTTGGGTGTGTATTAATGCAAAATGGTAGGGTAGTAGCTTATGCTTCTCGACAGTTAAGGCCACATGAAGGGAATTATCCTACTCACGACTTAGAACTGGCAGCAGTAGTGTTTGCTCTGAAGATTTGGAGGCATCACCTCTACGGTTCAAAGTTCGAGGTTTATAGTGACCACAAAAGTCTGAAGTACCTGTTCGACCAAAAGGAGCTCAACATGTGACAGAGGAGATGGATGGAGTTTATCAAGGACTACGACTTCGAATTGAAGTATCATCCAGGAAAGGCGAACGTTGTAGCAGATGCCTTAAGTAGAAAGACAATCCATGTAGCCCAGATGATGATCAGAGAACATAAATTGCTCGAGGAGATACCAAGTACATCTATTGATGTAATGTCAGGTTTGGTCGCTACCATGGAAGCATTAACTATTGAAAGCACAATTTGGAAAGAGATTAAATTCGCTCAGCTCGAAGATGAGTATCTATTAAACGTGAGGGAAGATATTGAAGAAGGAAAAGAATCGAAATTTGGGATCGATAAAGATGGGATATTAAGGTATAAAGGAAAAGTGTGCATACCTAATGATGGAGAAATAAAAAAGCTCATACTAGAGGAGGCACATCGGAGTAAATACACTATCCATCCTGGAGCAACCAAGATGTATCATGATCTTAAGCGGAATTGGTGGTGGCGCGGCATGAAGAAAGATGTGACTGACTTTGTCACTTGTTGTTTGACTTGTCAGAAAGTTAAGATCGAACATCGGAAACCTCTTGGATTATTAAAGAATTTGGATATCCCAGAGTGGAAATGGGACAGCATCTCTATGGATTTCATCATGGGGCTTCCTCTAACAACATCCGGACATAATGCCATTTGGGTAATTGTCGATAGGTTAACTAAGTCAGCTCATTTTCTAGCAATTGCAGCAGAATACTCATTGGAGAGACTAGCAAAGATCTACATGAAGGAGATTGTCAGATTGCATGGGATACCGAATAGCATCGTATCTGATCGTGATCCACGATTCACTTCACGATTTTGGAAAGCATTGCAGAATGCTATGGGAACTCGGATGAGTTATAGTACCGCTTATCATCCTCAAACTGACGGGCAGACTGAGAGGACTATTCAAACTCTGGAAGACATGTTGCGGGCTTGTGCAATCGAACTAAAAGGAAGTTGGGACGATCATCTTCATCTTGCGGAGTTTGCATATAACAATAGTTATCACTCCAGCATTGAGATGGCACCTTATGAGGCTTTGTATGGAAGAAAATGTAGATCTCCTATTTGCTGGACGGAATTAAATGAGCGAATTTTAATAGGTCCAGAACTTGTGGACGAGACGACTCAAAAGATTAAGGTGATTCAACAGAAACTTCTCACTGCTCAGAGTCGACAGAAGAGTTATGCTGACAAGAGAAGACGACCGTTGGAGTTCATGGTGGGCGAACATGTGTTCTTAAGAGTCACACCAATGACTGGCATTGGTAGAGCAATACGAGCAAAGAAGCTTTCACCTCGTTTTATGGGTCCTTATGAGATTTTGGAGAAAGTTGGACCGGTAGCTTACATAATTGCATTACCTCCACAGCTTGCGAACCTTCATGATGTCTTTCATGTATCGCAACTGAAGAAATACCAACCGGATCCTTCCCACATTATAGAAGTAGAAGAGGTAGAACTCAAGGATAACATGACGTATAAAGCCGAGCCGGAGCGGATTGTTGATGCAAGGGACAAGAAATTAAGAAACAAGACCATTAGACTTGTAAAGGTCGAGTGGAAAGGAATGGTTCCCGGAGATGCTACTTGGGAAACGGAGGAGAGCATGCGACAAACCTATCCTCATTTATTTAAATAGGTTAGAATTCTTATTATAGCGAAATTTTGAGGACAAAATTTTCTTTTAGGAGGGGAGAAATGTAACATCCTGAATTTTGAATATAATATCTTGAACATAAACCTATTTTGGGAAGACTAGTAGGCTCTATTTTTGGAAAGTGATAAATTTGAAATCAGTATTTTGTGGGCCCCGTGAATAGTATTTACTATTCACGTATACGTTTTTACTATTTACAAATACGTATTTAAAAAAATATATATATATATATATATATATATATGTTATTCGCAAATACGTATTTAATACTTGAAATTTGTGAAATATGAATAGTGTTCACTATTCACATATACCGTATTTACTATTCATTTTACTATTCACGTATACCGTATTACTATTCATTTTTACTATTCACATATACTGTATTTACTATTCATTTTACTATTCACGTATACCGTATTTACTATTCATTTTTACTATTCACGTATACCGTATTTACTATTCATGTTACTATTCCCATATACCGTATTTACTATTCATGTTACTATTCACGTATACCGTATTTACTACTCATTTTACTATTCATGTATTTACCGTATTTTACTATTCACAGATACGCATAGTATTTTACTATTCACAGATACGCATAGTATTTTACTATTCACATATACGCATAGTATTTTACTATTCATAAATACGCATATCAATGTATATAATGGTATAATAATGCATTATTTTTTTTTAGTAAATACATTCATCATGGCGGTTGTAATGTGATGGGTGGAGTAAGGAGGGAATTGAATGATAAGAATTGTTTATGCCACCACTCGGTGCACAGTGGATGGTACTTTTCAGGGCCTCATCTTCCATGTTTTCCTCTGGCCGGGATTTCATTGGAGATGTGGGACATGTGACACCTCCTTAGTTGTTATTTTAAAGGAGGGGAGCCATAGTCCAGATTTAAGCTCTATACCTTTGGCCGGGTGTATCTTAAGTTTTGGTGAGCTTGAAACCATCCAGTCAAATGAATGAGTTTCTATTGGACTATATGTTAGCCTATGGTTCCAGTCAGCGGTATACGGTTGGAAGGGGATATAAGGGAGGCTGCATACTGCATAGTGCATTTCTGAATTATTCAATAAAGAATGATGAGTATTTTGTAAAGGCATTTGATGTGAACAACGGTATATCTAAAAATATCTGAGTATATTAAATTCACATTATATTACCTTTTATTTTTGTCATATGTAATTTGCTCGTGTAAGGTAGAAATATTCAGTAGTTACTGAGACGTGGAATCTCATCCCATATTAACATTTTTCAGGTGATTATTCTAGTAGAGAGCAAGGGAAGGCACCTGTGGAGTGAGCTCTGGAAGCTCTTTTAATCTCCAATAAATTATGATATGTTATTTTATTTGCCATGAACCTAAGACTTCCGTTTTGTATTAAACTCTGAAATATTTTCTGGAATTTATTCTGATTATGTATTACGGGTTTTATTCGAAATGGTAACATTGTAAAAGGATTTGGATATTGTTGAACTCTTTTGATGGTATTTTCAATATTTTGACCGAGTTTTTGGGTGATGAAAATGAGGTGTTACAGTGGGACCCGCAGATATATGGTAAAGTTATCTCCAGTGACCCCAAAACTACGTCGTTTTGGATTAATGAAGGGTTTGTTAGTAATTTCAGGTGAATTAATGATGGGTGATTCAGTAATTCTATTTATTTTTTAATCATATACATTTTACCAAAACACCCTTCATTAATTCACTTGAAATTACTAACAAAGCCTTCATTAATCCAAAACGACATAGTTTTGGGGTCACTGGAGATAACTCTATCTCCAGTGACAGGAGAAATCTTTTTTTTTTGATACAGGAGAAATCTTTTTCCCTTATATATATGTGTGTGTGTGTGTGTGTGGGTCCCACCATTTTATGAAACATGAGAAAAGTAAACCCCATATATTATACTATGATCATCATGTTATGTGTTTTTTTTATTTATATCTCTTCATGTATGCTCCTTGATGTTTATTCATTTGTTGACTGATTTTTCCCTTTTGTTTATTATATTTGATATTCTCTATATTTATTTATTTATTCCGTGTTTCAAGCTTTATTTTTTTCGTCACTGGAAAAATGAACAAAACTGCCTTATTTAATTTTGTAAATTGTTTCAAAATTTCAAATATTTACCGTTATATTCTCGTCTACCTGAATTCCTTCTCCTAATTTCCCGCTCACTCCATTAAGTGCAGTATGATTTATGAAATTTTCAATAGGGCTGGCTTCCGTTTTTTTTGTGAAATTGTACTATTTACATCATCAACATGTTTGTTACTTTGGCTGATTTTATGTAATTTTCCCTTTTTTTAATAAAAAATTCCCCTAGTTAAATCCGTCGTTATTTTACTATTTCAAATTTGAAATTTGAAATACTTCCGATATCAATTAAACAAAGAAACTAATTGGAATCAAATATGTTTTGATTTATTGAAACTAATTAATCTATTAACTTTTTGAAAGAGTAAAATACTCTAACCAACTTTCTATCATACTATTCATCTTCTTAGCTGAGGCATGTATCATTTTATTATTAGCTTTCAACTGGCTAACTATTATCGTTTTCTTAGGTAATGCGTTTTTGGAGCTCCTTCCCAGCTAACCATTATCGTTCTATATATAAATCTTCCTTTGGCAATTTGGTGCCCCATAAACACTTAGCATGTTATCCTGTTATAGTATTAAAACAAGTGGTAATAGAGATTCCTGAGGAAGACAAGAGATTGAGCATGTTTTTATGCCCACATACCCAAAACACTAGAGGAGGGGATCTCTCTCTACTTTTTTTTTTTCCCATTAATTTTGTGAAAAGTTAAATGAAGAGTCTATTGTTTTTTAGTCAAGAAAATGAAGAGTCTAGACTCTAGAGGAAAAGATATTTATTGGGATAGAATGGCCAAATATAAAAATATATAATTAAATTTACTAAAATGCCCATAACAAATTTTTCTGCATTCTCTTATACATTCTCATCCCCATTCTATTTTGAAAACTAATACAAAATTCTAAATTTCATTGAATTAAACAATAGTTTCTCAATTTTCACAACTTGAATATATATCTACAAAAAAAAAAGGTGTTCTTCAATTTGTAAAAAATGTATTTTTTAAAATCAACAAAAATTTTAATTAAAAATGGAATTGTATGGTTTCAATAAAAGTCAAGGTCTTTGATAATTTATCGCATATATTAAACCAATAAAGTTTGTATGATTTATTTTTGTTTTAGAAGAAATTTATGTGGGTTAAAAATTCATGTAATGTTAATAAAATTAAAAAAATCTAATTAACCTCTTATGTCTTGAAAAATATAAATAATTTTAATTTTCATAAAAAGAGTTTAATTGGCATCAACGTTTATAATATAAATTTTGCAACTTGATGATATAAATTGATAAAAAAAATAAGAAAAATATTAGCTTAACAATTGTTAATTGAATAATATATTTTAGAAAAGGGTTTAATGTTTCTGCCGTTGTTGCAAAAACTTTTTTTTAACAGTACTCACATAAAAGTGAGTTGATCCCACTAATATTTTTTCTCTCATCTCTCTACAATGAGACCCATTCACTTTTATGTGAGTACTATAGAAGCAACTGCAAAAACATTAAACCCTTTAAAAAATATGATCATATCATGATGGTCAATTTTAGTTTTAATTTTAATTATGTTTTTTAAATTATGAATACAAGAGATAATATATGAGGATTGATTAAGTGCAATTTAGTAATTTTAAATTTATATTATGATGTTTGGTTCTTCTAAGTAATTACAATTTTTATAATCTTTTATAGTAAATATTATTTTCTCTTAACCCTTTAATTATTTTAATTTTCTCATTAATTTTTACTTTTTCTTGTTTGTTTGTATTTAGTTATAGGGTAAAGGATTTCTCCTATCACTGGAGATAGAGTTATCTCCAGTGACTCCAAAACTATGTCGTTTTGGATTAATGAAGGTTTGTTAGTAATTTCAGGTGAATTAATGAAGGGTGTTTCTGTAATTCTGTTTATTTTTTAATCATATACATTTTACCAAAACACCCTTCATTAATTCACCTGAAATTACTAACAAATCCTTCATTAATCCAAAACGACGTAGTTTTGGAGTCACTGGAGATAACTCTATCTCCAGTGACAGGAGAAATCTTTTTCCCTTAGTTATATATATCTTGAAATATTTCTCCTGTCACTGGAGATAGAGTTATCTCCAGTGACCCTAAAATTACTTCGTTTTGGATTAATGAAGGGTTTGTTAGTAATTTCAAGTGAATTAATGAAGGGTGTTTCTGTAATTCTGTTTATTTTTTAATCATATACATTTTACCAAAACACCCTTTATTAATTCACTTGAAATTACTAACAAACCCTTCATTAACTCAAAACGATGTAGTTTTGGGGTCACGGAAGATAACTCTATCTCCAATAACAAGAGAAATCTTTTTCCCTTATTTTATATATCCAACATTCTATTTTAAAATAATAATAATAATAACAACCAATATCCTAAAATATTACACCTTTAATTCTTCAGCGTGCTAAATACAGTCCATCCAATTTATATTGTTTGTTGTTTTCTTTCGTTTGTACTATAAAATCGAATTTTTAATCCTTTTTCGGCTGGAAATATCGAAACAGATGTATAATTTTTGGTCCATAAACATCTAATCATCTATTTTGATCCTCTTTTTCTTCCACATTTTACTCGTATTGATTATTCTTAATTATTTTGATATTGAAGAAGAACAAAAAATTCACACTATATGTGTTGGAAATTATATTAGATATGTTTTTTTGCCTTTAGGAAATGAGATAGGATATTGTTACTACTTACTACCAATGTTATTACCACTTTTCTACTGTTAGATCCGAATTTTAATAGAAGAGAGAAATTATATAAATAAACGAGATTCTGATCTAACGGTAGAAAAGTGATAGTAACATTAGGTGTGTTTGGGAAAGCTACAAATGCTAAAATAAGTACATCTACAGCTCAGTGAGAATGAAAGTCCAAAATGAGGCGTTTGACGTAGCTCATTTATTGATGGGCTTCAAATGTGATACTCCTTTATTTTTGAAGCTGGTCCTTGGGTACTTTTAACAGCATCATAACAACAACTTATTTTTCTATCGTGCATCGTGCTCCCAACTCACGACCACACTCATTTTTATAATTCTTCACCTTTCCCTACTTTTTTTTAATATATTATTTGTGGATTTCAATTGACTGTGTTAAATGTTTCATTCGAGAGCAATTTTTTTAATGGTAATTTTACAATTTTATTTAGTAAATTTATATTTATTTTTATCCTAAATTATTACATTTTATACAACACATATATATTGATTCATGTTATTTTCAGTCATTTTTCATTTCACCTATTTTTTCAAAAGCTATGCCATACAAGTACCCATCAAGAAAAAAACCGTTTCTACCACCGCTATCTCAAACACAAATCACATCAGAAAAAAAAGTCATTTATACTGTCGCTATCCCAAACGGGCACATTAGCAGTAACAAAAAATGGTAGTAACAATATTTTATACCTTAGAAAATTATATAGATATTATACTATGATTATGTTATGTGTTTTTTATTTATATCTCTTCATGTATGCTCTTTCATGTTTATTATATTTGATATTCTCTATATTCATTTATTTTTTCCTTGTTTCAAGCTTTATTTTTTTTTTTCCGTCACGGGAAAAATGAACAAATTTGCCTTATTTAATTTTTAAATTTTTTTCAAATATTTACTATTATATTTTCGTCTTCCTTAATTCCCTATTCCCTCTCCTAATTTCCCGCTCACTCCTTTAACTGCGGTATGATTTATGAAATTTTCAAGGCTTCTTTTTCTTTAGTGAAAATGTATCATTCACATCATCAACATGTCTGTTCCTTTGGCTGATTTTACGTATTTTTCCTTTTTTCAACAAAAAATTCCCTAGTTAAATGCTTCGTTATTTTACCATTTCAAATTTGAAATTTGAAATACATACTTCGGATATCAATTAAACAAAGAAACTAATTGAAATCAAATATGTTTTAACTTATTGAGACTAATTAATCTATTAACTTTTTGAAAGAGTAAAATACTTTAATCAACCTTCTACTTTACCTTGATTATATATAGGGTAAAGGATTTCTCCTGTCACTGGAGATAGAGTTATCTCCAGTGAGCCTAAACTACGTCGTTTTGGATAAATGAAGGGTTTGTTAGTAATTTTAGGTGAATTAATGAAGGGTGTTTCTGTAATTTTGTTTATTTTTTTAATCATATACATTTTACCAAAACACCCTTTATTAATTCACCTGAAATTACTAACAAACCCTTCATTAATCTAAAACGACGTAGTTTTGGGCTCACTGAAGATAACTCTATCTCCAGTGACAGGAGAAATCTTTTTCCCTTATACATATGGGTAAAGGATTTCTCCTGTCACTGGAGATAGAGTTATCTCCAGTGACCCCAAAACTACGTCGTTTTGGATTAATGAATGGCTTGTTAGTAATTTCAAGTAAATTAATGAAGGGTGTTTTGTAATTCTGTTTATTTTTTAATTATATACATTTTATCAAAATAACCTTCATTAATTCACCTGAAATTACTAACAAACCCTTCATTAACTCAAAACGACGTAATTTTGGGGTCACTGGAGATAACTCTATCTCCAGTGACAGGAGAAATTTTTTTCCCTATATATATTTACTATTTATTTTGAAAACATACCCTCAAATTTAAACCATTAACTCCATTAAAAATATTTTAAAAAGTTCTAAGAATATAGTTTTTATTGAAATTTACATGGAAATAAAATTTATTTACTAATTTAACCTTAATGCTAGATCCTAAATTTTAATTGACAGCTTATAAATACGACAAGGGAATATTATTTTTGCTTTTAAAGCAGATAAATTTTTCCGCTTTTAATCAAACGACGTTTCCGCAAGAGTCATTCTTTTCGGTCCCTCTTGCTACCAAAAAAAGGAAGCAGCCGACCGCAGTGTACTGGAAAAGTATTGGAGAGAAGCCGTGCCCGTGCCCCTCATTTTGGGGTTGTAGCAGATTCTTTTTGTTCGGCATTCCATAATCCACACCGGGTCGAGTTCGCCGTCAGCCGCCGTCCATAGTTGCCCGCACTGCGTAAGGTAATTACTGACTAGAGATCTGAGGAGCAGGTACAGCCCTCTAAAGTCCAGGTTCCATCCACAGTTGCTGCTATTTTGTTCATGGTGAAGGAAGAGAATGACTCTTGCGGCATGAGCACTAAAATTGTTCATGACCACCTGTACTTATTTTCAACTTACACAAAAGAATGGCTCTTGCGGTGAAAAGAATGACTCTTGCGGCGACGTCGTTTGATTAAAAGCAGAAATAATATTCCCATATGACAAACTTTTAAGAATTTGAGTTATTTTTTAAATGTTTGTAGAAAAAAATATCAAAATTTAAATTTAAATCACTTAATACAATTTCTCAATCATATATAGTTTATCTCCCGGAGAAATACTTATTTAGTGTACGGTATAAGTCACAGAGGAAGCATACAGCATTCTCGGAACAAGCTCTATCTTGAGTCTTCTGTTCTCTCGAGCCCGTCTCCTCTCTTGCGAAACCCTAGCCCTACCTTTCAGCTTCTTCTACCTCGCTAGCGGCAAATATGCCGCCGGCGAGCCTTCTCTTGGTCCACAATGGCGACCGAAGGGCAGATCAGCCTTCAATGAGTCCGATGCAGGCTGGTCTTAGGTCGAAAGAGGGATATAGTGAAGGTTAAAATTGTGCTAGCTTGACATTTAAGCAACATGTTTACGAGGTTGAAAAACAAAATTTTTCAGTATTTGCGGAACCCACATTGGAAATTTACTATTCATGTGAATAGTAATAGTAAAAATATATTTTACCGTGCCGGTAAATTATTTTTACTGTGCCAATAAATAATATTTACTGTGATGGTAAATAATTTTTACCGTGCCAGTAAATAATATTTAGCGTGAACAGTAAATAATTTTCACCACGCCTGTAAAAATATTTTACAACAATAAATAATTTTAACTATGCCGGTAAATAATTTTTACTATTCGGTAAATAGTATTTACTGTACTGGTAAATAATATTTACTGCCCAAGAATAATTCTTTTCTGATGTGACAGATCAGACTAAGCTGCAGCCACAGAGCATACTCAGAAGAAACTCTTTGGTAAATAATATTTACCGTACCATGTGGAAATACTAACCTCATGAACCATGAACCATGTACCGTAACTCTTACAGTACATATTTAGGATCTACTCGTTAAAACACATACAGGGTTTTAGGAATACCTGTGATCACTTGAAGACGTCAAAGAGTATGATGTCCTCTAACGTTGATCCACACGACTATCTCCTGATTGCAAATGAGAACACCTTCTCCTTGAATTCCCGACTCCTTAAATGCTTGCTAGGCAGTAACAAGGTGAAGAACTCAAGAGTTTGGATTTCTTACTCAAGACTAAGAGAACTTCCTTAAGAGGAAGAAAGAGAGAGAAAGAGAAAGAACTTCCTTAAGAGGAAGAGAGAGAAAGAGAAGCTTAAGAGAGAAGCTTATGAAATGGTGTGTATTGAAATGAAGGAAATGAGTGCTATTTATAGAAACAAGGAGTGAACCATGGCCACATGTTCTTCTTTCAATGTGAGCCACATGTTCTTCTTTTAATGTGAGCCACACATTCATTTCTACTTCAAATCCAAAGTGCTTCTTGAAGAATCAATTATTCCAAGAAGTGATTCTTGAACAATTAATTATTTCAAGAAGTGCTTCTTATAATTAATTATAATAATTGATTATTCATGAATAGTAAAAGATGAATAGTACTTTTCACTTTGTACTATTCATTTGACACTATTCACGTGAATAAATAATTACTAATTAATTACTCTCTTTATCCAATCCTGATTGGATACAGCTTTGGTAAATTCATAAATTACCTCAATCTCTTAACCTCTTAATAATTGGGCTTGAAGTACTAACCCAATTACATCAATAGTCTTGACAAAGCCCAATAACATTTATTGGTCCAAACTAGCTAAATTAAGCAATCAAGAATAGTCATTAGTGTGTGACCCATTAGGCCCAATTAGTTACTGACATAGATAAACTTGAACCAATTAAACTCCTTTAATAGGTCAATTTATCTAATGACTACATAAGACACTAGCAATGCTCTGCAGTCCCAGAACTAATCAAGTTGATCAAGTGATCTACCTTTTTTCTAATTTGGATACTGTGCATATATCATCCCTTACAATGTTGTTCATATTTAGTCGAGAGCAAGGATAGAGTATCATCTCTCTTGATTGACTAAATGTAGCTATTTCACAGAACCAGGAATATTCTTCTATTGACTCTAAGACAGATCATGACTCTTCATGATCACTTACTATGCATAGATTGTTAGTTCTCAATGTGTTTTGATGATTAACAACAAGTGAAAAATATGTTTTGAAGTTTCCAAGATTCTTTGAAAATCATCTAAGAGTTGCTTACCGCAGTATGGGATGGCATACTGCAGTAAAGGGTCTTCCAGAAAGTCAATACTGCAGTATAGGGTGATATACCGCAGTATAGGACTTACAGAAGGTCATCAAATTGATGAAGATAAGTCAATACTGCAGTATGTTAGTTACATACCGCAGTATTGGACTCCCAGTGAAAGGCCATACCGCAGTACAGGATGTCATACTGCAGTATAGGGCCAACCCGAGAGCAACCGTATTTTCAAAGTAAGTCCATACCGCAGTATAGCTATGTATACTGCAGTATAGGGACTTCCAGAGAGAAACCACGTTTTTCAAAACAACCCCATACCGCAGTATAGCTTTGTATACTGCAGTATAGGGGCATCCAGAGAGCAATTAAAATTCTAAGTCAAGCCAATACCGCAGTATAGGTATGTATACTGCAGTATAGGGTCAACCCGAGAGTTATCAAATGTTCTCACTCAAGTCCTTACCGCAGTATGGAGTTGGATACTGCAGTAAAGGCTCTCACAGTAAGCTCTCTAAGTTTATAACTATTGCATACTGCAGTATAGGTTTTCATACTGCAGTATTGGGAAATCACGGGCTCTCTTCTCTTTAACAAAAACTCGCATACTGCAGTATGTTATTTGGATACCGCAGTATAGAGCATATCTTTCAAAATCATTTCACGAGGTTTTTGTCTCTGGAAGTTGTTTACTGCAGTAAGCATTTGGATACTGTAGTATGCACAGTGGCATACTCCAGTATAGAGGAACATACTGCAGTATACAACGGTCAAAATTGGTTTTTGAATTACGTGAATTTGCAAATCATTATTGTTTGATCTTATTGCTTCCATAATTCATTCAATCATATTCCTAGCTATGTTTAACAAGTTTGTTGAGTGAATTTCAGTAAGATCAGATCAAGATTATTGAAGGTCAAAGCAATAAAGCAAAAAGTGAACAGTGCATTAAATGCACTTCTGCAAATCAACCTATTCTTAGCTAATCCATCTGAGCACGCCTTCTAAACGTTAAAGAATGCTTACTACAACAAGTAAAGACATCTCCAACGGGCAAATTCTCAGAGAGCCACATCAGACTTCATTAAGACTTGGATTAGCAGAAATTTAGAATGAGAAGATGACCAGAACCCAAGCTAATCACTTCCAACGGTTGGAATCATCTTACAACGGTCATTTAATGTTCTCTGCCTATAAATAGAAGAGCATTAACTTCTTCTCAAGCGGATACAACTACTAAGAGCGAAAATTTATTGAGTCATTTTATTGTATCAAGCTTTCATCTGTATTGTACCATTTTTGATACTTAGTTCTTCAGTGTTTATCCTATCTGCTCTGTAAGAGAGTCAAATACTTGTAAACCATTTATTAATTGAGATAACTACAAGTCAGGGGACTTGGTAGTTGGGGTGTATTGATTACAACTTGTAAGGGGGAGTGTGTTCTAGTGAGAGAACAACTCTTAGTACAGAGTGTGTAATTAATATTTGATTATAGTGGATTGAAAATCCCAGGTGAGGCTTGGGGACTGGATGTAGGTCAGAGAAAGGACCGAACCAGTATAAATCACATTGTGTAAAGCTTTCCTTCCCTACTCCTCTGTTAGCCTCTGTTTTCATTAGTCAAAAACAGAGCTCAATCCTTAATTTTTTAAAGATACCCAATTCACCCCCCCTCTTGGGTATTTAGCTCCACTCTTCATTTGGTATCAGAGCAAGGTCTTCTCAGAAGAGTTTTACCACTCGAGAAGGATCACTATGGAAGGAATTCTTCCAGATGGAGCTTCAATCAACAGACCTCCCGGCTTCGACGGCGAACACTACTCTTTCTGGAAAGCAAAATTTCATGTGTTCGTGATGGCTACAGAATATGGTCTATGGAGGGTCTTTGAGACTGGAGACTTTGTTCCAGTCAAGGTAGAAGGAGGCATCACTGTTCCCAAGACAGAAGCCGAGTTCAATGATGATGATAAGAAGAACATCACTCTCAATAGCAAGGCTATCCTGATGCTTCAGAGTGCTCTTAGTCAAAAGGAGTACTTTCGTATCTGTAATTTGTCAACAGCTAAAGAGATGTGGAAGGCGCTGGAAATAGCTTATGAAGGAACATCTGGAATCAAGGAAAATCGCGTCAACATTCTAACCACTGAGTATGACTTGTTGCTAATGAAGCAAGGCGAGAGTATTGGAGAATTTCAGTTGAGATACACTCATTTGACCAATCAGCTAGCGGCCTTGGGAAAGCTTTTTGATCAAGGAGCTCAAGTGAGGAAAATCCTCAATATTCTGACAAATGATTGGGAAGCAAAAGTTACCGCCATTGAAGAAGCTCGTGGAGAGTCAATGACTTCAGTTGCCGCATTGTTTGGTAGCTTATCTGAATATGAGAGCAAACTGAGGTTCAAGAAGGAACTAGAAGATGTCAATGGTGGCAACAATCGCAACAAGGGAGTGGCTCTCAATGTGGAAAAGGATGAGGAAGATGAGGACGAGGATGAAGAGATTGGCATGATGGTCCGGAGATTCAAGAAATTTTATAAAAGAGATCAAGGCTTCAAGAAATTTCAGAAAGGAAGTTCGAGCTATGAATCAAAGAAGCCTATCATCTGCTATGAATGCGAGAAGCCCGGACACATCAAGGCAGAATGCCCTCAGCTGAAAAACCAAGAGAAAGAAAAGAAGAAATTCAAGAAACACAAAAAGAAGGCATATGTGTCAGCTATATGGGGAGATAGCTCATCGGATGAGGATGAAGCTGAAGAGGATGAAAGTGAAAAAGCCAACATATGCCTGGTTGCTGAGGAAGAAGAACAACCTAGTGAAATAAATGAGGTATATGAATCTCTTCCTTCCTATGATGAATTGTTTGCTGAATACAATGTTGTTCAAAAGGAGTTTGAAAAACTTGCAGACAAGTATATGTCTTTGAAAAGAAAAAATTCTTTTCTTGAACTGCAAATTGAAAACCTCTCTTCTCCTCAATCTCTGATTTGTGATGAATGCTCTATCCTAGAGAAAAAGAATTCACAACTTACAAAAGCACTTGAGAAATTTACTAAGGGAAGTGAAATGCTCAATGTGATTTTGAAACAACAACGTTTTACAAACGATAGATCGGGCATTGGTTATAGACCAGACTTTGATAAGAAGAAAGGAAAGAAAAAGAATGGACAAAAATCTTATATGAATTATTTCACTAAATCTGTTCATTCCTCAAACCCGTTTGCACATTTTACATATTGCAATAGGAAGGGTCATTCTACTTCATCTTGTTTTCATCGAAAAGAAAGAAAAGCTAAACCTGTAGGAAATTATGTCTGGGTACCAAAAGGAACATATGTTCCCAAGGTGCATGCTAACCCCAAAGGACCCAAGAAAAGATGGGTACCTAAAACTTGACCTCTGGTGATCTGCAGGTATGTCTTAGAGCATCAAGGCCGAACAAGTGGTATATTGATAGTGGATGCTCAAGACACATGACTGGAGACAAATCAAAGTTTTTATCAATAAAGCCAAAAGATGGAGGTAGAGTCACATTTGGAGGTGATCAATCCGGGAAAATCGCTGGCATTGGTGAGATAGGCAACAATGAAGGCCCACTCATCAAAGACGTCTACCTTGTAGAAGGATTGTGTCACAATCTCCTAAGTGTGAGCCAAAGCACCGATAAGGGTAATTTGGTAATATTTGACTCTGATGAATGCTTTATTGTTAAAAAGGATTTGATCTCCATAAATGATTTGAAAAATAAAGCTTTATTTAGAGCACCTAGAGATGGAAACTGTTATACTTTGAACCTTTCTAGCAATGCTTCTACTTCTGAAAATTGTTTTGTAAGTAACTTGAATGAGAGTTGGCTATGGCATAAGCGATTAGCTCATGTTAATATGTATCAACTTGACAAGTTATTGAAAAAGGATTTGGTTATTGGCGTTCCCAAACTGAATTTCAAAAATGATATGATTTGTGATGCTTGTCAAAAGGGAAAACAGACCAAATCTTCTTTTAAAGCTAAAAATGAGATTTCAACAAACAGACCCCTTCAACTTCTTCACATGGATCTAGTTGGACCAGCTAGAGTGAAAAGTCTTGGTGGAAACTTATACACTTTGGTCATTGTTGATGATTTCTCTAGATTTACTTGGACAATATTTTTATCTTCTAAAGATGAAACCTTTGATCAGTTTGTTTCATTTGCCAAGAAGGTCCAAAACGAGAAAGGGTTATCAATTTCAGGAATACGGACTGATCATGGTGGAGAGTTCGAGAATCAAGCCTTTGCTGAGTTCTGTGACAGTATGGGGATTGATCACAATTTTTTAGCACCAAGAACACCACAACAAAATGGTGTTGTAGAGAGAAAGAATAGAGTACTCACTGAAATGGCTAGAGCAATGTTGAACGAGTACATTACTTCGCAAGTGTTTTGGGCTGATGCCATGAGTACGGCTTGCTACGTCTCCAACAGAGCATACTTGAGAAAGAAGCTGAATAAGACTCCATACGAACTCTACAAGGAAAGAAAGCCAAACCTAAGCCACCTTCGTGTCTTCGGCTGTAAGTGCTATGTGCACAATAATGGTAAAGACAATCTTGGTAAATTCGATCCTAAAGCTGATTTAGCTATCTTTATTAGTTATTCTAATAGGAGCAAAGCATATAGAGTCTTTAATACTAGAACTAAGATTGTTGAGGAATCTATACATGTTGTATTCTGTGAATCTGAATCTGATAAATCCTTGGATGATGAAGAGGAGACTATTTTCAAAAACAAATTCTTTTCGAAAAATGCTCCTACTCCTTCTGAAAATTCAGAAAATGTTTTTGAGGCTGATCCTGAAAACCACTTAGAAAATCCTGATCAGTCTCAACCTAGAGCTTGGAGATTTTTAAGAAATCATCCTTTAGACCAAGTCATAGGTGATGTAAATCAAGGAGTTAGGACCAGAAATAGTACTCTGAATGAAGTTACATTTTCTGCATTTATTTCACATATAGAGCCCTCTAAGATAGAAGAAGCCCTTTCAGACAATGATTGGGTGATTGCTATGCAAGAGGAGCTACATCAATTTGATAGAAATCAAGTTTGGGACTTGGTACCTAGACCCAAAGACCATCCGGTAATTGGGACAAAATGGGTATTCAAGAACAAACGTGATGAGTCAGCCATCATTGTGCGTAACAAGGCTAGATTAGTGGCCAAAGGCTACAATCAAGAAGAAGGAATAGACTATGAAGAGACTTATGCTCCAGTAGCTAGATTGGAAGCAATAAGAGTTCTTCTAGCATTTGCATGCACAAAAGGTTTTAAACTCTATCAAATGGATGTCAAAAGTGCTTTTCTAAATGGTTTCATTCAAGAGGAGGTGTATGTTGAACAACCTCCAGGTTTTGAAAATGATCAATTTCCAGATCATGTTTTTAGACTTAAGAAAGCCTTGTATGGTCTTAAGCAAGCTCCTAGAGCTTGGTATGAAAGATTGAGTCAATTCTTACTCAATCAAGGATTTATTAGAGGAAAGGCTGATACAACATTGTTTATCAAGAAAAATAAATTGAATGAAATTTTAATTGTACAGATATATGTTGATGATATTATTTTCGGTGCTACTAATGACTCTTTGTGTGAGGAATTTTCCAAGTCTATGCAGGGTGAATTTGAGATGTCAATGATGGGAGAGCTCAATTACTTCCTTGGACTGCAAATCAGACAACGTAAGGATGGGATATTTATATCTCAAACCAAGTATTTAAATGATTTGCTGAAGAAGTTTGGAATGGACAAGTGCAATGGAGCTGACACACCAATGAGCACAACAACTTCTTTGGATGCTGATGAAGAGGGCAAGGATTTCAACATTACCAAGTATAGAGGAATGATTGGATCATTGCTCTATCTCACTGCAAGTCGCCCAGACATCCAATTTAGTGTTGGAATGTGTGCTCGGTTTCAATCCGCTCCTAAAGAGTCTCATGCTGAAAATGTGAAGAGGATATTCAGATATCTCTCTGATTCGAAGACTCTTGGGCTATGGTTTCCCAAAGGTCAGCCGGAGCATCTTGTGGCATATTCAGATTCGGATCATGCTGGCTATAAGACGGATAGAAAGAGTACAAGTGGGCAATGCGAGTTCTTTGGAAACTCACTTGTCTCTTGGTTTAGCAAGAAGCAAACTACCGTGGCCGTGTCCTCAACAGAAGCTGAATATGTGGCTGCCTCAAGCTGCTGTGCTCAAGTGTTGTGGTTGAAGCAACAACTTGCTGACTTGGGAGTGCACTTAAAGGAAATCCCAATACTCTGTGATAATACTAGCACAATAAGCTTGGCCAAGAATCCCGTACAACATACAAGAACCAAGCATATTGATGTGAGACATCACTTCATCCGGGATCATGTCCAGAAGAGAGATGTGAAAGTGATGTTCATTCCAACTCGTCTTCAACTAGCTGACATCTTCACCAAGCCTCTAGCCAAGGAACAATTCACTTTCATAAGGAGAGAATTGGGAATGGTAAATCCCAATGAATTGTAAGTTATTCTCTCTCAAATTAATGTTAGATGTGTCATTGATGATTAATCTTTACTAACTTAAGCATCAGAGAGTTTAGTCTTTGTTTTTGCAGGGTGTTTTTGATGTCTCAGTAGAGCTATACCGCGGTATGCAAGTGATATACCGCAGTATAGGGTGTGTGAGAGGCAAAAATTCCAAGTGTGCAAGATGCATACTGCAGTATGTAAGTGGTATACTGCAGTATGTCCATCGGAATTTCAGAGTTTCAGACATGCAAGAGGTATACTGCAGTATGTAAGTGATATACTGCAGTATGGGATCAGACAGAAGCCAAAGCTGAGTATGCAAGAGGAATACTGCAGTATGTAAATCATATACTGCAGTATGGGGTCAGATAGAAACGAAGTTTCAGGTATGCAAGAGGCATACTGCAGTATGTAAGTGCTATACTGCAGTATGGCCATCGGGTTTTCAAAAATTCTCTCAACATTTTTGAAGTCCAGGTCAGTATACTTCCATCCTTACTGCAGTATGTAAATGAAAGTATGCTATACTGCAGTATGCAAGAACCTTACTGCAGTATACAAGTCTGTCTATATATACTGAAACACGGTGTTCTTTCATACTCGCGTCTATACCATAGTAAGACCTAGCAGTATCGTGTCTCTCTCTTCCATCTCTCTTTGAAAGCGTCACAAATCCTCGTTAAACTACCATAAATCCTCACCAAATCTCTCTCATTTCCTTCCCAATCTCATTCTCACCGAAACCCTAGCGTCAAAATGTCCAAAGATCAATCTCTCTCTAAACAACCCTCTTCTTCTCTTCCACTCAGAGCACCAAGGTCGAAATCAATTCCTAAGAAATTAGGGGAAGGTATTGATCGTCATATCCCCGGAATTGGTGTTTCTCTACCAAAGGCATCTTCGCCGAATCCCAAGAAGAGGGGAACTTCATCCAGAGCATCTATCCCATCTTCAGCCGCGAAGAAGAAGAAGATCGGAGAGCCAAGCAAGACACAAGAGAAGAGGACCGTTGTTCCTCAAAAGGCAAGGTCCAAAAGAGCTTCCACGACTGTCATTTCCTCTCCATCGTCTGTTGATGTTTCTGGGTCTTCGTCAGAAACTGAGTCTGAGCAAGACTCCTCTCTCGTGGTAGCAAATGCAGTCGAGGAGATCAAGATTCACAAGAATGCGCCAGAAGGATTCAAGGTTACTCCTGTCCTACTTCCTCCCAGTTTAAATGCCAAGTTCAAAGATCTTTATGGGAGCCGAGGATTCTGCACTGTCACTTCTGTTGATCAGGAACAAGTCTACCGAGAGTGCAACGTGAATCTCTCACCATGGTTCGGGCCATATGCTACGCTCGTCTCCATCGAGGCTGCCTACTGTCCTGAGTTGGTCAAGATGTTTTACTTCAACATGGCGACCAATCACATCTTGAGCTCTGAAGGTAGACTGATTGAGGAAAGGGTCACAACTTCTGTGAGAGGAGTTAAATTTACACTATCTGCCGCCATCCTCAACAAGATCCTTAAGGTGGTCAACCCTCCAGAAGCATCCACTCCGAAGTATTCTAATGAGGAAGTATATGCCACACTTATGCCCGGTCAGGACATACCGGATGATCAGAGGGTTCACTTGACATTCAAGCCCTCGGAGATGCCTCATTTGCACCGTGTGATATGGTACGTGTATTCACGTAACTTTGTGCAAAAAGGCGGGAGCTACACGCACTTCACGCAGAAGGACTATCGCTTCTTCACCGCCTTCATCCGCAAGCATCCGCTCAATATTGGGCAGTGGCTGTTCAAGGAGATTAGCCACTTCAGATTTGTATCCCGCAAGGGATCCTACATGCCCTTTGCATCTCTGGTCTCTCTGATATTGTACTACCATAAGATATGGTATGTGGGTCCTCCCGAGCAGATGAAGTTTTTCCCAGCCTTTGGCAAGACTCAGCTCAACTTGATGAAGATTCAGTTCGAGCCAGAAGGATCTGGGCAGTCAAGAGCTCCACCGCGGTCACAGACTCGTGCATCTCAGTCAGTTGCACATGAGGCCCAGTCTGCTCCACCACCACTTCCTTCAGATTTTGATGAACGGATTAGAGCAATTGTGGATGCTGCACTTGTATCTCACCGAGCTATGATGAAGGCAGAGTTTGATATGATTCGGGCTGACATCAAGTTGGGGGTTATGGATGTGATAGTGGCTCAGTCACAGGTCCTCTCTGAACTGGTCAAGGTGAAAGATGCTATTGATGATCAAGGGATCAACTTGGGCTCTACATTGTCAGTCACCTTAGCTGCTGCCTCAGATGCCAGAGACAAGGCTCAGCAACTCCTTCAGCATTTTGGACTTGGTGGCTCATCTTCATCTTCATTCGGTTTTACCACTGGTCCATCCTCTTCGACTCCTGTTCCGGAAGCCCAACCATCTATACCCGTATCTCAGCCTTCCCCAAACTCACCAGAACATCACTTCTCACCACCTTCATCACCCACTTTCTCATTTCCCAGTCCACCTCATAGCCCACCCCACACCACCTCTTCCCCGGTCACCCCTTCCACAGAGATTCTTCCGAATCCACTTCCATCTCCACCTACTCCATCTACTGCGCTCTTCCCTACACCCTCTCCATATGCTGTGCCCCATGATTCCGATTTTGATCCCAACACAGCTATGGTCCTCTATTCTCCTCCTCTTATTATCCTAGATCCCGAGTATGTTGATGATGACAAAGGGGGAGAAGCAGAGAAAGATGCTTAGTGTTTAGAGGTTTAGTAGGATGATTAGTTGATGTAGGTGTAGGAAGCTTGTAATGTTTTAACCTTGTTGGTGTAGGAAGCTTGTAATGTTTTAACCTTGTTTTGCTGATATCAGTGATTATCAGAGTATTTATCCTCTTCTGATATCAGTTAGATACAACTCATGTATGATGTTTTAAATGAATATGAACATATTTTGCACATGTTTACGAGCTCAATTATATATCTGCTGCTATTCTCTGATGTCTATGTTTAAAAATGCAAATTGGATATTTTTCTGATAATTCAACTCTGATATTTTGAAAACTTCAATCTGAAAGCTACACATCTTTCTAAATCTTTAAAAAGAATGTTTATAAGTGTTGTCATCATCAAAAAGGGGGAGAATGTTAGTTCTCAATGTGTTTTGATGATGAACAACAAGTGAAAAATATGTTTTGAAGTTTCCAAGATTCTTTGAAAATCATCTAAGAGTTGCTTACCGCAGTATGGGATGGCATACTGCAGTAAAGGGTCTTCCAGAAAGTCAATACTGCAGTATAGGGTGATATACCACAGTATAGGACTTACAGAAGGTCATCAAATTGATGAAGATAAGTCAATACTGCAGTATGTTAGTTACATACCGCAGTATTGGACTCCCAGTGAAAGGCCATACCGCAGTACAGGATGTCATACTGCAGTATAGGGCCAACCCGAGAGCAACCGTATTTTCAAAGTAAGTCCATACCGCAGTATAGCTATGTATACTGCAGTATAGGGACTTCCAGAGAGAAACCGCGTTTTTCAAAACAAGCCCATACCGCAGTATAGCTTTGTATACTGCAGTATAGGGGCATCCAGAGAGCAATTAAAAAGTCAAGCCAATACCGCAGTATAGGTATGTATACTGCAGTATAGGGTCAACCCGAGAGTTATCAAATTTTCTCACTCAAGTCCTTACCGCAGTATGGAGTTGGATACTGCAGTAAAGGCTCTCACAGTAAGCTCTCTAAGTTTATAACTATTGCATACTGCAGTATAGGTTTTCATACTGCAGTATTGGGAAATCACGGGCTCTCTTCTCTTTAACAAAAACTCGCATACTGCAGTATGTTATTTGGATACCGCAGTATAGAGCATATCTTTCAAAATCATTTCACGAGGTTTTTGTCTCTGGAAGTTGTTTACTGCAGTAAGCATTTGGATACTGCAGTATGCACAGTGGCATACTCCAGTATAGAGGAACATACTGCAGTATACAACGGTCAAAATTGGTTTTTGAATTACGCGAATTTGCAAATCATTATTGTTTGATCTTATTGCTTCCATAATTCATTCAATCATATTCCTAGCTATGTTTAACAAGTTTGTTGAGTGAATTTCAGTAAGATCAGATCAAGATTATTGAAGGTCAAAGCAATAAAGCAAAAAGTGAACAGTGCATTAAATGCACTTCTGCAAATCAACCTATTCTTAGCTAATCCATCTGAGCACGCCTTCTAAACGTTAAAGAATGCTTACTACAACAAGTAAAGACATCTCCAACGGGCAAATTCTCAGAGAGCCACATCAGACTTCATTAAGACTTGGATTAGCAGAAATTTAGAATGAGAAGATGACCAGAACCCAAGCTAATCACTTCCAACGGTTGGAATCATCTTACAACGGTCATTTAATGTTCTCTGCCTATAAATAGAAGAGCATTAACTTCTTCTCAAGCGGATACAACTACTAAGAGCGAAAATTTATTGAGTCATTTTATTGTATCAAGCTTTCATCTGTATTGTACCATTTTTGATACTTAGTTCTTCAGTGTTTATCCTATCTGCTCTGTAAGAGAGTCAAATACTTGTAAACCATTTATTAATTGAGATAACTACAAGTCAGGGGACTTGGTAGTTGGGGTGTATTGATTACAACTTGTAAGGGGGAGTGTGTTCTAGTGAGAGAACAACTCTTAGTACAGAGTGTGTAATTAATATTTGATTATAGTGGATTGAAAATCCCAGGTGAGGCTTGGGGACTGGATGTAGGTCAGAGAAAGGACCGAACCAGTATAAATCACATTGTGTAAAGCTTTCCTTCCCTACTCCTCTGTTAGCCTCTGTTTTCATTAGTCAAAAACAGAGCTCAATCCTTAATTTTTTAAAGATACCCAATTCACCCCCCCTCTTGGGTATTTAGCTCCACTCTTCATAGATTCCCGAGTCAACTAGAAGTCATCCAAGCTCTTACCTGTCTTGTGAACAACTAATCCCTTGTAGAGGATTGTAAGTCCTTTCGGCATGACCATCTATACTCATGTATTCAGGTAATACCCAAGAGTACACTGTTCTCCCCATATTTCAGGCGGATAGAGTTGTACAGTCAAAGTATAACCCTAGGACATAGTGGTCGATGACATCCTCAAGTCTAAGATGATCCGCACTACCAAATGATAAGAGACATTACAAATCCAATGATACTCTCTACAATGAATCCTTGTGGAGTCTCTCAGCGGGTCAGTTCAGTGCTATCTGTTCTCTAACAGATCCACCCACGACATCAGCTAAGGCATCAACATGCCTGCATTCCATGAGGTCCCTACCTTGCATCACTATACAAGTAGATGATGTCGTACTAGTCTTATTGAAATCACCAATGCCCATTCTTGGTGATTCAAGACTAGGAACAAGTTTCAGGCAATAGACATGTAGTGTACTCGATTCCTCATGATCATGATCCCTATCATAGATCACCGAATAAACACATATTCTATTCCTTGGGCCTTTATCTTTAATCTCATATTAACTATAAAATATAGGCGAGACATAAATATGATAAAGATAAATTATGCTCAAATATATTAATCATGAAATATCAAACAGTACAAGGTGTTCTACTGATTGTCTCTAGGACACCTACATACTAACATATAGAGCAGTGACCGTCCTCCTTCTCCGGCGCCAGCTCTCCCCTGGTGTCCGCCCTCAACGCCTTCCCAATTCTGGCGGCCCTCCGTTCTCTGGTTGCAACTGTGGTTCTCCCTTGTCTCTGGCGGTGGGAGCTTTTGCTTTGACAGCTCCTTCAACGGTGGTCTCTGGCTCGTCTGTGGGATCTTGCTTGACGGTGGCTTCTTGTTTGAAAGGGGTCTCCTATTCACCGGTGGCTGCTAGTGCGTTTGCGATTTCCGATGGAGGGGGTGTTGATATCTTCTTTCTCTGTTTGTTTTTAGTACTTTATTTTTATATTTGTCTTCTGATGTTATGGATTTGGGTAACTTATGCTGGTGTTTATCTTCTGATTTTTTGGATTGGGGTAATTTGTCTTCTGATTCTGTAGGGTTGGGTAATCAAGGTGGTGTTATTTGTTGTGGATTGGATTTGTGCTTTTGGGGGAAGGGCTTTGTTGGTGATTGCTGTTAGTTTGTGCTTTATCTATGAGAAGACCATTGCTAGGATTGTTCGATGGGGGCAAATCCAAATTACTTATGTTAGCCAAAATCTGTTCGGTGGGTGGTTGATGTCACCATGTTTGCTTCAATGGAGGAGCAAGAGTATTCTTCAGGACTTTACTTGTCTTTTATCGTATGAGGTTGGGTGTTCTCTGTTCGGTACCCCAAGTAGGGGTTATTATGCAGTTGTTATTTGTGCAGCTTTTTCTTATAAGGAGGTATGCCCGATTGGGTGGGTTTTGCAACCAACACCTTCTTTTGTGTTCTTTCTAATCTTGGATGTCCAGGAAGCTATTGAAGTTCTTGAAGTTACTTTTATTCCTATCTGTATTGTAGTGACTAGCTCTCCTTACTGTTGGTTTAGTGTTGTATTTGTTAGTCTTCTTGTTTCAATTTGTTTGTCTTTTAATTTATTGTTGCAATGTAATCGTGTATTGTAACTTTACAATTATTATCAATATATGTTCCTGTTGAACAAAAAAAAAAAAAAAAGAACAAGCTCTATCTTGTGTTCCTCGGTTTTCGTCTCTTTAAGTCCACATCATGTTAGTTTTTTAGGACTCTACTGTGACTTATCCCTCTGTCTTCTTTCTTCATCCACTCACTGGTGTGTACGGGATCTGTGGCTTCTGTGCCATTGTTAATGAGGTCGTCTTCTTCTTCTTCCCCTAAAATCTGTCTCCGTCAATCCTTTATATATATATATATATATAGAATATTGTTATTATCAATTTTATATTACTTTCAAGTCACTACCACTTTTTCACCGTTAGATTAGAATTTTACATACCTTAATCATTTTTCTCTCTAGTGACTTGGTACTGACATAAAATTGGTAGTGACAATATCCTAACCCATATATAAAAGGTTTTTATTACATTTTATTTTTATTGTGATAATCTAAGTTTTTATAAAACACTTTACGCGAAAATACTTTGCCGTCCTTGATACAAAAAAAATCTATCATTCTCAAGAAATCTATATTATCACTTAAAAATTAAAATGATATATTTACGGGAAAATTTCATATAAAGTTACTTAAAATAGAAAATTTTTAAATCGAATTGTTAAATTCAATAAATCTTTAATTGAGTCAACCCAATTTAAGATTTTAAAATATGAGTAAAATACCTCTAATATCTTCTCCTCTCTCCTGATTAATGAGTTTTATTACTCACTAACTTATGTTTCTCGTACATATATCAAAATTAATTTTAATACAACAAAATATGATTTGTTCAAATATATTAAGTATATCATCATAAGAATAAAAAGCTTACAATATTTTCAACAAAGAGTTCATTTTATTAACATGAACAAATTTTTTTTAAGAGAACTTATCATATATGTCACTATAAAAAGGACATATTTTGGTAAATATATTAATCAAGTATGAATTTTTCTATATTTTTCACACTCAAATATGTAGGTTTTTTTGGAAATTTTTATATTGATGTTGTTCTGTCTCAAGAACACAGATATTGGACTTGACTAGGTTGTCAAGTCTAGAGCCTACGTACCCTCGAAGGGATCAAAGTCCACGTAGTTCGTAGCAAACAAGAAGGCACGTAGCCAGGGGAGTGGGGTGTGTGCTCTGTGTAACAGTATGTAAAGAGAGTATAGAATAGAACGTGTGCACCTGTTTAGGATTCCTCCCTATTTATAGAGGAGTCTGGTGCGCGTATATCTGCTTTAATGAGCAATATCCGTGATTAGAGAATCAGGATTTATTTGTTGGGATCATGATTGGGAGAGAATCTTCCTTGATGAGATCCTAAATCTGTGGGATCTCGGATCCTTTCCAAATATAGTGCGTATTCTCCTACTGGCGTGATTGGGCCGAGATCCAGACCTGGGCCTATTGGGCCGGTCCGTAACAGATGTAAACCATTTTATGAATTTGTAAGTGTATTTTACATTTTTTTCTGAAATACCTATAGAAATATATGAAATTTAAACGCTTTTTTTAAAAATGATAAATAATATTATTGATTTATATTAAAGAATTAAAATTGAATTATTAACTAAATTACTATCTAAAAGCTCATATTTATGTGTTAAGGAAAATTATTTTGGTTTAGGTTAATATTGGCAAAAATGACTTTTATTGAACTCAATTTTGTAAAGGGTAAAGTTGGCATTGGATATATATATATATATATATATATATATATATATATATTGGTTTTTGCTTTTATCTCACCTGACAAAAATAACAACTTTCTTTCTTTTCTTCTTCTTTTTTTTTTTAAAAAGAAAACCTTGCATTTATTTTTTTTATCATTAATGCAATTAATTGACTTTCAATTAAAATATATTTAATCCATATTAATAATACAATTATGGCATGACATATTTAAATTATTCTTGATTATCCTTTTATATAAAGTCATAAAGCAATAATACTCTTTTAAGAGGGGAGAGAAAAAAGACGGGAAGAAAAGAAAGGAGGAACATTAAAGTCATTTTACACAAATTTTGAAAATCATAAATTGGGTTGACGACTTAATTAATGATTTGTTGAATTTACAGAATTAGAATTTTTCTATTTTAAGTAGTTTTATATGAGATTTTCCCTATATTTATCCTAATTAAAAAAATCTAAAATCTCTCTAATCTCCCTCCCTCAATCCTTATATATCCTTGAGGAAGGCCACGTTCACCTTCACTGCCTTACCTCAAGCAATTTAATCACTATGGCTTTTTCCAAGAATGCTGTATTCCTCCTCTTTGTAGGGACGATTTACATTTTAATATTAGCTTGTTGGTATCTTGAATGGCTAGTTGGCAAATATTCTCAACGCGTAGGTGATGCGTTTTTGGAGCTTCTTCCCAGATTCACCTACACCTACACCTCTTCTTCCACCGCAACTGTGTGTGCCATCTGCTTGAAAGATTTTAAAGAAGGAGACGTAGGACGACTGCTCCCAAACTGCAACAACTTTTTTTTACCATTGTTGCATCTATACGTGGATCCACAGACTCAAGACTCGTTGCCCACTTTGCAGAGAGGTCATCAATCCGAGAACCACATCGCTGCCTAAAAGTCTTCCTTCAGCAATTTGGTACCCCAGAAACACCCATATTACAGTATTAAAACAAGTGGTAATAGAGATTCCTGAGGAAAGACGATAAATAGAGCATGTGGTTATGCCCACATACCCAAAACACTAGCTGAGGGGATCTCTCTCTTTTTCAATTAATTTGTACTTTTTCTTATTTATTTGTATTTAGTTATATCTTGCAGTTTTTCTAAATACAGATAACTAAATACAACTCATTCAATTCATATTGTTAGTTGTTTTCTTTTGTTTATACTATAGAATCGAATATTTGATCCCTTTTCGGCATTCATCTCTCTCCTTTTTTTTCTTTTTCTTTTTAATCATCAAGCTATCAAATTATATATGTGTTCTGAATCAAGCTATCAAATTTTTGGTATCTTATCGTATAATCAAGCTATCAAATTTTTGGTATCTAATAATCTAATCGTATAATTAAGCTATCAAATTTGTGATATCTAATCATCTAATCATATAATCAAGCTATCAAAATTTTTGGGCCATAAATATCTAATCATCTAATCCCTTTTCTCCAGTGATTGGAGATAAAGTTATCACTACGTCGTTTTGAATTAATGAAGGGTGTGTTTGTAATTTTCGTTGAATTAATGATGGGTGTTTCCATAATTTTACACCTTTCATTAATTCACCTAAAATTATAAACATACCCTTCATTAATTCCAAGCCACGTAGTTTTAGGATCACTCATTAATTCCAAGCGATGTAGTTTTAGGATCACTAAAGATAACTCTATCTCCAGTGACTGAAGAAATCTTTTACCTTAAGGAAAAATCATTTGTCCAGTGACTGGACCTATTGTCCAGTGAATGGACCTAAGAGATTTTTCTGTGAACCAAAGCTACGCACTTTGGTTAAGTGAGGACGTGCTAATTTTTTTTTTTTCCAAAAAAAAACATCTTCAACCCAAACTCATGTCGCGCCAAAGATTAAAAGGGGAAAAAAAACATCTTCAACTCAAACTCAAGGGGTTGTTCTTGTTTGCTGCCATAACCATAAGAGCATGCCGAGGAATATGAGGACAGAGATGAAGGCCATGGTGAGGCTGTGGACGGCATGGATAGTACCCAATGGAACAGGGCGGCGGTAGCCGCAAATCGTGAGGATGGCATGGAGAATGATCGAGGTGACGATATATATAGAAGTGGCGTTGATGATGAAGGAATAAGTTGAAAACCATAACTCAGTGGATCTGGCAAGTCTTCTAGAGGGAATGGATTTTAATTATCCGCAATTTGGTATTCATTCTCACAATAGTTCATGATCTTATCTTTTAGTAGCGATTTCTTTTGTTTTTTTTTTTTGTTTTAAAAAAATAAGGCACCCCATTACTAAATTAATCAAACAACGTAGCTTTTGGTTCATAGAAAAATCTCTTAGGTTCAGTCATTAGACAAATGATGACAAATGATTTCCCCATATATATATATGGGTTTTCTTTTCTTATGTTGCATGAGAGAAAGAAGATTTTTACATATACATAAAATGGTGAGACCCACACATATATATAATGTTAAGTACGGAGTATATATATATATGCGGGTCCCAACATTTTATGTATGTGATATGAGAAAACATTTCTCCTACAACATGAGAAATATTTTTCCCTATATATATATATGGGAAAAACACTTCTCATGTTGTAGGAGAAATGTATTCTCATGTAACACACATGAAATAGTGGGACCAAGTATATATATATATATATATATATATATATATATATATATAATTAGCATTATATATACGTAGGTCCCACCATTTCATGTGTGTAGGAATCTTCTTCTTCTCATGCAATATGAGAAGTTTAAACCCCTATATATATATATAAGGTTTTTTTTTATTAAATTTTATTTTTATTTTGATAATCTAAGTTTTTATAAAACACTTTACGCGAAAATACTTTGCCATCCTTGATAAAAAAAAATCTATCATTCTCAAGAAATCTATATTATCACTTAAAAATTAAAATGATATATTTATCCTAACTAAAAAAATCTAAAATCTCTCTAATCTCCCTCCCTCAATCCTTATATATCCTTGAGGAAGGCCACGTTCACCTTCACTGACTTACCTCAAGCAATTTAATTACTATGGCATTTTCCGAGAATGCTGTATGCTTCCTCTCTGTAGGGACGATCTTTATTTTAATATTAGCTTGTTTTTGTTTTGAAGGGCTAGTTAGAGATTATCGTTCTCAACGCATACGTGATGCGTTTTTGGAGCTTCTTCTCAGATTCACCTACACCTCTTCCTCCACTGCGGCTGTGTGTGTCATCTTCTTGAAAGAGTTCAAAGAAGGAGATTAGGATGACGGCTCCCAAACTGCAACCACTTCTTTCACCACTGTTGCATCAATGAGTGGATCCAGAGACACAAGGCTCTTTGCCCATTGTGCCAAGAGGTTATCAATCCGAGAACCACATCGCTGCCTAAAAATACAGAAGCGTCTCTTGTAGGAAAAGGCCAGTTGGAGAATTCGTCGAATATAAACCTTCCTTCGGCAATTTGTTGCCCCAGAAACACTTCGCATATTACAGTATTAAAACAGGTAGTAATAGAAATTTCTAAGGAAGACAATAAATAGAGCACGTGGTTATGCCTACACACCCAAAGCACTACATGTGAGGAGATCTCTCTCTCTTTTTAAGTTAATTTTTTATTTTTCTTGTTTATTTGTATTAAGCTATATCTTGCATTCTAGAATATTTTTGTAGTTTTTTATTAGTACCCAATATCTCAAATTAATTATTACTTTTTTTTGGGGGGTATTCTAAAAAAGAATTCAAATAACACGCAATATCCAAAAAGATTACAACTTTAATTCTTCATCGTGCTAAATACAGTTCATCCAATTCATATGGCTAGTTGTTTTCTTTCGTTTGTACTATAAAATCGAATTTTTGATCCTTTTTCGGCTGGAAATACCGCAACAGATGTATATTTTTTGGTCCATAGACATCAAAGCATCTACATTTTTCTATAATCAAACTATCAAATTATAGTACAAACCAAAGAAAACAACCAGCCATAATGCATTATTTTTTTTGGTTTTATAAATTATTTTTGATCAAATTATAGCACTGGTAATTTGAGCTTTTGAACTTGTAATTCGTGCTTTTGAACTTGTAAATTGCGCTTCTGGACTTGTAATAATGCATTTTTTTTTGTTTTACAAAACATGCATCAAAGAAATCCTGAAGAAAGTACTGGTAAATCGCGCTTCTGGACTTGTAAATCGCGTTTCTGGACTTGTAATAATGCACTTTTTTTTGGTTTTACAAAACATGTATCAAAGAAATCTTGAAGAAAGCACTGGTAAATCGCGCTTTTAGACTTGTAATAATGCATTATTTTTTTTTGTTTTACAAAACATGCATCAAAGGAATCCTGAAAAAAGCACTGGTAATTTGCGCTTTTGGACTTGTAATTCGCGCTTTCAGACTTGTAAATCGCGTTTTTGGACTTGTAAATACCATTGAAAAAATGTTAAGAAGAATATATATATTTATTAGTATATATATAATAAGAAAACCAAGTAGCCCAACTGAGTGGGGGTGGGGGGTTCGAACCCCACCCCCCACATTTGCAAAAAATGTTTTTGATTTTTGACAAAATACCCCACCCGCAAAAAAAAAAACCCCTCCCACGGTGGCCGGCGGCGGTGGCCGATGGTCGTTCACTGGCGGCGGTGGCTGCCGGCGGTGGGACCCACCAGGGGGTATTTTTTTCTTTTTTTAATTATTTAACCCTAAGGGTAAAAGGGTAATTTGGCTCGAATTTGCAAATCCCTTAAAAGTCCTTATCACCTTTGAGTCTTTTTGCAAATTCGACGGACTTTTGGGGGTTTTACAAATTTATTTAGTATTTAAATGAAATTTTCCCTTATTTTTTTCGTCACTGGAAAAATGAACAAGATTGCCTTATTTAATTTTGTAAATTGTTTCAAAATTTCAAATATTTACGGTTATATTCTCGTCTGCCTGAATTCCTTCTCCTAATTTCCCGCTCACTCCATTACCTGCGGTATGATTTATGAAATTTTCAATAGGGCTGGCTTCCGTTTCTTTTGTGAAATTGTACTATTTACATCATCAACATGTTTGTTACTTTGGCTGATTTTATGTAATTTTCCATTTTTTTAATAAAAAAATTCCCTAGTTTAATGCGTCGTTATTTTACTATTTCAAATTTAAAATTTGAAATACTTCCGATATCAATTAAACAAAGAAACTAATTGGAATCAAATATGTTTTAATTTATTGATACTAAGTAATCTATTAACTTTTTTTAAAAGACTAAAATATTCTAACAACCCTTCTATTTTTCCTTAATTACATATTTAAGTCTAAACCGTTAACTCCTTTAAGAATATTCTAAAAAGATTCTAAAAATATTTTTTTTATTGAAATTTATGTAGAAATAAAATTTATTTATTAATTTACACTTAATGCTAGATCCTAAATTTAATTTTTTTTCCTTCGGTCAAATATCCTAAATTTTAATGGGAAAAGTATTTCTCCTGTCACCGGAGTTAGAGTTATCTCCAGTAACTCTAAGGGTTTGTTTGGTTCGACGGGGGGAGGGGGAGGGAGGGATTTTAATGAAGGGGAGGGGATGAGAGGGATTTTAATATTACCTTATTTGGATTGGTCAAAACGAAGAGGAGGGGAGAGATTTTAATGCTACCTTGTTTGGTTTAGGAGGAGAGGGGAGGGAGATTTTTTTTGACATTGACAACTTTACCCATATATATATTTGCTGAGAATCCTGATCCATAGAGACAATTTTTACTCTGCTCCAGAATTTATCAAGGACAAAAGAATTCAAAATCCAAATAATCCCATCTAGGAATCACTTCTACTCAAGATACGGTTGTATGTGGAGGGGAAGAAAGTCATGTGTGATTGATAGATTTGAACATTCCCAATTACCAAAGCAATGAAGGATCATCTAGAAACCAAAAACGCAACCATACGCACTTCAAAAATAATTAAGCCAGCCTCCGATGAATCTAACTGTTGTCTAAAGGGAGTAAAAGCTTATGCTCATCACAAGTTTGCCGTGACAATTCAATTTTTCTTCCATGTTTGAACACTGCATGATGTGAAAAGGATGTCCAATACTGATAATTTAATTCATGGCCACCAGCATCGCTCTTCTCTCCGAAGAGAAGCAGAATTTTTATGTATTCTTTTCCTATGAATTTGAGTTTTACCTCATCAATTAGATGATGATACACGGCAATTAGCAATTGATACAACCACATTCATAGATGAAGACAGATACACTGCAATTCTTTTGCTAAATCACTCGAACAGGACGAATAAGACGAATAGGAATAGGGTTTGCAACTACATCGACTTACAAAGGGGTAAAAGGGTATTCTAGGAATAATAGAAAAATTATAAGGGCATCTTAGTCCACTGACGCACCTATTCTAATAATCCTTCCGAATCCGTCCGATTTGGGGGGTGACGTTTTTGAGGGGAGGGAGGGGAAAATTTTTAAAAAATTTCCCCTCCCCTCCTAAAAGTTATGATCATCCAAACGAGGGGAAGGGACCAAAATCCCTCCATCCTCCTCCCCTCCCTTCCGGTCCCCTCAAACCAAACAGACCCTAAAACTACGTCATTTTAAATTAATGAAAAGTGTGTTTGTAATTTCAGGTGAATTAATGAAGAGTGTTTCCTCAATTTTGCACCCTTCATTAATTCATTTAAAATTACAAACATACCCTCCATTAATTCAAAACAACGTAGTTTTAGGGTCATTGGGGATAACTCTATCTTCAGTGACAGGAATTTTTTTTTACCCAATTGACAACTTCTAAATATCACAAACTTTTAAAATTTTGAGTAATTTTTCAAATGTTTATAGAAGAAAAATATCAAAATTTAAATTTAAAGGTCTTAATAAAATTTCTGAAACATAATAATTTATTATATTTGATAGAAAAAGTGTATTTGATATATATTTTTAGTCAAGAAAATATAAATAAATAAATTTCAAGAAGGGATTAACATATCTGCTTTTAAGGCAGATAATTTACTCTGCTTTAAGTTAAAACGACACAGTTTGATCTTATTTTTTTTATAAAAGATACACATTTAATGAGCATCTTAAAATCAGTTTTACCGTCTCACGCAAAGAGCCATGGTTCTTGTTCTTGTGCCAGAACTCGGATTTCTGTTTGCGTCTTGCACGGTATTTGTTCAAGATGATCTATGGTGGGTGAGGCTTCTTATCAAGACTCTCAAGATCCACCATCTATTTCTCCTTTTTTGCTCTTTGCACGGCACGTGTTTCTGCAATCTTTTATCCCTGAGAAAAGTTAACCAGCCCGAGTTCCACCTTGCTCATGTTGTGTTTCCACCATATCAGTGAAGATCACACAAAAATAGGCGAATTTCTGTGTGATCTTGCGGTCAGTTCGTCCAGATTCGGCCGACAAAAGCTTCCAGTGCCGATCCTCCATGCTTCTTGCCTTCTTTTTTTGTGCCTCTTTGACCTATCTTTTGAGGTCTGTTGGCTTCCGCTTTTGTGACTATCATCGGAGGTTCATCCTCTACTATTCGTTTTTTTGCAGAATTGATCAAAAACTGCGTCGTTTTAACTCAAAGCAGAGTAAATTATCTGCCTTAAAAGTAGATATGTTAATCCCTTTCAAGAAATATGCTTCAAAGTTAAAATTATAAATTTTATAATCTCAAAATTCATAAATTTTTAACATATTAGAAATTTCAAAAAAAAAAATCCATTAGGATAAAACTTTGGTGGTATAAATTTTTCCCCCCACATACATATACATTTGTTAAATAATTCTAATGTTGAAAAAGGACACTTTGGTAAACTAAAAGTTTATGCTCAACTTTGGGTAGATGAAAATAGAATATCAAAATATAAGAGAGGTTTATGTAACATACATTTTAATTTTAAGGAAAGTATATATAGGGTTTCAAAATAGAGGAGAGATCTGTATAATTAAAGTAAAAGCGAGGGATGATTATATTATTTTTACTCTTTTTTATATTACAACTTTTAATATCCATCATAATATAATAAATTAAGATTTTAAGTTCAAATCCTTCCATTTTTTAATATAAAAAAAAATCCTTAAAATCACCCTAAACACTGCCCATGACATTGACCACACCAGAGCGCTTTTTTTTTTTTTTGGGTCAAAGAAGATTTCATTCACTTAAACCACAAAGGGAGTATCCATACAACAGAAGATGTAAAAACAAGAAACATGACAACGAAAGCTGCAAATACAACATAAATACAAACTAACAGTTCAGAAGAAAGAAAAAAAAACACAATGAAGCATAACAATAACAAACAGGAACACATTAGCCACCATCCACAGCAAGATGAAACACCAAAGGAATATCAGCATCATCATTAGTCCTACGCGCCTCCAGAGCTAGAAGATAACACAAAGCAGGTGTTGGTTGTGATACTCACCCCACAGGGTACACCCCTTTATAAGCATCAGCTGCAAAAAGATCTGCAACACAATTGCCCCCTCTCAGGGAAAAAATCAAAGAAAACCCAACTCTAGAAGACAGAAGACGAATGATATCCATGATAATACCTCTGCATTTCCAATCATACATATCCGGTGACTTAGCTTCTACACAATTAAGCAAAGGTAGACAATCTGACTCAAAAAACACCTTGTCATGACCAAGGTCCAAGGCCAGTAGCAGGGCCCTTTTGAGAGCAAGGGCTTCAGTCATGAAGGCAGATATAAACTTGACCTTATCCACAAATACCCACTTGAAGCAGCCAGCAAAGTCACAACAAATAACACCAATCGCAGCATCTTTATTAGACGAAAAGAAGGCTCCATCACAATTGATTTTCAGACTATCACCTGATGGGGGGACCATCCAGTGCCAGGACTATCACAGTCCCTTGACACCGGAGGGACCCTTACCCTTTAACACTGCTAGTCCAAAATTCAAAGTTTCTTTTCCGAGCCAATTCAATAACACTACTCGGATTAGGCTTTCTATGCTCAAAATTCATTTCATTCCTAGCCTTCCAGATAAACCACAAAAGCCAACAAACCAGAGAAAGATCAATCTTACTCACTGAAGGAGTAGCTGTCAACGAGATCCACTATGCATTAAAATTAGAGATGTTAGAAACATCAAACCGAGCACCTAAGGGAGAGCCAAACCATATGCATCGAGTCTAAGGGCAATGAGAAAAAAGGTGCTCAATAGTCTCTGCATCCTTTATACAGACTGGACATAAGTTATCAGGGGATCTCTTCCTCCTAAAAAGAGCAGCCTTGGTGGCAACTGCATTACTTAGGATTCTCCATATGAACTGTTGAACCCGACGGATGACATTTAACTTCCAAATCAGCTTCCAACAGGAGGAGTGGATGACAGTCGAAGAGCCAGCCTTATTCACATCAACCGAACTCCAATCTTTCCTGCAATGATAACCTAGGTTAACCGTATATTTCCCATCCTTGGCCTTTGTCCAAATTAGCTTATCTTCTAGCTCATTTGAAGGTATAGGAATTTGACGAATAGCCTCCTTGACCGCCGAAGAAACATGATTGTTTATAGGGGAAAGGTTCCATTGGCTTTCAACAATTAGATCACAAACCCTACCAAACTCAATAATCGGGACATCCGTAGTGCGCGGCCTTACTGGGAAGACATCACCTGGAACCCATGGATCTCCCCAAATCCTGATCGCTGTACCGTCACCAATATCCTACAGAAGATCTTTTTTAAGGAAATCTCTGCCATCTAAAATATTGGTCCAGCACCATGAAGCCTTATATCCCCTTTCCGCATTAATGAAAGCCTACTCCAGGAAATACACACTTTTAAGCACCCACGCCCAAAGATCATTAGGCCTTTGCATAAGTCTCCATGCCGTCTTGGCCAGAAGGGCATAATTCATCTCCAGCAGGTCCCGAAATCCCATACCACCAGCACTCTTACCCCTGGTCATAGTATCCCAAGCTTTCCAATGTGTCTTGCCTCCAGAGCCATTGCCACCCCACCAGAAATTTGCTATGAGGCTGTTGATCTGCTTACATGTATAAATGGGGAATCTGAAGCAGTTCATTGGGTAAATTGGTATTGCCTGAATAACCACTTTAATCATGACCTCTCGACCCGCAAAAGATAGTAGGGACTGACTCCATCCATGGATTTTATTTGCAACACGTTCTCTGATATACGCCAAAGCCTGGTTCTTCATCTTCCCCCTTATGCTCGGAATGCCCAAATAAGTACCCGGGTCCTCTGTCGCAGGAATTTTTAACAAGCCGCTTACCATATTTATCACTGCAGTAGGGGTGTTAGTGGAGAAGAAAATACTAGATTTGTCAAGATTAATGACCTGACCTGAGGCATTGCAATATAAATCCAGAATACGAGCTAAAGACGTACAGCTTTTATGAGTAGCATGCATGAATAAAAGGGCATCATCAGCAAAAAAAACTGTGCGTGAGAACAGGACACCTATTACTCAACTTAATACCTGTAAGTTGTTTGTCAATCTGGCTCTTACTAATCATTAGTGAAAGCACCTCTGCAACCAGAATGAACAGATATGGCGACAGGGGGTCCCCCTGTCTAATACCTCTACGAGGAACAAAAGATTTAAGACAATCACCAGATAAGCATATATTTAAACTCACTGAACGCACACATTTCATAACAAGGGACACCCACTGAGCACAAAAACCAAACCGTAACATAACGTTCTCAATAAAACCCCATTCAACTCGGTCATATGCCTTACTCATGTCCATTTTAAGTGCAAATTCATACTTACCTCCCGATTTCTTTGAAGAAGATTATGGTAGACCTCATGAGCTATAATGATATTATCATGAATGCAATGACCAGGAACAAAGACACTTTGACTGTGGGAGATACAGCCATCAAGCAAAGGACGCATCCTATTAGCCATTATTTTTGAAATAATTTTATAAGAAAAATTACATAGGCCAATAGGACGGAAATGAGAAACATGTTCCGGTTTATGAGTCTTAGGGATAAGTGTAATGTTAGTCGTATTAATGCCTTCTAAAATAGAGTTTCCTGCAAAAAAATCATTGACCATAGAACACACAGAGTCACCAATTTCAGGCCAAGCAGAATGATAAAATTTACCAGAAAAACCATCAGGCCCCGGAGCCTTGGTACTCCCCAGACTAAATGCAGCAGCTTTAATCTCTTCCTTTGATACAGGTAACATAAGACTCTGATTCATCTCCTGAGAAATTTGATGATCAAAATAGCTCAAAACTGCATCCATAGAGTGTGAATTAGAGGCAGTAAATAGATTTTGGAAAAAGTTGGCAATATTCTGGGAGATGGCCTCTTTCTCCATTAACCAGTTACCCTCATCATCTTTAATACAAGCAATACGATTCCTTTGTCTCCTCTTCATGGTGGATACATGAAAGAAACAAGAGTTACAGTCACCAGCTTTTAACCAATTAATCCGAGAACGCTGCCACCAATATTGTTCTTCTAATTCTAGCATTTTATCCAGTTCACCCTTTAGCACCAAGATTTTTGTAGAAATTTCTAGGGTTCTCTCCCCAATAGCCAGATCAGCCATAAGCTTCTTAATAGAATCAATTCGAGAAGCAGTATTTGGAAATTCCTTCCTACTCCAAGCGATAAGACTCTGTTTGTAGTTCTTAAGATTGCGAATGAAGGACTCAATAGGCTGCATATCATTCCCAAAAGAATTCCTCCAGCTCCCCTTAATTACCTCGAGAAAATGCTCATGACTGGCCCAATTTGTTTCAAACCGAAAAGGCCGCTTGCTGTTAACCTTATCAAGTTGGCATTGAATAAACAGCAGATGATGGTCAGATGATCTAGCCGGGTCAACATTAAAAACTTAAAGAGTAGGGGAAAACTCCCAAAGCTGCAAATCGCCCAAGGCCCTATCGAGACGCTCGTATACAGTATCCGGGTTATCACGATTATTACACCAAGTAAAAGTGGGCCCATTGTACCCTAGATCCTCAAGCTCACAATCAGTCACAAAACATTTGAAATTAAGAATTCTTCTCCATGCACAAGGTTGACCACCCCACTTCTCATCTTGGGATAGAATATCAATGAAATCCCCCAGACATAACCAAGGCTCTATAATAGAACTGCTAATTCTCTGGACCTCTTGCCAGCATAACATTCTATCAGTATCATCAGTGGGGCCATAAATAAAGGTGATGTATGAAGGAGTAGATAAAACATCCGAGATCATGCTAGTATGAATAACATTAGAGGATGAGAACAGAATATTAACCGTAATTGCCTCAAACCACCACAGGGCTAGGCCACCACTTCTTCCAATCGGGTTGACAATCCACTCTTCATTGAAACCACATCTCCGTTTAATCTTCCTAACATAGCTTGCCTTCTGTTTAGTCTCCATTAAGAAGACTAAATGGGGTTTCTTTCGGAAGCACTCTTCCTTCAAATTTCTTACTGTCAAGGCAACCCCCAAACCCTAACAGTTCCAAGCTAGTAGATTCATGGCGAACCGGTGGTTGGTTCCATCCAACCACCGGCGTTACCCAAACAATTGGTGTCAATCATTTCCACATTAACATCACACTCAGCCACTCCACTCTCCGGAAAATCAATGTCAAGGGGAGAACCAGTTTCAATAGGAGTACCCCTACATGCCACACTTCCATTCTCCCTGAGAAATTTTTTAACAGATTTGAAGCTCCTCCTACGACCCTTCTCCTCATTGGCAACCGAAGATTGATCATTATTTGCTTCCTTTGTAACTTCAAACACCACCTTTCTACATTTTCTTTGATTTTCACTGTCAGAGTCATCATCCAACTGTTTGTTGATCCTCATTCATTTAATACCAGTCGAGATAGCCAAGATAGGGGAGAAGACTTTAAGAGGAATAATAGCATTGATATTGTGTTCATCATCACTAGGAAACTCTACTCTATATGGTAGAGAATCCTCATTAAAGTTATGACAGAGATCCTGAAGGTTATTATAGCTGACCTGTTTATTCTTGGAGGTGAGGCCCATATTCATGGCTTGAGCATCAGAGGCCGCTGAAGACACGTGAGGGAATTGCTGAAAAGAATTACCACTTATATCTCCAACGACATTAACCATGCCAATCCCCATTCCTAGGCCCACGAACTCCGGCCCCAAAGAACTAGTGTCCCCCATTCGGACTTCTTCAAGCCCATCCATAGAATCCACAATAGTGTGGCCCAACAAAACATTAGAAGACTCCCGCCTTTCTCCCTTAGGGCCCACACCCGACTCCAATCCACCTTCCTGAGTCCTCACTGAATCAGACGCGTGAGAGACCCCAACACCAGTGATTTCAGCTTCTGACCGCGGCATCATAACCAAAGCAGCTTTCGGCGTGGACTGTTCCTCCCCTGCAGACTCTCTCGTCATCTCCACAGTACCTTTCAACGTTGACTGTTTCAAACCTTCCCCCACACACTCCAACGTCATCTTCACACTCCCCGAAGAATTACCACGTTCGACCGTTGGCGAGGAGGTTCGTCGGAGAAGCTTCCCCCCGTTATGGCCCTGCTCTTTCACCAGAATTCCCTCCCTTTCTGACCTTTGTCAATGTTCAGAGCTTTGAAACGACTCCATGGCCACCATCCCACCTTCCACTAAAGCTCCCATCGCCAAAGACCAAATAGTCCGTGGCTTGTTGACCTTTTCTTTCTTGGCTAGAAAAGCAACTTCTTCCTAATCTGCTTGACAAACAACAATATCCTCCTCCGCTGTTCGCACAGACTGGGTACAAAGCCAGTTCCCAAAATTATATTCATCTTTACCCCTTTCACCTTTATCCAGAGCCACCTTGCACTCTCGGCTATCATGTCCTAACCTTCCACAGGAAAAACAAAACTTCTGGAATCTTTCGTATTTGATCGTGACCCAAACCGGCTCCTTCTCCTTCCTCGGCACCCAAAAGCCAGTAACTAGAGGTTCCTTCAACTGCAAAACTGAACGAACCCGAATAAAGTTACGTCCTAAACGACCCTCGATCATCTGCTTCTCGAACATAACAGCTCTCCCAACCGAGTCTCCAAGGATTTTTGCATTGTTGTCATCAAATGCTGCCACCGGAAGACCATGAAATTGCACCCAGTATGGTGCCTCATCAAAACTCACATCCTTAAGCACCATCAAGTCATCCCAAACCCTTAGGTTTAGGAGGAAACCCTGGATTGACCAAGGCCTGCCTTTTAAAATTCTACCATACTCCTTGCTATCCTTGAAACGGAAAAGAAATACAAGCCCACTTCTATCTTGCTCCAGTACCTCCATGTCTTCTTTCAACTGCCATCCTTTTTTAATCATAGATATAACAGTCGGTATATTCAGATTCTTACTAGTAAAGACCTTCCCTACTAAAGATCCACCAGTCTTATTATCCTTCTCTTCTAAATCAAGAATCACCTGCTTCCCACTTCTAAACCCACTACCTTCCCCAACCTCCATGCACACTACAGAGATAGGTTCACACAACAGCACCGAGAAGCCACAGGGGAACACAGAGGGAGAAAGGAAGATAGCGAAAGAAAAGTGAACTACAAGCAAGACAGTCCGGTTCACAAGGAACCCAGCAAACTCTCGCACAGAGAGAAGAGGGGCACCCACCTAGGAGAGAAGTAAAACATGCAGAAGTTCTTTCTTCTCTGATCCATATCATGTTGGTTTTTTAGACTCCGCTGTGATTTATCCCTCTGTCTTCTTTCTTCGTCCACTCTCCAAGGCAGGGAGAGCTAGAAAATTATTGCAGGGGCACCATTGGCGGGGATTCAGAGGGAGCTCCCTAAATTTGTTTTTTTAAAGGAAAATTTTAAATACATTAAAAAACAATAAAATATAAACAAGAAAAAATAATATTAAAATAATATAAATCATTTACCAACCTATTATTTAGAAAAGTAAGACCGAGTTTTGTTAGAAATGCAGCTACATAAATTACATTGAAGGGAGAACACTCAATAAGTTCAAGTACATATATTTTGATAAAAAAAAGTATATTATAATAAAAATAATTATAATGTCATCCTTTTAGACCTTATTTTTTAGAATTTCATCATAATTGCCTTATTATCGATGCTATCAAGTACATCTTTTTTCAATGTAAGGAACTAAATAATCATTCAACTATTCATCCCCTATCCCATTAGAAAGTGCAACGCTTGATATATTAAAGGTGTACACTCAAAATGTATTAATTATATATATATATATATATATATATATATATATATATATATATATATATATATGTAAATATAACTCCCAAATTCAAGGGGACACTTGCCCCACTTGCCCCATTCTCTAACAAGTGGGACCACCCATGCTCACCGGTGTGTACGGGGTTTGTGGCTTCTGTGCCATTATTCATGAGGTCGTCTTCTTCTTCGTCCTCTAAAATCTCTCTCCGTCAATCCTATATTCTTATTTACATATATATATATATATATATATATATATATATATAAAAGGTTTGTTATTAAATTTTATTTTTATTTTGATAATCTAAGTTTTTCAAAACACTTTACGTGAAAATACTTTGCCATCCCTGATTAAAAAAAAAGGATCTATCACTTTCAATAAATCTATATTATTACTTAAAAATTAAAATCATATATTTATTCTAATTAAAAATTTTAAAATCTCTCTAATCTCCCTCTCTAATCTCCAATCAAATAGTTTTTAAGTAGGTCTAATAATGACTATAGAGAAGTAAGCTATATTATGTTTTGATACGTTGTACATTTATAAATGAGATAGGATATTGCCATTACCAAATCACTACTATTTTTTCACCGTCAGATCAGAATCTCATCTACCTCTATTATTTATCTCTCTTATTGAGATTCTGATATAATAGGAAAAAAGTAGTAATGACTTAAAATTGGTAATGACAATATCCTATCCCGTTATAAATATCCTTAAAAGTTGAATTCATGGGCACCTCATAGGCATCCAGTTTTTCTTTTCTTTTCAATATTAATAATGGAATTATTCTAATTTGAATTGTGTTTGTCAATCCAAGACGTTGCCCCATAAAATTGAATTCTCTATGCCTTGAGGATGATGGATAGTTGTACTTCATGTTTTCTTTCATCGTTGTGTCTTTTTCTATTTACTCTATTATTCTGTATGCTTTGAGGATGATAGATAAATAGTTTCTGAAATGCTGTTCAAATGTACAGCCCCGCGCGGCTTCCTGCATTTCATACTTGTGTTGGTGCAAATGGAGAAAGGCTGACTCCAAAACGGTATAAGGAACATGGTAATGAACTAATGATTTTCTCAAATCAGTTTCTTATTTTTTACTTTGCAATTTAGCAAGCTTTCTTCCTATTTACCTTTTGTTACTTTCTTCCTGTTTTTCCTAATTCAATGTATACTTTAGCCTAATCTTTTTATGGTAAAGAATTTGTCTTTTAATTTTAATTTTAATTTTAATTTTATTTTGATAATCAAAGTTTTTTTTTTTACAAAAAATAGTTTAAGTGAAAACCTTTTGCCACCCTGATGAATTTTTTTTAAAAAAATCCATCTTCTTCAAAAAATATATATCATTACATAAAAAATAAAATAATGTATTTTTCCTAATTAAAATAATCTAAAATCTCTCTAATCTCTCTCCCTCAATCCTTTATATATATATATATATATATATATATATATATATATATATATATATATAAGGTTTCTTATTAAGTTTTCTTTTTATTTTGATAATATAAGTTTTTTTAAAACACTTTAGGTGAAAACTTTTTGTCAATCCTTGATCGAATTAAAAAAATCTGAGTGCTAAAAAAAAAGAATTAAAAAAATCTGTCATCTTCAAGAAATCTATATTATTACTTAAAAATTAAAATAAAATATTTATCCTAATTAAAAATCTAAAATCTCTCTCCCTCAATCCTTTATATAGGGTGAAGAATTTCTCCAGTCGCTGTCCGATGACCCCAAAACTACATCGTTTTGGATTAATGAAAGGTATTTTTGTAATTTTGTTTATTTTTTAATCATTTAAATTTTACCAAAATACCCTCATTAATTCACCTAAAATTACTAACACGCCATTCATTAATCTAAAACGACTTAGTTTTAGGGTCACTGGAGATAACTCTATCTCCAGGAGAAATATTTTTCCTATATATATAAGGTTATTTGTTTATTTTTATTTTGATTATCCAAGTTTTTTTAAAACACTTTGAAAACCTTTTTTCATTCTTAATGATTAAAAAAAAAATCTATCATCTTCAAGAGATCTATATTATCACTTAAAAATTAAAATAACATATTCATCCTAATTAAAAAATCTAAAATCTCCTTAATCTCTCCCTCAATCCTTATATATTCTTGAAACTGAAGAAGGCCACATTCACATTCACATTCACATTCACTGGCTTACCCCAAGCAATTTACTTACTATGGCTATTTCCGAGTATGTATATGTTGTACTCATCCTTTTCGCTGAGGGATTTATCAGTTTATTAATTATTAGCTATATCTTCTGGCTACATAACTATTATCGTTCTCTACATAATGCGCTTTTGGAGCTCCTTCCCAGCTTCACCTACACCGGCACCTCCTGTAACACCCCTTGATATATCAATTATTATCAGAGTTGTAGCGCACAGCCTAATGAGCATAGTCATTCTAGCATAGTAATACTGATATTAAATTCTGATTACATAACAAAGTCCACATAGGGCTATACAAATAAATTTCTAGTCTCTAAAATAGGCTAATAAAAAAAATAACCTATAGCATTTCTCGGTCCGTCCCAGCATCACTATTCAACAGTGAGTACCGCCTTGCCTTGTGAGCCACGCTCTCTAAACTGAACAATCCACAGGTAGCAACAAATACTGGGACCCCGAAGGTTCCCAGAGTAACATGTTAATCTTACATTCTAAGCATAGATCAGTATATGACAGATAACCATCATATATACATTCAGCACATACAGCACAAACAATTCATACAGTACATATTTATACATATTGAATGGTACATACAATCATATAAAGACATACAAAGAATGCAAGATTAGAGTTACTACCTGATAGCCTTTCCAAATCCTGATCCGGTTCTCTATCCTCTGGTCATCTCAGATAAATACCGAATCCTATATTTAAATATTTATGGATGGCAAGTTATTACTTGTCCAAATTCTCTATTTCTTATTTCTGAACAAATTCTATAATCCGGTAGAATTTTCAATTAACTTAGAAAATTCATATTTAATTACACAAAACTCCAATTGATGTGCTTCCAAAAATCACGTGTTCCTTATTATGTCTATTTTCAGAGGAAAATACATTTCATTTCCAAATCGATAGACACTTTTCCAGATTAATCAATAAATCCTTACTGTTTCAGAAAAACGTTCAGGTTTAACGTTGAACTTGAAAAATCCATATCTGGAGTTCTAGGTGTCCAAATCAGTTGGTTCAAAAATCCATGAACTCCTCGTTAAGTCTAGTTTCTAGGAAAATTGGTTTCAACATTTAATCATATGCCAATAATTCCCAGATTTCAAAAATATAAACACTGTTCAGAAAATATTTCAGAAAACGTCCCAGATTTCATACTTAACTTCAAAATTCATAACTCCCTGAATATAAATCCAAATAAGGCTTGTGACCTATCAAATTAAAGCTTGATAAGTCTACTTTTATTCTGGAAATTTTCATAGAAAAACTCAAATGTTTACTATTTTAAAAGTGAATCCGAAAATCACTGTTCATTTCTGGAAACCAGCGTTTTTCAGTGTTCAACTTCTAACTTTGAAAAATCATAACTAATTCTATAGAACTCCGATTAAGGTGATTCAAAATTCTATTTGAAGTTCTGTAAGTATAGTTTATGGGAAAAATATTCGTCAAGCCAATTAATGGCTGTGTAATTCCCAGAAATTCGAAAAGTGAACGTCACTTAAATCTGAAAGCAGGATTTTCCAGTTTTTATAACCAAACTTAGAAAAATCATAACTTGAGTTCTAGACGTCGGATTAATACGTTCTAGCACTCATTTGAAAGCTTAAGACGTGAACTTTGAACTTACCAAATTTCACAAACAGAGGAAGTCATTTGCCTCATCAAAACCTTGCATGAACACGACATCCTCACAGATTTCTTAGAAGTAACATTGTTCATTTCTCTTCAACTCACTCTCTTCCTTCGGCTCTTTCCCTCTTCTATATTTTTCACTCACCGTTCCCTGCTCCCTCCCTCTCTTTTCCTTTTCTCATTCACGCCGGCCAACAATGAATAAAGGAGAAGGTATATAATTAGTGTGAGGGAGAGGAGTTAGTGCATGTCAAGCCATCCGTGAGTGAATAAGAGAAGTAGTGTGAGAGGTGTGTCCCATACTTACAATAAAAGATAGAAAGTGGGAGACAATTTGGCTGCATGTGTGTGTCGTCCTTGTGCAGCCCATGAAGAGATAAGGAGCATGTGAATGTATTGGAATGATAGTGGAAGAGTGGTTGATTAATATACTTGCCCGTGAATGATTAAGGAGGGTGAGAGAAAAAGTATAAAATAATGGTAGTGGAATATGAGAGTAAAGGTGTCGGATGGAAAAATGAAGAATGAATACAAGTGTTAGAAATAATCCTTTATATCATATTACAATTATTTTTTCTCATTTAGCTTCTAAAAGCCATAAAATATTCACTCTAAAATTTCTAAACCAATATTTATTATCCAACTATTTTTTTCACTTTTAAAAATATGGCCTAGTAGTCTTCCAAAAATAGACTAATTTTCAAGTCTATAGGCCTAAAATTCGGGATATTACACCTCCTCCTCCACCGTGGCTATGTGCGCCATCTGCTTGAAAGAATTCAAAGAAGGAGACGTAGGACGACTACTCCCAAACTGCAACCACTTCTTTCATCACTTTTGCATCAATGAGTGGATTCAAAGACGCAAGACTCGTTGCCCATTTTGCAGAGAGGTCATCAATCCAAGAACCACATCGCTGCCTGAAAATACAAAAGTATCTCTTAGAGGAGAAGGTCAGTTGGAGAATTCATCGAATGTAAATCTTCCTTCGGCAATTAGGTATCCCAAAAACAATCGGCATATGTTAGTATTAAAACAAGGGATAATAGAGATTCCTGAGAGGAAGATAACAGATAGAGCACAGTGAGGGGATCTCTTTGTTTTTTTTCAATTAGTTTTTGCTTTTTCTTGTTTATTTCTATTTAGTTTTTTATATCTTGCAGTTTTCATATTGTTAGTTGTTTTCTTCGATTAGTAGTATAAAATCGAGATTTTGATCCATTTTCGGCTGGAAACATCAATTCATCTATTTGGATCCTCTTTTTCGTCCTCTTTTTACTCCTATTCATTATTCATTATTATTTTGTTATTGAAGAAGATAGAAAAATTCGCACTATATTTACTGTTATATTTTTGTCTGCCTAGATTCCCTCTCCTAATTTCCCGCTCACTCCACTAACTGCTGGCGTCTTTTTCTTTAGTCAAAATGTATTATTTACATCATTAACATGTTTGTTCCTTTGGCTGATTTTGTGTAATTTTCTTTTTTTTTTAAATAAAAAATTCCCTAGTTAAATGCTTCGTTATTTTATTGTTTCAGATTTGAAATTTGAAATACTTCCGACATCAATTTAAAAAAGAAACTAATTGGAATCAAATATGCTATAATTTATAATTGATACTATTAATCTTTTAACTTTTCCTAAAGACTCAAATATTTTAACTAACCTTCTATTTTTCTTTGATTATATATATCTCCCCGTTAATGTATTATTTATTGTTATATAAAAAATCATTTAGATCTCTAACGGAATAATCAAAATACTGAATTAAATATTTTGTATCTACCATTCCTATTATTAATTTACAAAATGTTGTATAACTATATTATCCATTTTTCATGACCTCCTTACTTTTTTATTTTTTATTAAGATCTCTAAGGGAATAATCAAAATATTACCTACCCCATTATTAAGTTATAAAATATTGCGTAACTACATTCCCCGTTATTCATCTTTCATATTATTTTGTTTTGTTTTAATTTTTTGAACCTTCGATTTTGCTAATGTGTTGTTCAAGGAGATGTTTTATATAGTTAAGATGTACTATTTAAATCATCAACATGTTTGTTCCTTTGGCTGATTATGTGTAATTTTTATTTTTAAAATAAAAAATTCCCTAGTTAAATGCTTCCTTATTTTACTATTTCAAATTTGAAATTTGAATTACTTGAGATATCAATTAAACAAAGAAACTAATTGGAATCAAATACGTTTTAATTTACGGGAAAAATATTGGCTAAAGTATATATTTGATCCTTTATATTTGCCTCTGATATCATTTTAGTCCCTTAAATTTGTAAAGTGCACGTTTGGTTCTTTAATGTTAACACTGTTAGTCTGACTTAAAGGAAAATACTGATACAACAATTTTAAGTGATGACTGTGCAATTAAATACTGACCAAACATGCTTATATATTAGTATTTTAATAAATTAATATTTTAGATCCCATTAATTGAAAAAAAAAATTAGTCTTCTTCGACAAAAAAAAACTTCACAAACTGTGAAAAACCGTAAAACCTGAAGATTAAATATTTTTCAATTAATAAGAATTAAAATATTAATTTACTAAAATACTAACATATAAGTATGTTTAGTCAACATTTAATTGCACAGCCATCGATTACAATTGTTGAGTCAGTATTTTCCGTTAAGTCAAACAGTGTTAACATTAAGGGATCAAATGTGCACTTTACAAACTTAAGGGGCTAAAATGATATTAGAGACAAATATGAAGGACCGAATGTATACTTTAGCTAAAAATATTTCACCAGTCATTGGAGATAAAGTTATCTCTAGTGACCCTAAAACCACGTCGTTTTAGATTAATGATGAGTGTGTTTATAATTTTAGGTAAATTAATGAAGGGTGTTTCAGTAAACTTCATATAATAAAAAATAAATAAAATTACGGAAACACCTTTCACTAATCTAAAACGACGTAGTTTTGGGCTCACTGAAGATAACTTCATATCCACTGGAGAAATCCTGTACCCTTAATTTATTGGTACTGATTAATCTATAAACTTTTTCAAATAGTAAAATACTTTAATCTCCCTTCCATTTTGCCTTAATTATATAGACCCCCCTTATATTTTTAAAACAGACACTTAAATCCAAACCATTAAATCAGTTAAAAATATTCTAAGAAAATATTTTTTTATTGAAATTTAGGTGGAAATAAAATTTATTTATTAATTTGCCCTTAATACAATACTATATATCATAAATTTTGATTGACAACTTGTAAATATCACAAACTATTAAAATGTTGAGTAACTTTTTAAATTTTTGTAGGAAAAAATATCAAAATTTAAATTTAAATGACTCAATACAATTACTCAAACATATATAGTTTATTACATTTGATGATAAGAATGTATATGATGTATATTTTTAGACATTTAAAAAAACAAAAATTAAATAAATTTCAGTACATATGCTTCAAAATTAAAATTATAAAATTTACAATCTCAAAATTCATAAGTTTTTAACGTATTAGAAACTGATGTTTAAAATTCTCATGTTGCACGAGAAGAAGATGATTCTTACATACACATGAAATGGTGAGACCCACATATATATAATGCTATATATGTGAGTCCCACCATTTCATGTGTATGTGATATGAGAAAACACTTCTCATAGAGAAGTGTTTTTCCCTTAGAAATTTTAAAAAATTTATTAGGATACAAATTTGGTGGTATAATTTTTTTTTTTGCCACACACACACACACATATAAATAATTCTAATGTTACAGTATTTAATAAATAGTGTTTTTGTAATTTTGTTTATTTTTTAATTCTATATATTTTACCAAAACATCCTTCATTAATTCACTTGAAATTACTAACAAACTCTTCATTAATTCAAAACCATGTAGTTTTTAGGTTATTCAAGATAACTCTATCTCCCATTATTAATTTACAAAATGTTGTATTACTATATTATCCATTTTTCATAACCTCCTTACTTTTTTAATTTTTATTAAGATCTCTAAGGGAATAATCAAAATATTACCTACCCCATTATTAATTCATAAAATATTGCATAACTACCTTCCTATTATCCATCTTTCACAACTGAACCTTCGATTTTGCTAATGTGTCAGTCAAGGGGATGCTTATTACTCTACTTTTATATAGTTAAGATGTATTGTTTGAATCATGCTAATTGTCGGTCAAGGAGATGCTTATTACTCTACTTTTATATGGTTAAGATGTATTATTTAAATCATTAACATGTTTGTTACTTTGGCTGATTATGTGTAATTTTATTTTTTTGAATAAAAAATTCCCTAGTTAAATGCTTCCTTATTTTACTATTTCAGATTTGAAATTTGAATTACTTCAGATATCAATTAAACAAAGAAACTAATTGGAATCAAATATGATTTAATTTATTGATATTAATTAAGGGTAAATGATTTCTCATGTCACTGGAGATAGAGTTATCTCCAGTGAGCCCAAAACTACGTCATTTTGGATTAATGAAAGGTGTGTTTGTAATTTTAGGTGAATTAATGAAGGGTGTTTCGGTAAAATTTATATGATAAAAAGATAAACAAAATTACGGAAACAACCTTCATTAATTCATCTAAAATTACAAACACACCCTTCATTAATCCAAAACGATATAGTTTTGGGCTCACTGGAGATAACTTTATCTCCAGTGACAGGAGAAATCCTTTTCCCATTAATTAATCTATAAACTTTTTCAAAGAGTGAAATACTCTAACCTCCCTTCTATCTTGCCTTAATTACATAGACCTCATTTATATTTTGAAAATGGACACTTAAGTCCAAACCATTAAATCCGTTAAAATATTCTAAGAAAATATTTTTTATTTTAATTTATGTAGAAATAAAATTTATTTATTAATTTACCCTTAATACAATACTATATATCCTAAATTTTAATTGACAACTTGTAAATGTCACAAACTTTTAAAAATATGAGTAATTTTCTTTAAAAAATTTTGTAGGAAAAAATATTAAAATTTAAATGACTCAATACAATTACTCAAATATATATAGTTTATTACATTTGATAATAAGAATGTATATGATATATATTTTTAGTCATTTGAGAAACAAAAATTAAATAAATTTCAATACATATGCTTCAACACTATAATAAACCACTATTAAATTAGAGCCCTTAGGTCACTACCAAATTACTATTACTTTTTCACCGTTAGATTAGAATCTTAATAGGAGAGAGAAATGATAAAGGAAGATGAAATTCTAATCTAATGGTGAAAAGTGATAGCGACTTGGTAGTGACATAAAATTGTTACTGACAATATACTATCCCTTAAAATAATAAGGGTTGGTTAGAATATTTTACTCTTTTTCATATTACAACTTTATTTTAAGTTCAAATCTTTTCATTTTTTAATATAAAAAAAAATCCTTAAAATCACCCAAAACGCCTTCCGTGATGGATGTGGATCTTCTCTCCATCCCTTTTCTCCCTTTTTTTTTTCATCAGCCCATCTACTTCGTTAATTGAAAAGATGAGAGGGAGATTAAAATAATATTATCATTGATTGGACGAATATATTTTAGAGATGATAAGAAATAATAATAATAATTAAAAAAAAAAGATCATGAAAGAAATCACATTTGTCATTCTTGAGTCGCCATCCCTCTAACTCAACCTCGCCGTTCCTCTTCTGCAACAAGCTCCCTCGGTTTTCATCTTTTTAGGTCCACATCATGTTGGTTTTTTAGGACTCCGCTTTGACTTATCCCTCCGTCTTCTTTCTTCATCCACTCACCGGTGTGTACGAGATCTGTGCCTTCTGTGCCATTGTTGATAAGGTCGTCTTCTTCCTCCTCTAAAATCTCTCTCCATCTATCAATCCTTTATATATATATAAAAGGTTTTTTATTAAATTTTATTTTTATTTTGATAATCTAAGTTTTTTTAAAACACTTTACGTGAATATACTTTGCCATCCTTAAAAAAAAAAAAAAAGATCATTTTCAAGAAATCTATATTATTACTTAAAAATTAAAATGATATATTTATCCTAACTAAAAAATCTAAAATCTCTCTAATCTCCCTCCCTCAATCCTTATATATATATATTTATTGAAGGCCACGTTCACCTTCACTAATTTACCGCAAACAATTTACTTACCATGGCTTTTTCCCAGAATGCTCGAGTCATCCTCGAATTTGGGAATATGTTTATCATTCCAGCCTTAGCTCTGGTCTATTGCCTTTGGCTGTATAACTATTATCGTTCTCTACGCGTTTTGGAGCTCCTTCCTAGCTTCACCTACACCTACACCTCCTCCTCCACCGCTACTGTGTGTGCCATCTGCTTGAAAGAGTTCAAAGAAGGAGACGTAGGACGACTGCTCCCAAACTGCAACCACTTCTTTCACCAACGTTGCATCAGGGCGTGGATCCAAAGAAGCAATACTAGGACTGGTTGCCCATTGTGCAGAAAGGTTATCAGTCCGATAACAACATCACTGCCTCAAAATACAGAAACATCTCTTGGAGGAGAAGGTCAGTTGGAGGGTTCATTGAATGTAAATCTGCCTTCGGCAATTAGGTGTCCCAAAACCACTCGGCATGTAAGAGTATTAGAACAAGTGGTAATAGAGATTCCTGGAGAAGACAATTGATAGAGCACGTCGATCTGCCCGCGTACCTGAAACACTAGCAGAGGGCATCTCTGTTTTTTTTCCCCAATTAATTTTTACTTTTTCTTGTTTATTTGTATTTAGTTATTTCTTGAGTCTTGAAATATTTTTACAGTTTTTTTTAGTAGCATTCAGGATCTTAAATTAATTATTTTTTTATATCCAGCCTTCTTTTTTTTTTTCCCGCAAATAACACCCAATATCCTAAATTATTATAATTTTAATACTTCAATGTGCTTGTTAAATACTGCTCATTCAATTCATACTGTTTGTTTTCTTTCGTTTTTAGGATAGAAACGAATTTTTGACATTTTTTCGGCCGGAAATACCGAAACAGATGTATATTTTTTGGGCCATAAACATCAAATCATCTATTTATTTTTTTAAATCAAGCCATCAAATTTTTCGGGCCATTAACATCTAATCATCTATTTTGATCCTCTTTTTTTCCTCGTTCATTATTCTTTATTATTTAAGTAAAATACTTTGACTAATACTTTGATTATCCTCCTATTTTGCCTTAATTACACAGACCTCTACTTTAGTTTCAAAATCTATAGAAATCTCCCTTAAAATTAGAGTAAAATTCTGACCACCCTCCTGTTTTGTCTTAATTACACAGACCTCCCCTCTATTTTAAAAACCCATAGAAACCGGCTTTTTTACCATACTACAAACATTTTGAAAAAAAAAAAGTACCAAAACACGGTTTGTTAGAAACAATTTACTATTATAAGGCAATCAAAGATGGTGTTTGACTGACAGAATTTTTTCCGTCAGGGGTGTTGACGAAACAGTCAATAAGCGTCAGCACCCCTGACGCTTTTTTGACAGAAAGCGTCAGCAGTGCTAACGCCATCTGATGGCGTCAATACTGTTGACGCCTTCAGCGTCAAGATTCCTGACAGCATCAGGAATCTCCCCAGAACGGCCCCCCCAACCCGACCCCAATAATCCCTGCCCCACCCCCCTTCCCCACACTGTGTCCTGCGTCCCCACCCCCTACCCCACTCCAGTCCAGCGTCGGCACCCCCTCCCCCACACTCCAATCCCACGTCACCACCCCCCTCCTCCACGGTCTCAGTCCGGTGCCCCCCTCCCCCACAGTCTCAGTCCACTCCGGCGCCCCCCCCTCCCCCACACTCTCAGCCGTCGCCCCCTCCCCCACACTCTCAGCTGGCGCCCCCTTCCCACACAGACACACGCACACACAAAAAACCTTCCTCCCCGCCCCCCTCCACCCCACACACACACACCGGCTCCACCACAGCAAACACACACACACAGTCACTCTTTCATTCTTAATTTATTTCCCTTTCCTATCCTTCATATTTTCTTCATCCACTTTCTTCACTGTTTTTCATTTTTAACCACAACAGCCCGCTCATTATTTCTTCATCCACAACAGCTCACTGGCTACAAGAAGGTTGGTTCACTGTTTCTTCATGATTTTGTATTTTTTCCTGTGATTGCAATTTTAATTAATTTTAATATGATAAAAGTTAAAGTAGGTGGCATTATTGTGAGTCTAATAGGATAGTTTTGTGTAAAATTTAAGATTTAGGTAATAAATTAATTTTCATTTTAATAGATAGGAGAATAAATTAATATTGATTTTAGTAATATGAGAGAGGAGGTGAACATTTAATTTAATGAAAATTAATATAACATTGTGTAATTTAGTCTTCATTTTTGGAGAATTATTGTATACATTTTTTAGATGTACAAGTCATTTGCATACTTTCATTAATATTATGGAAAAAAAAATGTGATAGGATTTGAAAACATACAAAAATTTGTGTTTGGGAATAAATTAGTTGCCAGTGTTTTATTTTGGTTATATTTCGTTTGTTAGGATTAATTTATATTTGTAATATTTGGAAATAAATCGTCATGTAAGGCTTATATGCATACATACATACGTTTCATTTATTTATGGAATAATGCATTTGTAATTAAATAATTCTTCATAAATATTATTTGTATATTTGCATAATATTTTTTTCCAACTTATGATTCAGCTTACCATCATTTAACAATGAACTCAAATGGTTTAATAATTGGTTAATTTTTCATTATCATAGTTATTAGTAATGAGAATAAAGAAATAATTGGAAGTGATAATGAATAGTTGAAGCTAATGTTCGTGAAGTCAAATGGTAGATCTTTTGTAAAATAATATTATTTTGGTAAAAAACCCTTAAGACATAGACCAACCTTACTTGTAACATGCAATCGTATGGAATACAAAAAATACTCTCATGTTTCTTTAGTTTCACTTTCAAAAATTGCAAATGCAATCGGAAGGATCTCATTATTTCCATCTTGGGTGGTGGCAATCAATAATGTCCCCTTATACTTACCGTATAAGTGCGTACCGTCCACCTGGATGACTGGTTTGCACCATTGAAATGCCTCATGACATTGACCGAAGGTCCAAATTGTACGTTGAAAAACTCGGAACCCATTAACAACCTGTCGATCAACAATATACGGTCCATGTTGAATATGATAAATAGATCCCGGTGAAAATTTCAACATATGCTCGAACCATCTTGGCAAGAATGCATATGACTCGTCCCAATCACCGTAAATCTTAGCAATTACCTTTTGTTTTGCCTTCCATGCCTTCCTGTAAGAAACTTGATAACCAAACATTGCAGTCACCCTTTCTTGTATCATTTTCACAGATACCGAAGGTGTTTCCTTGACTATGTCTGCAAAATCAATGACAAAAAATACATTAAAAAAATCAGATCCTTGTTCACTGGTACACACAAATAAATTCACATATTGTGAAATGGTATTGTGTATCATACCTGTTATGACCTCGGAAATCATTCCAGAATTAAGTTGTTTGTGATCATGGGAGAGAATTTGGCTCACACAACTATGATTTTCAACCCATTTCGTTACGACCCAAGTGCTACTATGCTTCGGTTTTATTGCTCTTACTCTCCAATCACAACCTTGTTCATGATTCTTACATTTCATTGCGTACTTGGTAGTCGTACTCTCAAGCACATCTGCTTCATGATATTCTTTCATGCAATAATGTTTTATTGCGGCTTGCACATCTTTCTTGGACCCGAACTCTTGTTTCAGATATAATCCATCTCCTCCTGCCCACGGACCCCAGTTTAAGCCTTCCACATCCAGGATATCCTCATACAGGTAATCTTCATCAACAGCCTCGTAATGCGGTATGTCATTCCAAAATGATGTAATATCTGCAAGTAATACAATTTATGTGAAAATCATTATTACTAATAATAAATAAATAAATATATAATAATAATAATACAACTCCGTAACAAACCTATTCATTGTAACATACTCTGCTGTGACATGACATTACGATGATATTCGTCATCCGCATCACTATCAGTCTGGTCATCGTCGTTAGCCAATAAACTGTCTTCATCTTCTTCCTCTTGCTCCTCCTCATTGTCGGATTCATCAACCATATAGTCTCTTTCTTCTCCAGGCGCAATAGTTGATTGAGTCTGAATTGGTACACTCTCCTCCGGCGTCTCAATATTCACATATAATTCAGCAAATTGGGACGTAGAGTTTTCGTTGAATGTTTGAATAAAAATATCCACATCCTCATCATCGGATATCTCAAAACCCACATAATTGAGGTTTCCACAAGGAACTCTACCCGTCACTGAAGATATTACCTGATTTTGTTGCAGCTTTAACTTTTGACATATTTTTTCAAATAATTCTTCAGCGGACATACCTCGTACAATATACATTCCTCTTCTTTCACCTTCAAAACTCAATCCGTTTGCACCTATATTTTTAGAACCGTTATAGTATACGATTGAACGAATTTGATTCATTTTTTTTCCTTAGTTTATATTATCAAAAAGTATAATGGATTATAGATAAAACAAATAATAGATAAGACAAATAATAGCAATACAATTTGCAACTGAGCAGAAGAATAAACACAATGTATATATGAATTTTACAAACAAAATATATGATCAAAAAATGAGGAAGTTGGAGGGACGGATGGAGTTTGTCGATGACTGAAGGATAAGAGAGGGAGAGGGAAAATATGAGTGAAGGATGAGGAGAGGGAGAATCACGAATGAGGAATGAAGGATGAAAGAAGTGAATTATAAAAAGGGTTCATACGATCACGGGTTGTCTTTGTGTGTTTCACGTGGGGAAGGGTCCTTTTTTTTTTTTAAGGTCTGTCGGTGGCAACTATTTTTGGGGGGGGGGGGGTTGGTTGGTCAAAAAGATATGAAAAGGGGTGTCTTCACGTGGAAAGGGGGCGGGGGCTTTAATTCTTTTTTTTTTTTTTTTACGTCTGCATGGGTCTTCACGTGGGAAGGGGGCTTTAATTCTTTTTTTTTCCTGTCTGCATGGACCGGTACGGGGGAAGGGGAAGGGGAATTGAGGGGTGGGGGGCCTGGTGGGGGGCCGGTTCTATTTCAAAAAAAGAAGGAGGGGAGTGTTGCGTGTGGGGGGGAGAAAGGGGGTGGGGGGCCATTCTGGCAGATTCCTGACAGCTGACGCAAGAAGGAGGGGAGTGTTGCGTGTGGGGGGGGGGGGGAGAAAGGGGGTGGGGGCTGTTCTGGGGAGATTCCTGACACAGCGTCAGAAATCCTGACAGCGTCAGGCCAGCCTGACGCTGAAGGCGTCAGTACTGCTAACGCTTTCTGTCAAAAAAGCGTCAGGGGTGCTGACGCTTCTTGACTGTTCCGTCAGCACCCCTGACGGAAAAAAGTCCGTCAGTCAAACACCATCTTTGACTGCCTTATAATGGTAAATTGTTTCTGACAAACCGTGTTTTGGTACTTTTTTTTCAAAATGTTTGTAGTACGGTAAAAAAGCCCATAGAAACCTCTCTTAAAATTAAAATTTATATGACACAAACCTCCCTTATATTTTAAGATTCTATTTCCATCCACCCAAACCGTTAGTTAACCTTTAAGTTTGACTCTTAAACTTTTTTTTTTTTTAACCAAAATGTCCCTCTTCAGTATTTGAATTATTTAATATATAAAACCAAATTTACACAACCAAAAATGTACTGTAATAGATTTTCTAACTTTCTAATTTGTCAAAAAATTTATTAGTTTTGATCTTATAAATTAATTTTGACTTAAAAATATAAATTAAACACATATATTTTTATCAAATATAATAAACCATATAATTTCTAATTTAATATTTTTTCACAAATATTTATCGACATATATTTAAAAACTTATTTGAATAATCAACGTTAATTGATATTTATATTAACCAATGCTAAAATAATCAAAGAGATAACTATTTGTAAAGATAAAAAGCTCTTAAATTATTTAAAACAATATTAGTTAAAATAAAAAAGTAAAACTAGGGATTAAGTAGAATATTAAGGGTAAAATAATATATAAATTTTATTTTTACATAAACTTTAATTAAAAAAATATTATAATTTTTGGAATCTTTTCAGAATATTCTTAACGGAGTTAATTATTTGGAGTCAAGTGTAAGTTCTCAAAATAGAGGAGAGGTCTGTGTAATAAAGGTAAAACATGAGAGTGGTCAAAGTATTTTACTTATATAATGGAGGTTTATGTAACATACATTTTAATTTAAAGGGAGGTTTATATGGGTTTTTAAAATAGAAGGAAAATCTATGTAATTAAGGCAAAATAGGAGGGTGGTCAGAGTATTTTATCCTTATTGTTTTGATGTTGAAGAGGATAAAAAAAAAAAACGCACTATATATGTTGGAAATAATATGTGTTTTCTTGCCTTCAGGAAATTATATAGATATTATGTTATGTGTTTTTAATTTATATTTCTTCATGTTTTCTCTTTGATGTTTATTCATTTTTGAGAAAAATATTTCTCCAATATCTGGAAATAGAGTTATCTCCAATGACCCTAAAACTACGTCATTTTGAATTAATGAAGGGTTTGTTAGTAATTTTGTTTATTTTGTTTATTATATGAATTTACCGAAAGACCCTTCATTAATTCACCTAAAATTACTAACACGTCCTTCATTAATTCAAAACGACGTAATTTGGAGAAATACTTTTCTCATATTTATTATATTTGATATTCTCTATATTTATTTATTTATTCCGTGTTTGAAGCTTCATTTTTTTCGTCACTGAAAAAAATGAACAAATTTGCCATACTTAATGTTTTAAATTGTTTCAAAATTTCAAATATTTACTGTTATATTTTTGTCTGCCTTAATTGCTTCTCCTATTTTCGCTCTCACTCCATTAACTACGATATGATTTATGAAATTTTCAGTAGCCCTGACTTCTTTTTCTTTGGTCAAAATGTATTATTTACATCATCATCATGTTTGTTCCTTTGGCTGATTTTTTATAGCGCTGGTTTGTTTTAATTGATTGATACTGATAAATATATTAACTTTTTTAAATAGTAAAATACTCTAACCACCCTTATATTTTGCTTTAATTATATGGGAAAAATATTTCTCGAGTTACTTCAAGTGACCCTAAAACTATGTTATTTTGAATTAATTGAAGATGCGTTTGTAATTTTAAGTGAATTGATGAAGAGTGTTTCAGTAAAATGTATATGATTAAAAAATAAATAAAATTACAGAAACACCCTTCATTAATTCAAAATGACGTAATTTTAGGGTCAATGGAGATAAACTTATCTCCAGAAATACTTTGCTCATAATTATATATAAGGTGAAGGATTTCTCCCGTCACTGGAGATAGAGTTATCTCCAGCGACCCCAAAACTACGTCGTTTTGATTAATGAAAGGTGTTTCTGTAATTTTGTTTATTTTTTAATCATATATATTTTACCAAAACATAATTTATTAATTTATCTGAAATTACTATCAAATCCTTAATTAATTCAAAACGACGTAGTTTTTGGGTCACTGGAGATAACTCTATCTCCAGTTTCATTAATTCAAAACGACGTAGTTTAGGGTCACTGGAGATAACTCTATCTCTAGTGACTGGAGAAATCCTTCACCGATTTATTAATGTGTTGTTATATAAAAAAAGGGAAAAAGATTTTTCCTGTCACTGGAGATAGAGTAATCTCCAGTAACCCCAAAACTACGTCGTTTTGGATTAATGAAGGGTTTGTTAGTAATTTCAGGTGAATTAATGAAGGGTGTTTTGGTAAAATGTAAATGATTAAAAATAAACAGAATTACAAAAACACCCTTCATTAATTCACCTGAAATTACTAACAAACCCTTCATTAATCCAAAACGACGTAGTTTTGGGGTAACTGGAGATAACTCTATCTCCAGTGATAGGAGAAATCCTTTACCCATAAAAAAATCATTTAGATCTCTGAGTGAATAACAAAATATTGAATTAAATATTTACTAAATATTTTCTACCAACAATCCCTATTATTAATTTACAAAAGGTCATATAACTACATTTCCTACTATGCATATTTCATAATCACCTTGTATTTTATTTTTTTATTTAGATCTCTGAGGGAATAATCATAATATTGAATTAAATATTTTTTACCTACACCATCATTAATTTATCAAATATTGTATAACTATTTTCCTCATTATTCATCTTTCGTAACCGTTTTTTTTTTTTTAGTTTTTGAGCCTATCATTTTGCTGATGTGTCAGCGAAGGAAATGCTAACTGCTCTACTTTTATATAGTCAACATGTATTATTTACATCATCAACATGTTTGTTCCTTTGGCTGATTTTGCGTAATTTTCCTTTTTTCTTTAAAAAAAAATCCCTAGTTAACAAAGAAATTAATTGGAATCAAATATGTTTTAATTTATTAATACTAATTAATCTATTAGCTTTTTTAAAGAGTAAAAATACTCTAACCACCCTTCTATTTTGCCTTACTTATATATAATATACACTCAAGTTCAATTTCTTAATTCCATTAAGAATATTCTAAAAATATTCTAAGAATATTTTTTTTTTTTTGGAATTTACATAAAAATAAATCTTATTTACTAATTTACCCTTAATGCTATATCCTAAATTTTAATTGACAACTTATAAATATCATAGACTTTTAAAAATATGAGTAAGTTTTTTAAATGTTTGTAGAAAAAATATCAAAAAAATTTTTTGCTAGAAGAGAGGCATGACCATTAATTAAAATTGGTAAAAAGGGGGATTAACTCCCATACAATCATTAAGCACTAAGATCCTTAAGAAATCAGGACACCTATCAAAGAAAGAAGGAACCAAGAAGCCTTCCTTTGCTAAACTGCCTGGATGATTGATTACTAAGTACTTGAGTTAAATTTAATTTGTATGGCATTATAAATTTTTTTTATTTGTACATATTAAATATTTTAACATATAAAATTAAAAATTATAATGATGACGTTGTTATTGTTGTCCGTGAACAACAGAGTTTTTAACACCCAAATATTTTCTGAAATGCCAACCTTTCCCATTTATAAGTAATAAGATTTTTATTAAAATAATTCTCAACAGATTCACTTATTGATAAAGATCTGAGTACGTTTAGCTTATTAACATCCAACATTTATTAAAAAACTTTGAGCTCGGGAACCTTCGATCCAACACATGCGTTCTGCTTCCATTTTAAGTTGAGGAGAAAGCTAAAAATTATAATGTCTTTCAAGTCGATCTGTATTTTATTTTTGGAGGGTAATCGGCAATCAGGAAAAAAAAAATGATATATATTAATAATAGATACATATCTATAAAAGAAGAAGAGTAAAAAAATATTATTGATATAGTCACCGAATTGTGGAAATGAAAAAGAGTAAGGGATTGCGTGTTTTGGCTCATCCATAAGCAAAAGAGCCGTTGGGGCTCTCCATGATAGAAAAATTAGGGTTGAGTGTGAATATGCTCAGGCGTATATTGCCCAGCGAGTCATTCGTATATATATAGATAGCAATACAACATTCTGGAAGAACAATACCGTTAGCAAATCCTAACAGACCCTATGATACATTGACACGTATACAAAGAATATGCTGGACGGAAATGCAACATCCACATTTGTGCAGCTAGGGACCACTGAATGCAGGACCACCACAACGCAGTGATCATCAACAGATTAATTATAATTACGTTCTTCTAATACATAGCAGGTCTGCCCCCAGCATGGTCATCTTTCACCAAAATAGGTACCTCTTCCTCTCTTCCTCTTGCCTGGGATCCCTCCAAGCTGAGCATCGAGAAGGGTAATATTGGCAAGGTTTAACATTTTTTTAGCAGGTTATCCTTCTCTCTTTAGATACCTGCATATATATCCATCGTGTTCAGCATGTTCAACAAGCACACACATTGTTTATTTCCTCTTCTGTGAGAGCTTATTTTCTTCTTCTTCTTCTTCTTCTTTTACTTCTTCTTCTTCTGTGAGAGCTTATCTCCTGCTAAACCCAGAAACTTCCATGGCTGACGAGCATCAACAAGCACAACAAGTGGCACAAGAGGATGTAGAAGATGCACAACAAGTGGCACAAGAGGCTGTAGAAGATATACGATATCGTAGAGGCAGAGATAGGCCGAGCGACGTCCGCAGCATCATGCTTACCCTGGCGGTGCTGTTAGCATCGGTCACTTATCTGGCGGCCTCCAACCCCCCTGGGGGTATATGGTCGGCAGACGGTCCCGACATAGTTGCTGGCGTCTCTATCCTAGGCACAAAACATTCGGATGTGTATTACTGCTTCGTGGTTGGAAATACAGCAGTGTTTTTCTTTTCTTTGGCGACTATATTTGACCTCACCTACAAATTCACTCGCATGTTGGAGCTGAGGATCGCCCTCGGAACCTTAATTCTCACCTATTGTTGTTGTGTTTTTACCGTTTTACCCGGTGGATTCCCTACTTGGTTGCCGCTTTTTATTTGCGGGGTGGGCGCAGCCATAGTTGCAGCTGTTCTAATGTTGAGGGTAAAATGTTGCCCTAACCGCTGAACAACAACATGCTGTCGACGTTAAATTTGAGCTTTAATTTTCCGTTTTCATTTAATTTTATATCTATTTCTTGGTAGTGTAATGTGATCGTTTATGGAGGAGTTCCATTTATGAATCACATTCTAATCTCATTAGTTTGCAGCACTTATATTTATGATATCACTGTTTTAATCAAAGTTTGGTTTGTAATTTGAACATGGAACTTTTCTGCTACCATCCGTAGTTGTTCTGTAAATTATCATTTGGAATGTGCTTGGGCATTGAATTATTTGTGGAAAAACAAGCTATTATAACTCAGCTATACTGATGGAGAGCAAACTAGTCTGGTATTTCAAGAAGTTTATCGGTTTGTGCAAGTTTTGATCTCTGTTTTGAGAATTGATGATTGCTTAAAGAGATTTGAATCATAGTTTCTCAATTGACTCATCTGCAGCAAATGCAAGGGCTCCTTTGTGGGAGAAGCCCTATTATGCTCTGATGATGTTTATTTTGCTGGTAGCTGTAACTGAGAATGAATGATCTTAAGCTCTCGAGTTCAGTGAAACATGAAAATGTTTCGTAATGTTTGGTGCGGACGAAATTCTTGGATATGTCACTGGTTTTGGCTCAAATTCATTTGTGACTGAGTCAAAAAAGTTTAGCTAACTTTTTCATGTATTTGAATAACCTAATTATCAACCAGCTTGTATGTATGAGGTGAAATGGAGTTTGACCAATTGTTTTGGGCTTTGTTTGCAGAAAACTACAAATTAATTGTTTCTTATCTATGAAACTTTTAATAACGGACCCTTTCCCCATTTTTCTAATTTTATTGGATTGTAGCTTAATTTCAATAATTTATCACAATCCGATTCAGTTGTTATACTTTATGGTTAGATTTAATTTTTTAAAAAAAATATAGTTTTTTTAAACATTGTAAGGAAAAATAAGTTAGATTGAGTAAAATTAAAAGAGTAAGTCAAACCTCAAAAGTTGACTTGTAGTCGATTTAAATTTGCAGATTTTTTTTTTCTTTTTCAGATTCAACTTTCCTTAACATTTTTGTTTTGGAAAAATTGCATTTAGATCTCCATAAGAGAAAGTACGTTAAAATGATCTATTAAAATCACAAAATTTCATTTGAGTCAGATGGGACTTTCTTACAATAATTTCAAGGGTTAAGGAGCGATTTTACCAACAAACTATTGGTTGAAGAGCGTCCAGCACAATTAACTATTAAGTGGATCAAAAATACTAACAAACTTAAAAATGAGCGTTTAGCACAACGCCGTTAGTAAAAAGTTAACCTCCGTTATCTAAGGTGCAAATGGGCCAACTAACTTTTATTTCAGGAGCGCCCAGCACAAAATTCTAGATTTTACTAAATTAAATAATTTTTCTCTCAATGTCATTATTCAAAACTACTTGTTTAGATATCTATAGATAAAAATTACTCATTCTTTAATTTTGTCAAAATTATAATTTACTAAAATAAACAAAAGTTTTTATTAAGAATTTTTTTTTGATACCATTAAGAATATAATTATTTGATTTAAATAAACTTCAAGGTGTTTTACAGTTTATTATATATGTTAACCCAAAAAATGTTATATGATTTATTTTTATTTTAGAAGAAATTTATGTGATTTAAAAAATTCATTTAATGTTAATAAAATTTAAAAAATCTAAAAAATCTATTATATCTTGAAAGAAATGAAATGAGTTTTATTTTTATTTTTATATAAAAAAAAGCTTAATGAATATCAACATTGATACTTAATAATATAAATATGGTAACTTGATGATATATTTGTTAATTAAATGATCTAATGATTATATGAATATAAGACTTGCTAAAAAAAAAAAGATAACTTAAGAGGCTTGAGGAAGGACAACTTAATAGTAAATTAAGGAGTAATTTGGCCTACGAAAGTCCTATATCCATATAAGCGATAGGTCATTTAATTAACAAATATATCGTCAAGTTGCCGAATTTATATTATTAAGTATCAACATTAATATCTATTAAGTTTTTTTTATAAAAGTAAAAATGACACTCATTTCATTTCTTTTAGGATATAATAGATTTTTTAAATTTTATCAACATTAAATGAATTTTTTAACTCACATAAATTTCTTCTAAAGTAAAAAAAAAATCACATTTTTTTCTTTAACATATATAATAAACTATAGAACACCTTGAGTTTTATTTAAATCATATAATTATATTTTTAATTGAAAATTTTGTTTAGTTTAGCACATTATAATTTTGACAAAATTGAAGAATGAGTAATTTTTGTCCATAAATATCTATACAAGTAGTTTTGAATAATAACAATTGAGAAAAAATTTATTTAATTTAGTAAAATTTAGAATTTTGTGCTAGGCGCTCCTAGAGTAAAAGTTTGTTGGCCAATCTGCACCTTAGATAACGGAGGTTAACTTTTTGCTAACGGCGTTGTGCTGGGCGCTCCTTTTTTAAAAGTTTGTTGGTATTTTTGGTCCATTTAATTGTTAATTATGCTGGACGCTCCTGGGTCAATAGTTTGTTGGTAAAATCACTCCTTAACCCTAATTTCAATTATCAAATACTCATGTATTTGTCAATGAAGGTCTATAGACTTGTCAGTGTAAGTGACTATGGAATTGTCAGTAGACTCTCTTGGAATTGTCAGTGGACATTTATAGACTTGTCATTGGAATTAGAATTTATTATAAAAAGGTCTTATGGGACAAAAATGTAATTATGAGATATCGTATTTTTTCTTTTCCGAAACCTAAATGCAATTTTGTCTTTTTCTTTTCCTTCCTCTGCTCTATAAATTCATGCTTAAAACAGAATTCACCTAAACTATCAATCATGTAAAATACATGCATGGGTATTTTTTTTAAAAAAAAATTATTCTGTAAACTTTGACTTAAGATTCACTATTCTGTAACTTGGAAATGTCACACCCCTTCGGTATACCGACATTCGCAAGAGTAAAAATACACAGCTTAAAGGATAAACTAGTTCCAGCATAGTAATACTGATATTGAAGTCTGGTACATAACCGAAATTCATAAAAAGGTTCGTACAGAATTTAACAAGTACATAATATTCCAAACACGATGAGGAAAAATAAAATCAGATCTCTGCTCCAACAAGCACCGTCAGTTATCCATATCCACCGCCTTATCACGTGAGCCACGACCGTTGTTAGGTTTCCGTCCTGAACTTTGGGGATTGTCTGGGATTCAAGCGAATCCCAGTAGTAACTTTAATCACTAACATAAGATGCATGCACAGTACATGGTAGACAACCAGTTGCAATAAATATAATTCACAATAATTTTCAAGCACAAAATTCAAATATGCAGTTTAACAATATTCAAGAACCGACCGGTTCATACGCACAGTACTGGATAATTCAAATATTTAGATGGGCTTTCACCCTTCTACATAAAAATTCACTTATCGGAGTACCACCCCCGGCCTCAACCGTGGTGGCATCCAGGGTTACCCCACATTCAAGGGCACTACCTCCCGGCTTATACCGGCGATAAGGTTAGAAATTCACGATTCAAATATCACAATGGTACGTACATGCATATAAAGGCATACAGAGTATGTGGGGGAAAAGTTACTACCTCAACTCCAATTAGCTAAAACAAATTCACTGGTGCTCGAACCACTTGGAAGTCAACTCCTAAAATAGTATCATCATAAATATTAATCTTCACTATATTCCATTTCTTCTAAAATATCCAAAAGGGTTATTTTCATCATTTAGAATCCTTGAAATCCTTAAATGATAAATCACCCATTTAAAATTATTATTGTAGCAATTTTCGGATTAATTCCCTTTTCTGTCCAGAATTTTCATTAATCTTTGAAAATTCATAACTAATTGTACAAAACTCGAAATGATGTGCTTCCAAAACCTAAATGTCCTTTGGTGAGTCTATTTTCACCGAAAAATATTCTCAACAGCCAAAAACATCCACATCATTCCCAGTTTAAATAAATCACTTTGCTGTCCAGTATATACTTCCAATATTTTAGGCCAGATTGTAAAATCCATAATTCCTTGTACAGAGCTCTAAAAATTACATATTATATATCAAAAGAAAGCTCTGGATGTCTACTTCAAATCTGGAAAATTTCATGATTTTTATACATCTTTCACTTGACCAAAAACCATGTACAATTCGACTGCCTTCCAAAACGTTAAAACTGGCAGTTTTTGGTAACTTGTATAATTTAATTCTTTTTGATCTAAAAATCATTTCCAACCTTATTCTTACTCCGTTTTTCGTGGTAAACACTTTGGTAACCTTAAAATCATCAAAATCATTATGGTTTCACCACTTCTTAATTAACCCAAAATAATATAAAGAAACAACATCTTCAAACCATCTTCACAAAATAACATAAGACAAGTTAAAACCTTTACTTACTTGTCTTGATCCTTTGGACTTGAGCAACGTCTTCTTGCTTTTATCTTCTGACACACTTGACCTTCACTCTCAAACTAATATAAGGAGATATTTCACTCGTGGCTCACTCTCTCTTTCTCTTATTGACGGAAGTGTATAAATGAAAGGCGCACACTTGCATATGATTATCATGAAGAGAGGAGGTTGCACTCATAACCGAATAAATAAATCCTTCGTGCACGCGTCCGTGAATCAACAATTGCATAAAGCATAAATTATTATCCGTGACTACCATCCTTTTGCTTTTCTAGCAATTGAAAAGAAGGAATTTTTGTCGTATGTATATAATTGAAACGAATAATGAGGTCTTCTGTGCGCTTGTGAGTTTTTGTTGCCAAACAAATATAGATGCCATTATTAGAAAGCAAAAAGATTGAGTCATTTAGTTATCTCTTACATTGACTAACTACTGTATTTAATGTAGATTAGTCCAAGTTGAATTATAGATCAAGAAAGAGATAAGAGATTACAAAAGGAAGAAACAAGAAGAAGAAGAGATATTGAAGAATGTAGAACTTGCAGAGAATGATGAGCCAAAGCTAAATGGTGAAGAATGATCAAGATAGGAGATGAAAAATGGAAGAACTTGCTGAATGGAATGAAGATATCATTATCCAAGTTCTAAAATTGATCCTAGAAGTTTCCATGATCAAATGGAAGTTGGATTGGCTCAAATCAGAGTTAAAAACAAGGAAATTTAAAGTTCAGAATAATCCAACTCGAGTTATGGGGTCCAACTCGAGTTAGAGTGCTTCGTTGCAGTGTTTCTGGGTTTCTGGATTGGTTTAACTTGAGTTACAGGAAGTAACTCGAGTTACAAAAGTGTTTTCAGCATTTCTGGACAAGCGTAACTCGAGTTACTACTTAATAACTCGAGTTAAGGTGCATTTCAGCCACTCTGTTCAACTCTGTTTCGTGTTTCAGCTGGCGACCTCTGGTATTTCGATGATATCTCTCAAATCAGGAATCGGATTGAGACGAAACCAAAGGCATATGAAAGTAGACTCCCAATGCGTCATTTTGACAAAGTTTCAAGCCCAAAAGAGTTCAGATCAAGTAGTTATGAATTTCACAAGTTGGCATATCAGTTCACGCCACAGTTCAGACATAGCTTTGGTATTTTGAGTGTAACTCATAAACCACACATCCAAATGAGCTCAAACCAGCGGCATTTGAAAGAAGACATAAAGAGATTTCTGGGGATAGGTCATTTGCTATATTTTGACTTATATTCAAGGAGATATGGCCTTCCAAAATTACAGTAAGTTCAAGATGGTTAAAAACGCTCAACATACAATGAGATTTTGAATGAGTTGTTAACTGAATTTGGATAACTCAAGTTAGGATTGGAAACTCGAATCAATGTCAATCAGAAAGGTAGAAGAGAAGAGAGAATATTGAGAAGAGATTCCAACTCGAGTCAAATCCACCAACTCGAGTTACTCAAGAAGACAGAAAGCAATTAATCACTTTGGCAACTCGAGTTAGTTAAGGATAACTCGAGTTACAATGCAGACAGAAAGCTTCTGGCATTTAAAACAACTCGAGTTAAATGGAATAACTTGAGTTACTCTTCCTGCTTCAGAAAAATCACCGTGTTCGAAAATCCAAAATCATTGTTTGTGATTAATCCTTATAATCACTCATTACTATTCTTAACTATGTTTGATCAGTTTGATAATGAGTTTCAGATGATTATATGAAGGATTAACATCAGATTATCAAAAAGTAGATGATGATGTCAGCTGCTTCAACGGTAATATTTCGATAAGCTAAAGTGCACCGAGAAACAAAGCCAACATGAAGAAGGATAGCCCATACCGTCAAAAGCACCAAATCAATATTTTAAGCTATTCTCCATCCTGGACCACGTGAGTAGCAACTAAACATAATCTCAACCAGGGGGACACTCGAACGTGGCTTAGCAGAAAGCACGAATGTCTAAACATTCTCCACAAACATTTAATGGCGGACAAATGAAAGAGTAAGCACAGACGCTCCAGCAACCATTGCCAACGGTCAAATACACGCAACGGACAAATGCTTCAAACAACATCAATACTGATTATCTATAAATAAAGAAGTATTCAAAGATAGCGGCGGAAGCAGAGACACAAGCTTACACTTCAATATGGCAATACTCTGATATTCATTTACTCTCTGTTTCTCAATGTTCATATAGTTTACTATAGAGAGTGAAATGATAAATCATGTACCTCAGTGTTTATATATTTACTTCTGAAAGAGAAGATTTGTTTGTAAACATTTTATCTGAGAGTTACTCAAGATTGGGTGATCTTGAGTGGGAAACACAGTGTGTTAATTACAACTTGTAAGGGGAGTGAATCCTAGGGAGAGGATTACTTCGAGTACAGAGTGTGTGATCAAGCGGTGTATCCTTACGGTGTGTAAGGGGGAGTATCTCAATAAGAGATTTGTAAAAGGCTGCACAAGTGCCCGGCTAAACTTGTGGGATTGTAGCGGTTCTCAAGTATCCCGATTAAAGCTTGAGGGAAATATTGGATTGAAATCTCAGGAGGTGCCTGGGGACTGGACGTAGGTCATCGTGGATTGGGCCGAACCAATATAAATCACAATTTGCATATTCTCTTCCCTAAACTCTTATATTTCCAGTATATAAATATTTGAATATATAACTGTTGATTTAGAAGTTGCGAAAAGATTTTCAAAGATCCTAAAGTTTTATCAGACACTCAATTCACCCCCCTCTTGGGTGATAGCCAAGTCTAACATGATATAATAGTAAAAAAGTAGTAATGACTTAAAATTGATAATGACAATATCCTATCCCGTTATAGATATCCTTAAAAGTTGAATTCATGGACACCTCATAGGCATCCATTTTTTCTTTTCTTTTCAATATTAATAATGGAATTATTCTAATTTGAATTGTGTTTGTCAATCCAAGATGTTGCCCCATAAAATTGAATTCTCTATGCCTTGAGGATGATGGATAGTTGTACTTCATGTTTTCTTTCATCGTTGTGTCTTTTTCTATTTACTCTATTATTCTGTATGCTTTGAGGATGATAGATAAATAGTTTCTGAAATGCTGTTCAAATGTACAGCCCCGCGGGGCTTCCTGCATTTCATACTTGTGTTGGTGCAAATGGAGAAAGGCTGACTCCAAAATGGTATAAGGAACATGGTAATGAACTAATGATTTTCTCAAATCAGTTTCTTATTTTTTACTTTGCAATTTAGCAAGCTTTCTTCCTATTTACCTTTTGTTACTTTCTTCCTGTTTTTCCTAATTCAATGTATACTTTAGCCTAATCTTTTTATGGTAAAGAATTTGTCTTTTAATTTTAATTTTAATTTTATTTTGATAATCGAAGTTTTTTTTTTTTTACAAAAAATAGTTTAAGTGAAAACCTTTTGCCACCCTGATGAATTTTTTTAAAAAAAAATCCATCTTCTTCAAAAAATATATATCATTACATAAAAAATAAAATAATGTATTTTTCCTAATTAAAATAATCTAAAATCTCTCTAATCTCTCTCCCTCAATCCTTTATATATATATATATATATATATATATATAAGGTTTCTTATTAAGTTTTCTTTTTATTTTGATAATATAAGTTTTTTTAAAACACTTTAGGTGAAAACTTTTTGTCAATCCTTGATCGAATTAAAAAAATCTGAGTGCTAAAAAAAAGAATTAAAAAAATCTGTCATCTTCAAGAAATCTATATTATTACTTAAAAATTAAAATAAAATATTTATCCTAATTAAAAATCTAAAATCTCTCTCCCTCAATCCTTTATATAGGGTGAAGAATTTCTCCAGTCGCTGTCCGATGACCCCAAAACTACATCGTTTTGGATTAATGAAAGGTATTTCTGTAATTTTGTTTATTTTTTAATCATTTAAATTTTACCAAAATACCCTCATTAATTCACCTAAAATTACTAACACGCCATTCATTAATCTAAAACGACTTAGTTTTAGGGTCACTGGAGATAACTCTATCTCCAGGAGAAATATTTTTCCTATATATATAAGGTTATTTATTTATTTTTATTTTGATTATCCAAGTTTTTTTAAAACACTTTGAAAACCTTTTTTCATTCTTAATGATTAAAAAAAAAATCTATCATCTTCAAGAGATCTATATTATCACTTAAAAATTAAAATAACATATTCATCCTAATTAAAAAATCTAAAATCTCCCTAATCTCTCTCCCTCAATCCTTATATATTTTTGAAACTGAAGAAGGCCACATTCACATTCACATTCACTGGCTTACCCCAAGCAATTTACTTACTATGGCTATTTCCGAGTATGTATATGTTGTACTCATCCTTTTCGCTGAGGGATTTATCAGTTTATTAATTATTAGCTATATCTTCTGGCTACATAACTATTATCGTTCTCTACATAATGCGCTTTTGGAGCTCCTTCCCAGCTTCACCTACACCGGCACCTCCTCCTCCACCGTGGCTATGTGCGCCATCTGCTTGAAAGAATTCAAAGAAGGAGACGTAGGACGACTACTCCCAAACTGCAACCACTTCTTTCATCACTTTTGCATCAATGAGTGGATTCAAAGACGCAAGACTCGTTGTCCATTTTGCAGAGAGGTCATCAATCCAAGAACCACATCGCTGCCTGAAAATACAAAAGCATCTCTTGGAGGAGAAGGTCAGTTGGAGAATTCATCGAATGTAAATCTTCCTTCGGCAATTAGGTATCCCAAAAACAATCGGCATATTTTAGTATTAAAACAAGGGATAATAGAGATTCCTGAGAGGAAGATAACAGATAGAGCATAGTGAGGGGATCTCTTTGTTTTTTTTCAATTAGTTTTTGCTTTTTCTTGTTTATTTCTATTTAGTTATTTATATCTTGCAGTTTTCATATTGTTAGTTGTTTTCTTCGATTAGTAGTATAAAATCGAGGCGGCGGATTATTTCTTTTTTCCTCCTGGGAGGCTTACCATAAATTGGTTACTCAGGAAGAAGTCTCGTGGTTCCAAAAATTTAGAAGCAAATGGCTCCAGCACGGAGATAGAAACACAAGATTTTTTCATGCTTCAACTGTGATTAAAAGGAAGAAGCAACATATTGGGGCCATAAAAAATGAGACTGGGGATTGGGTTGAAGACCATGATCTAGCGAAGAAAATGGCTCATGATTTTTTCGTCAATCTTTATACTCGCGACCCTAATGTGAAAGACTCTGATGGGTGGTGCTCAAACTTCCCTAACATCAACTCTCGCGAGATGCACATGCTTTCGGATCAAGTTACTAGATTAGAAATAAAGAATGCAACTTTTGCCATGGGTGCCTTTAAAGCCCCGGGGCCTGACGGCCTGACGGCCCACTTTTTCCAAACGCAATGGAATGCCGTGGGGATAAAATTTGTGAGTTTATTGAAGAATGCTTTTCCAATCCAGCCTCCATGGCTTCTATTAACAGATCTAAGATTGTCCTTATCCCTAAAGTTGATCATCCGTCTACACTAAAGGAATTTCGGCCAATATCTTTATGCAATGTGAGTTTCAAGATTATTACCAAGATCCTGACGAATAGGTTTAAAGCTGTCATGCGACAGCTCATTGGGCCTGAGCAATGCAGCTTTATTGCCAACAGAACCAGTTGTGATAACATTATCATTGCTCAGGAGATCATCCACTCTATGAGAATGAAGGGTAAGAGGAAAGGGTTTGTTGCCATCAAGGTTGATATGGAAAAGGCTTTTGATAGACTCGATTGGGGATTCATAAGGAATACCCTCACGTGCTTGAGGCTTAACAACAATCTCATCGATCTTATCATGGCTTGTCTTTCTACCTCATCCATGTCCGTCCTTTGGAATGGTGATGAGAGTCCGAGCTTCACCCCCTCCAGAGGTGTTAGGCAAGGAGATCCCCTAAGCCCGTATATATTTGTCCTTTGCATGGAAAGGTTGGCGCACTTAATCAAAGCTGAATGTGAGGCCGGCCGTTGGAAACCGTTCACTTTTAAGAGAGGGAGCCCTGCTATCTCTCATTTGTTTTTTGCAGATGATCTCATCCTTTTCACTGAGGCCTCTCCCCACCAAATGGCTGAGGTTCGTAATGTAATGCAAAATTTTTGTGAGGTCTCTGGCCACAGAATCAACCTGGCTAAGTCTCGAATGTTCTTCTCTAGTAATGTCAATTTTAACAGAGCTCTCGAGCTTAGTCAGCTTCTTGGAATTGGTATTGCTCATGATCTCGGGAAATACTTGGGGGTACCACTCATTCACAAGAGGACTACTAGAGCCACCTATCAACACATTGTGCAAAAAGCTAGGCAAAGGTTGTCTTCTTGGAAAAGCAAATTCTTAACTATGGCAGGCCGCATTGTTCTCATTAAATCGGTGTTATCCTCTCTGCCCACATATCAGATGCAATCAACCCTCCTTCCTATTTGTATTATTAATGAGCTTGATAAGATATCGAGGGAATTCCTCTGGTCTCAGGAAGAGGACGTTAAAAAAATGCACCTCATTGCTTGGGACAAAGTAACTAAAGCTAAGAAACAGGGGGGACTTGGTATTAAAAACCTCCGTCAACAAAATAAGGCTTTTATTATAAAGATCTGCTGGAATCTCTTGACAAAAAAAGATTCTTTATGGGCTCAATGCCTATGGTCCAAGTACAATTGCGGTCACTCCTCTGTGCCTAAGGTTTCAAAAAAGAGAAGTTCTTCCTCTGTTTGGAAGGCGGTGGTCGACGTATGGGATAAGTTCCTTGCTGGCATTGGCAGGAAAGTTAATAACGGGAGTGAAACTAAATTCTGGCAGGACCTTTGGCTCCCCTTTGACCGGCCACTCATAACCTTCGTTCAAGATCCCTCTTTGATAAGCCCTGATGAAACGGTGAGAGATCAAATTTTAAGCAATGGCAGATGGAATACCAATAGATGGCGGGGAATTCTTCCTTCTACAATTATACATTCTATTTCAAGAATGCAACCCCCTACTAATAGTTTCCCTGATGGTTTCACTTGGCGAGCTGCTAAAGATGGGTGCTTCTCTGTCAAATCTGCTTACAATTACCTCTCCGATTATGACGAGACGGGCATTAATAGATTCTGGACCCTAGTGTGGAAATGGCAGATCCCTGAGAAAGTTAAAATGTTCATGTGGCAAGTGGGTCATGAAAGACTTGTCACTAACTCTCTAAGAGCCAGAAGAGGGCTATCTGAGGGAAATCTTTGTCCTTTCAATTGCAACAATGAGGAAGACGTGATCCACGTTATCAGGGATTGTGAAAGGGCTAAAAGTTTGTGGAAACAACTTATCAAACCTAACTACTTTTCTCTCTTTTTTGCAGGAAATGTGCAGGAATGGCTCAAGTGGAATATTAACCACAATCCTGGAAAGGGTCGATTTCAAAACAATACTTGGCAGAGAACGTTCAGTTTGGCGTGCTGGAACCTCTGGACAACCAGATGTAGATTTCTCTTCCAAGGCGAAAACACGACTATCAGGGAGATGCTTCATACTTGCACCTACCTCCTCATGGAGGGTATTTTTAACCAAACACTGACACACAAAATTTTTAATCTTGGCAGTCATATTGAAAAAGCTTGGACACCTCCACCAGCAAACGTTGTCCGCATTGATGTTGATGGCTCTGTGCGATATCAGCAGCAGGCTGCTTGTGGCGGTGTCATAAGGGACTCTCAAGGCTGTTGGTTGATGGGGTTCAACAAATCGCTTGGCCTCCACACTGTGCTTGAAGCAGAAATTTATGCTATCATGCATGGTCTAAAGCTGTGCTGTCAGATGGGCTTTCAAAGAATTGTTCTCTACTCAGACTCATTGGATGCGGTCAACACCCTTATGAGGGACTACCACATGGACCATCCCCTTAGAGGAATTATCGGGGAGACTAGAGACTTGCTATATGGAGACTGGAATGTCGAGCTTCACTACACCTTGAGAGAAAACACTTTATGAGCAGATTATATGGCCAAACAAGGCCATGATGCTCCTACTGATGCTGACATGATACTCTTCCCACTCGTCCCAGGGGGGTGCCTGGACTTGTATTTTAGAGACCTAATGACCTGTTTGGCTTAGTCTACTCTGCTGAGTTTGCTCAGTCTATTTTCTACTCTGATGTATTAAGGACTGGTCTTTATGATTTAGTCATTTCCTCATCACTTCAAGCTTTTTAGCTTGCCTGTAATTCACAAAAAAAAAAAGTAGTATAAAATCGAGATTTTGATCCATTTTCGGCTGGAAACATCAATTCATCTATTTGGATCCTCTTTTTCGTCCTCTTTTTACTCGTATTCATTATTCTTTATTATTTTGTTATTGAAGAAGATGGAAAAATTCGCACTATATTTACTGTTATATTTTTGTCTGCCTAGATTCCCTCTCCTAATTTCCCGCTCACTCCACTAACTGCTGGCGTCTTTTTCTTTAGTCAAAATGTATTATTTACATCATTAACATGTTTGTTCCTTTGGCTGATTTTGTGTAATTTTCTTTTTTTTTTAAATAAAAAATTCCCTAGTTAAATGCTTCGTTATTTTATTGTTTCAGATTTGAAATTTGAAATACTTCCGACATCAATTTAAAAAAGAAACTAATTGGAATCAAATATGCTATAATTTATAATTGATACTATTAATCTTTTAACTTTTCCTAAAGACTCAAATATTTTAACTAACCTTCTATTTTTCTTTGATTATATATATCTCCCCGTTAATGTATTAATTATTGTTATATAAAAAATCATTTAGATCTCTAAGGGAATAATCAAAATACTGAATTATATATTTTGTATCTACCATGCCTATTATTAATTTACAAAATGTTGTATAACTATATTATCCATTTTTCATGACCTCCTTACTTTTTTATTTTTTATTAAGATCTCTAAGGGAATAATCAAAATATTACCTACCCCATTATTAAGTTATAAAATATTGCGTAACTACATTCCCCGTTATTCATCTTTCATATTATTTTGTTTTGTTTTAATTTTTTGAACCTTCGATTTTGCTAATGTGTTGTTCAAGGAGATGTTTTATATAGTTAAGATGTACTATTTAAATCATCAACATGTTTGTTCCTTTGGCTGATTATGTGTAATTTTTATTTTTTAAAATAAAAAATTCCCTAGTTAAATGCTTCCTTATTTTACTATTTCAAATTTGAAATTTGAATTACTTGAGATATCAATTAAACAAAGAAACTAATTGGAATCAAATACGTTTTAATTTACGGGAAAAATATTGGCTAAAGTATACATTTGATCCTTTATATTTGCCTCTGATATCATTTTAGTCCCTTAAATTTGTAAAGTGCACGTTTGGTTCTTTAATGTTAACACCGTTAGTTTGACTTAACGGAAAATACTGATTCAACAATTTTAAGTGATGACTGTGCAATTAAATACTGACCAAACATGCTTATATGTTAGTATTTTAATAAATTAATATTTTAGATCCCATTAATTGAAAAAAAAAATTAATCTTCTTCGACAAAAAAAACTTCACAAACTGTGAAAAACCGTAAAACCTGAAGATTAAATATTTTTCAATTAATAAGATTTAAAATATTAATTTACTAAAATACTAACATATAAGTATGTTTAGTCAACATTTAATTGCACAGCCATCGATTACAATTGTTGAGTCAGTATTTTCCGTTAAGTCAAATAGTGTTAACATTAAGGGATCAAATGTGCACTTTACAAACTTAAGGGGCTAAAATGATATTAGAGGCAAATATGAAGGACCGAATGTATACTTTAGCTAAAAATATTTTACCAATCATTGGAGATAAAGTTATCTCCAGTGACCCTAAAACTACGTCGTTTTAGATTAATGATGAGTGTGTTTGTAATTTTAGGTGAATTAATGAAGGGTGTTTCAGTAAAATTCATATAATAAAAAATAAATAAAATTACAGAAACACCTTTCACTAATCTAAAACGACGTAGTTTTGGGCTCACTGAAGATAACTTCATATCCACTGGAGAAATCCTGTACCCTTAATTTATTGGTACTAATTAATCTATAAACTTTTTCAAATAGTAAAATACTTTAATCTCCCTTCCATTTTGCCTTAATTATATAGACCTCCCTTATATTTTTAAAACGGACACTTAAATCCAAACCATTAAATCAGTTAAAAATATTCTAAGAAAATATTTTTTTATTGAAATTTAGGTAGAAATAAAATTTATTTATTAATTTGCCCTTAATACAATACTATATATCATAAATTTTGATTGACAACTTGTAAATATCACAAACTATTAAAATTTTGAGTAACTTTTTAAATTTTTGTAGGAAAAAATATCAAAATTTAAATTTAAATGACTCAATACAATTACTCAAACATATATAGTTTATTACATTTGATGATAAGAATGTATATGATGTATATTTTTAGACATTTAAAAAACAAAAATGAAATAAATTTCAGTACATATGCTTCAAAATTAAAATTATAAAATTTACAATCTCAAAATTCATAAGTTTTTAATGTATTAGAAACTGATGTTTAAACTTCTCATGTTGCACGAGAAGAAGATGATTCTTACATACACATGAAATGGTGAGACCCACATATATATATAATGCTATATATGTGGGTCCCACCATTTCATGTGTATGTGATATGAGAAAACACTTCTCCTAGAGAAGCGTTTTTCCCTTAGAAATTTTAAAAAATTTATTAGGATACAAATTTGGTGGTATAAATTTTTTTTTTTTTTGCCACACACACACACATATATAAATAATTCTAATGTTACAGTATTTAATAAATAGTGTTTTTTGTAATTTTGTTTATTTTTTAATCCTATATATTTTACCAAAACATCCTTCATTAATTCACTTGAAATTACTAACAAACTCTTCATTAATTCAAAACCATGTAGTTTTTGGGTTATTGGAGATAACTCTATCTCCCATTATTAATTTACAAAATGTTGTATAACTATATTATCCATTTTTCATAACCTCCTTACTTTTTTAATTTTTATTAAGATCTCTAATAGAATAATCAAAATATTACCTACCCCTTATTAATTCATAAAATATTGCATAACTACCTTCCTATTATCCATCTTTCATAACTGAACCTTCGATTTTGCTAATGTGTCAGTCAAGGAGATGCTTATTACTCTACTTTTATATAGTTAAGATGTATTCTTTGAATCATGCTAATTGTCGGTCAAGGCGATGCTTATTACTCTACTTTTATATGGTTAAGATGTATTATTTAAATCATCAACATGTTTGTTACTTTGGCTGATTATGTGTAATTTTATTTTTTTGAATAAAAAATTCCCTAGTTAAATGCTTCCTTATTTTACTATTTCAGATTTGAAATTTGAATTACTTCAGATATCAATTAAACAAAGAAACTAATTGGAATCAAATATGATTTAATTTATTGATATTAATTAAGGGTAAATGATTTCTCATGTCACTGGAGATAGAGTTATCTCCAGTGAGCCAAAACTACGTCATTTTGGATTAATGAAGGGTGTGTTTGTAATTTTAGGTGAATTAATGAAGGGTGTTTCGGTAAAATTCATATGATAAAAAGATAAACAAAATTACGGAAACAACCTTCATTAATTCAACTAAAATTACAAACACACCCTTCATTAATCCAAAACGATATAGTTTTGGGCTCACTGGAGATAACTTTATCTCCAGTGACAGGAGAAATCCTTTTCCCATTAATTAATCTATAAAGTTTTTCAAAGAGTGAAATACTCTAACCTCCCTTCTATCTTGCCTTAATTACATAGACCTCATTTATATTTTGAAAATGGACACTTAAGTCCAAACCATTAAATCCGTTAAAATATTCTAAGAAAATATTTTTTATTTTAATTTATGTAGAAATAAAATTTATTTATTAATTTACCCTTAATACAATACTATACATCCTAAATTTTAATTGACAACTTGTAAATGTCACAAACTTTTAAAAATATGAGTAATTTTTTTAAAAAAAATTTGTAGGAAAAAATATTAAAATTTAAATGACTCAATACAATTACTCAAATATATATAGTTTATTACATTTGATAATAAGAATGTATATGATATATATTTTTAGTCATTTGAGAAACAAAAATTAAATAAATTTCAATACATATGCTTCAACAGTATAATAAACCACTATTAAATTAGAGCCCTTAGGTCACTACCAGCAAATTACTATTACTTTTTCACCGTTAGATTAGAATCTTAATAGGAGAGAGAAATGATAAAGGTAGATGAGATCCTAATCTAACGGTGAAAAGTGATAGCAACTTGGTAGTGACATAAAATTGTTACTGACAATATACTATCCCTTAAAATAATAAGGGTTGGTTAGAATATTTTACTCTTTTTCATATTACAACTTTATTTTAAGTTCAAATCTTTTCATTTTTTAATATAAAAAAAAAAATCCTTAAAATCACCCAAAACGCCTTCCGTGATGGATGTGGATCTTCTCTCCATCCCTTTTCTCCCTTTTTTTTTTCATCAGCCCATCTACTTCGTTAATTGAAAAGATGAGAGGGAGATTAAAATAATATTATCATTGATTGGACGAATATATTTTAGAGATGATAAGAAATAATAATAATAATTAAAAAAAAAAAAGATCATGAAAGAAATCACATTTGTCATTCTTGAGTCGCCATCCCTCTAACTCAACCTCGCCGTTCCTCTTCTGCAACAAGCTCCCTCGGTTTTCATCTTTTTAGGTCCACATCATGTTGGTTTTTTAGGACTCCGCTTTGACTTATCCCTCCGTCTTCTTTCTTCATCCACTCACCGGTGTGTACGAGATCTGTGCCTTCTGTGCCATTGTTGATAAGGTCGTCTTCTTCCTCCTCTAAAATCTCTCTCCATCTATCAATCCTTTATATATATATAAAAGGTTTTTTATTAATTTTTATTTTTATTTTGATAATCTAATTTTTTTTAAAACACTTTACGTGAATATACTTTGCCATCCTTAAAAAAAAAAAAAAAAGATCATTTTCAAGAAATCTATATTATTACTTAAAAATTAAAATGATATATTTATCCTAACTAAAAAATCTAAAATCTCTCTAATCTCCCTCCCTCAATCCTTATATATATATATATTTATTGAAGGCCACGTTCACCTTCACTAATTTACCGCAAACAATTTACTTACCATGGCTTTTTCCCAGAATGCTCGAGTCATCCTCGAATTTGGGAATATGTTTATCATTCCAGCCTTAGCTCTGGTCTATTGCCTTTGGCTGTATAACTATTATCGTTCTCTACGCGTTTTGGAGCTCCTTCCTAGCTTCACCTACACCTACACCTCCTCCTCCACCGCTACTGTGTGTGCCATCTGCTTGAAAGAGTTCAAAGAAGGAGACGTAGAACGACTGCTCCCAAACTGCAACCACTTCTTTCACCAACGTTGCATCAGGGCGTGGATCCAAAGAAGCAATACTAGGACTGGTTGCCCATTGTGCAGAAAGGTTATCAGTCCGATACTAACATCACTGCCTCAAAATACAGAAACATCTCTTGGAGGAGAACGTCAGTTGGAGGGTTCATTGAATGTAAATCTGCCTTCGGCAATTAGGTGTCCCAAAAACACTCGGCATGTAAGAGTATTAGAACAAGTGGTAATAGAGATTCCTGGAGAAGACAATTGATAGAGCACGTCGATCTGCCCGCGTACCTGAAACACTAGCAGAGGGCATCTCTGTTTTTTTTTCCCCAATTAATTTTTACTTTTTCTTGTTTATTTGTATTTAGTTATTTCTTGAGTCTTGAAATATTTTTACAGTTTTTTTTAGTAGCATTCAGGATCTTAAATTAATTATTTTTTTATATCCAGCCTTCTTTTTTTTTCCCCACAAATAACACCCAATATCCTAAATTATTATAATTTTAATACTTCAATGTGCTTGTTAAATACTGCTCATTCAATTCATACTGTTTGTTTTCTTTCGTTTTTAGGATAGAAACGAATTTTTGATATTTTTTCGGCCGGAAATACCGAAACAGATGTATATTTTTTGGGCCATAAACATCAAATCATCTATTTTTTTTTTTTTAAATCAAGCCATCAAATTTTTCGGGCCATTAACATCTAATCATCTATTTTGATCCTCTTTTTTTTCCTCGTTCATTATTCTTTATTATTTGAGTAAAATACTTTGACTAATACTTTGATTCTTAATTACACAGACCTCTTCTTTAGTTTCAAAATCTATAGAAATCTCCCTTAAAATTAGAGTAAAATTCTGACCACCCTCCTGTTTTGTCTTAATTACACAGACGTCCCCTCTATTTTAAAAACCTATAGAAACCGGCTTTTTTACCATACTACAAACATTTTGAAAAAAAAAAAAGTACCAAAACACGGTTCGTTAGAAACAATTTACCATTATAAGGCAATCAAAGATGGTGTTTGACTGACAGAATTTCTTCCGTCAGGGGTGCTGACGAAACCCTGAACGGCCCCCCCTACCCGACCCCAATAATCCCTGCCCCACCCCCCTTCCCCACACTGTGTCCTGCGTCCCCACCCCCCTCCCCCACTCCAGTCCAGCGTCGGCACCCCCTCCCCCACACTCCCATCCTGCGTCACCACCCCCCTCCTCCACGGTCTCAGTCCGGTGCCCCCCTCCCCCACAGTCTCAGTCCACTCCGGCGCCCCCCTCCCCCACACTCTCAGTCGGCGCCCCCTTCCCACACAGACACACGCACACACAAAAAACCTTCCTCCCCGCCCCCCTCCACCCCACACACACACCGGCTCCACCACAACAAACACACACACACACACAGTCACTCTTTCATTCTTAATTTATTTCCCTTTCCTATCCTTCATATTTTCTTCATCCTCTTTCTTCACTGTTTTTCATTTTTAACCACAACAGCCCGCTCATTACTCTTGACTGGAAGGAAAGAAGAAGATGGAGGAGGAATAAGAAGGTTGGCTACAAGAAGGTTGGTTCACTGTTTCTTCATGATTTTGTATTTTTTCCTGTGATTGCAATTTTAATTAATTTAATATGATAAAAGTTAAAGTAGGTGGCATTATTGTGAGCCTAATAGGATAGCTTTGTGTAAAATTTAAGATTTAGGTAATAAATTAATTTTCATTTTAATAGATAGGAGAATAAATTAATATTGATTTTAGTAATATGAGAGAGGAGGTGTACATTTAATTTAATGAAAATTAATATAACATTGTGTAATTTAGTCTTCATTTTTGGAGAATTATTGTATACATTTTTTAGATGTACAAGTCATTTGCATACTTTCATTAATATTATGGGAAAAAAATGTGATAGGATTTGAAAACATACAAAAATTTGTGTTTGGGAATAAATTAGTTGCCAGTGTTTTATTTTGGTTATATTTCGTTTGTTAGGATTAATTTATATTTGTAATATTTGGAAATAAATCGTCATGTAAGGCTTATATGCATACATACATACGTTTCATTTATTTATGGAATAATGCATTTGTATTTAAATAATTCTTCATAAATATTATTTGTATATTTGCATAATATTTTTTTTCCAACTTATGATTCAGCTTACCATCATTTAATAATGAACTCAAATGGTTTAATAATTGGTTAATTTTTCATTATCATAATTATTAGTAATGAGAATAAAGAAAAAATTGGAAGTGATAATGAATAGTTGAAGCTAATGTTCGTGAAGTCAAATGGTAGATCTTTTGTAAAATAATATTATTTTGGTAAAAAAACCCTTAAGACATAGACCAACCTTACTTGTAACATGCAATCGTATGGAATACAAAAAATACTCTCATGCTTCTTTAGTTTCACTTTCAAAAATTGCAAATGCAATCGGAAGGATCTCATTATTTCCATCTTGGGTGGTGGCAATCAATAATGTCCCCTTATACTTACCGTATAAGTGCGTACCGTCCACCTGGATGACTGGTTTGCACCATTGAAATGCCTCATGACATTGACCGAAGGTCCAGATTGTACGTTGAAAAACCCGGAAACCATTAACAACCTGTCGATCAGCAATATACGGTCCATGTTGAATATGATAAACAGATCCCGGTGAAAATTTCAACATATGCTCGAACCATCTTGGCAAGAATGCATATGACTCGTCCCAATCACCGTAAATCTTAGCAATTGCCTTTTGTTTTGCCTTCCATGCCTTCCTGTAAGAAACTTGATAACCAAACATTGCAGTCACCCTTTCTTGTATCATTTTCACAAATACCGAAGGTGTTTCCTTGACTATGTCTGCAAAATCAATGACAAAAAATACATTAAAAAAATCAGATCTTTGTTCACTGGTACACACAAATAAATTCACATATTGTGAAATGGTATTGTGTATCATACCTGTTATGACCTCGGAAATCATTCCAGAATTAAGTTGTTTGTGATCATGGGAGAGAATTTGGCTCACACAACTATGATTTTCAACCCATTTCGTTACGACCCAAGTGCTGCTATGCTTCGGTTTTATTGCTCTTACTCTCCAATCACAACCTTGTTCATGATTCTTACATTTCATTGCGTACTTGGTAGTCGTACTCTCAAGCACATCTGCTTCATGATATTCTTTCATGCAATAATGTTTTATTGCGGCTTGCACATCTTTCTTGGACCCGAACTCTTGTTTCAGATATAATCCATCTCCTCTTGCCCACGGACCCCAGTTTAAGCCTTCCACATCCAGTATATCCTCATACAGGTAATCTTCATCAACAGCCTCGTAATGCGGTATGTCATTCCAAAATGATGTAATATCTGCAAGTAATACAATTTATGTGAAAATCATTATTACTAATAATAAATAAATAAATATATAATAATAATAATACAACTCCGTAACAAACCTATTCATTGTAACATACTCTGCTGTGACATGACATTACGATGATATTCGTCATCCGCATCACTATCAGTCTGGTCATCGTCGTTAGCCAATAAACTATCTTCATCTTCTTCCTCTTGCTCCTCCTCATTGTCGGATTCATCAACCATATAGTCTCTTTCTTCTCCAGGCACAATAATTGATTGAGTCTGAATTGGTACACTCTCCTCCGGCGTCTCAATATTCACATATAATTCAGCAAATTGGGACGTAGAGTTTTCGTTGAATGTTTGAATAAAAATATCCACATCCTCATCATCGGATATCTCAAAACCCACATAATTGAGGTTTCCACAAGGAACTCTACCCGTCACTGAAGATATTACCTGATTTTGTTGCAGCTTTAACTTTTGACGTATTTTTTCAAATAATTCTTCAGCGGACATACCTCGTACAATATACATTCCTCTTCTTTCACCTTCAAAACTCAATCCGTTTGCACCTATATTTTTAGAACCATTATAGTATACGATTGAACGAATTTGATTCATTTTTTTTCCTTAGTTTATATTATCAAAAAGTATAATGGATTATAGATAAAACAAATAATAGATAAGACAAATAATAGCAATACAATTTGCAACTGAGCAGAAGAATAAACACAATGTATATATGAATTTTACAAACAAAATATATGATCAAAAAATGAGGAAGTTGGAGGGACGGATGGAGTTTGTCGATGACTGAAGGATAAGAGAGGGAGAGGGAAAATATGAGTGAAGGATGAGGAGAGGGAGAATCACGAATGAGGAATGAAGGATGAAAGAAGTGAATTATAAAAAGGGTTCATACGATCACGGGTTGTCTTTGTGTGTTTCACGTGGGGAAGGGTCCTTTTTTTTTTTTAAGGTCTGTCGGTGGCAACTTTTTTTTTTGGGGGGGGGGGGGTTGGTTGGTCAAAAAGATATGAAAAGGGGTGTCTTCACGTGGAAAGGGGGCGGGGGCTTTAATTCTTTTTTTTTTTTTTTTTTTACGTCTGCATGGGTCTTCACGTGGGAAGGGGGCTTTAATTCTTTTTTTTTTTCCTGTCTGCATGGACCGGTACGGGGGAAGGGGAAGGGGAATTGAGGGGTGGGGGGCCTGGTGGGGGGCCGGTTCTATTTCAAAAAAAGAAGGAGGGGAGTGTTGCGTGTGGGGGGGAGAAAGGGGGTGGGGGGCCATTCTGGCAGATTCCTGACAGCTGACGCAAGAAGGAGGGGAGTGTTGCGTGTGGGGGGGGGGGGAGAAAGGGGGTGGGGGCTGTTCTGGGGAGATTCCTGACACAGCGTCAGAAATCCTGACAGCGTCAGGCCAGCCTGACGCTGAAGGCGTCAGTACTGCTAACGCTTTCTGTCAAAAAAGCGTCAGGGGTGCTGACGCTTCTTGACTGTTCCGTCAGCACCCCTGACGGAAAAAAGTCCGTCAGTCAAACACCATCTTTGACTGCCTTATAATGGTAAATTGTTTCTGACAAACCGTGTTTTGGTACTTTTTTTTCAAAATGTTTGTAGTACGGTAAAAAAGCCCATAGAAACCTCTCTTAAAATTAAAATTTATATGACACAAACCTCCCTTATATTTTAAGATTCTATTTCCATCCACCCAAACCGTTAGTTAACCTTTAAGTTTGACTCTTAAACTTTTTTTTTTTTTAACCAAAATGTCCCTCTTCAGTATTTGAATTATTTAATATATAAAACCAAATTTACACAACCAAAAATGTACTGTAATAGATTTTCTAACTTTCTAATTTGTCAAAAAATTTATTAGTTTTGATCTTATAAATTAATTTTGACTTAAAAATATAAATTAAACACATATATTTTTATCAAATATAATAAACCATATAATTTCTAATTTAATATTTTTTCACAAATATTTATCGACATATATTTAAAAACTTATTTGAATAATCAACGTTAATTGATATTTATATTAACCAATGCTAAAATAATCAAAGAGATAACTATTTGTAAAGATAAAAAGCTCTTAAATTATTTAAAACAATATTAGTTAAAATAAAAAAGTAAAACTAGGGATTAAGTAGAATATTAAGGGTAAAATAATATATAAATTTTATTTTTACATAAACTTTAATTAAAAAAATATTATAATTTTTGGAATCTTTTCAGAATATTCTTAACGGAGTTAATTATTTGGAGTCAAGTGTAAGTTCTCAAAATAGAGGAGAGGTCTGTGTAATAAAGGTAAAACATGAGAGTGGTCAAAGTATTTTACTTATATAATGGAGGTTTATGTAACATACATTTTAATTTAAAGGGAGGTTTATATGGGTTTTTAAAATAGAAGGAAAATCTATGTAATTAAGGCAAAATAGGAGGGTGGTCAGAGTATTTTATCCTTATTGTTTTGATGTTGAAGAGGATAAAAAAAAAAAACGCACTATATATGTTGGAAATAATATGTGTTTTCTTGCCTTCAGGAAATTATATAGATATTATGTTATGTGTTTTTAATTTATATTTCTTCATGTTTTCTCTTTGATGTTTATTCATTTTTGAGAAAAATATTTCTCCAATATCTGGAAATAGAGTTATCTCCAATGACCCTAAAACTACGTCATTTTGAATTAATGAAGGGTTTGTTAGTAATTTTGTTTATTTTGTTTATTATATGAATTTACCGAAAGACCCTTCATTAATTCACCTAAAATTACTAACACGTCCTTCATTAATTCAAAACGACGTAATTTGGAGAAATACTTTTCTCATATTTATTATATTTGATATTCTCTATATTTATTTATTTATTCCGTGTTTGAAGCTTCATTTTTTTCGTCACTGAAAAAAATGAACAAATTTGCCATACTTAATGTTTTAAATTGTTTCAAAATTTCAAATATTTACTGTTATATTTTTGTCTGCCTTAATTGCTTCTCCTATTTTCGCTCTCACTCCATTAACTACGATATGATTTATGAAATTTTCAGTAGCCCTGACTTCTTTTTCTTTGGTCAAAATGTATTATTTACATCATCATCATGTTTGTTCCTTTGGCTGATTTTTTATAGCGCTGGTTTGTTTTAATTGATTGATACTGATAAATATATTAACTTTTTTAAATAGTAAAATACTCTAACCACCCTTATATTTTGCTTTAATTATATGGGAAAAATATTTCTCGAGTTACTTCAAGTGACCCTAAAACTATGTTATTTTGAATTAATTGAAGATGCGTTTGTAATTTTAAGTGAATTGATGAAGAGTGTTTCAGTAAAATGTATATGATTAAAAAATAAATAAAATTACAGAAACACCCTTCATTAATTCAAAATGACGTAATTTTAGGGTCAATGGAGATAAACTTATCTCCAGAAATACTTTGCTCATAATTATATATAAGGTGAAGGATTTCTCCCGTCACTGGAGATAGAGTTATCTCCAGCGACCCCAAAACTACGTCGTTTTGATTAATGAAAGGTGTTTCTGTAATTTTGTTTATTTTTTAATCATATATATTTTACCAAAACATAATTTATTAATTTATCTGAAATTACTATCAAATCCTTAATTAATTCAAAACGACGTAGTTTTTGGGTCACTGGAGATAACTCTATCTCCAGTTTCATTAATTCAAAACGACGTAGTTTAGGGTCACTGGAGATAACTCTATCTCTAGTGACTGGAGAAATCCTTCACCGATTTATTAATGTGTTGTTATATAAAAAAAGGGAAAAAGATTTTTCCTGTCACTGGAGATAGAGTAATCTCCAGTAACCCCAAAACTACGTCGTTTTGGATTAATGAAGGGTTTGTTAGTAATTTCAGGTGAATTAATGAAGGGTGTTTTGGTAAAATGTAAATGATTAAAAATAAACAGAATTACAAAAACACCCTTCATTAATTCACCTGAAATTACTAACAAACCCTTCATTAATCCAAAACGACGTAGTTTTGGGGTAACTGGAGATAACTCTATCTCCAGTGATAGGAGAAATCCTTTACCCATAAAAAAATCATTTAGATCTCTGAGTGAATAACAAAATATTGAATTAAATATTTACTAAATATTTTCTACCAACAATCCCTATTATTAATTTACAAAAGGTCATATAACTACATTTCCTACTATGCATATTTCATAATCACCTTGTATTTTATTTTTTTATTTAGATCTCTGAGGGAATAATCATAATATTGAATTAAATATTTTTTACCTACACCATCATTAATTTATCAAATATTGTATAACTATTTTCCTCATTATTCATCTTTCGTAACCGTTTTTTTTTTTTAGTTTTTGAGCCTATCATTTTGCTGATGTGTCAGCGAAGGAAATGCTAACTGCTCTACTTTTATATAGTCAACATGTATTATTTACATCATCAACATGTTTGTTCCTTTGGCTGATTTTGCGTAATTTTCCTTTTTTCTTTAAAAAAAAATCCCTAGTTAACAAAGAAATTAATTGGAATCAAATATGTTTTAATTTATTAATACTAATTAATCTATTAGCTTTTTTAAAGAGTAAAAATACTCTAACCACCCTTCTATTTTGCCTTACTTATATATAATATACACTCAAGTTCAATTTCTTAATTCCATTAAGAATATTCTAAAAATATTCTAAGAATATTTTTTTTTTTTTGGAATTTACATAAAAATAAATCTTATTTACTAATTTACCCTTAATGCTATATCCTAAATTTTAATTGACAACTTATAAATATCATAGACTTTTAAAAATATGAGTAAGTTTTTTAAATGTTTGTAGAAAAAATATCAAAAAAATTTTTTGCTAGAAGAGAGGCATGACCATTAATTAAAATTGGTAAAAAGGGGGATTAACTCCCATACAATCATTAAGCACTAAGATCCTTAAGAAATCAGGACACCTATCAAAGAAAGAAGGAACCAAGAAGCCTTCCTTTGCTAAACTGCCTGGATGATTGATTACTAAGTACTTGAGTTAAATTTAATTTGTATGGCATTATAAATTTTTTTTATTTGTACATATTAAATATTTTAACATATAAAATTAAAAATTATAATGATGACGTTGTTATTGTTGTCCGTGAACAACAGAGTTTTTAACACCCAAATATTTTCTGAAATGCCAACCTTTCCCATTTATAAGTAATAAGATTTTTATTAAAATAATTCTCAACAGATTCACTTATTGATAAAGATCTGAGTACGTTTAGCTTATTAACATCCAACATTTATTAAAAAACTTTGAGCTCGGGAACCTTCGATCCAACACATGCGTTCTGCTTCCATTTTAAGTTGAGGAGAAAGCTAAAAATTATAATGTCTTTCAAGTCGATCTGTATTTTATTTTTGGAGGGTAATCGGCAATCAGGAAAAAAAAAATGATATATATTAATAATAGATACATATCTATAAAAGAAGAAGAGTAAAAAAATATTATTGATATAGTCACCGAATTGTGGAAATGAAAAAGAGTAAGGGATTGCGTGTTTTGGCTCATCCATAAGCAAAAGAGCCGTTGGGGCTCTCCATGATAGAAAAATTAGGGTTGAGTGTGAATATGCTCAGGCGTATATTGCCCAGCGAGTCATTCGTATATATATAGATAGCAATACAACATTCTGGAAGAACAATACCGTTAGCAAATCCTAACAGACCCTATGATACATTGACACGTATACAAAGAATATGCTGGACGGAAATGCAACATCCACATTTGTGCAGCTAGGGACCACTGAATGCAGGACCACCACAACGCAGTGATCATCAACAGATTAATTATAATTACGTTCTTCTAATACATAGCAGGTCTGCCCCCAGCATGGTCATCTTTCACCAAAATAGGTACCTCTTCCTCTCTTCCTCTTGCCTGGGATCCCTCCAAGCTGAGCATCGAGAAGGGTAATATTGGCAAGGTTTAACATTTTTTTAGCAGGTTATCCTTCTCTCTTTAGATACCTGCATATATATCCATCGTGTTCAGCATGTTCAACAAGCACACACATTGTTTATTTCCTCTTCTGTGAGAGCTTATTTTCTTCTTCTTCTTCTTCTTCTTTTACTTCTTCTTCTTCTGTGAGAGCTTATCTCCTGCTAAACCCAGAAACTTCCATGGCTGACGAGCATCAACAAGCACAACAAGTGGCACAAGAGGATGTAGAAGATGCACAACAAGTGGCACAAGAGGCTGTAGAAGATATACGATATCGTAGAGGCAGAGATAGGCCGAGCGACGTCCGCAGCATCATGCTTACCCTGGCGGTGCTGTTAGCATCGGTCACTTATCTGGCGGCCTCCAACCCCCCTGGGGGTATATGGTCGGCAGACGGTCCCGACATAGTTGCTGGCGTCTCTATCCTAGGCACAAAACATTCGGATGTGTATTACTGCTTCGTGGTTGGAAATACAGCAGTGTTTTTCTTTTCTTTGGCGACTATATTTGACCTCACCTACAAATTCACTCGCATGTTGGAGCTGAGGATCGCCCTCGGAACCTTAATTCTCACCTATTGTTGTTGTGTTTTTACCGTTTTACCCGGTGGATTCCCTACTTGGTTGCCGCTTTTTATTTGCGGGGTGGGCGCAGCCATAGTTGCAGCTGTTCTAATGTTGAGGGTAAAATGTTGCCCTAACCGCTGAACAACAACATGCTGTCGACGTTAAATTTGAGCTTTAATTTTCCGTTTTCATTTAATTTTATATCTATTTCTTGGTAGTGTAATGTGATCGTTTATGGAGGAGTTCCATTTATGAATCACATTCTAATCTCATTAGTTTGCAGCACTTATATTTATGATATCACTGTTTTAATCAAAGTTTGGTTTGTAATTTGAACATGGAACTTTTCTGCTACCATCCGTAGTTGTTCTGTAAATTATCATTTGGAATGTGCTTGGGCATTGAATTATTTGTGGAAAAACAAGCTATTATAACTCAGCTATACTGATGGAGAGCAAACTAGTCTGGTATTTCAAGAAGTTTATCGGTTTGTGCAAGTTTTGATCTCTGTTTTGAGAATTGATGATTGCTTAAAGAGATTTGAATCATAGTTTCTCAATTGACTCATCTGCAGCAAATGCAAGGGCTCCTTTGTGGGAGAAGCCCTATTATGCTCTGATGATGTTTATTTTGCTGGTAGCTGTAACTGAGAATGAATGATCTTAAGCTCTCGAGTTCAGTGAAACATGAAAATGTTTCGTAATGTTTGGTGCGGACGAAATTCTTGGATATGTCACTGGTTTTGGCTCAAATTCATTTGTGACTGAGTCAAAAAAGTTTAGCTAACTTTTTCATGTATTTGAATAACCTAATTATCAACCAGCTTGTATGTATGAGGTGAAATGGAGTTTGACCAATTGTTTTGGGCTTTGTTTGCAGAAAACTACAAATTAATTGTTTCTTATCTATGAAACTTTTAATAACGGACCCTTTCCCCATTTTTCTAATTTTATTGGATTGTAGCTTAATTTCAATAATTTATCACAATCCGATTCAGTTGTTATACTTTATGGTTAGATTTAATTTTTTAAAAAAAATATAGTTTTTTTAAACATTGTAAGGAAAAATAAGTTAGATTGAGTAAAATTAAAAGAGTAAGTCAAACCTCAAAAGTTGACTTGTAGTCGATTTAAATTTGCAGATTTTTTTTTTCTTTTTCAGATTCAACTTTCCTTAACATTTTTGTTTTGGAAAAATTGCATTTAGATCTCCATAAGAGAAAGTACGTTAAAATGATCTATTAAAATCACAAAATTTCATTTGAGTCAGATGGGACTTTCTTACAATAATTTCAAGGGTTAAGGAGCGATTTTACCAACAAACTATTGGTTGAAGAGCGTCCAGCACAATTAACTATTAAGTGGATCAAAAATACTAACAAACTTAAAAATGAGCGTTTAGCACAACGCCGTTAGTAAAAAGTTAACCTCCGTTATCTAAGGTGCAAATGGGCCAACTAACTTTTATTTCAGGAGCGCCCAGCACAAAATTCTAGATTTTACTAAATTAAATAATTTTTCTCTCAATGTCATTATTCAAAACTACTTGTTTAGATATCTATAGATAAAAATTACTCATTCTTTAATTTTGTCAAAATTATAATTTACTAAAATAAACAAAAGTTTTTATTAAGAATTTTTTTTTGATACCATTAAGAATATAATTATTTGATTTAAATAAACTTCAAGGTGTTTTACAGTTTATTATATATGTTAACCCAAAAAATGTTATATGATTTATTTTTATTTTAGAAGAAATTTATGTGAGTTAAAAAATTCATTTAATGTTAATAAAATTTAAAAAATCTAAAAAATCTATTATATCTTGAAAGAAATGAAATGAGTTTTATTTTTATTTTTATATAAAAAAAAAGCTTAATGAATATCAACATTGATACTTAATAATATAAATATGGTAACTTGATGATATATTTGTTAATTAAATGATCTAATGATTATATGAATATAAGACTTGCTAAAAAAAAAAGATAACTTAAGAGGCTTGAGGAAGGACAACTTAATAGTAAATTAAGGAGTAATTTGGCCTACGAAAGTCCTATATCCATATAAGCGATAGGTCATTTAATTAACAAATATATCGTCAAGTTGCCGAATTTATATTATTAAGTATCAACATTAATATCTATTAAGTTTTTTTTTATAAAAGTAAAAATGACACTCATTTCATTTCTTTCAGGATATAATAGATTTTTTAAATTTTATCAACATTAAATGAATTTTTTAACTCACATAAATTTCACTTCTGTGCGCTTGTGAGTTTTTGTTGCCAAACAAATATAGATGCCATTATTAGAAAGCAAAAAGATTGAGTCATTTAGTTATCTCTTACATTGACTAACTACTGTATTTAATGTAGATTAGTCCAAGTTGAATTATAGATCAAGAAAGAGATAAGAGATTACAAAAGGAAGAAACAAGAAGAAGAAGAGATATTGAAGAATGTAGAACTTGCAGAGAATGATGAGCCAAAGCTAAATGGTGAAGAATGATCAAGATAGGAGATGGAAAATGGAAGAACTTGCTGAATGGAATGAAGATATCATTATCCAAGTTCTAAAATTGATCCTAGAAGTTTCCATGATCAAATGGAAGTTGGATTGGTTCAAATCAGAGTTAAAAACAAGGAAATATAAGGTTCAGAATGATCCAACTCGAGTTATGGAGTCCAACTCGAGTTAGAGTGCTTCGCTGCAGTGTTTCTGGGTTTCTGGATTGGTTTAACTCGAGTTACAGGAAGTAACTCAAGTTACAAAAGTGTTTTCAGCATTTCTGGACAAGCGTAACTCGAGTTACTACTTAATAACTCGAGTTAAGGTGCATTTCAGCCACTCTGTTCACCTCTGTTTCGTGTTTCAGCTGGCGACCTCTGGTATTTCGATGATCAAACCAGGAATCGGATTGAGACGAAACCAAAGGCATATGAAAGTAGACTCCCAATGCGTTATTTTGACAAAGTTTCAAGCCCAAAAGAGTTCAAATCAAGGAGTTATGAATTTCACAAGTTGGCATATCAGTTCACGCCACAGTTCAGACATAGCTTTGGTATTTTGAGTGTAACTCACAAACCACACATCCAAATGAGCTCAAATAGCGGCATTTGAAAGAAGACATAAAGAGCTTTCTGGGGATAGGTTATTTGCTATATTTTGACTTATATTCAAGGAGATATGGCCTTCCAAAATTACAGTAAGTTCAAGATGGTTAAAAACGCTCAACATACAATGAGATTTTGAATGAGTTGTTAACTGAATTTGGATAACTCAAGTTAGGATTGGAAACTCGAATCAATGTCAATCAGAAAGGTAGAAGAGAAGAGAGAATATTGAGAAGAGATTCCAACTCGAGTCAAATCCACCAACTCGAGTTACTCAAGAAGACAGAAAGCAATTAATCACTTTGGCAACTCGAGTTAGTTAAGGATAACTCGAGTTACAATGCAGACAGAAAGCTTCTGGCATTTAAAACAACTCGAGTTAAATGGAATAACTTGAGTTACTCTTCCTGCTTCAGAAAAATCACCGGGTTCGAAAATCCAAAATCATTGTTTGTGATTAATCCTTATAATCACTCATTACTATTCCTAACTATGTTTGATCAGTTTGATAATGAGTTTCAGATGATTATATGAAGGATTAACATCAGATTATCAAAAAGCAGATGATGATGTTAGCAGCTTCAACGGTAATATTTCGATAAGCTAAAGTGCACCGAGAAACAAAGCCAACATGAAGAAGGATAGCCCATACCGTCAAAAGCATCAAATCAATATTTTAAGCTATTCTCCATCCTGGACCACGTGAGTAGCAACTGAACATAATCTCAACCAGGGGGACACTCGAACGTGGCTTAGCAGAAAGCAGAAAGCACGAATGTCTAAACATTCTCCACAAACATTTAATGGCGGACAAATGAAAGAGTAAGCACAGACGCTCCAGCAACCATTGCCAACGGTCAAATACACGCAACGGACAAATGCTTCAAACAACATCAATACTGATTATCTATAAATAGAGAAGTATTCAAAGATAGCGGCGGAAGCAGAGACACAAGCTTACACTTCAATATGGCAATACTCTGATATTCATTTACTCTCTGTTTCTCAATGTTCATATAGTTTACCATAGAGAGTGAAATGATAAATCATGTACCTCAGTGTTTATATATTTACTTCTGAAAGAGAAGATTTGTTTGTAAACATTTTATCTGAGAGTTACTCAAGATTGGGTGATCTTGAGTGGGAAACACATTGTGTTGATTACAACTTGTAAGGGGAGTGAATCCTAGGGAGAGGATTACTTCGAGTACAGAGTGTGTGATCAAGCGGTGTATCCTTACGGTGTGTAAGGGGGAGTATCTCGATAAGAGATTTGTAAAAGGCTGCACAAGTGCCCGGCTAAACTTGTGGGATTGTAGCGGTTCTCAAGTATCCGATTAAAGCTTGAGAGAAATATTGGATTGAAATCTCAGGAGGTGCCTGGGGACTGGACGTAGGTCATCGTGGATTGGGCCGAACCAATATAAATCACAGTTTGCATATTCTCTTCCTTAAACTCTTATATTTCCAGTATATAAATATTTGAATATATAACTGTTGATTTAGAAGTTGCGAAAAGATTTTCAAAAATTCTAAAGTTTTATCAGACACCCAATTCACCCCCCTCTTGGGTGATAGCCAAGTCTAACATGATATAATAGTAAAAAAGTAGTAATGACTTAAAATTGATAATGACAATATCCTATCCCGTTATAGATATCCTTAAAAGTTGAATTCATGGACACCTCATAGGCATCCATTTTTTCTTTTCTTTTCAATATTAATAATGGAATTATTCTAATTTGAATTGTGTTTGTCAATCCAAGATGTTGCCCCATAAAATTGAATTCTCTATGCCTTGAGGATGATGGATAGTTGTACTTCATGTTTTCTTTCATCGTTGTGTATTTTTCTATTTACTCTATTATTCTGTATGCTTTGAGGATGATAGATAAATAGTTTCTGAAATGCTGTTCAAATGTACAGCCCCGCGCGGCTTCCTGCATTTCATACTTGTGTTGGTGCAAATGGAGAAAGGCTGACTCCAAAATGGTATAAGGAACATGGTAATGAACTAATGATTTTCTCAAATCAGTTTCTTATTTTTTACTTTGCAATTTAGCAAGCTTTCTTCCTATTTACCTTTTGTTACTTTCTTCCTGTTTTTCCTAATTCAATGTATACTTTAGCCTAATCTTTTTATGGTAAAGAATTTGTCTTTTAATTTTAATTTTAATTTTATTTTGATAATCGAATTTTTTTTTTTTTTACAAAAAATAGTTTAAGTGAAAACCTTTTGCCACCCTGATGAATTTTTTTTAAAAAAATCCATCTTCTTCAAAAAATATATATCATTACATAAAAAATAAAATAATGTATTTTTCCTAATTAAAATAATCTAAAATCTCTCTAATCTCTCTCCCTCAATCCTTTATATATATATATATATATATATATATATAAAAGGTTTCTTATTAAGTTTTCTTTTTATTTTGATAATATAAGTTTTTTTAAAACACTTTAGGTGAAAACTTTTTGTCAATCCTTGATCGAATTAAAAAAATCTGAGTGCTAAAAAAAAAGAATTAAAAAAATCTGTCATCTTCAAGAAATCTATATTATTACTTAAAAATTAAAATAAAATATTTATCCTAATTAAAAATCTAAAATCTCTCTCCCTCAATCCTTTATATAAGGTGAAGAATTTCTCCAGTCGCTGTCCGATGACCCCAAAACTACATCGTTTTGGATTAATGAAAGGTATTTCTGTAATTTTGTTTATTTTTAAATCATTTAAATTTTACCAAAATACCCTCATTAAGTCACCTAAAATTACTAACACGCCATTCATTAATCTAAAACGACGTAGTTTTAGGGTCACTGGAGATAACTCTATCTCCAGGAGAAATATTTTTCCTATATATAAGGTTATTTATTTATTTTTATTTTGATTATCCAAGTTTTTTTAAAACACTTTGAAAACCTTTTTTCATTCTTAATGATTAAAAAAAAAATCTATCATCTTCAAGGGATCTATATTATCACTTAAAAATTAAAATAACATATTCATCCTAATTAAAAAATCTAAAATCTCCCTAATCTCTCTCCCTCAATCCTTATATATTCTTGAAACTGAAGAAGGCCACATTCACATTCACATTCACATTCACATTCACATTCACATTCACATTCACTGGCTTACCCCAAGCAATTTACTTACTATGGCTATTTCCGAGTATGTATATGTTGTACTCATCCTTTTCGCTGAGGGATTTATCAGTTTATTAATTATTAGCTATATCTTCTGGCTACATAACTATTATCGTTCTCTACATAATGCGCTTTTGGAGCTCCTTCCCAGCTTCACCTACACCGGCACCTCCTCCTCCACCGTGGCTATGTGCGCCATCTGCTTGAAAGAATTCAAAGAAGGAGACGTAGGACGACTACTCCCAAACTGCAACCACTTCTTTCATCACTTTTGCATCAATGAGTGGATTCAAAGACGCAAGACTCGTTGTCCATTTTGCAGAGAGGTCATCAATCCAAGAACCACATCGCTACCTGAAAATACAAAAGCATCTCTTGGAGGAGAAGGTCAGTTGGAGAATTCATCGAATGCAAATCTTCCTTCGGCAATTAGGTATCCCAAAAACAATCGGCATGTTATAGTATTAAAACAAGGGATAATAGAGATTCCTGAGAGGAAGATAACAGATAGAGCACAGTGAGGGGATCTCTTTGTTTTTTTTCAATTAGTTTTTGCTTTTTCTTGTTTATTTCTATTTAGTTATTTATATCTTGCAGTTTTCATATTGTTAGTTGTTTTCTTCGATTAGTAGTATAAAATCGAGATTTTGATCCATTTTCGGCTGGAAACATCAATTCATCTATTTGGATCCTCTTTTTCGTCCTCTTTTTACTCGTATTCATTATTCTTTATTATTTTGTTATTGAAGAAGATGGAAAAATTCGCACTATATTTACTGTTATATTTTTGTCTGCCTAGATTCCCTCTCCTAATTTCCCGCTCACTCCACTAACTGCTGGCGTCTTTTTCTTTAGTCAAAATGTATTATTTACATCATTAACATGTTTGTTCCTTTTGCTGATTTTGTGTAATTTTTTTTTTAAATAAAAAATTCCCTAGTTAAATGCTTCGTTATTTTATTGTTTCAGATTTGAAATTTGAAATACTTCCGACATCAATTAAAAAAAGAAACTAATTGGAATCAAATATGCTATAATTTATAATTGATACTATTAATCTTTTAACTTTTTCTAAAGACTCAAATATTTTAACTAACCTTCTATTTTTCTTTGATTATATATATCTCCCCGTTAATGTATTATTTATTGTTATATAAAAAATCATTTAGATCTCTAAGGGAATAATCAAAATACTGAATTAAATATTTTGTATCTACCATTCCTATTATTAATTTACAAAATATTGTATAACTATATTATCCATTTTTCATGACCTCCTTACTTTTTTATTTTTTATTAAGATCTCTAAGGGAATAATCAAAATATTACCTACCCCATTATTAAGTTATAAAATATTGCGTAACTACATTCCCCGTTATTCATCTTTCATATTATTTTGTTTTGTTTTAATTTTTTGAACCTTCGATTTTGCTAATGTGTTATTCAAACATATATAGTTTATTAGATTTGATGATAAGAATGTATATGATGTATATTTTTAGCCATTTCAAAAATTAAATAAATTTCAGTACATATGCTTCAAAATTAAAATTATAAAATTTATAATCTCAAAATTCATAAGTTTTTAACGTATATATGTGGGTCCCACCATTTCATGTGTGTGTGATATGAGAAAATACTTTTCGAAGTGTTTTTCCCTTAGAAATTTTAAAAAATTTATTAGGATACAAATTTGGTGGTATAATTTTTTATTTTTTTTTGCCACACACACACACATATATAAATAATTCTAATGTTACAGTATTTAATAAATGGTGTTTTTGTAATTTTGTTTATTTTTTAATCATATATATTTTAGGAAAACATCCTTCATTAATTCATCTGAAATTACTAACAAACTCTTCATTAATTCAAAACCATGTAATTTTTAGGTTATTGGAGATAACTCTATCTCCCATTATTAATTTACAAAATGTTGTATAACTATATTATCCATTTTTCATAACCTCCTTACTTTTTTATTTTTTATTAAGATCTCTAAGGGAATAATCAAAATATTACCTACCCCATTATTAATTCATAAAATATTGCATAACTACTTTCCCATTATCCATCTTTCATAACTGAACCTTCGATTTTGCTAATGTGTCAGTTAAGGAGATGCTTATTACTCTACTTTTATATAGTTAAGATGTATTATTTGAATCGTGCTAATTGTCGGTCAAGGAGATGCTTATTACTCTACTTTTATATGGTTAAGATGTATTATTTAAATCATCAGCATGTTTGTTACTTTGGCTGATTATGTGTAATTTTATTTTTTTGAATAAAAAATTCCCTAGTTAAATGCTTCCTTATTTTACTATTTCAGATTTGAAATTTGAATTACTTCAGATATCAATTAAACAAAGAAACTAATTGGAATCAAATATGATTTAATTTATTGATATTAATTAATCTATAAACTTTTTCAAAGAGTGAAATACTTTAACCTCCCTTCTATCTTGCCTTAATTACGTAGACCTCATTTATATTTTGAAAAAGGACACTTAAGTCCAAACCATTAAATCCGTTAAAATATTCTAAGAAAATATTTTTTATTTTAATTTATGTAGAAATAAAATTTATTTATTAATTTACCCTTAATACAATACTATATATCCTAAATTTTAATTGACAACTTGTAAATGTCACAAACTTTTAAAAATTTAACTAATTTTTTTAAAAAAATTTTGTAGGAAAAAATATTAATATTTAAATGACTCAATACAATTACTCAAATATATATAGTTTATTACATTTGATAATAAGAATGTATATGATATATATTTTTAGTCATTTGAGAAACAAAAATTAAATAAATTTCAATACATATGCTTCAACATTATAATAAACCACTATTAAATTAGAGCCCTTAGGTCACTACCAAATTACTATTATTTTTTTACCGTTAGATTAAAATCTTAATAGGAGAGAGAAATAATAAAGGTAGATGAGATCCTAATCTAACGATGAAAAAGTGATGGCGACTTAGTAGTGACATAAAATTGTTACTGACAATATCCTATCCCTTAAAATAATAAGGGTTGGTTAGAATATTTTACTCTTTTTCATATTACAACTTTATTTTAAGTTCAAATCTTTTCATTTTTTAATATAAAAAAAAAAATCCTTAAAATCACCCAAAACGCCTTCTGTGATGGATGAGGATCTTCTCTTCATCCCTTTTCTCCCTTTTTTTTTTTTATCAGTCCATTTAGTTTATTGATTGAAAAGATGAAAGAGAGATTAAAATAATATTATCATTGGATGAATATATTTTAGAGATGATAAGAATTTTTTTTAAAAAAAAAAGATCATGACAGAAATCACATTTGTGCAACAAGCTCCCTCGGTTTTCATCTTTTTAGGTCCACATCATGTTGGTTTTTTAGGACTCCGCTGTGACTTATCCCTCCGTCTGCTTTCTTCATCCACTCACCGGTGTGTACGAGATCTGTGCCTTCTGTCAATCTCTCTCCATCTATCAATCCTTTATATATATATAAAAGGTTTTTTATTAAATTTTATTTTTATTTTGATAATCTAAGTTTTTTTAAAACACTTTACGTGAATATACTTTGCCATCCTTGAAAAAAAAAATCATTTTCAAGAAATCTATATTATTACTTAAAAATTAAAATGATATATTTATCCTAACTAAAAAATCTAAAAGCTCTCTAATCTCCGTCCCTCAATCCTTATATATATATATATTTATTGAAGGCCACGTTCACCTTCACTAATTTACCCCAAACAATTTACTTACCATGGCTTTTTCCCAGAATGCTCAAGTCATCCTCGAATTTGGGAATATGTTTATCATTCCAGCCTTAGCTCTGATCTATTGCCTTTGGCTGTATAACTATTATCGTTCTCTACGCGTTTTGGAGCTCCTTCCTAGCTTCACCTACACCTCCTCCTCCACCGCTACTGTGTGTGCCATCTGCTTGAAAGAGTTCAAAGAAGGAGACGTAGGACGACTGCTCCCAAACTGCAACCACTTCTTTCACCAACGTTGCATCAGGGCGTGGATCCAAAGAAGCAATACTAGGACTGGTTGCCCATTGTGCAGAAAGGTTATCAGTCCGATAACAACATCACTGCCTCAAAATACAGAAACATCTCTTGGAGGAGAAGGTCAGTTGGAGGGTTCATTGAATGTAAATCTGCCTTCGGCAATTAGGTGTCCCAAAACCACTCGGCATGTAAGAGTATTAGAACAAGTGGTAATAGAGATTCCTGGAGAAGACAATTGATAGAGCACGTCGATCTGCCCGCGTACCTGAAACACTAGCAGAGGGCATCTCTGTTTTTTTTCCCCAATTAATTTTTACTTTTTCTTGTTTATTTGTATTTAGTTATTTCTTGAGTCTTGAAATATTTTTACAGTTTTTTTTAGTAGCATTCAGGATCTTAAATTAATTATTTTTTTATATCCAGCCTTCTTTTTTTTTTTCCCGCAAATAACACCCAATATCCTAAATTATTATAATTTTAATACTTCAATGTGCTTGTTAAATACTGCTCATTCAATTCATACTGTTTGTTTTCTTTCGTTTTTAGGATAGAAACGAATTTTTGACATTTTTTCGGCCGGAAATACCGAAACAGATGTATATTTTTTGGGCCATAAACATCAAATCATCTATTTATTTTTTTAAATCAAGCCATCAAATTTTTCGGGCCATTAACATCTAATCATCTATTTTGATCCTCTTTTTTTCCTCGTTCATTATTCTTTATTATTTAAGTAAAATACTTTGACTAATACTTTGATTATCCTCCTATTTTGCCTTAATTACACAGACCTCTACTTTAGTTTCAAAATCTATAGAAATCTCCCTTAAAATTAGAGTAAAATTCTGACCACCCTCCTGTTTTGTCTTAATTACACAGACCTCCCCTCTATTTTAAAAACCCATAGAAACCGGCTTTTTTACCATACTACAAACATTTTGAAAAAAAAAAAAGTACCAAAACACGGTTTGTTAGAAACAATTTACTATTATAAGGCAATCAAAGATGGTGTTTGACTGACAGAATTTTTTCCGTCAGGGGTGTTGACGAAACAGTCAATAAGCGTCAGCACCCCTGACGCTTTTTTGACAGAAAGCGTCAGCAGTGCTAACGCCATCTGATGGCGTCAATACTGTTGACGCCTTCAGCGTCAAGATTCCTGACAGCATCAGGAATCTCCCCAGAACGGCCCCCCCAACCCGACCCCAATAATCCCTGCCCCACCCCCCTTCCCCACACTGTGTCCTGCGTCCCCACCCCCTACCCCACTCCAGTCCAGCGTCGGCACCCCCTCCCCCACACTCCAATCCCACGTCACCACCCCCCTCCTCCACGGTCTCAGTCCGGTGCCCCCCTCCCCCACAGTCTCAGTCCACTCCGGCGCCCCCCCCCCCTCCCCCACACTCTCAGCCGTCGCCCCCTCCCCCACACTCTCAGCTGGCGCCCCCTTCCCACACAGACACACGCACACACAAAAAACCTTCCTCCCCGCCCCCCTCCACCCCACACACACACACCGGCTCCACCACAGCAAACACACACACACAGTCACTCTTTCATTCTTAATTTATTTCCCTTTCCTATCCTTCATATTTTCTTCATCCACTTTCTTCACTGTTTTTCATTTTTAACCACAACAGCCCGCTCATTATTTCTTCATCCACAACAGCTCACTGGCTACAAGAAGGTTGGTTCACTGTTTCTTCATGATTTTGTATTTTTTCCTGTGATTGCAATTTTAATTAATTTTAATATGATAAAAGTTAAAGTAGGTGGCATTATTGTGAGTCTAATAGGATAGTTTTGTGTAAAATTTAAGATTTAGGTAATAAATTAATTTTCATTTTAATAGATAGGAGAATAAATTAATATTGATTTTAGTAATATGAGAGAGGAGGTGAACATTTAATTTAATGAAAATTAATATAACATTGTGTAATTTAGTCTTCATTTTTGGAGAATTATTGTATACATTTTTTAGATGTACAAGTCATTTGCATACTTTCATTAATATTATGGAAAAAAAAAATGTGATAGGATTTGAAAACATACAAAAATTTGTGTTTGGGAATAAATTAGTTGCCAGTGTTTTATTTTGGTTATATTTCGTTTGTTAGGATTAATTTATATTTGTAATATTTGGAAATAAATCGTCATGTAAGGCTTATATGCATACATACATACGTTTCATTTATTTATGGAATAATGCATTTGTAATTAAATAATTCTTCATAAATATTATTTGTATATTTGCATAATATTTTTTCCCAACTTATGATTCAGCTTACCATCATTTAACAATGAACTCAAATGGTTTAATAATTGGTTAATTTTTCATTATCATAGTTATTAGTAATGAGAATAAAGAAATAATTGGAAGTGATAATGAATAGTTGAAGCTAATGTTCGTGAAGTCAAATGGTAGATCTTTTGTAAAATAATATTATTTTGGTAAAAAACCCTTAAGACATAGACCAACCTTACTTGTAACATGCAATCGTATGGAATACAAAAAATACTCTCATGTTTCTTTAGTTTCACTTTCAAAAATTGCAAATGCAATCGGAAGGATCTCATTATTTCCATCTTGGGTGGTGGCAATCAATAATGTCCCCTTATACTTACCGTATAAGTGCGTACCGTCCACCTGGATGACTGGTTTGCACCATTGAAATGCCTCATGACATTGACCGAAGGTCCAAATTGTACGTTGAAAAACTCGGAACCCATTAACAACCTGTCGATCAACAATATACGGTCCATGTTGAATATGATAAATAGATCCCGGTGAAAATTTCAACATATGCTCGAACCATCTTGGCAAGAATGCATATGACTCGTCCCAATCACCGTAAATCTTAGCAATTACCTTTTGTTTTGCCTTCCATGCCTTCCTGTAAGAAACTTGATAACCAAACATTGCAGTCACCCTTTCTTGTATCATTTTCACAGATACCGAAGGTGTTTCCTTGACTATGTCTGCAAAATCAATGACAAAAAATACATTAAAAAAATCAGATCCTTGTTCACTGGTACACACAAATAAATTCACATATTGTGAAATGGTATTGTGTATCATACCTGTTATGACCTCGGAAATCATTCCAGAATTAAGTTGTTTGTGATCATGGGAGAGAATTTGGCTCACACAACTATGATTTTCAACCCATTTCGTTACGACCCAAGTGCTACTATGCTTCGGTTTTATTGCTCTTACTCTCCAATCACAACCTTGTTCATGATTCTTACATTTCATTGCGTACTTGGTAGTCGTACTCTCAAGCACATCTGCTTCATGATATTCTTTCATGCAATAATGTTTTATTGCGGCTTGCACATCTTTCTTGGACCCGAACTCTTGTTTCAGATATAATCCATCTCCTCCTGCCCACGGACCCCAGTTTAAGCCTTCCACATCCAGGATATCCTCATACAGGTAATCTTCATCAACAGCCTCGTAATGCGGTATGTCATTCCAAAATGATGTAATATCTGCAAGTAATACAATTTATGTGAAAATCATTATTACTAATAATAAATAAATAAATATATAATAATAATAATACAACTCCGTAACAAACCTATTCATTGTAACATACTCTGCTGTGACATGACATTACGATGATATTCGTCATCCGCATCACTATCAGTCTGGTCATCGTCGTTAGCCAATAAACTGTCTTCATCTTCTTCCTCTTGCTCCTCCTCATTGTCGGATTCATCAACCATATAGTCTCTTTCTTCTCCAGGCGCAATAGTTGATTGAGTCTGAATTGGTACACTCTCCTCCGGCGTCTCAATATTCACATATAATTCAGCAAATTGGGACGTAGAGTTTTCGTTGAATGTTTGAATAAAAATATCCACATCCTCATCATCGGATATCTCAAAACCCACATAATTGAGGTTTCCACAAGGAACTCTACCCGTCACTGAAGATATTACCTGATTTTGTTGCAGCTTTAACTTTTGACATATTTTTTCAAATAATTCTTCAGCGGACATACCTCGTACAATATACATTCCTCTTCTTTCACCTTCAAAACTCAATCCGTTTGCACCTATATTTTTAGAACCATTATAGTATACGATTGAACGAATTTGATTCATTTTTTTTCCTTAGTTTATATTATCAAAAAGTATAATGGATTATAGATAAAACAAATAATAGATAAGACAAATAATAGCAATACAATTTGCAACTGAGCAGAAGAATAAACACAATGTATATATGAATTTTACAAACAAAATATATGATCAAAAAATGAGGAAGTTGGAGGGACGGATGGAGTTTGTCGATGACTGAAGGATAAGAGAGGGAGAGGGAAAATATGAGTGAAGGATGAGGAGAGGGAGAATCACGAATGAGGAATGAAGGATGAAAGAAGTGAATTATAAAAAGGGTTCATACGATCACGGGTTGTCTTTGTGTGTTTCACGTGGGGAAGGGTCCTTTTTTTTTTTTAAGGTCTGTCGGTGGCAACTATTTTTGGGGGGGGGGGGGGTTGGTTGGTCAAAAAGATATGAAAAGGGGTGTCTTCACGTGGAAAGGGGGCGGGGGCTTTAATTCTTTTTTTTTTTTTTTTTTTACGTCTGCATGGGTCTTCACGTGGGAAGGGGGCTTTAATTCTTTTTTTTTTTCCTGTCTGCATGGACCGGTACGGGGGAAGGGGAAGGGGAATTGAGGGGTGGGGGGCCTGGTGGGGGGCCGGTTCTATTTCAAAAAAAGAAGGAGGGGAGTGTTGCGTGTGGGGGGGAGAAAGGGGGTGGGGGGCCATTCTGGCAGATTCCTGACAGCTGACGCAAGAAGGAGGGGAGTGTTGCGTGTGGGGGGGGGGGGAGAAAGGGGGTGGGGGCTGTTCTGGGGAGATTCCTGACACAGCGTCAGAAATCCTGACAGCGTCAGGCCAGCCTGACGCTGAAGGCGTCAGTACTGCTAACGCTTTCTGTCAAAAAAGCGTCAGGGGTGCTGACGCTTCTTGACTGTTCCGTCAGCACCCCTGACGGAAAAAAGTCCGTCAGTCAAACACCATCTTTGACTGCCTTATAATGGTAAATTGTTTCTGACAAACCGTGTTTTGGTACTTTTTTTTTCAAAATGTTTGTAGTACGGTAAAAAAGCCCATAGAAACCTCTCTTAAAATTAAAATTTATATGACACAAACCTCCCTTATATTTTAAGATTCTATTTCCATCCACCCAAACCGTTAGTTAACCTTTAAGTTTGACTCTTAAACTTTTTTTTTTTTAACCAAAATGTCCCTCTTCAGTATTTGAATTATTTAATATATAAAACCAAATTTACACAACCAAAAATGTACTGTAATAGATTTTCTAACTTTCTAATTTGTCAAAAAATTTATTAGTTTTGATCTTATAAATTAATTTTGACTTAAAAATATAAATTAAACACATATATTTTTATCAAATATAATAAACCATATAATTTCTAATTTAATATTTTTTCACAAATATTTATCGACATATATTTAAAAACTTATTTGAATAATCAACGTTAATTGATATTTATATTAACCAATGCTAAAATAATCAAAGAGATAACTATTTGTAAAGATAAAAAGCTCTTAAATTATTTAAAACAATATTAGTTAAAATAAAAAAGTAAAACTAGGGATTAAGTAGAATATTAAGGGTAAAATAATATATAAATTTTATTTTTACATAAACTTTAATTAAAAAAATATTATAATTTTTGGAATCTTTTCAGAATATTCTTAACGGAGTTAATTATTTGGAGTCAAGTGTAAGTTCTCAAAATAGAGGAGAGGTCTGTGTAATAAAGGTAAAACATGAGAGTGGTCAAAGTATTTTACTTATATAATGGAGGTTTATGTAACATACATTTTAATTTAAAGGGAGGTTTATATGGGTTTTTAAAATAGAAGGAAAATCTATGTAATTAAGGCAAAATAGGAGGGTGGTCAGAGTATTTTATCCTTATTGTTTTGATGTTGAAGAGGATAAAAAAAAAAAACGCACTATATATGTTGGAAATAATATGTGTTTTCTTGCCTTCAGGAAATTATATAGATATTATGTTATGTGTTTTTAATTTATATTTCTTCATGTTTTCTCTTTGATGTTTATTCATTTTTGAGAAAAATATTTCTCCAATATCTGGAAATAGAGTTATCTCCAATGACCCTAAAACTACGTCATTTTGAATTAATGAAGGGTTTGTTAGTAATTTTGTTTATTTTGTTTATTATATGAATTTACCGAAAGACCCTTCATTAATTCACCTAAAATTACTAACACGTCCTTCATTAATTCAAAACGACGTAATTTGGAGAAATACTTTTCTCATATTTATTATATTTGATATTCTCTATATTTATTTATTTATTCCGTGTTTGAAGCTTCATTTTTTTCGTCACTGAAAAAAATGAACAAATTTGCCATACTTAATGTTTTAAATTGTTTCAAAATTTCAAATATTTACTGTTATATTTTTGTCTGCCTTAATTGCTTCTCCTATTTTCGCTCTCACTCCATTAACTACGATATGATTTATGAAATTTTCAGTAGCCCTGACTTCTTTTTCTTTGGTCAAAATGTATTATTTACATCATCATCATGTTTGTTCCTTTGGCTGATTTTTTATAGCGCTGGTTTGTTTTAATTGATTGATACTGATAAATATATTAACTTTTTTAAATAGTAAAATACTCTAACCACCCTTATATTTTGCTTTAATTATATGGGAAAAATATTTCTCGAGTTACTTCAAGTGACCCTAAAACTATGTTATTTTGAATTAATTGAAGATGCGTTTGTAATTTTAAGTGAATTGATGAAGAGTGTTTCAGTAAAATGTATATGATTAAAAAATAAATAAAATTACAGAAACACCCTTCATTAATTCAAAATGACGTAATTTTAGGGTCAATGGAGATAAACTTAGGGTAAATGATTTCTCCTGTCACTGGAGATAGAGTTATCTTCAGTGAGCTCAAAACTACGTCGTTTTGGATTAATGAAAGGTGTATTTATAATTTTGGGTGAATTAATGAATGATGTTTCGGTAAAATTCATATGATAAAAAGATAAACAAAATTACGGAAACAACCTTCATTAATTCACCTAAAATTACAAACACACCCTTCATTAATCCAAAACGACGTAGTTTTGGGCTCACTGGAGATAACTTTATCTCCAGTGACAGGAGAAATCATTTTCCCATAAACTTATCTCCAGAAATACTTTGCTCATAATTATATATAAGGTGAAGGATTTCTCCCGTCACTGGAGATAGAGTTATCTCCAGCGACCCCAAAACTACGTCGTTTTGATTAATGAAAGGTGTTTCTGTAATTTTGTTTATTTTTTAATCATATATATTTTACCAAAACATAATTTATTAATTTATCTGAAATTACTATCAAATCCTTAATTAATTCAAAACGACGTAGTTTTTGGGTCACTGGAGATAACTCTATCTCCAGTTTCATTAATTCAAAACGACGTAGTTTAGGGTCACTGGAGATAACTCTATCTCTAGTGACTGGAGAAATCCTTCACCGATTTATTAATGTGTTGTTATATAAAAAAAGGGAAAAAGATTTTTCCTGTCACTGGAGATAGAGTAATCTCCAGTAACCCCAAAACTACGTCGTTTTGGATTAATGAAGGGTTTGTTAGTAATTTCAGGTGAATTAATGAAGGGTGTTTTGGTAAAATGTAAATGATTAAAAATAAACAGAATTACAAAAACACCCTTCATTAATTCACCTGAAATTACTAACAAACCCTTCATTAATCCAAAACGACGTAGTTTTGGGGTAACTGGAGATAACTCTATCTCCAGTGATAGGAGAAATCCTTTACCCATAAAAAAATCATTTAGATCTCTGAGTGAATAACAAAATATTGAATTAAATATTTACTAAATATTTTCTACCAACAATCCCTATTATTAATTTACAAAAGGTCATATAACTACATTTCCTACTATGCATATTTCATAATCACCTTGTATTTTATTTTTTTATTTAGATCTCTGAGGGAATAATCATAATATTGAATTAAATATTTTTTACCTACACCATCATTAATTTATCAAATATTGTATAACTATTTTCCTCATTATTCATCTTTCGTAACCGTTTTTTTTTTTTAGTTTTTGAGCCTATCATTTTGCTGATGTGTCAGCGAAGGAAATGCTAACTGCTCTACTTTTATATAGTCAACATGTATTATTTACATCATCAACATGTTTGTTCCTTTGGCTGATTTTGCGTAATTTTCCTTTTTTCTTTAAAAAAAATCCCTAGTTAACAAAGAAATTAATTGGAATCAAATATGTTTTAATTTATTAATACTAATTAATCTATTAGCTTTTTTAAAGAGTAAAAATACTCTAACCACCCTTCTATTTTGCCTTACTTATATATAATATACACTCAAGTTCAATTTCTTAATTCCATTAAGAATATTCTAAAAATATTCTAAGAATATTTTTTTTTTTTTTTGGAATTTACATAAAAATAAATCTTATTTACTAATTTACCCTTAATGCTATATCCTAAATTTTAATTGACAACTTATAAATATCATAGACTTTTAAAAATATGAGTAAGTTTTTTAAATGTTTGTAGAAAAAATATCAAAAAAATTTTTTGCTAGAAGAGAGGCATGACCATTAATTAAAATTGGTAAAAAGGGGGATTAACTCCCATACAATCATTAAGCACTAAGATCCTTAAGAAATCAGGACACCTATCAAAGAAAGAAGGAACCAAGAAGCCTTCCTTTGCTAAACTGCCTGGATGATTGATTACTAAGTACTTGAGTTAAATTTAATTTGTATGGCATTATAAATATTTTTTATTTGTACATATTAAATATTTTAACATATAAAATTAAAAATTATAATGATGACGTTGTTATTGTTGTCCGTGAACAACAGAGTTTTTAACACCCAAATATTTTCTGAAATGCCAACCTTTCCCATTTATAAGTAATAAGATTTTTATTAAAATAATTCTCAACAGATTCACTTATTGATAAAGATCTGAGTACGTTTAGCTTATTAACATCCAACATTTATTAAAAAACTTTGAGCTCGGGAACCTTCGATCCAACACATGCGTTCTGCTTCCATTTTAAGTTGAGGAGAAAGCTAAAAATTATAATGTCTTTCAAGTCGATCTGTATTTTATTTTTGGAGGGTAATCGGCAATCAGGAAAAAAAAAATGATATATATTAATAATAGATACATATCTATAAAAGAAGAAGAGTAAAAAAATATTATTGATATAGTCACCGAATTGTGGAAATGAAAAAGAGTAAGGGATTGCGTGTTTTGGCTCATCCATAAGCAAAAGAGCCGTTGGGGCTCTCCATGATAGAAAAATTAGGGTTGAGTGTGAATATGCTCAGGCGTATATTGCCCAGCGAGTCATTCGTATATATATAGATAGCAATACAACATTCTGGAAGAACAATACCGTTAGCAAATCCTAACAGACCCTATGATACATTGACACGTATACAAAGAATATGCTGGACGGAAATGCAACATCCACATTTGTGCAGCTAGGGACCACTGAATGCAGGACCACCACAACGCAGTGATCATCAACAGATTAATTATAATTACGTTCTTCTAATACATAGCAGGTCTGCCCCCAGCATGGTCATCTTTCACCAAAATAGGTACCTCTTCCTCTCTTCCTCTTGCCTGGGATCCCTCCAAGCTGAGCATCGAGAAGGGTAATATTGGCAAGGTTTAACATTTTTTTAGCAGGTTATCCTTCTCTCTTTAGATACCTGCATATATATCCATCGTGTTCAGCATGTTCAACAAGCACACACATTGTTTATTTCCTCTTCTGTGAGAGCTTATTTTCTTCTTCTTCTTCTTCTTCTTTTACTTCTTCTTCTTCTGTGAGAGCTTATCTCCTGCTAAACCCAGAAACTTCCATGGCTGACGAGCATCAACAAGCACAACAAGTGGCACAAGAGGATGTAGAAGATGCACAACAAGTGGCACAAGAGGCTGTAGAAGATATACGATATCGTAGAGGCAGAGATAGGCCGAGCGACGTCCGCAGCATCATGCTTACCCTGGCGGTGCTGTTAGCATCGGTCACTTATCTGGCGGCCTCCAACCCCCCTGGGGGTATATGGTCGGCAGACGGTCCCGACATAGTTGCTGGCGTCTCTATCCTAGGCACAAAACATTCGGATGTGTATTACTGCTTCGTGGTTGGAAATACAGCAGTGTTTTTCTTTTCTTTGGCGACTATATTTGACCTCACCTACAAATTCACTCGCATGTTGGAGCCTAGGATCGCCCTCGGAACCTTAATTCTCACCTATTGTTGTTGTGTTTTTACCGTTTTACCCGGTGGATTCCCTACTTGGTTGCCGCTTTTTATTTGCGGGGTGGGCGCAGCCATAGTTGCAGCTGTTCTAATGTTGAGGGTAAAATGTTGCCCTAACCGCTGAACAACAACATGCTGTCGACGTTAAATTTGAGCTTTAATTTTCCGTTTTCATTTAATTTTATATCTATTTCTTGGTAGTGTAATGTGATCGTTTATGGAGGAGTTCCATTTATGAATCACATTCTAATCTCATTAGTTTGCAGCACTTATATTTATGATATCACTGTTTTAATCAAAGTTTGGTTTGTAATTTGAACATGGAACTTTTCTGCTACCATCCGTAGTTGTTCTGTAAATTATCATTTGGAATGTGCTTGGGCATTGAATTATTTGTGGAAAAACAAGCTATTATAACTCAGCTATACTGATGGAGAGCAAACTAGTCTGGTATTTCAAGAAGTTTATCGGTTTGTGCAAGTTTTGATCTCTGTTTTGAGAATTGATGATTGCTTAAAGAGATTTGAATCATAGTTTCTCAATTGACTCATCTGCAGCAAATGCAAGGGCTCCTTTGTGGGAGAAGCCCTATTATGCTCTGATGATGTTTATTTTGCTGGTAGCTGTAACTGAGAATGAATGATCTTAAGCTCTCGAGTTCAGTGAAACATGAAAATGTTTCGTAATGTTTGGTGCGGACGAAATTCTTGGATATGTCACTGGTTTTGGCTCAAATTCATTTGTGACTGAGTCAAAAAAGTTTAGCTAACTTTTTCATGTATTTGAATAACCTAATTATCAACCAGCTTGTATGTATGAGGTGAAATGGAGTTTGACCAATTGTTTTGGGCTTTGTTTGCAGAAAACTACAAATTAATTGTTTCTTATCTATGAAACTTTTAATAACGGACCCTTTCCCCATTTTTCTAATTTTATTGGATTGTAGCTTAATTTCAATAATTTATCACAATCCGATTCAGTTGTTATACTTTATGGTTAGATTTAATTTTTTAAAAAAAATATAGTTTTTTTAAACATTGTAAGGAAAAATAAGTTAGATTGAGTAAAATTAAAAGAGTAAGTCAAACCTCAAAAGTTGACTTGTAGTCGATTTAAATTTGCAGATTTTTTTTTTCTTTTTCAGATTCAACTTTCCTTAACATTTTTGTTTTGGAAAAATTGCATTTAGATCTCCATAAGAGAAAGTACGTTAAAATGATCTATTAAAATCACAAAATTTCATTTGAGTCAGATGGGACTTTCTTACAATAATTTCAAGGGTTAAGGAGCGATTTTACCAACAAACTATTGGTTGAAGAGCGTCCAGCACAATTAACTATTAAGTGGATCAAAAATACTAACAAACTTAAAAATGAGCGTTTAGCACAACGCCGTTAGTAAAAAGTTAACCTCCGTTATCTAAGGTGCAAATGGGCCAACTAACTTTTATTTCAGGAGCGCCCAGCACAAAATTCTAGATTTTACTAAATTAAATAATTTTTCTCTCAATGTCATTATTCAAAACTACTTGTTTAGATATCTATAGATAAAAATTACTCATTCTTTAATTTTGTCAAAATTATAATTTACTAAAATAAACAAAAGTTTTTATTAAGAATTTTTTTTTGATACCATTAAGAATATAATTATTTGATTTAAATAAACTTCAAGGTGTTTTACAGTTTATTATATATGTTAACCCAAAAAATGTTATATGATTTATTTTTATTTTAGAAGAAATTTATGTGATTTAAAAAATTCATTTAATGTTAATAAAATTTAAAAAATCTAAAAAATCTATTATATCTTGAAAGAAATGAAATGAGTTTTATTTTTATTTTTATATAAAAAAAAGCTTAATGAATATCAACATTGATACTTAATAATATAAATATGGTAACTTGATGATATATTTGTTAATTAAATGATCTAATGATTATATGAATATAAGACTTGCTAAAAAAAAAAAGATAACTTAAGAGGCTTGAGGAAGGACAACTTAATAGTAAATTAAGGAGTAATTTGGCCTACGAAAGTCCTATATCCATATAAGCGATAGGTCATTTAATTAACAAATATATCGTCAAGTTGCCGAATTTATATTATTAAGTATCAACATTAATATCTATTAAGTTTTTTTTATAAAAGTAAAAATGACACTCATTTCATTTCTTTTAGGATATAATAGATTTTTTAAATTTTATCAACATTAAATGAATTTTTTAACTCACATAAATTTCTTCTAAAGTAAAAAAAAAATCACATTTTTTTCTTTAACATATATAATAAACTATAGAACACCTTGAGTTTTATTTAAATCATATAATTATATTTTTAATTGAAAATTTTGTTTAGTTTAGCACATTATAATTTTGACAAAATTGAAGAATGAGTAATTTTTGTCCATAAATATCTATACAAGTAGTTTTGAATAATAACAATTGAGAAAAAATTTATTTAATTTAGTAAAATTTAGAATTTTGTGCTAGGCGCTCCTAGAGTAAAAGTTTGTTGGCCAATCTGCACCTTAGATAACGGAGGTTAACTTTTTGCTAACGGCGTTGTGCTGGGCGCTCCTTTTTTAAAAGTTTGTTGGTATTTTTGGTCCATTTAATTGTTAATTATGCTGGACGCTCCTGGGTCAATAGTTTGTTGGTAAAATCACTCCTTAACCCTAATTTCAATTATCAAATACTCATGTATTTGTCAATGAAGGTCTATAGACTTGTCAGTGTAAGTGACTATGGAATTGTCAGTAGACTCTCTTGGAATTGTCAGTGGACATTTATAGACTTGTCATTGGAATTAGAATTTATTATAAAAAGGTCTTATGGGACAAAAATGTAATTATGAGATATCGTATTTTTTCTTTTCCGAAACCTAAATGCAATTTTGTCTTTTTCTTTTCCTTCCTCTGCTCTATAAATTCATGCTTAAAACAGAATTCACCTAAACTATCAATCATGTAAAATACATGCATGGGTATTTTTTTTAAAAAAAAATTATTCTGTAAACTTTGACTTAAGATTCACTATTCTGTAACTTGGAAATGTCACACCCCTTCGGTATACCGACATTCGCAAGAGTAAAAATACACAGCTTAAAGGATAAACTAGTTCCAGCATAGTAATACTGATATTGAAGTCTGGTACATAACCGAAATTCATAAAAAGGTTCGTACAGAATTTAACAAGTACATAATATTCCAAACACGATGAGGAAAAATAAAATCAGATCTCTGCTCCAACAAGCACCGTCAGTTATCCATATCCACCGCCTTATCACGTGAGCCACGACCGTTGTTAGGTTTCCGTCCTGAACTTTGGGGATTGTCTGGGATTCAAGCGAATCCCAGTAGTAACTTTAATCACTAACATAAGATGCATGCACAGTACATGGTAGACAACCAGTTGCAATAAATATAATTCACAATAATTTTCAAGCACAAAATTCAAATATGCAGTTTAACAATATTCAAGAACCGACCGGTTCATACGCACAGTACTGGATAATTCAAATATTTAGATGGGCTTTCACCCTTCTACATAAAAATTCACTTATCGGAGTACCACCCCCGGCCTCAACCGTGGTGGCATCCAGGGTTACCCCACATTCAAGGGCACTACCTCCCGGCTTATACCGGCGATAAGGTTAGAAATTCACGATTCAAATATCACAATGGTACGTACATGCATATAAAGGCATACAGAGTATGTGGGGGAAAAGTTACTACCTCAACTCCAATTAGCTAAAACAAATTCACTGGTGCTCGAACCACTTGGAAGTCAACTCCTAAAATAGTATCATCATAAATATTAATCTTCACTATATTCCATTTCTTCTAAAATATCCAAAAGGGTTATTTTCATCATTTAGAATCCTTGAAATCCTTAAATGATAAATCACCCATTTAAAATTATTATTGTAGCAATTTTCGGATTAATTCCCTTTTCTGTCCAGAATTTTCATTAATCTTTGAAAATTCATAACTAATTGTACAAAACTCGAAATGATGTGCTTCCAAAACCTAAATGTCCTTTGGTGAGTCTATTTTCACCGAAAAATATTCTCAACAGCCAAAAACATCCACATCATTCCCAGTTTAAATAAATCACTTTGCTGTCCAGTATATACTTCCAATATTTTAGGCCAGATTGTAAAATCCATAATTCCTTGTACAGAGCTCTAAAAATTACATATTATATATCAAAAGAAAGCTCTGGATGTCTACTTCAAATCTGGAAAATTTCATGATTTTTATACATCTTTCACTTGACCAAAAACCATGTACAATTCGACTGCCTTCCAAAACGTTAAAACTGGCAGTTTTTGGTAACTTGTATAATTTAATTCTTTTTGATCTAAAAATCATTTCCAACCTTATTCTTACTCCGTTTTTCGTGGTAAACACTTTGGTAACCTTAAAATCATCAAAATCATTATGGTTTCACCACTTCTTAATTAACCCAAAATAATATAAAGAAACAACATCTTCAAACCATCTTCACAAAATAACATAAGACAAGTTAAAACCTTTACTTACTTGTCTTGATCCTTTGGACTTGAGCAACGTCTTCTTGCTTTTATCTTCTGACACACTTGACCTTCACTCTCAAACTAATATAAGGAGATATTTCACTCGTGGCTCACTCTCTCTTTCTCTTATTGACGGAAGTGTATAAATGAAAGGCGCACACTTGCATATGATTATCATGAAGAGAGGAGGTTGCACTCATAACCGAATAAATAAATCCTTCGTGCACGCGTCCGTGAATCAACAATTGCATAAAGCATAAATTATTATCCGTGACTACCATCCTTTTGCTTTTCTAGCAATTGAAAAGAAGGAATTTTTGTCGTATGTATATAATTGAAACGAATAATGAGGTCTTCTGTGCGCTTGTGAGTTTTTGTTGCCAAACAAATATAGATGCCATTATTAGAAAGCAAAAAGATTGAGTCATTTAGTTATCTCTTACATTGACTAACTACTGTATTTAATGTAGATTAGTCCAAGTTGAATTATAGATCAAGAAAGAGATAAGAGATTACAAAAGGAAGAAACAAGAAGAAGAAGAGATATTGAAGAATGTAGAACTTGCAGAGAATGATGAGCCAAAGCTAAATGGTGAAGAATGATCAAGATAGGAGATGAAAAATGGAAGAACTTGCTGAATGGAATGAAGATATCATTATCCAAGTTCTAAAATTGATCCTAGAAGTTTCCATGATCAAATGGAAGTTGGATTGGCTCAAATCAGAGTTAAAAACAAGGAAATTTAAAGTTCAGAATAATCCAACTCGAGTTATGGGGTCCAACTCGAGTTAGAGTGCTTCGTTGCAGTGTTTCTGGGTTTCTGGATTGGTTTAACTTGAGTTACAGGAAGTAACTCGAGTTACAAAAGTGTTTTCAGCATTTCTGGACAAGCGTAACTCGAGTTACTACTTAATAACTCGAGTTAAGGTGCATTTCAGCCACTCTGTTCAACTCTGTTTCGTGTTTCAGCTGGCGACCTCTGGTATTTCGATGATATCTCTCAAATCAGGAATCGGATTGAGACGAAACCAAAGGCATATGAAAGTAGACTCCCAATGCGTCATTTTGACAAAGTTTCAAGCCCAAAAGAGTTCAGATCAAGTAGTTATGAATTTCACAAGTTGGCATATCAGTTCACGCCACAGTTCAGACATAGCTTTGGTATTTTGAGTGTAACTCATAAACCACACATCCAAATGAGCTCAAACCAGCGGCATTTGAAAGAAGACATAAAGAGATTTCTGGGGATAGGTCATTTGCTATATTTTGACTTATATTCAAGGAGATATGGCCTTCCAAAATTACAGTAAGTTCAAGATGGTTAAAAACGCTCAACATACAATGAGATTTTGAATGAGTTGTTAACTGAATTTGGATAACTCAAGTTAGGATTGGAAACTCGAATCAATGTCAATCAGAAAGGTAGAAGAGAAGAGAGAATATTGAGAAGAGATTCCAACTCGAGTCAAATCCACCAACTCGAGTTACTCAAGAAGACAGAAAGCAATTAATCACTTTGGCAACTCGAGTTAGTTAAGGATAACTCGAGTTACAATGCAGACAGAAAGCTTCTGGCATTTAAAACAACTCGAGTTAAATGGAATAACTTGAGTTACTCTTCCTGCTTCAGAAAAATCACCGTGTTCGAAAATCCAAAATCATTGTTTGTGATTAATCCTTATAATCACTCATTACTATTCTTAACTATGTTTGATCAGTTTGATAATGAGTTTCAGATGATTATATGAAGGATTAACATCAGATTATCAAAAAGTAGATGATGATGTCAGCTGCTTCAACGGTAATATTTCGATAAGCTAAAGTGCACCGAGAAACAAAGCCAACATGAAGAAGGATAGCCCATACCGTCAAAAGCACCAAATCAATATTTTAAGCTATTCTCCATCCTGGACCACGTGAGTAGCAACTAAACATAATCTCAACCAGGGGGACACTCGAACGTGGCTTAGCAGAAAGCACGAATGTCTAAACATTCTCCACAAACATTTAATGGCGGACAAATGAAAGAGTAAGCACAGACGCTCCAGCAACCATTGCCAACGGTCAAATACACGCAACGGACAAATGCTTCAAACAACATCAATACTGATTATCTATAAATAAAGAAGTATTCAAAGATAGCGGCGGAAGCAGAGACACAAGCTTACACTTCAATATGGCAATACTCTGATATTCATTTACTCTCTGTTTCTCAATGTTCATATAGTTTACCATAGAGAGTGAAATGATAAATCATGTACCTCAGTGTTTATATATTTACTTCTGAAAGAGAAGATTTGTTTGTAAACATTTTATCTGAGAGTTACTCAAGATTGGGTGATCTTGAGTGGGAAACACAGTGTGTTAATTACAACTTGTAAGGGGAGTGAATCCTAGGGAGAGGATTACTTCGAGTACAGAGTGTGTGATCAAGCGGTGTATCCTTACGGTGTGTAAGGGGGAGTATCTCAATAAGAGATTTGTAAAAGGCTGCACAAGTGCCCGGCTAAACTTGTGGGATTGTAGCGGTTCTCAAGTATCCCGATTAAAGCTTGAGGGAAATATTGGATTGAAATCTCAGGAGGTGCCTGGGGACTGGACGTAGGTCATCGTGGATTGGGCCGAACCAATATAAATCACAATTTGCATATTCTCTTCCCTAAACTCTTATATTTCCAGTATATAAATATTTGAATATATAACTGTTGATTTAGAAGTTGCGAAAAGATTTTCAAAGATCCTAAAGTTTTATCAGACACTCAATTCACCCCCCTCTTGGGTGATAGCCAAGTCTAACATGATATAATAGTAAAAAAGTAGTAATGACTTAAAATTGATAATGACAATATCCTATCCCGTTATAGATATCCTTAAAAGTTGAATTCATGGACACCTCATAGGCATCCATTTTTTCTTTTCTTTTCAATATTAATAATGGAATTATTCTAATTTGAATTGTGTTTGTCAATCCAAGATGTTGCCCCATAAAATTGAATTCTCTATGCCTTGAGGATGATGGATAGTTGTACTTCATGTTTTCTTTCATCGTTGTGTCTTTTTCTATTTACTCTATTATTCTGTATGCTTTGAGGATGATAGATAAATAGTTTCTGAAATGCTGTTCAAATGTACAGCCCCGCGGGGCTTCCTGCATTTCATACTTGTGTTGGTGCAAATGGAGAAAGGCTGACTCCAAAATGGTATAAGGAACATGGTAATGAACTAATGATTTTCTCAAATCAGTTTCTTATTTTTTACTTTGCAATTTAGCAAGCTTTCTTCCTATTTACCTTTTGTTACTTTCTTCCTGTTTTTCCTAATTCAATGTATACTTTAGCCTAATCTTTTTATGGTAAAGAATTTGTCTTTTAATTTTAATTTTAATTTTATTTTGATAATCGAAGTTTTTTTTTTTTTACAAAAAATAGTTTAAGTGAAAACCTTTTGCCACCCTGATGAATTTTTTTAAAAAAAAATCCATCTTCTTCAAAAAATATATATCATTACATAAAAAATAAAATAATGTATTTTTCCTAATTAAAATAATCTAAAATCTCTCTAATCTCTCTCCCTCAATCCTTTATATATATATATATATATATATATAAGGTTTCTTATTAAGTTTTCTTTTTATTTTGATAATATAAGTTTTTTTAAAACACTTTAGGTGAAAACTTTTTGTCAATCCTTGATCGAATTAAAAAAATCTGAGTGCTAAAAAAAAGAATTAAAAAAATCTGTCATCTTCAAGAAATCTATATTATTACTTAAAAATTAAAATAAAATATTTATCCTAATTAAAAATCTAAAATCTCTCTCCCTCAATCCTTTATATAGGGTGAAGAATTTCTCCAGTCGCTGTCCGATGACCCCAAAACTACATCGTTTTGGATTAATGAAAGGTATTTCTGTAATTTTGTTTATTTTTTAATCATTTAAATTTTACCAAAATACCCTCATTAATTCACCTAAAATTACTAACACGCCATTCATTAATCTAAAACGACTTAGTTTTAGGGTCACTGGAGATAACTCTATCTCCAGGAGAAATATTTTTCCTATATATATAAGGTTATTTATTTATTTTTATTTTGATTATCCAAGTTTTTTTAAAACACTTTGAAAACCTTTTTTCATTCTTAATGATTAAAAAAAAATCTATCATCTTCAAGAGATCTATATTATCACTTAAAAATTAAAATAACATATTCATCCTAATTAAAAAATCTAAAATCTCCCTAATCTCTCTCCCTCAATCCTTATATATTTTTGAAACTGAAGAAGGCCACATTCACATTCACATTCACTGGCTTACCCCAAGCAATTTACTTACTATGGCTATTTCCGAGTATGTATATGTTGTACTCATCCTTTTCGCTGAGGGATTTATCAGTTTATTAATTATTAGCTATATCTTCTGGCTACATAACTATTATCGTTCTCTACATAATGCGCTTTTGGAGCTCCTTCCCAGCTTCACCTACACCGGCACCTCCTCCTCCACCGTGGCTATGTGCGCCATCTGCTTGAAAGAATTCAAAGAAGGAGACGTAGGACGACTACTCCCAAACTGCAACCACTTCTTTCATCACTTTTGCATCAATGAGTGGATTCAAAGACGCAAGACTCGTTGTCCATTTTGCAGAGAGGTCATCAATCCAAGAACCACATCGCTGCCTGAAAATACAAAAGCATCTCTTGGAGGAGAAGGTCAGTTGGAGAATTCATCGAATGTAAATCTTCCTTCGGCAATTAGGTATCCCAAAAACAATCGGCATATTTTAGTATTAAAACAAGGGATAATAGAGATTCCTGAGAGGAAGATAACAGATAGAGCACAGTGAGGGGATCTCTTTGTTTTTTTTCAATTAGTTTTTGCTTTTTCTTGTTTATTTCTATTTAGTTATTTATATCTTGCAGTTTTCATATTGTTAGTTGTTTTCTTCGATTAGTAGTATAAAATCGAGGCGGCGGATTATTTCTTTTTTCCTCCTGGGAGGATTACCATAAATTGGTTACTCAGGAAGAAGTCTCGTGGTTCCAAAAATTTAGAAGCAAATGGCTCCAGCACGGAGATAGAAACACAAGATTTTTTCATGCTTCAACTGTGATTAAAAGGAAGAAGCAACATATTGGGGCCATAAAAAATGAGACTGGGGATTGGGTTGAAGACCATGATCTAGCGAAGAAAATGGCTCATGATTTTTTCGTCAATCTTTATACTCGCGACCCTAATGTGAAAGACTCTGATGGGTGGTGCTCAAACTTCCCTAACATCAACTCTCGCGAGATGCACATGCTTTCGGATCAAGTTACTAGATTAGAAATAAAGAATGCAACTTTTGCCATGGGTGCCTTTAAAGCCCCGGGGCCTGACGGCCTGACGGCCCACTTTTTCCAAACGCAATGGAATGCCGTGGGGATAAAATTTGTGAGTTTATTGAAGAATGCTTTTCCAATCCAGCCTCCATGGCTTCTATTAACAGATCTAAGATTGTCCTTATCCCTAAAGTTGATCATCCGTCTACACTAAAGGAATTTCGGCCAATATCTTTATGCAATGTGAGTTTCAAGATTATTACCAAGATCCTGACGAATAGGTTTAAAGCTGTCATGCGACAGCTCATTGGGCCTGAGCAATGCAGCTTTATTGCCAACAGAACCAGTTGTGATAACATTATCATTGCTCAGGAGATCATCCACTCTATGAGAATGAAGGGTAAGAGGAAAGGGTTTGTTGCCATCAAGGTTGATATGGAAAAGGCTTTTGATAGACTCGATTGGGGATTCATAAGGAATACCCTCACGTGCTTGAGGCTTAACAACAATCTCATCGATCTTATCATGGCTTGTCTTTCTACCTCATCCATGTCCGTCCTTTGGAATGGTGATGAGAGTCCGAGCTTCACCCCCTCCAGAGGTGTTAGGCAAGAAGATCCCCTAAGCCCGTATATATTTGTCCTTTGCATGGAAAGGTTGGCGCACTTAATCAAAGCTGAATGTGAGGCCGGCCGTTGGAAACCGTTCACTTTTAAGAGAGGGAGCCCTGCTATCTCTCATTTGTTTTTTGCAGATGATCTCATCCTTTTCACTGAGGCCTCTCCCCACCAAATGGCTGAGGTTCGTAATGTAATGCAAAATTTTTGTGAGGTCTCTGGCCACAGAATCAACCTGGCTAAGTCTCGAATGTTCTTCTCTAGTAATGTCAATTTTAACAGAGCTCTCGAGCTTAGTCAGCTTCTTGGAATTGGTATTGCTCATGATCTCGGGAAATACTTGGGGGTACCACTCATTCACAAGAGGACTACTAGAGCCACCTATCAACACATTGTGCAAAAAGCTAGGCAAAGGTTGTCTTCTTGGAAAAGCAAATTCTTAACTATGGCAGGCCGCATTGTTCTCATTAAATCGGTGTTATCCTCTCTGCCCACATATCAGATGCAATCAACCCTCCTTCCTATTTGTATTATTAATGAGCTTGATAAGATATCGAGGGAATTCCTCTGGTCTCAGGAAGAGGACGTTAAAAAAATGCACCTCATTGCTTGGGACAAAGTAACTAAAGCTAAGAAACAGGGGGGACTTGGTATTAAAAACCTCCGTCAACAAAATAAGGCTTTTATTATAAAGATCTGCTGGAATCTCTTGACAAAAAAAGATTCTTTATGGGCTCAATGCCTATGGTCCAAGTACAATTGCGGTCACTCCTCTGTGCCTAAGGTTTCAAAAAAGAGAAGTTCTTCCTCTGTTTGGAAGGCGGTGGTCGACGTATGGGATAAGTTCCTTGCTGGCATTGGCAGGAAAGTTAATAACGGGAGTGAAACTAAATTCTGGCAGGACCTTTGGCTCCCCTTTGACCGGCCACTCATAACCTTCGTTCAAGATCCCTCTTTGATAAGCCCTGATGAAACGGTGAGAGATCAAATTTTAAGCAATGGCAGATGGAATACCAATAGATGGCGGGGAATTCTTCCTTCTACAATTATACATTCTATTTCAAGAATGCAACCCCCTACTAATAGTTTCCCTGATGGTTTCACTTGGCGAGCTGCTAAAGATGGGTGCTTCTCTGTCAAATCTGCTTACAATTACCTCTCCGATTATGACGAGACGGGCATTAATAGATTCTGGACCCTAGTGTGGAAATGGCAGATCCCTGAGAAAGTTAAAATGTTCATGTGGCAAGTGGGTCATGAAAGACTTGTCACTAACTCTCTAAGAGCCAGAAGAGGGCTATCTGAGGGAAATCTTTGTCCTTTCAATTGCAACAATGAGGAAGACGTGATCCACGTTATCAGGGATTGTGAAAGGGCTAAAAGTTTGTGGAAACAACTTATCAAACCTAACTACTTTTCTCTCTTTTTTGCAGGAAATGTGCAGGAATGGCTCAAGTGGAATATTAACCACAATCCTGGAAAGGGTCGATTTCAAAACAACACTTGGCAGAGAACGTTCAGTTTGGCGTGCTAGAACCTCTGGACAACCAGATGTAGATTTCTCTTCCAAGGCGAAAACACGACTATCAGGGAGATGCTTCATACTTGCACCTACCTCCTCATGGAGGGTATTTTTAACCAAACACTGACACACAAAATTTTTAATCTTGGCAGTCATATTGAAAAAGCTTGGACACCTCCACCAGCAAACGTTGTCCGCATTGATGTTGATGGCTCTGTGCGATATCAGCAGCAGGCTGCTTGTGGCGGTGTCATAAGGGACTCTCAAGGCTGTTGGTTGATGGGGTTCAACAAATCGCTTGGCCTCCACACTGTGCTTGAAGCAGAAATTTATGCTATCATGCATGGTCTAAAGCTGTGCTGTCAGATGGGCTTTCAAAGAATTGTTCTCTACTCAGACTCATTGGATGCGGTCAACACCCTTATGAGGGACTACCACATGGACCATCCCCTTAGAGGAATTATCGGGGAGACTAGAGACTTGCTATATGGAGACTGGAATGTCGAGCTTCACTACACCTTGAGAGAAAACACTTTATGAGCAGATTATATGGCCAAACAAGGCCATGATGCTCCTACTGATGCTGACATGATACTCTTCCCACTCGTCCCAGGGGGGTGCCTGGACTTGTATTTTAGAGACCTAATGACCTGTTTGGCTTAGTCTACTCTGCTGAGTTTGCTCAGTCTATTTTCTACTCTGATGTATTAAGGACTGGTCTTTATGATTTAGTCATTTCCTCATCACTTCAAGCTTTTTAGCTTGCCTGTAATTCACAAAAAAAAAAGTAGTATAAAATCGAGATTTTGATCCATTTTCGGCTGGAAACATCAATTCATCTATTTGGATCCTCTTTTTCGTCCTCTTTTTACTCGTATTCATTATTCTTTATTATTTTGTTATTGAAGAAGATGGAAAAATTCGCACTATATTTACTGTTATATTTTTGTCTGCCTAGATTCCCTCTCCTAATTTCCCGCTCACTCCACTAACTGCTGGCGTCTTTTTCTTTAGTCAAAATGTATTATTTACATCATTAACATGTTTGTTCCTTTGGCTGATTTTGTGTAATTTTCTTTTTTTTTTAAATAAAAAATTCCCTAGTTAAATGCTTCGTTATTTTATTGTTTCAGATTTGAAATTTGAAATACTTCCGACATCAATTTAAAAAAGAAACTAATTGGAATCAAATATGCTATAATTTATAATTGATACTATTAATCTTTTAACTTTTCCTAAAGACTCAAATATTTTAACTAACCTTCTATTTTTCTTTGATTATATATATCTCCCCGTTAATGTATTAATTATTGTTATATAAAAAATCATTTAGATCTCTAAGGGAATAATCAAAATACTGAATTATATATTTTGTATCTACCATGCCTATTATTAATTTACAAAATGTTGTATAACTATATTATCCATTTTTCATGACCTCCTTACTTTTTTATTTTTTATTAAGATCTCTAAGGGAATAATCAAAATATTACCTACCCCATTATTAAGTTATAAAATATTGCGTAACTACATTCCCCGTTATTCATCTTTCATATTATTTTGTTTTGTTTTAATTTTTTGAACCTTCGATTTTGCTAATGTGTTGTTCAAGGAGATGTTTTATATAGTTAAGATGTACTATTTAAATCATCAACATGTTTGTTCCTTTGGCTGATTATGTGTAATTTTTATTTTTTAAAATAAAAAATTCCCTAGTTAAATGCTTCCTTATTTTACTATTTCAAATTTGAAATTTGAATTACTTGAGATATCAATTAAACAAAGAAACTAATTGGAATCAAATACGTTTTAATTTACGGGAAAAATATTGGCTAAAGTATACATTTGATCCTTTATATTTGCCTCTGATATCATTTTAGTCCCTTAAATTTGTAAAGTGCACGTTTGGTTCTTTAATGTTAACACCGTTAGTTTGACTTAACGGAAAATACTGATTCAACAATTTTAAGTGATGACTGTGCAATTAAATACTGACCAAACATGCTTATATGTTAGTATTTTAATAAATTAATATTTTAGATCCCATTAATTGAAAAAAAAAATTAATCTTCTTCGACAAAAAAAACTTCACAAACTGTGAAAAACCGTAAAACCTGAAGATTAAATATTTTTCAATTAATAAGATTTAAAATATTAATTTACTAAAATACTAACATATAAGTATGTTTAGTCAACATTTAATTGCACAGCCATCGATTACAATTGTTGAGTCAGTATTTTCCGTTAAGTCAAATAGTGTTAACATTAAGGGATCAAATGTGCACTTTACAAACTTAAGGGGCTAAAATGATATTAGAGGCAAATATGAAGGACCGAATGTATACTTTAGCTAAAAATATTTTACCAATCATTGGAGATAAAGTTATCTCCAGTGACCCTAAAACTACGTCGTTTTAGATTAATGATGAGTGTGTTTGTAATTTTAGGTGAATTAATGAAGGGTGTTTCAGTAAAATTCATATAATAAAAAATAAATAAAATTACAGAAACACCTTTCACTAATCTAAAACGACGTAGTTTTGGGCTCACTGAAGATAACTTCATATCCACTGGAGAAATCCTGTACCCTTAATTTATTGGTACTAATTAATCTATAAACTTTTTCAAATAGTAAAATACTTTAATCTCCCTTCCATTTTGCCTTAATTATATAGACCTCCCTTATATTTTTAAAACGGACACTTAAATCCAAACCATTAAATCAGTTAAAAATATTCTAAGAAAATATTTTTTTATTGAAATTTAGGTAGAAATAAAATTTATTTATTAATTTGCCCTTAATACAATACTATATATCATAAATTTTGATTGACAACTTGTAAATATCACAAACTATTAAAATTTTGAGTAACTTTTTAAATTTTTGTAGGAAAAAATATCAAAATTTAAATTTAAATGACTCAATACAATTACTCAAACATATATAGTTTATTACATTTGATGATAAGAATGTATATGATGTATATTTTTAGACATTTAAAAAACAAAAATGAAATAAATTTCAGTACATATGCTTCAAAATTAAAATTATAAAATTTACAATCTCAAAATTCATAAGTTTTTAATGTATTAGAAACTGATGTTTAAACTTCTCATGTTGCACGAGAAGAAGATGATTCTTACATACACATGAAATGGTGAGACCCACATATATATATAATGCTATATATGTGGGTCCCACCATTTCATGTGTATGTGATATGAGAAAACACTTCTCCTAGAGAAGCGTTTTTCCCTTAGAAATTTTAAAAAATTTATTAGGATACAAATTTGGTGGTATAAATTTTTTTTTTTTTTTGCCACACACACACACATATAAATAATTCTAATGTTACAGTATTTAATAAATAGTGTTTTTTGTAATTTTGTTTATTTTTTAATCCTATATATTTTACCAAAACATCCTTCATTAATTCACTTGAAATTACTAACAAACTCTTCATTAATTCAAAACCATGTAGTTTTTGGGTTATTGGAGATAACTCTATCTCCCATTATTAATTTACAAAATGTTGTATAACTATATTATCCATTTTTCATAACCTCCTTACTTTTTTAATTTTTATTAAGATCTCTAATAGAATAATCAAAATATTACCTACCCCTTATTAATTCATAAAATATTGCATAACTACCTTCCTATTATCCATCTTTCATAACTGAACCTTCGATTTTGCTAATGTGTCAGTCAAGGAGATGCTTATTACTCTACTTTTATATAGTTAAGATGTATTCTTTGAATCATGCTAATTGTCGGTCAAGGCGATGCTTATTACTCTACTTTTATATGGTTAAGATGTATTATTTAAATCATCAACATGTTTGTTACTTTGGCTGATTATGTGTAATTTTATTTTTTTGAATAAAAAATTCCCTAGTTAAATGCTTCCTTATTTTACTATTTCAGATTTGAAATTTGAATTACTTCAGATATCAATTAAACAAAGAAACTAATTGGAATCAAATATGATTTAATTTATTGATATTAATTAAGGGTAAATGATTTCTCATGTCACTGGAGATAGAGTTATCTCCAGTGAGCCAAAACTACGTCATTTTGGATTAATGAAGGGTGTGTTTGTAATTTTAGGTGAATTAATGAAGGGTGTTTCGGTAAAATTCATATGATAAAAAGATAAACAAAATTACGGAAACAACCTTCATTAATTCAACTAAAATTACAAACACACCCTTCATTAATCCAAAACGATATAGTTTTGGGCTCACTGGAGATAACTTTATCTCCAGTGACAGGAGAAATCCTTTTCCCATTAATTAATCTATAAAGTTTTTCAAAGAGTGAAATACTCTAACCTCCCTTCTATCTTGCCTTAATTACATAGACCTCATTTATATTTTGAAAATGGACACTTAAGTCCAAACCATTAAATCCGTTAAAATATTCTAAGAAAATATTTTTTATTTTAATTTATGTAGAAATAAAATTTATTTATTAATTTACCCTTAATACAATACTATACATCCTAAATTTTAATTGACAACTTGTAAATGTCACAAACTTTTAAAAATATGAGTAATTTTTTTAAAAAAAATTTGTAGGAAAAAATATTAAAATTTAAATGACTCAATACAATTACTCAAATATATATAGTTTATTACATTTGATAATAAGAATGTATATGATATATATTTTTAGTCATTTGAGAAACAAAAATTAAATAAATTTCAATACATATGCTTCAACAGTATAATAAACCACTATTAAATTAGAGCCCTTAGGTCACTACCAGCAAATTACTATTACTTTTTCACCGTTAGATTAGAATCTTAATAGGAGAGAGAAATGATAAAGGTAGATGAGATCCTAATCTAACGGTGAAAAGTGATAGCAACTTGGTAGTGACATAAAATTGTTACTGACAATATACTATCCCTTAAAATAATAAGGGTTGGTTAGAATATTTTACTCTTTTTCATATTACAACTTTATTTTAAGTTCAAATCTTTTCATTTTTTAATATAAAAAAAAATCCTTAAAATCACCCAAAACGCCTTCCGTGATGGATGTGGATCTTCTCTCCATCCCTTTTCTCCCTTTTTTTTTTCATCAGCCCATCTACTTCGTTAATTGAAAAGATGAGAGGGAGATTAAAATAATATTATCATTGATTGGACGAATATATTTTAGAGATGATAAGAAATAATAATAATAATTAAAAAAAAAAGATCATGAAAGAAATCACATTTGTCATTCTTGAGTCGCCATCCCTCTAACTCAACCTCGCCGTTCCTCTTCTGCAACAAGCTCCCTCGGTTTTCATCTTTTTAGGTCCACATCATGTTGGTTTTTTAGGACTCCGCTTTGACTTATCCCTCCGTCTTCTTTCTTCATCCACTCACCGGTGTGTACGAGATCTGTGCCTTCTGTGCCATTGTTGATAAGGTCGTCTTCTTCCTCCTCTAAAATCTCTCTCCATCTATCAATCCTTTATATATATATAAAAGGTTTTTTATTAATTTTTATTTTTATTTTGATAATCTAATTTTTTTTAAAACACTTTACGTGAATATACTTTGCCATCCTTAAAAAAAAAAAAAAGATCATTTTCAAGAAATCTATATTATTACTTAAAAATTAAAATGATATATTTATCCTAACTAAAAAATCTAAAATCTCTCTAATCTCCCTCCCTCAATCCTTATATATATATATATTTATTGAAGGCCACGTTCACCTTCACTAATTTACCGCAAACAATTTACTTACCATGGCTTTTTCCCAGAATGCTCGAGTCATCCTCGAATTTGGGAATATGTTTATCATTCCAGCCTTAGCTCTGGTCTATTGCCTTTGGCTGTATAACTATTATCGTTCTCTACGCGTTTTGGAGCTCCTTCCTAGCTTCACCTACACCTACACCTCCTCCTCCACCGCTACTGTGTGTGCCATCTGCTTGAAAGAGTTCAAAGAAGGAGACGTAGGACGACTGCTCCCAAACTGCAACCACTTCTTTCACCAACGTTGCATCAGGGCGTGGATCCAAAGAAGCAATACTAGGACTGGTTGCCCATTGTGCAGAAAGGTTATCAGTCCGATACTAACATCACTGCCTCAAAATACAGAAACATCTCTTGGAGGAGAACGTCAGTTGGAGGGTTCATTGAATGTAAATCTGCCTTCGGCAATTAGGTGTCCCAAAAACACTCGGCATGTAAGAGTATTAGAACAAGTGGTAATAGAGATTCCTGGAGAAGACAATTGATAGAGCACGTCGATCTGCCCGCGTACCTGAAACACTAGCAGAGGGCATCTCTGTTTTTTTTTCCCCAATTAATTTTTACTTTTTCTTGTTTATTTGTATTTAGTTATTTCTTGAGTCTTGAAATATTTTTACAGTTTTTTTTAGTAGCATTCAGGATCTTAAATTAATTATTTTTTTATATCCAGCCTTCTTTTTTTTTCCCCACAAATAACACCCAATATCCTAAATTATTATAATTTTAATACTTCAATGTGCTTGTTAAATACTGCTCATTCAATTCATACTGTTTGTTTTCTTTCGTTTTTAGGATAGAAACGAATTTTTGATATTTTTTCGGCCGGAAATACCGAAACAGATGTATATTTTTTGGGCCATAAACATCAAATCATCTATTTTTTTTTTTTTAAATCAAGCCATCAAATTTTTCGGGCCATTAACATCTAATCATCTATTTTGATCCTCTTTTTTTTCCTCGTTCATTATTCTTTATTATTTGAGTAAAATACTTTGACTAATACTTTGATTCTTAATTACACAGACCTCTTCTTTAGTTTCAAAATCTATAGAAATCTCCCTTAAAATTAGAGTAAAATTCTGACCACCCTCCTGTTTTGTCTTAATTACACAGACGTCCCCTCTATTTTAAAAACCTATAGAAACCGGCTTTTTTACCATACTACAAACATTTTGAAAAAAAAAAAAGTACCAAAACACGGTTCGTTAGAAACAATTTACCATTATAAGGCAATCAAAGATGGTGTTTGACTGACAGAATTTCTTCCGTCAGGGGTGCTGACGAAACCCTGAACGGCCCCCCCTACCCGACCCCAATAATCCCTGCCCCACCCCCCTTCCCCACACTGTGTCCTGCGTCCCCACCCCCCTCCCCCACTCCAGTCCAGCGTCGGCACCCCCTCCCCCACACTCCCATCCTGCGTCACCACCCCCCTCCTCCACGGTCTCAGTCCGGTGCCCCCCTCCCCCACAGTCTCAGTCCACTCCGGCGCCCCCCTCCCCCACACTCTCAGTCGGCGCCCCCTTCCCACACAGACACACGCACACACAAAAAACCTTCCTCCCCGCCCCCCTCCACCCCACACACACACCGGCTCCACCACAACAAACACACACACACACAGTCACTCTTTCATTCTTAATTTATTTCCCTTTCCTATCCTTCATATTTTCTTCATCCTCTTTCTTCACTGTTTTTCATTTTTAACCACAACAGCCCGCTCATTACTCTTGACTGGAAGGAAAGAAGAAGATGGAGGAGGAATAAGAAGGTTGGCTACAAGAAGGTTGGTTCACTGTTTCTTCATGATTTTGTATTTTTTCCTGTGATTGCAATTTTAATTAATTTAATATGATAAAAGTTAAAGTAGGTGGCATTATTGTGAGCCTAATAGGATAGCTTTGTGTAAAATTTAAGATTTAGGTAATAAATTAATTTTCATTTTAATAGATAGGAGAATAAATTAATATTGATTTTAGTAATATGAGAGAGGAGGTGTACATTTAATTTAATGAAAATTAATATAACATTGTGTAATTTAGTCTTCATTTTTGGAGAATTATTGTATACATTTTTTAGATGTACAAGTCATTTGCATACTTTCATTAATATTATGGGAAAAAAATGTGATAGGATTTGAAAACATACAAAAATTTGTGTTTGGGAATAAATTAGTTGCCAGTGTTTTATTTTGGTTATATTTCGTTTGTTAGGATTAATTTATATTTGTAATATTTGGAAATAAATCGTCATGTAAGGCTTATATGCATACATACATACGTTTCATTTATTTATGGAATAATGCATTTGTATTTAAATAATTCTTCATAAATATTATTTGTATATTTGCATAATATTTTTTTTCCAACTTATGATTCAGCTTACCATCATTTAATAATGAACTCAAATGGTTTAATAATTGGTTAATTTTTCATTATCATAATTATTAGTAATGAGAATAAAGAAAAAATTGGAAGTGATAATGAATAGTTGAAGCTAATGTTCGTGAAGTCAAATGGTAGATCTTTTGTAAAATAATATTATTTTGGTAAAAAAACCCTTAAGACATAGACCAACCTTACTTGTAACATGCAATCGTATGGAATACAAAAAATACTCTCATGCTTCTTTAGTTTCACTTTCAAAAATTGCAAATGCAATCGGAAGGATCTCATTATTTCCATCTTGGGTGGTGGCAATCAATAATGTCCCCTTATACTTACCGTATAAGTGCGTACCGTCCACCTGGATGACTGGTTTGCACCATTGAAATGCCTCATGACATTGACCGAAGGTCCAGATTGTACGTTGAAAAACCCGGAAACCATTAACAACCTGTCGATCAGCAATATACGGTCCATGTTGAATATGATAAACAGATCCCGGTGAAAATTTCAACATATGCTCGAACCATCTTGGCAAGAATGCATATGACTCGTCCCAATCACCGTAAATCTTAGCAATTGCCTTTTGTTTTGCCTTCCATGCCTTCCTGTAAGAAACTTGATAACCAAACATTGCAGTCACCCTTTCTTGTATCATTTTCACAAATACCGAAGGTGTTTCCTTGACTATGTCTGCAAAATCAATGACAAAAAATACATTAAAAAAATCAGATCTTTGTTCACTGGTACACACAAATAAATTCACATATTGTGAAATGGTATTGTGTATCATACCTGTTATGACCTCGGAAATCATTCCAGAATTAAGTTGTTTGTGATCATGGGAGAGAATTTGGCTCACACAACTATGATTTTCAACCCATTTCGTTACGACCCAAGTGCTGCTATGCTTCGGTTTTATTGCTCTTACTCTCCAATCACAACCTTGTTCATGATTCTTACATTTCATTGCGTACTTGGTAGTCGTACTCTCAAGCACATCTGCTTCATGATATTCTTTCATGCAATAATGTTTTATTGCGGCTTGCACATCTTTCTTGGACCCGAACTCTTGTTTCAGATATAATCCATCTCCTCTTGCCCACGGACCCCAGTTTAAGCCTTCCACATCCAGTATATCCTCATACAGGTAATCTTCATCAACAGCCTCGTAATGCGGTATGTCATTCCAAAATGATGTAATATCTGCAAGTAATACAATTTATGTGAAAATCATTATTACTAATAATAAATAAATAAATATATAATAATAATAATACAACTCCGTAACAAACCTATTCATTGTAACATACTCTGCTGTGACATGACATTACGATGATATTCGTCATCCGCATCACTATCAGTCTGGTCATCGTCGTTAGCCAATAAACTATCTTCATCTTCTTCCTCTTGCTCCTCCTCATTGTCGGATTCATCAACCATATAGTCTCTTTCTTCTCCAGGCACAATAATTGATTGAGTCTGAATTGGTACACTCTCCTCCGGCGTCTCAATATTCACATATAATTCAGCAAATTGGGACGTAGAGTTTTCGTTGAATGTTTGAATAAAAATATCCACATCCTCATCATCGGATATCTCAAAACCCACATAATTGAGGTTTCCACAAGGAACTCTACCCGTCACTGAAGATATTACCTGATTTTGTTGCAGCTTTAACTTTTGACGTATTTTTTCAAATAATTCTTCAGCGGACATACCTCGTACAATATACATTCCTCTTCTTTCACCTTCAAAACTCAATCCGTTTGCACCTATATTTTTAGAACCATTATAGTATACGATTGAACGAATTTGATTCATTTTTTTTCCTTAGTTTATATTATCAAAAAGTATAATGGATTATAGATAAAACAAATAATAGATAAGACAAATAATAGCAATACAATTTGCAACTGAGCAGAAGAATAAACACAATGTATATATGAATTTTACAAACAAAATATATGATCAAAAAATGAGGAAGTTGGAGGGACGGATGGAGTTTGTCGATGACTGAAGGATAAGAGAGGGAGAGGGAAAATATGAGTGAAGGATGAGGAGAGGGAGAATCACGAATGAGGAATGAAGGATGAAAGAAGTGAATTATAAAAAGGGTTCATACGATCACGGGTTGTCTTTGTGTGTTTCACGTGGGGAAGGGTCCTTTTTTTTTTTTTAAGGTCTGTCGGTGGCAACTATTTTTTTTTGGGGGGGGGGGGGGTTGGTTGGTCAAAAAGATATGAAAAGGGGTGTCTTCACGTGGAAAGGGGGCGGGGGCTTTAATTCTTTTTTTTTTTTTTACGTCTGCATGGGTCTTCACGTGGGAAGGGGGCTTTAATTCTTTTTTTTTTTCCCGTCTGCATGGACCGGTACGGGGGAAGGGGAAGGGGAATTGAGGGGTGGGGGACCTGGTGAGGGGCCGGTTCTATTTCAAAAAAAGAAGGAGGGGAGTGTTGCGTGTGGGGGGGGAGAAAGGGGGTGGGGGGCCATTCTGGCAGATTCCTGACAGCTGACGCAAGAAGGAGGGGAGTGTTGCGTGTGGGGGGGGGGAGAAAGGGGGTGGGGGCTGTTCTGGGGAGATTCCTGACACAGCGTCAGAAATCCTGACAGCGTCAGGCCAGCCTGACGCTGAAGGCGTCAGTACTGCTAACGCTTTCTGTCAAAAAAGCGTCAGGGGTGCTGACGCTTCTTGACTGTTCCGTCAGTACCCCTGACGGAAAAAAGTCCGTCAGTCAAACACCATCTTTGACTGCCTTATAATGGTAAATTGTTTCTGACAAACCGTGTTTTGGTACTTTTTTTTTCAAAATGTTTGTAGTACGGTAAAAAAGCCCATAGAAACCTCTCTTAAAATTAAAATTTATATTACACAAACCTCCCTTATATTTTAAGATTCTATTTCCATCCACCCAAACCGTTAGTTAACCTTTAAGTTTGACTCTTAAACTTTTTTTTTTAAACCAAAATGTCCCTCTTCAGTATTAGAATTATTTAACTATATAAAACCAAGTTTACACAACAAAAAATGTACTGTAATAGATTTTCTAACTTTCTAATTTGTCAAAAAATTTATTAGTTTTGATCTTATAAATTAATTTTGACTTAAAAATATAAATTAAACACATATATTTTTATCAAATATAATAAACCATATAATTTCTAATTTAATATTTTTTCACAAATATTTATCGACATATATTTAAAAACTTATTTGAATAATCAACGTTAATTGATATTTATATTAACCAATGCTAAAATAATCAAAGAGATAACTATTTGTAAAGATAAAAAGCTCTTAAATTATTTAAAACAATATTAGTTAAAATAAAAAAGTAAAACTAGGGATTAAGTAGAATATTAAGGGTAAAATAATATATAAATTTTATTTTTACATAAACTTTAATTAAAAAAATATTATAATTTTTGGAATCTTTTCAGAATATTCTTAACGGAGTTAATTATTTGGAGTCAAGTGTAAGTTCTCAAAATAGAGGAGAGGTCTGTGTAATAAAGGTAAAACATGAGAGTGGTCAAAGTATTTTACTTATATAATGGAGGTTTATGTAACATACATTTTAATTTAAAGGGAGGTTTATATGGGTTTTTAAAATAGAAGGAAAATCTATGTAATTAAGGCAAAATAGGAGGGTGGTCAGAGTATTTTATCCTTATTGTTTTGATGTTGAAGAGGATAAAAAAAAAACGCACTATATATGTTGGAAATAATATGTGTTTTCTTGCCTTCAGGAAATTATATAGATATTATGTTATGTGTTTTTAATTTATATTTCTTCATGTTTTCTCTTTGATGTTTATTCATTTTTGAGAAAAATATTTCTCCAATATCTGGAAATAGAGTTATCTTCAATGACCCTAAAACTACGTCATTTTGAATTAATGAAGGGTTTGTTAGTAATTTTGTTTATTTTTTTTATTATATGAATTTACCGAAAGACCCTTCATTAATTCACCTAAAATTACTAACACGTCCTTCATTAATTCAAAACGACGTAATTTGGAGAAATACTTTTCTCATATTTATTATATTTGATATTCTCTATATTTATTTATTTATTCCGTGTTTGAAGCTTCATTTTTTTCGTCACTGAAAAAAATGAACAAATTTGCCATACTTAATGTTTTAAATTGTTTCAAAATTTCAAATATTTACTGTTATATTTTTGTCTGCCTTAATTGCTTCTCCTATTTTCGCTCTCACTCCATTAACTACGATATGATTTATGAAATTTTCAGTAGCCCTGACTTCTTTTTCTTTGGTCAAAATGTATTATTTACATCATCATCATGTTTGTTCCTTTGGCTGATTTTTTATAGCGCTGGTTTGTTTTAATTGATTGATACTGATAAATATATTAACTTTTTTAAATAGTAAAATACTCTAACCACCCTTATATTTTGCTTTAATTATATGGGAAAAATATTTCTCGAGTTACTTCAACTGACCCTAAAACTATGTTATTTTGAATTAATTGAATATGCGTTTGTAATTTTAAGTGAATTGATGAAGAGTGTTTCAGTAAAATGTATATGATTAAAAAATAAATAAAATTACAGAAACACCCTTCATTAATTCAAAATGACGTAATTTTAGGGTCAATGGAGATAAACTTATCTCCAGAAATACTTTGCTCATAATTATATATAAGGTGAAGGATTTCTCCCGTCACTGGAGATAGAGTTATCTCCAGCGACCCCAAAACTACGTCGTTTTGATTAATGAAAGGTGTTTCTGTAATTTTGTTTATTTTTTAATCATATATATTTTACCAAAACATAATTTATTAATTTATCTGAAATTACTATCAAATCCTTAATTAATTCAAAACGACGTAGTTTTTGGGTCACTGGAGATAACTCTATCTCCAGTTTCATTAATTCAAAACGACGTAGTTTAGGGTCACTGGAGATAACTCTATCTCTAGTGACTGGAGAAATCCTTCACCGATTTATTAATGTGTTGTTATATAAAAAAAGGGAAAAAGATTTTTCCTGTCACTGGAGATAGAGTAATCTCCAGTAACCCCAAAACTACGTCGTTTTGGATTAATGAAGGGTTTGTTAGTAATTTCAGGTGAATTAATGAAGGGTGTTTTGGTAAAATGTAAATGATTAAAAATAAACAGAATTACAAAAACACCCTTCATTAATTCACCTGAAATTACTAACAAACCCTTCATTAATCCAAAACGACGTAGTTTTGGGGTAACTGGAGATAACTCTATCTCCAGTGATAGGAGAAATCCTTTACCCATAAAAAAATCATTTAGATCTCTGAGTGAATAACAAAATATTGAATTAAATATTTACTAAATATTTTCTACCAACAATCCCTATTATTAATTTACAAAAGGTCATATAACTACATTTCCTACTATGCATATTTCATAATCACCTTGTATTTTATTTTTTTATTTAGATCTCTGAGGGAATAATCATAATATTGAATTAAATATTTTTTACCTACACCATCATTAATTTATCAAATATTGTATAACTATTTTCCTCATTATTCATCTTTCGTAACCGTTTTTTTTTTTTAGTTTTTGAGCCTATCATTTTGCTGATGTGTCAGCGAAGGAAATGCTAACTGCTCTACTTTTATATAGTCAACATGTATTATTTACATCATCAACATGTTTGTTCCTTTGGCTGATTTTGCGTAATTTTCCTTTTTTCTTTAAAAAAAATCCCTAGTTAACAAAGAAATTAATTGGAATCAAATATGTTTTAATTTATTAATACTAATTAATCTATTAGCTTTTTTAAAGAGTAAAAATACTCTAACCACCCTTCTATTTTGCCTTACTTATATATAATATACACTCAAGTTCAATTTCTTAATTCCATTAAGAATATTCTAAAAATATTCTAAGAATATTTTTTTTTTTTTTGGAATTTACATAAAAATAAATCTTATTTACTAATTTACCCTTAATGCTATATCCTAAATTTTAATTGACAACTTATAAATATCATAGACTTTTAAAAATATGAGTAAGTTTTTTAAATGTTTGTAGAAAAAATATCAAAAAAATTTTTTGCTAGAAGAGAGGCATGACCATTAATTAAAATTGGTAAAAAGGGGGATTAACTCCCATACAATCATTAAGCACTAAGATCCTTAAGAAATCAGGACACCTATCAAAGAAAGAAGGAACCAAGAAGCCTTCCTTTGCTAAACTGCCTGGATGATTGATTACTAAGTACTTGAGTTAAATTTAATTTGTATGGCATTATAAATTTTTTTTATTTGTACATATTAAATATTTTAACATATAAAATTAAAAATTATAATGATGACGTTGTTATTGTTGTCCGTGAACAACAGAGTTTTTAACACCCAAATATTTTCTGAAATGCCAACCTTTCCCATTTATAAGTAATAAGATTTTTATTAAAATAATTCTCAACAGATTCACTTATTGATAAAGATCTGAGTACGTTTAGCTTATTAACATCCAACATTTATTAAAAAACTTTGAGCTCGGGAACCTTCGATCCAACACATGCGTTCTGCTTCCATTTTAAGTTGAGGAGAAAGCTAAAAATTATAATGTCTTTCAAGTCGATCTGTATTTTATTTTTGGAGGGTAATCGGCAATCAGGAAAAAAAAAATGATATATATTAATAATAGATACATATCTATAAAAGAAGAAGAGTAAAAAAATATTATTGATATAGTCACCGAATTGTGGAAATGAAAAAGAGTAAGGGATTGCGTGTTTTGGCTCATCCATAAGCAAAAGAGCCGTTGGGGCTCTCCATGATAGAAAAATTAGGGTTGAGTGTGAATATGCTCAGGCGTATATTGCCCAGCGAGTCATTCGTATATATATAGATAGCAATACAACATTCTGGAAGAACAATACCGTTAGCAAATCCTAACAGACCCTATGATACATTGACACGTATACAAAGAATATGCTGGACGGAAATGCAACATCCACATTTGTGCAGCTAGGGACCACTGAATGCAGGACCACCACAACGCAGTGATCATCAACAGATTAATTATAATTACGTTCTTCTAATACATAGCAGGTCTGCCCCCAGCATGGTCATCTTTCACCAAAATAGGTACCTCTTCCTCTCTTCCTCTTGCCTGGGATCCCTCCAAGCTGAGCATCGAGAAGGGTAATATTGGCAAGGTTTAACATTTTTTTAGCAGGTTATCCTTCTCTCTTTAGATACCTGCATATATATCCATCGTGTTCAGCATGTTCAACAAGCACACACATTGTTTATTTCCTCTTCTGTGAGAGCTTATTTTCTTCTTCTTCTTCTTCTTCTTTTACTTCTTCTTCTTCTGTGAGAGCTTATCTCCTGCTAAACCCAGAAACTTCCATGGCTGACGAGCATCAACAAGCACAACAAGTGGCACAAGAGGATGTAGAAGATGCACAACAAGTGGCACAAGAGGCTGTAGAAGATATACGATATCGTAGAGGCAGAGATAGGCCGAGCGACGTCCGCAGCATCATGCTTACCCTGGCGGTGCTGTTAGCATCGGTCACTTATCTGGCGGCCTCCAACCCCCCTGGGGGTATATGGTCGGCAGACGGTCCCGACATAGTTGCTGGCGTCTCTATCCTAGGCACAAAACATTCGGATGTGTATTACTGCTTCGTGGTTGGAAATACAGCAGTGTTTTTCTTTTCTTTGGCGACTATATTTGACCTCACCTACAAATTCACTCGCATGTTGGAGCTGAGGATCGCCCTCGGAACCTTAATTCTCACCTATTGTTGTTGTGTTTTTACCGTTTTACCCGGTGGATTCCCTACTTGGTTGCCGCTTTTTATTTGCGGGGTGGGCGCAGCCATAGTTGCAGCTGTTCTAATGTTGAGGGTAAAATGTTGCCCTAACCGCTGAACAACAACATGCTGTCGACGTTAAATTTGAGCTTTAATTTTCCGTTTTCATTTAATTTTATATCTATTTCTTGGTAGTGTAATGTGATCGTTTATGGAGGAGTTCCATTTATGAATCACATTCTAATCTCATTAGTTTGCAGCACTTATATTTATGATATCACTGTTTTAATCAAAGTTTGGTTTGTAATTTGAACATGGAACTTTTCTGCTACCATCCGTAGTTGTTCTGTAAATTATCATTTGGAATGTGCTTGGGCATTGAATTATTTGTGGAAAAACAAGCTATTATAACTCAGCTATACTGATGGAGAGCAAACTAGTCTGGTATTTCAAGAAGTTTATCGGTTTGTGCAAGTTTTGATCTCTGTTTTGAGAATTGATGATTGCTTAAAGAGATTTGAATCATAGTTTCTCAATTGACTCATCTGCAGCAAATGCAAGGGCTCCTTTGTGGGAGAAGCCCTATTATGCTCTGATGATGTTTATTTTGCTGGTAGCTGTAACTGAGAATGAATGATCTTAAGCTCTCGAGTTCAGTGAAACATGAAAATGTTTCGTAATGTTTGGTGCGGACGAAATTCTTGGATATGTCACTGGTTTTGGCTCAAATTCATTTGTGACTGAGTCAAAAAAGTTTAGCTAACTTTTTCATGTATTTGAATAACCTAATTATCAACCAGCTTGTATGTATGAGGTGAAATGGAGTTTGACCAATTGTTTTGGGCTTTGTTTGCAGAAAACTACAAATTAATTGTTTCTTATCTATGAAACTTTTAATAACGGACCCTTTCCCCATTTTTCTAATTTTATTGGATTGTAGCTTAATTTCAATAATTTATCACAATCCGATTCAGTTGTTATACTTTATGGTTAGATTTAATTTTTTAAAAAAAATATAGTTTTTTTAAACATTGTAAGGAAAAATAAGTTAGATTGAGTAAAATTAAAAGAGTAAGTCAAACCTCAAAAGTTGACTTGTAGTCGATTTAAATTTGCAGATTTTTTTTTTCTTTTTCAGATTCAACTTTCCTTAACATTTTTGTTTTGGAAAAATTGCATTTAGATCTCCATAAGAGAAAGTACGTTAAAATGATCTATTAAAATCACAAAATTTCATTTGAGTCAGATGGGACTTTCTTACAATAATTTCAAGGGTTAAGGAGCGATTTTACCAACAAACTATTGGTTGAAGAGCGTCCAGCACAATTAACTATTAAGTGGATCAAAAATACTAACAAACTTAAAAATGAGCGTTTAGCACAACGCCGTTAGTAAAAAGTTAACCTCCGTTATCTAAGGTGCAAATGGGCCAACTAACTTTTATTTCAGGAGCGCCCAGCACAAAATTCTAGATTTTACTAAATTAAATAATTTTTCTCTCAATGTCATTATTCAAAACTACTTGTTTAGATATCTATAGATAAAAATTACTCATTCTTTAATTTTGTCAAAATTATAATTTACTAAAATAAACAAAAGTTTTTATTAAGAATTTTTTTTTGATACCATTAAGAATATAATTATTTGATTTAAATAAACTTCAAGGTGTTTTACAGTTTATTATATATGTTAACCCAAAAAATGTTATATGATTTATTTTTATTTTAGAAGAAATTTATGTGAGTTAAAAAATTCATTTAATGTTAATAAAATTTAAAAAATCTAAAAAATCTATTATATCTTGAAAGAAATGAAATGAGTTTTATTTTTATTTTTATATAAAAAAAAAAGCTTAATGAATATCAACATTGATACTTAATAATATAAATATGGTAACTTGATGATATATTTGTTAATTAAATGATCTAATGATTATATGAATATAAGACTTGCTAAAAAAAAAAGATAACTTAAGAGGCTTGAGGAAGGACAACTTAATAGTAAATTAAGGAGTAATTTGGCCTACGAAAGTCCTATATCCATATAAGCGATAGGTCATTTAATTAACAAATATATCGTCAAGTTGCCGAATTTATATTATTAAGTATCAACATTAATATCTATTAAGTTTTTTTTTATAAAAGTAAAAATGACACTCATTTCATTTCTTTCAGGATATAATAGATTTTTTAAATTTTATCAACATTAAATGAATTTTTTAACTCACATAAATTTCACTTCTGTGCGCTTGTGAGTTTTTGTTGCCAAACAAATATAGATGCCATTATTAGAAAGCAAAAAGATTGAGTCATTTAGTTATCTCTTACATTGACTAACTACTGTATTTAATGTAGATTAGTCCAAGTTGAATTATAGATCAAGAAAGAGATAAGAGATTACAAAAGGAAGAAACAAGAAGAAGAAGAGATATTGAAGAATGTAGAACTTGCAGAGAATGATGAGCCTAAGCTAAATGGTGAAGAATGATCAAGATAGGAGATGGAAAATGGAAGAACTTGCTGAATGGAATGAAGATATCATTATCCAAGTTCTAAAATTGATCCTAGAAGTTTCCATGATCAAATGGAAGTTGGATTGGTTCAAATCAGAGTTAAAAACAAGGAAATATAAGGTTCAGAATGATCCAACTCGAGTTATGGAGTCCAACTCGAGTTAGAGTGCTTCGCTGCAGTGTTTCTGGGTTTCTGGATTGGTTTAACTCGAGTTACAGGAAGTAACTCAAGTTACAAAAGTGTTTTCAGCATTTCTGGACAAGCGTAACTCGAGTTACTACTTAATAACTCGAGTTAAGGTGCATTTCAGCCACTCTGTTCACCTCTGTTTCGTGTTTCAGCTGGCGACCTCTGGTATTTCGATGATCAAACCAGGAATCGGATTGAGACGAAACCAAAGGCATATGAAAGTAGACTCCCAATGCGTTATTTTGACAAAGTTTCAAGCCCAAAAGAGTTCAAATCAAGGAGTTATGAATTTCACAAGTTGGCATATCAGTTCACGCCACAGTTCAGACATAGCTTTGGTATTTTGAGTGTAACTCACAAACCACACATCCAAATGAGCTCAAATAGCGGCATTTGAAAGAAGACATAAAGAGCTTTCTGGGGATAGGTTATTTGCTATATTTTGACTTATATTCAAGGAGATATGGCCTTCCAAAATTACAGTAAGTTCAAGATGGTTAAAAACGCTCAACATACAATGAGATTTTGAATGAGTTGTTAACTGAATTTGGATAACTCAAGTTAGGATTGGAAACTCGAATCAATGTCAATCAGAAAGGTAGAAGAGAAGAGAGAATATTGAGAAGAGATTCCAACTCGAGTCAAATCCACCAACTCGAGTTACTCAAGAAGACAGAAAGCAATTAATCACTTTGGCAACTCGAGTTAGTTAAGGATAACTCGAGTTACAATGCAGACAGAAAGCTTCTGGCATTTAAAACAACTCGAGTTAAATGGAATAACTTGAGTTACTCTTCCTGCTTCAGAAAAATCACCGGGTTCGAAAATCCAAAATCATTGTTTGTGATTAATCCTTATAATCACTCATTACTATTCCTAACTATGTTTGATCAGTTTGATAATGAGTTTCAGATGATTATATGAAGGATTAACATCAGATTATCAAAAAGCAGATGATGATGTTAGCAGCTTCAACGGTAATATTTCGATAAGCTAAAGTGCACCGAGAAACAAAGCCAACATGAAGAAGGATAGCCCATACCGTCAAAAGCATCAAATCAATATTTTAAGCTATTCTCCATCCTGGACCACGTGAGTAGCAACTGAACATAATCTCAACCAGGGGGACACTCGAACGTGGCTTAGCAGAAAGCAGAAAGCACGAATGTCTAAACATTCTCCACAAACATTTAATGGCGGACAAATGAAAGAGTAAGCACAGACGCTCCAGCAACCATTGCCAACGGTCAAATACACGCAACGGACAAATGCTTCAAACAACATCAATACTGATTATCTATAAATAGAGAAGTATTCAAAGATAGCGGCGGAAGCAGAGACACAAGCTTACACTTCAATATGGCAATACTCTGATATTCATTTACTCTCTGTTTCTCAATGTTCATATAGTTTACCATAGAGAGTGAAATGATAAATCATGTACCTCAGTGTTTATATATTTACTTCTGAAAGAGAAGATTTGTTTGTAAACATTTTATCTGAGAGTTACTCAAGATTGGGTGATCTTGAGTGGGAAACACATTGTGTTGATTACAACTTGTAAGGGGAGTGAATCCTAGGGAGAGGATTACTTCGAGTACAGAGTGTGTGATCAAGCGGTGTATCCTTACGGTGTGTAAGGGGGAGTATCTCGATAAGAGATTTGTAAAAGGCTGCACAAGTGCCCGGCTAAACTTGTGGGATTGTAGCGGTTCTCAAGTATCCGATTAAAGCTTGAGAGAAATATTGGATTGAAATCTCAGGAGGTGCCTGGGGACTGGACGTAGGTCATCGTGGATTGGGCCGAACCAGGATAAATCACAGTTTGCATATTCTCTTCCCTAAACTCTTATATTTCCAGCAAATATTATTTTATCATTTATTTGAATATTCAACTGTTGATTTATGAATAGTTATTTTCATACTCATTACCTTCATTAAGAGTTGAAAAGAATTTTTAAAGTTTCTAAATTTTTATCTGACACCCAATTCACCCCCCCTCTTGGGTGATAGCCAGGTCTAACATTTGGTATCAGAGCCTGGTTCTTGTTTAAAGGACTTAACCGTCTCAAGAGTTATAATGGCTAATTTTGGGTGTTATTTGCTTTCTGAAGGTTTCGATTATACAGTTCCACCATTTTTAAAAGATATTGATTTTTGGTTTTGGAAAGCTAGAATGACTAGTTTTATCAAAGCAGCAGATTTTGATATGTGGAAAGTTTTTATAAATGATTTTGATTTCAAACCAAGAAAGGATTGGACATATATAGAAAAGAAAATGTTTTCACTAAACATTAGAGCAATGAAAATTTTGTATAGTGCTTTAACCGAAAATGATTTTGTAAAAATCAAATGTTGCTCTAATGCTAAAGATATCTGGGATACTCTTGATTCTATTTATACTTCTAATAATTGTGTTGAAGTTGAAAGTGTTGATAGTTCATCAGAGATTTCTAACTGCACATCTATGAGTGATGAACAAATGGAAGAAGGTGAAATTAGAGAATATTTTCATGATCCAGTCAACAAAAAAGAACAACAGAAAGAGGACTCCCAAGAAGAGCTCATTGACAATTGTGATCACTCATTTTCTAAAGCTCAAGATGCATATGAGGTAAACAATTCCAATTCTTCTTGTGTAGTTAAGAAAAATGATTTTAACCATTTGCATAAAATTATTTTTCAACCAATTACTGATTCTATTTTGAAGAACAAAAATGTTTTCAATCTTGCTGAAAAGTCATGTGGGAAGAATGAATGTTCAAATGAATATTATTTGAAGTTTTACTCTCATAACCAGTACAATACTTGCAAAAATGTTCATAATAAGCACCATTCTATTATTTGCAATTATTGTAGAAAATCTGGTCATATTTCTCATACATGTTATATTAGAAGAAATTATAATGTGAGAAATAGATTTGTTTGGGTTCCTAAAGGACAAGTAAAGTCCAATACTAACGGTCAAGGACCCAAATATAAGTGGGTACCAAAATGTCCATCTAGTGCCTTATGTGTGCAGGATAATTTAAAAGTCAATGGACATAAGGGTACTGACGAGACGAAGAACAATCCAAGAGTTTCTCATGAGCGTAAAAGGAAACTTACTTCAAACAGGAGAACTCTCAGAGCACCCATTGCTAGAACTACAAGGTCAAACCATGAAAAGCAATGGATACATACAAGAAGAGTATCTTCTACCTCAAGAATAAATTATCATAGAGTATCCTTCAACTACCTTAAGGAAAATAAGAAGAGGAGAATCTCTAAAATGCCAAATAGAAGACCATTGAAGTACATATCTTCTGAAAGAGCTTTGTCGATACCCATAGGAAGACACATGAAGAATCAATATGACAGAAAAAGACAGTGGGTAAGCAAAGTCAATTCTCCTAGTACCTAAGGCAAAGGTATACAACGATAAAACCTCCTACTCTGTTATCTGAAATATATTTGTTGAGGTTTTATATTTTGTAACCTTAGAAATGAGCCTTCCAAATTTTTTTTAAAAAAAGTGGGTTTTGACATCCTAATTTATTTTTTTTTAAAGTGATTGCAATATTCAATAATTTAACTCTTTATGCATACATAATGATTTGAAAAATGAAATATTTCTTTTATGCATAAAATCATGTTTAATTCATTGTGCTCAATTATCTTGATTTGATTATACTCTTGGAGCATGTGATTTTTTTTTTTTCAAGCTAATAATTATTGGATCCAAGCAAGGTTGGATACCAAGAAAGAAAAAGTCTTATATGATTTTGTAGGATGAGAAAAAGCTTCTCAAGCAAGCAACTGCATAGAGAAATGATCCAACTCTTGAGAAAGCTCAACAAACTATGCTTGATGTTGATGGTGAACGTTGGAAAAGGAGTTACTCACATCAATCCATATCAACTAAGCAAGCTTCTATGAGGATAACATAAATTACGGTGATATCTAATTCTTTCCTCATACTATGTTTATATGAAATTCATTGTTGGTTGTCTTTGGTTAAGTTTAAAGATTTAGAAACTTATTCAATTTCAATAAGCAATTTTATTGTCAAACTCCAGTTTATATTTGAAACCTTAGGTTTACATTTTGAGGACTAAAACTGATTTTCAACATAAATAGTTCCAAACTCGAGTTTGGTCACTAATAGACTCGAATTTGACACTGTTCAAAAATGATTTTCAAATTGGTTTCAAACTGGCTTCACCCAACAAAGCTCTAAACTTGAGTTTAGATATGGAAACTCGACTTTGACACTTGAGCAAAATTTTCAAAACTCCAGTTTTCAACACTCAGTTTAAAAATCAGATTTTCTGAATTTTTGAAATCTTCTTGTTTGATCTTAATACTTCTCATCATCATTCACTCATATTTCTAACTATGTTTAATCAATTTGTTAGTAAATTTTTGATGATCAAACAAATGAATTTGTGCATAACTTTGTTGATTTCATATTTTTTGAAATGCACAAATATAAAATCTATTTGGATTTCAACTCACATTGTTTTGAGAAAGTACATACAAATGTTTTGAAACATATTCATACATTGATTGCATTCAAATGATGTTTCAAATTGGAAGTTAATATTGTTATTGAATGTTAGATATGCTTCAAATCTTTCTAGTAGAGTTTTCCCTATCATTCACATATTGATCCTTAATATTCAATACGATGCTTGAACTCCTCATTCTTTATTTACAATCAAGTTAGATCTTATATCTAACAAGTTGATCATCTTTATGAGTTTAAAGCTTATTCAATTTGTGAAAATCTTATAAATTCTTATTGGCCAAGTTATTCCAAGTATTATGAATGTTCATTAATGTATTAAATGTTAGTGCATTAACCATTATATGGAATAACTTACTAGGATAATATTTTGAAACTCTAGTCATTTGGACTAATGAGTATGTGCTTCATCATCTAGGAATTCTAGTACTTATTCTGTTACTCAAATACATCAACATTTGTCTTCATCCATATTTTGAGTATACATCTAGATTCATATTATTGCCTTGAATGTTCTTATATTTCTAGATTCAATTCAAAGAGGCAAGATTATCTCCTGGTCAATAGCAAAGTCTTTGTGCCTGTATATTTCTATCATACTCAGCTCTTTTTGGCAAATTCATTTTTCTTATGACTTTTGCTTTTGGGAAACTCTTCAACATGTTAACTTCAATGTTTGACATGTTCTCCAAAAATTGAAGCACTCTGACATGTTCTTTAACAAGCTGACTTCCATCATATTTAGTGTGTGCATTGATTTTAAACATATTTCAAAAATAAATTTTTCATATATTAAAATCTCAATTTCATAATGCATTATCATGTTTTAAAAGAACATTTGAGATTTGAAATAATTTGCATATTTCATTTTCATTCTTGAAAATATTAATCTCATTCATATAAATGCATATCATTATGAATAAGATTTTTTTTAAAAAAAATCTACATGCATTCTTATCAATGACATCTTTTCTACATAAATCATATTTCTAAGTTGTCATTGAAAAATAGCATTCTTGGTATCATTTAGCTATTACCCTACTTGATTCATTGTTTAAACTTATTTGATTGGGTAAAATTACGTTCTTAATCTTTGATTAACTTATTATACTTTTTGCTCAAACATCATATGATTTAATTCTATAAGAGCATAAAATTGTCATGCCTAATCATTTGTGGACCCAAGAAACATCGGGTACCAAAGAACATATTTTTGTTTTGTAGGCTCCTCTGTCCTTGCATTGGTAAACAGGGACAAAAAGAGGAAGAAAAGCTTGTAAGGTTCTCTCGTGTGAACTACAAGTGATGGCTACGGAATCATGGACATCACATAGAAACTCATCCTTATGCATCAAATCTGGGAGATCTACAGTATTGATCACATCATTAGATAGTGGCTAGCCAGTGATGCATCAATGGATAATAGAGGATTATGACTCAAGTAATTACAATATTACTTGAGTGAGGTATAGTATTTTGAAATAATATTCATATATCATAATCATCTCTCTGTTTTTCGTATCATTTTTCAGGCTAACTTGATTTTATTCATTCAAATTTTATCACATGAAGTTTAGTCTGAGAACATTCATTTTCAAAATGATCCTTATGTTTTAACCACTTTTATCATCTTAAAAAGCATAAGTAATTTCTTTATACTAATTTCAATGATTTTGAAAGTTCTTAATTCTAAGATACCATGTTGTGAGCAAGATATTTTCAACCCTCATAACATTTGGTGTCACACTATTATTTGTTATTATTAAAGAGAACTTCATATTTTTAGACATGCATTCATTAAGGGGGAGCTTCACATTCATATGTGTTTTATACTCTATAAGTTCTTCTCCTTTATTTGAAGAAAAATCCTTTTAAGCATACTTATATACAATTATTATTTGTTATTAGTTTTGATGATGAGTTAATATTATATTTTCCTTTCATTATTATTTGAAAATATGTTTTCGAGAGGAACACTTTGATATCTGGTTGCACTAACAAATCTCTTCAGGAAAGAATATTTTTAATTTGTAGCAAGAGATTTGGTTATGTGTTACAACTTTCCTTAATACACTACAAGGAGAAATTATTAAATTAAGGAAAGATGCTTTGGGGATTAATTATTGAAGATGAGATATGCTTTACAGAAGAGATCTATGAAGGCAAAGGATGGAAGCTAAAGTACTGATCAAATTTATTCAAATGAGAAACAACTCAAGAAGCCAGTACTTTCATCTTATTCGCATCATACAAGATATTCATGATCATTCGATTGAGCCTCTTCAAAGAACTTCATACAACAAGAAAGAAGCCTATCACTACTTCATCTCAGGGCATGGCGACTCAACCAAATTTCTTACAGCAAGCATATGGACTTCATCGATCATTCAACAATTTGCAGAATCTACATGAGCATTTCTAATCTCTATCTTTTTATATTCAGTAGACATTCTGCACATGTTTGATATGAATTTGTTTTTTTTAACCATGAAAATTTAAGTTTCTTGAAAAACCTCTCCAAATTTTTTTTTAAACATACTTTCATGAAAAATCTTTTCTACTTGCATCAAATATTTTCAAAAGGGGGAGAGAAATGACAATTATTTCTAACTTGTTTTCCATATTTATCTCTCCACTAGTATATCTTCTTTACTTCAACTTTTTGCTAATGACAAATAAGGGGGAGAGAGTGGCAAGAAAAATATGCTTCATTTAATATATCTTCATATTTATACATATTTTTCTTAATATATTTGCCATCATCAAAAAGGGGGAGAATGTTGGTTATGATTAGTTTTGATGATGTCTTACATTGATGCCATTATCTAGAGCAAAAAGTTTTGTCATATACATTGACTAACTACCTTATTTAATATAGATTAGTTCAAGTTGAATCATGAAGAATAATCCAGAAGAAGAGAAGAGACTAAAGAAGGAATCATGAAGAATAATCCAGAAGAAGAGAAGAGACTAAAGAAGGAAGAACTTGCACAGTATAATGAGAATATCAACACTCAAGTTTTTGTGATATTGGAAGTCTCCATGATCAAGCGGAAGTTGGAGTAGCTTAATTCGGAGTCAGCAAACATCAGTGTGAATAGTAGCGTATCGTGAATAGTACCACGTATACATGAATAGTGCCAATACTGGAAAGTCTACATGATCAAACAGAAGTTCGAAAGGCTTAATTCAGTGCCAAATTAAGCTATTTGGAGCATCATCATGAATAGCAATTTCTTAGCTACAAAACCGCATATATGAATAGTGCTATACGGATCATATACGTTTGCTGCAATGACTTGTTTGCCTCCAGGCTAGTTGCCTCGAGTCAAGAAAATAATTGCTTCAAGTCATTTACATTTATTTCTCCAAATTCATTCAGAATGGCAAAATCGTAATTCTGTAGAACTTCAGCTTCAATGGCAAAATCGTAATTTTGCTGACTTTCCAATATGGCTGCATCGACTCCAGGAACTGTTTCATGCTCTGTTTGCCTCTGGTCTGCGTTTTTCATGGGCGACATTCAATGTTTCGATGATATCTCACAAACTAGACGTTGGATTGAGGTGAAACCAATTTTGGATGAAAGTAGACTCCCAATGCGTCATTTGGAGACCAGATTCAAGTCCAAAGGAGTTCAGATGAAAGAGAAACAAATTGTGGAAGTTGGCAGTGCAATTCACGCCACACAGCAAGGCGAGCTTCAGTATTTTGGGTGTATCTCACAAAATACATATCCAATTGAGCTGAAACCAGTGGCATATGAAACTAGACTCAAAATTCGTCACACCACAATTTGACCCACTCAAAACGGAGCTCAGACCAGGGAGATATGGCCTTCGAAAGTTGATACATGTGATTCTGGAATCAACTCAGAATAGCCTCGGTTTTCTGTCTATATCTCACATTATACAGAACCAAATGAAGTGAAACCAATTCCATATGATTCTATACTCAACAAGTGTTTCACAGAATTTGGAAGCAACTAAAAAGAGCTTGAAACCAAGGAGATATGAATTTTGAAATTTCTGGGTTGCTGGAACTCTGTTTTCTGGGCAGACAGTGTTCATCGGATTATAGCAGTCAAAATACAAAGTATTTTGAGCTGCTTCTTTCTTCATTGGAAACAAGACATCAAGAGCTTTCCAGGGATATATCATTTGCTAATTTTAGAGCTATACACGAAGAGATATGGCTTCTGGAATTCAAGCTATGTGCTGGATCAACTATCACGAAAGTACTGTTCATCGTCTTCAAAAATCAACGCGTCCGGAAATACAGTTGCTCATGGAAAATGTCCATATGAACACCAAAATGACTTATACTACTTCTTAACATTATTTATATCATTTGTGTATAAGTTTGAAGTGATTAGAACAAAGATTGAATTCAAAACCGATTGAAGCAAAAATTCAATGGTTATTTGATGGAGAAAGCTACGGAGGTATTTGCTGGAGCAAGAAAGCCACGGTTATTTGATGAAGACAGAGTTGAAGGAATTCAGTGAAGCATATAATGGGATGAGAAAGACGAAGCAATGGCTATTTCTCAAATGGACCGAAACTTACAACGGTAATATCTCAACGGATCCGATATTCGAATGAAGGAATGTCCAACGGTCAAATAGCTCACAACGGCTCACAACTCCAACGGACATATACCCACTCTCAACAATCATATTCTAAAAACAGAAGATGGAGCTCAATGAGGAAAAGCCGTACGCAAGCTTCAACGGAAACAATTTTCAAATAGTGCCGTTACTATTCACAACGGTCAATATTTCTCCAACGGCTCATTCTACATGCTTATATAAGGAGAAGGATTCAAAATGGAAAAACACATGAGCTTACACCTTCAAAATGCCTTCTGATGTTTATCTCATATTCTCTCTATTTTCTTAGTGATCATATAATTTATCAAGAGAGTGAGATTATTTGTATTGTACTTCAGTGTTCATCTTATCACTTCTTAAAGAGAAGATTTATTTGTAAACATTTTATCTGAGAGTTACTCAAGATTGGGTGATTTTGAGTGGGAAACACATTGTGTTGATTACAACTTGTAAGGGGAGTGAATCCTAGGGAGAGGATTACTTCGAGTACAGAGTGTGTGATCAAGCGGTGTATCCTTACGTGTGTAAGGGGGAGTATCTCGGTAAGAGATTTGTAAAAGGCTGCACAAGTGCCCGGCTAAACTTGTGGGATTGTAGCGGTTCTCAAGTACCCAATTAAAGCTTGAGGGAGATAGTGGATTGAAATCTCAGGAGGTGCCTGGGGACTGGATGTAGGTCATCGTGGATTGGGCCGAACCAGGATAAATCACAGTTTGCATATTCTCTTCCCTAAACTCTTATATTTCCAGCAAATATTATTTTATCATTTATTTGAATATTCAACTGTTGATTTATGAATAGTTATTTTCATACTCATTACCTTCATTAAGAGTTGAAAAGAATTTTTAAAGTTTCTAAATTTTTATCTGACACCCAATTCACCCCCCCTCTTGGGTGATAGCCAGGTCTAACACATGGACCCTCCTGAAATGCATACTCTCGATCTTCTTTGTTGGAGAAAGAAACAATGAAGTATCCATTACTGAGCGGGATAAGCTTCAATGGGTCTTTTGGTCGCCACATTCGATTCACACGATCCCGAATGACGTATGTGGGGAAATTAGCACCTAGAACTTTGATAATGAGGGAGTTCATCCATGGCAGACACCATGCCGTGTACTCCTCAGCAGTGAAGTTCAATTTCCCAGGTTGACCCTCCAGCCTACTCGTCTCCATGTTATCTTCATCCTCCGATTCCTCCAAAGTACGCTGGAAGTCCTTCTCATTCATCTTGTGAAAGTAATCCTTCCACCCTCGCACAATATCATCTTCCTCATTGTGTTTCATCAGAAATCCAGTGAATCCAGGCGATAAGAGTTTATCTCTGTAGGATAGCTTGGATGCTTTGCTTCCCAGGTTGGGTGTGGACCCGTCCGAGTCGCTAACTCCACTTCTTTTTCCCTCAACCTTCTTTCCGAATGTGAAATCTTTTTTCCCGTCAACCTGTGCACTCTGCGTACAGTTCTTACCGCCGTCTGCATCTCCATCTCCTCCTCCCAACCCCTCTTTTCCGCCACTCGCCGTTCTTTTTTCCCGTTCACGAGCGCTCATGGCACTCTCCTCCTAACACCCTCTTTTTCTGGGTTCCAAAAGGATCCCTTCAATGAAACAATATTGTTCAAAAACAAATACTTCAAACTGAACTTTAATTCAGCTGAAAACATTCTTGTTCAAAATTTCAATTTAGAAAATTCTCAAATACAACAGGTGCATTGGAAAATTCAAAATTAAATTTTTCAAACAAACGCAGGAACCAGACAACTATTACTGTAGGTCTTCACTTCTAAATACACTTCAGGTTCTATTTTTAGCTACTTGAGCAATTCATAGAACATACCATTCATTCACAACACGAATGTTTTTCACTTTCCTAATTAGGTATTCATCGATATATTAGGAAATTATCAGTTACTAACATTTCTACGAGTACTTGTCCAAATTATGGAATCATAACTCAACAACTGAGATTTTTAACAAACTCACAACCATTCATTCTAAGGAGACTTTTTAAATCAAATTCCAACACTATGCTAGATCAACATCTAGCAACCGCAAAATATCTTGTACACATTGGTACCAGATTCTAGTGCCTTAATTCATTTAAATCAATCGGTACCACATTCTAATACCTTTGTTCATTCGGGACAATTCAATGCCTAAAGAATTAGTTCCATTACCAAATTTCATTCTCAAGCCTCAATTTAGTTGGTAACATGCTTTAGTTGTCTCTCCAACATTCAGGTTTATCAACCTAATTCTAAAAATTCGACCATATTCCATAAACCTGCTAACATTTCCAAGATTCATATCTTACAACATTCAGGCACTATCCTCAAACATTCAAATAAAATTCAGCAATTTCTACGAGGTTCTACTTCTACCTCCTTTCTCAATATCACCAAAACATGTTTTAAATATCATTCTTATACCTCAGAGGTAATAACCATTCATACACAAAACATTGTTGACAATGCAGCACTAATCACAAGGTTCACAAGATTTACTTTATCACACTCTAACCTAAACATTGTTTCGGCTCAGAACAAATTCAAACTTATCTTTAATCATACCGCATTCGTTCTTATATTTTCTTAACATTTGAAGAATTCACCATTTTTCATACTTCAAGATATTCAGATCTTACACCGAGATATTTCAAATTCCCAATACTTCCAGAGAGTCTCCTTTCTCGAGATGGCTTTAACTGATCAGACTTCCATTTTCAAATGCAAGTCTGACATCTCGAACCAACTACACGCTCCAAGACAAATTTCTAGGAGACACAATCTTGAAATAATCTTCATGCAACGCGTATTCGTCAAACTAAATTTCTTGAAGATACAACCGGCAATAAATGCTACACTGTCTTCTGTTTGGACCGAAAGTCTATAAGACTTCGACCTATAGAGGTGGCTAGTGCGTGTCAGATTGTATTAGGGTGCGGTGCCATAAAATTTCCACATGATAACAAAGTCTGCACTATTCTGAGCCAACGACAGATGAGAATCCAATGCTGCTTAACAAAATATAGTCGTTACTAGCCCAGCTATAAATCGAGTAAAGAAAGAGTAAATGTTTCATGTTCTCTCAAACTTCACAAAACTTCCGCATATTCATTTCCTCTCAGATCGTAACCTTCACTATAACCTTCCACACTATCCTTAAGCATGGCCAGTTCAAGTAACTCTATTCCAGTCTTCGATTCATTCAACCCTTTCTTTCTTGAAGCTTTACTTCATGACTATCAAACTAACATGTTGTCTGACTTGTCAAACAATGCATCATACCCTTATTCTTCTTTACTTCCCCAAAATCCCGTAAGTATGAACGTTCATTCATCTGCCTCAATGATTAACGTTCCTACTCCTCCTCCAAGGATACAAGATTCTATTTTTACCACTACTAACAGAAAGGAATCTGAAGCAGGTCCATCAAGGCAACCTGTCCAAAGATGTCGTAATGTGGCAGAGCTTATGGAGTCTACGGTACCTTCTCAACCAAGGAATCCTGCTTCTACCTTGACTGAGACTACTAATCCATTTTCATGTGGTTGCTGCCATGTTCTACGAGAGATCATTCATACCAATGGACTTCAATACCATAAACTTGAAGTTCATGGGAGGATTGGTATGATATGCCACGCTGTCTTTCACCAGGACGTACAAGGAGGTTCTTCCAGTCCTCAAGTATTTGACTTTGGTAAGAAAAATTTAGATGATGTCAAACATTTTCTAGAAAATTATTGTTTGAATCAAAAATCTTTAGGGTATGTCCTGGTGTCAGATCCCCTATCAGCCTACTATGAGGCCCTCTGTGTTGGTTTGGAATGGACTAAAAATCAAAATGAACTCCCTAATAGTTCATTTCCAACCAATACAGAAAATATATCCAATAAAGGAAAAGAGCTCGTAGTTGTAAATAATAATCCTTCAGTCCCTATACCTAGTGATTCATACCGTTCAAGAGCTGAACAAAATATTAGAGGTGCATCAATGTCAATAAATGATCTTAGAGACTTATTCCACTTACCTCAACAAGAAGCGGCTAAACAAGTTCGTCTATGCAAAAATGTCTTAATGAAAATATGCCATAGGGAAGGAATAAGGCATTGGCCTTATGTAAAAATTCGAAGCACTATGAGGCAAATAGCTAGATTGAGAAAAACAATGTCTTCTGATGGTCCTCTCTCAAATGCAGCCGCTCAGGAAGAAATTAATAGACTTAAACTTGAGATGGTCAACGCTTGTGGTGGGATTGTACCAACTGTTGCTCTTGATGCTTGAATTCATCTTGTCTTTTCTTCTTAGCATTCTAATTTCTGCTTGTACTTTTATACTAAGATTCACGGGAATTTTCAAGTTTGAATATTTTTCTCACCCATTTTCAATTAATCACATAAGTTCAAGCTCCAGCAGATCAATCTAACCTATTGTCAGAACTTATGTCCTAACCGGACTTCAAAATTCTGAGTTGATAATTCTATCATAAAAATTAATATTCTAATTCCAACTTGTCACTCAGAATTATCTAACTTTCAATACAGATACTTTTCATATCATCAGAGTATTCTAGCCAAATGCCAGAACTTCCGCTCATATATTATTATTTTTAAACTGGGAACACTTCACAAATGCTCCATTTCATTTTCTATAATTCAACCTCTTCCTTTGTACTAGCATGCCAACTAATGATCCAGGAAAAATTCTATTTTCTGGGTTTGTCTATCACTCCAATTCTCTTAATCCTGGTACCAATCAGGATTATCCAAGTATCATCATTGATCATAAATCAAAGGATTTCAAATTCTTACAATACTACTCAGAGTTTACCTTCTTGAAAATCTTCTCGCCTAAGCAAGCTTAACCTCAAAGTTTCAATAAAATCTGGGGATCTAAATCATATTTTGACACAACATTAAGAGCCCTATAGTTAGCAACAGAATCCATTTTCCGTGCTATTTCATTTGTTTATGTAATCCAATATCAGTATACTCTTCCAAAAATGCCAGAACCTTTGCTCTGATACCATTAAATGTAACACCCCTTGATATATCAATTGTTATCAGAGTTGTAGCGCATAGCCTAATGAGCATAGTCATTCTAGCATAGTAATACTGATATTAAATTCTGATTACATAACAAAATCCACATAGGGCTATACAAATAAATTTCTAGTCTCTAAAATAGGCTAATAAAAATAACCTATAGCATTTCTCGGTTCGTCCCAGCATCACTATTCAACAGTGAGTACCGCCTTGCCTTGTGAGCCACGTTCTCTAAACTGAACAATCCACAGGTAGCAACAATTACTGGGACCCCGAAGGTTCCCAGAGTAACATGTTAATCTTACATTCTAAGCATAGATCAGTATATGACAGATAACCATCACATATACATTCAGCACATACAGCACAAACAATTCATACAGTACATATTTATACATATTGAATGGTACATACAATCATATAAAGACATACAAAGAATGCAAGATTAGAGTTACTACCTGATAGCCTTTCCAAATCCTGATCCGGTTCTCTATCCTCTGGTCATCTCAGATAAATACCGAATCCTATAATTAAATATTCATGGTTGGCAAGTTACTACTTGTCCAAATTCTCTATTTCTCTTATTTCCAAATAAACTCCATAATCTGGCAGAATTTCCAATTAACTTTGAAAATTCATATTTAATTGCACAAAACTCCAATTAAGGTGATTCCAAAAGTCACGTGTTCCTTATTAAATCTATTTTCAGAGGAAAAATAGATTCAACTTCAAATATACGCACACTGTTCCCAGAATTTCCGTTCATCTCAACTGTTCCAGAAAAACGTCCAGGTTTAACACTTAACTTGAAAAATCCATATCTGGAGTTCTAGGTGTCCAAATCAGGTGTTTCAAAAATCCATGAACTCCTCATTAAGTCTAGTTTCTAGGAAAATTGGTTTCAACATTTAATCATACTCCAATAATTCCCAGATTTCAAAAATGTCAACACTGTTCAGAAGATGTTTCAGAAAACGTCCCAGATTTCATACTTGACTTCAAAAATTCATAACTCCCTGAATATAAATCCAATTAAGGCTTGTGACCTATCAAATTAAAGCTTGATAAGTCTACTTTTATTCTGGAAATTTTCATAGGAAAACTCAAATGTTTACTATTTTAAAAGTAAATCCGAAAATCACTGTTCATTCCTGGAAACCAACGTTTTTCAGTGTTCAACTTCTAACTTTGAAAAATCATAACTAATTCTATAGAACTCCGATTAAGGTGATTCAAAATTCTATTTGAAGTTCTATAAATATAGTTTATGGGAAAAATATTCGTCAAGCCAATTAATAGCTGTGTAATTCCCAGAAATTCCAAAAGTGGACGTTGCTCTATTCAGAGAAGAAGATTTTCCCAGAATTTCTAACCAAACTTAGAAAAATCATAATTGAAGTTCTAGACGTCGGATTAATACGTTCTAGCACTCATTTGAAAGCTTAAGAAGTGTATTTTCAACTTACCAATTTTCACAAACAGAGCATTTGCCTCATCAAAACCGTGCATGAGCACGACGTCCTCACAGATTACTTAGAATTAACATTGTGTCTTTCTTCGATGACTCTTTCACTTTCTCTTCGGTGTTCTTCTTTTTCTCCAGCTGGTTCTTGATCTCTTTTCTTTCTCAATACCTCAGACTCTCTCTCTCTCTCTTTACTTATTTCGGGCAAATGAAGTGTGAGCATTCTTGTGCAACCCGTGAAGCTAAATGAAACAAATGATGACTTGCTTTTATTAAACAAAGGAGGGAACATGTGTGGCCATGCGTGGTGTCATGAATATGAGAGAATGTTGCGTGTGAATGGAAGAGGGGCCATACATGCTGACTTTGTGGGCTGATAATGGAGAGTGCGGTGTCATTTTTTTTGTTAATTGTAGGAGACTTTAGTAATAATTAAAGAGGATAAGAGCATGAGTGGAGTTGTTAGATGATAGTGGGAGACAATTTGGTTTCTAGTGAAAGCATTATCCGAAGAGAAAAATGAGAGCAAGTGTGTCGGCCTTGCTTATTCACAAGAGGAAGAATGATTGAATAGAATAATGCTTATGTGTCCAAACATGTATAATAAGAAAGGGTGTCCATTTTTATTTTATTTAATGGACATATATCTGCTCCAACTATCAAATAATATTAAGGGAGTATGGATCCATTCCAAAATAATCTCCTCAGATCCTTTTGACCACCGTACAAGGTTTTTCTTTATTGTAACTCGATCCTTTCCTTATTTAATTGCAAGCATTCGATAAATATTTGAAATAAATCGTTAATACTTTAAAAGAATTCTTCTTTCTCAATTAGCTTCTAAAAGCTATAAAATATTGACTCCAAATTCGCCATTTTCTAAAATATGGCCTAGTAGTCTTCCAAAAATAGACTAATTTCAAGTCTATAGGCCCAAAATTCGGGATATTACACTTAAGTCCAAACCATTAAATCCGTTAAAATATTCTAAGAAAATATTTTTTATTTTAATTTATGTAGAAATAAAATTTATTTATTAATTTACCCTTAATACAATACTATACATCCTAAATTTTAATTGACAACTTGTAAATGTCACAAACTTTTAAAAATTTGAGTAATTTTTTTAAAAAATTTTTGTAGGAAAAAATATTAAAATTTAAATGACTCAATACAATTACTCAAATATATATAGTTTATTACATTTGATAATAAGAATGTATATGATATATATTTGGGGAAAGGATTTCTCCTGTCACTGGAGATAGAGTTATCTCCAGTGACCCCAAAACTACGTTGTTTTGGATTAATGAAGGGTTTGTTAGTAATTTCAGGTGAATTAATGAAGGGTAATTCTGTAATTCTGTTTATTTTTTAATGATATACATTTTACCAAAACACCCTTCATTAATTCACTTGAAATTACTAACAAACCCTTCATTAATCCAAAACGACGTAGTTTTGGAGTCACTGGAGATAACTCTATCTCCAGTGACAGGAGAAATCGTTTTCTCTATATATTTTTAGTCATTTGAGAAACAAAAATTAAATAAATTTCAATACATATGCTTCAACATTATAATAAACCACTATTAAATTAGAGCCCTTAGGTCACTACTAAATTACTATTACTTTTTTACCGTTAGATTAGAATCTTAATAGGAGAGAGAAATGATAAAGGTAGACGAGATCCTAATCTAACGGTGAAAAAGTGATAGCGACCTGGTAGTGACATCAAATTGTTACTGACAATATCCTATCCCTTAAAATAATAAGGGTTGGTTAGAATATTTTACTCTTTTTCATATTACAACTTTATTTTAAGTTCAAATCTTTTCATTTTTTAATATAAAAAAAAATCCTTAAAATCACCCAAAACGCCTTCCGTGATGGATGAGGATCTTCTCTTCAGCCCTTTTCTCCCTTTTTTTTTTCATCAGCCCATCTAGTTCATTGATTGAAAAGATGAGAGAGAGAATAAAATAATATTATCATTGATTGGATGAATATATTTTAGAGATGATAAGAATTTTTTTTTTAAAAAAAAAAAAAAGATCATGAGAGAAATGACATTTGTCATTCTTGAGTCGCCATCCCTCTAACTCAACCTCGCCTCTTCTGCAACAAGCTCCCTCGGTTTTCATCTTTTTAGGTCCACATCATGTTGGTTTTTTAGGACTCCGCTGTGACTTATCCCTCCGTCTTCTTTCTTCATCCACTCACCGGTGTGTACGAGATCTGTGCCTTCTGTGCCATTGTTGATAAGGTCGTCTTCTTCCTCCTCTAAAATCTCTCTCCATCTATCAATCCTTTATATATATATATAAAAGGTTTTTTATTAAATTTTATTTTTATTTTGATAATCTAAGTTTTTTTAAAACACTTTACGTGAATATACTTTGCCATCCTTGAAAAAAAAATCATTTTCAAGAAATCTATATTATTACTTAAAAATTAAAATGATATATTTATCCTAACTAAAAAATCTAAAATCTCTCTAATCTCCCTCCCTCAATCCTTATATATATATATTTATTGAAGGCCACGTTCACCTTCACTAATTTACCCCAAACAATTTACTTACCATGGCTTTTTCCCAGAATGCTCGAGTCATCCTCGAATTTGGGAATATGTTTATCATTCCAGCCTTAGCTCTGGTCTATTGCCTTTGGCTGTATAACTATTATCGTTCTCTACGCGTTTTGGAGCTCCTTCCTAGCTTCACCTACACCTACACCTCCTCCTCCACCGCTACTGTGTGTGCCATCTGCTTGAAAGAGTTCAAAGAAGGAGACGTAGGACGACTGCTCCCAAACTGCAACCACTTCTTTCACCAACGTTGCATCAGGGCGTGGATCCAAAGAAGCAATACTAGGACTGGTTGCCCATTGTGCAGAAAGGTTATCAGTCCGATAACAACATCACTGCCTCAAAATACAGAAACATCTCTTGGAGGAGAAGGTCAGTTGGAGGGTTCATTGAATGTAAATCTGCCTTCGGCAATTAGGTGTCCCAAAACCACTCGGCATGTAAGAGTATTAGAACAAGTGGTAATAGAGATTCCTGGAGAAGACAATTGATAGAGCACGTCGATCTGCCCGCGTACCTGAAACACTAGCAGAGGGCATCTCTGTTTTTTTTCCCCAATTAATTTTTACTTTTTCTTGTTTATTTGTATTTAGTTATTTCTTGAGTCTTGAAATATTTTTACAGTTTTTTTTAGTAGCATTCAGCATCTTAAATTAATTATTTTTTTATGCCTTCTTTTTTTTTTCCCGCAAATAACACCCAATATCCTAAAATATTATAATTTTAATACTTCATTGTGCTTGTTAAATACTGCTCATTCAATTCATACTGTTTGTTTTCTTTCGTTTTTACGATAGAAACGAATTTTTGATATTTTTTCGGCCGGAAATACCGAAACAGATGTATATTTTTTGGGCCATAAACATCAAATCATCTATTTTTTAAAAAAAAAAAAATCAAGCCATCAAATTTTTCGGGCCATTAACATCTAATCATCTATTTTGATCCTCTTTTTTTTCCTCGTTCATTATTCTTTATTATTTGAGTAAAATACTTTGACTAATACTTTGATTATCTTCCTGTTTTGTCTTAATTACACAGACCTCTTCTTTAGTTTCAAAATCTATAGAAATCTCCCTTAAAATTAGAGTAAAATTCTGAACACCCTCCTGTTTTGTCTTAATTACACAGACCTCCCCTCTATTTTAAAAACTCATAGAAACCGGCTTTTTTACCGTACTACAAACATTTTGAAAAAAAAAAGGTACCAAAACACGGTTTGTCAGAAAAAATTTACCATTATAAGGCAGTCAAAGATGGTGTTTGACTGACGGAATTTTTTCCGTCAGGGGTGCTGACGGAACAGTCAATAAGCGTCAGCACCCCTCTTGACGCTTTTTTGACAGAAAGCGTCAGCAGTGCTGACGCCATCTGATGGCGTCAGTACTGTTGACGCCTTCAGCGTCAGGCTGGCCTGACGCTGCGTCAGGAATCTCCCCAGAACGGCCCCCCCAACCCGACCCCAATAATCCCTGCCCCACCCCCCTTCCCCACACTGTGTCCTGTGTCCCCACCCCCCTCCCCCACTCCAGTCCAGCGTCGGCACCCCCTCCCCCACACTCCAATCCCGCGTCACCACCCCCCTCCTCCACGGTCTCAGTCCGGCGCCCCCCTCCCCCACAGTCTCAGTCCAGTCCGGCACCCCCCTCCCCCACACTCTCAGCCGGCGCCCCCTTCCCACACAGACACACGCACACACAAAAAACCTTCCTCCGCGCCCCCCTCCACCCCACACACACACACCGGCTCCACCACAGCAAACACACACACACAGTCACTCTTTCATTCTTAATTTATTTCCCTTTCCTATCCTTCATATTTTCTTCATCCACTTTCTTCACTGTTTTTCATTTTTAACCACAACAGCCCGCTCATTACTCTTGACTGGAAGGAAAGAAGAAGGAGGAGGAGGAATAAGAAGGTTGGCTACAAGAAGGTTGGCTCACTGTTTCTTCATGATTTTGTTATTTTTTCCTGTGATTGCAATTTTAATTAATTTTAATATGATAAGAGTTAAAGTAGGTGGCATTATTGTGAGTCTAATAGGATAGTTTTGCGTAAAATTTAAGATTTAGGTAATAAATTAATTTTCATTTTAATAGATAGGAGAATAAATTAATATTGATTTTAATAATATGAGAGAGGAGGTGTACATTTAATCTAATGAAAATTAATATAACATTGTGTAATTTAGTCTTCATTTTTGGAGAATTATTGTATACATTTTTTAGATGTACAAGTCATTTGCATACTTTCATTAATATTATGGAAAAAAAAAAAGTGATAGGATTTGAAAACATACAAAAATTTGTGTTTGGGAATAAATTAGTTGCCAGTGTTTTATTTTGGTTATATTTCGTTTGTTAGGATTAATTTATATTTGTAATATTTGGAAACAAATCGTCATGTAAGGCTTATATGCATACATACATACGTTTCATTTATTTATGGAATAATGCATTTGTATTTAAATAATTCTTCATAAATATTATTTGTATATTTGCATAATATTTTTTTCCAACTTATGATTCAGCTTACCATCATTTAACAATGAACTCAAATGGTTTAATAATTGGTTAATTTTTCATTATCGTAGTTATTAGTAATGAGAATAAAGAAATAATTGGAAGTGATAATGAATAGTTGAAGCTAATGTTCGTGAAGTCAAATGGTAGATCTTTTGTAAAATAATATTATTTTGGTAAAAAAACCCTTAAATCATTAATAATCTTTTGATAAAAAAAAATGTGCTAATCTCTCAGATTTTTTTAAAAAATTTACAATAGCCCTACAGTGTTTGTAAGTGGATTTAAATAACTCCAAATTATTAACTTTATCTCTGGACATTTTTTTATGCATATAATCTATTCAAGCTTTAAAGTTTAAAAAAGTCATCTAGCAAAAAAAAAAAGATTTTTTAATAATAATAATTTCATATATAAAATAATAATTTCACTAGTAAAATGTTAAATAATATTATTACCTAAATTTGATTTAAGAAATTTGTGAGTTTAATAATTAGTGAACGAATTAAAATATTTTGTAAAATGTGTTGTGTTACTGTCAATTTTTAGTTGTGAAATGGATGATTAAAGGGCTCACAAAATTGAGGCCGGTCCCAAAAAGTGGGGAGTTCTTACTAAGGTGGTGCAACAATCACACCGATCACAAGTTGTGTGGAACACAGGAGATTGCCCGTCTTTGAGGGTCAGGCGAGCCTCACAAGGAACTTTGGGAGATATCCAGGACCCAGATCTCATCCCACAAGATTTGCAACAGTATCTTACACGTGCAGGTTTCGGTCACGTGGCTCGTATGAGGAGACTCCCGGTATGTTTTAGAATTCTTTATGTAAATAATTTTATGCATATAGGTGTTTGTACCTGATATAGATAAAATTCTTTAAGTTTTATTGCTTTTATGTTGGTGCAGATTGACAGAAACCTTATTTCGGCTTTGGTTGAGAGGTGGAGGCCGGAGACGCACACATTCCACATGCCAGTTGGGGAGATGACTATTACTCTACAGGACGTAGAGGCCATTTTAGGTTTGTCCACTCAGGGTCGAGTAGTTTCCGGTCGGACGCATGGCAACTGGGCAGCAGTAATGTAGCATTACATGGGTCGGACTCCATTCCCATCTGAAATGATTGGCGGAAACATCAAGATGAGTTGGTTTGACCGCTTTTGGGGCCATTGGGAGGAGCACTCAGCTACGATTGAGGGTCAGATTTTGTACACACGTGCTTACCTCATGCGCCTATTCGGTGGATTTCTGTTGTGTGACAAGTCGAGTTCAGAGGTCCCTTGTCGATAAATAAAATTACTAGGTAGTGACTTTGCGGAGACTGCTACATACAGTTGGGGGTTTGCTGTTCTCGCAGTACTGTTTCGCAAGCTATGTCAGGCCACATCGGCTTCAGTTAAAGACATTGGGGGTTGGTTGTTGTTATTGCAGATATGGGCCTGGTCTAGACTTCCTGCTATATCACCTCCCATCCCACCGCCCAGTGACCCAGGTGATCATTACGGACGCAGGTATGAAATATGTATGATATGATGACGAGTATGTACGTGTAGGACTAGATTGCGCGTTTATGTTCTTATTTGCATATTGTTTCACTAATGATATTGAGTTACATATTGCAGGTTCAATGACATCAACGTGCGGTTATGTCGACATCAGCTACAAACATATCGGATAGACCTTGACCAGATGGGTCGAGACGACGTATGTATAATAAATATGAGATTATGGAACAATAATAGTACACTAATTCACATATGTTTACATGTACAGGTTAAATGGGAGCCATATAGAGACACCGGATATGAGTTTTTCGATGCAGATGTTCACACACGGAACATGTGGAGGACAGTCACACCCGTACGTGCCTTCCACATTGTCGAGATGCACCAGCCTGATCGCTGTATGCGGCAATTTGGCATGCAGCAACACATCCCCCTCCATGCTGCACAGCTTGAGGGTGCTCACGATCTTACCTTACGCGGTAAGAACACTGAGGATTGGGAGATCAAGATGGATCCATTTATTCAGTTGTGGAACACACGAGATGAGCGTGTCGAGGCTACAGATCCATCGGAGGGGCCGCTTGGACCAAACTCAGAGTACTTGACTTGGTTTTTCACACACACTAGACGGTATATGACGAGGCAAGTCGCCAAGGTTGACCATGTGGTACGTATTGATCTTGCTACCATTTTTTCTCCTATATCTTCCATCTTATAATCCACAATTTTCGTTTCGCTGCTGTTATTTTTTATATCTAAAAAATGCAGGTAGACGGGGCAGAGTGGATTTGGTGGAAGAATTCTCCAAAGTTTAGAGCCCAATACAGCCACGACGAGGTGCAGGAGGTCTATGACCAGTTACTCGGAGCACTTAAAGAATTTAGCCGAGTTGCGGAGCCTGGCCCTAGCGCACTGAGTGGTGTATTAGTAAGTCTACCAGATCCCGCGTTAGAGGTCCCGCCCCGTGCGAGGGAGGGACGAGCACTCGGCCACCGACAACCGCAGCACGAGATGGAGCCCTATGAGATACCACCGCTTCCTCCGCAGGCCGGAGGTGTATATAGACCTCCTGTATGGCCTGAGATGACCTATACTGAGGTTTCCTGGTACTCAGAGGACATGGCAGCAGATGTGCCTCCCGAGGTGCCTCCCGAGATACATGCACCAATTCCTACTTACCCACAGCCAGAGACGATGTATGCTCCGGAGACACAGGTTCCATACTCATATCAGAGGCCTTCTCAGAGTTCCCAGACTAGCTTTCCTACATTCAATCTTAACCAGCCTGGACACGGTTTTAGTGCATATTAGCCTCCCTATGGCCTTCCTAGCTTCAGTACTTTTCAATCGGCACCGGGTGGTTTTGCTGCCTTCCATTCCTCCAATCACGGACAAGGTTGTACTGAGGCCGGATCTACTAGTAGCCCATACCGGGCAGGAAGTGACCGTTCTGATGACTTCCTACAGGCAGCTACTGAGGATTTCACTTTCAGCCGCAATGAAGATGGTATCCGTAGGAACCCTGTGCAGGATCTGCGTTCGAGACAGTGGATTCCATATACTCCTCCGTGAGCGTATTTCATTGCAAAGATATATGGCATATTTGCCGGGATTACTGTCTTTTTGTCATATGTCCATGGATAACTGTTTGTGACTGTATTTGTTTAGTTTTCCACTGAACATATCACATTGGATTACAGTTTGTGACTTAATTTGTTTAGTTTTATATCGAACATATCTCCATGGACTACTATTTGTGGATCCATTTTATGTAATATGTCATATTTGTTTAGTTTTCTATCGAACACTCCGTGGACTACTGTTTGTGAATGTCATTTTATGTAATATGTCATATTTTGTACACATGTGCTTTAGTACTTTTATAGAAAATTAAAAATCAAGTACATACTGGAAGCACATAAGTATAAAATCAAGTACATGAAGGTTAATCAGCTGTGCCCACCGTAGGACATGAACGCCTATTATGTCCGAACTGTTTACATATACTACATCTAGTACGACTGGAGCTAGGTTGGACCTCCCCCTCATCCATTTCATTGCGAATGCGTGTAGATTTAGGTCGGCCAGTACCATGCAATTTCGTTTTGTCGGGGATAATCATTGGTTCGGACCCGTGCGGTATTCCTTGTTCGCTACCGATCGGCTGAAATGGGGAAGAGTAAGCATTCATAACATAGTAGACTGAGAATACTGGATCCACGTACTGTGCAGCATTATGAGATACAGCATTACATGCAGCAAATACATGACTACATAGGAATTTGAATGCCTGAAACTTGCCACACTGACATTTCCCCTGGGTCAAGTTGACGGCGTATGTATCTTCATGATCGTCAACTTCAAACGTGGTACGCGCCACATCAAACTCTCGAACACGCATCGATGTAGAACGCTCTGCATTCTTCGCCATAGCCTCTCCAATAACACTAGAAAAATACTTTCCGGTCATTGCATCTTTTTGAGCTCGTGTCCCCCTTTTGACCCAATAACCAACAAGTCGACTATAAGTGCATTTCACCAATGATGTTATTGGCATGTTCCTTGCTCCCCTAAAAACCTTATTGATTGATTCGGACAAATTGGTTGTCATATGCCCATATCTTCTTCCATCCTCATCATAACTCCGACACCATTGGTTTTTTGGAATTCTTTCAATCCATTGGGCCACTTCACGACTGTAATTGCAGAATTCGGCATACAAAGCGTCGAAGTGTATCCTGTTTGGAACATATCCAGTAAAAAAGACAGAAAGACACAACATGGTGAGGCACGAGTAATGGAAACAATGAACGTCATTGCACATCAGTTACAGTATGTTATCTAATCTCATTAAATTTTTCTTCAACTCCTTGTCCTTGAAGCGTGTATTGAAATTGCTCGCAACATGACGAATGCAAAATACATGGTACGCGTTAGGAGGCTGCCAACCAATCATCTCATTGCCCACCGCTGATATTATGCACTTGTGACGATCAGAAATAAGACATAAACCAACCTTACTTGTAACATGCAATCGTATGGAATACAAAAAATACTCCCATGCTTCTTTAGTTTCACTTTCAACAATTGCAAATGCAATCGGAAGGATCTCATTATTTCCATCTTGGGTGGTGGCAATCAATAATGTCCCCTTATACTTACCGTATAAGTGCGTACCGTCCACTTGGATGACTGGTTTGCACCATTGAAATGCCTCACGACATTGACCGAAGGTCCAAAATGTACGTTGAAAAACCCGGAACCCATTAACAACCTGTCGATCAACAATATACGGTCCATGTTGAATATGATAAACAGATCCCGGTGAAAATTTCAACATGTGCTCGAACCATCTTGGCAAGAATGCATATGACTCGTCCCAATCACCGTAAATCTTAGCAATTGCCTTTTGTTTTGCCTTCCATGCCTTCCTGTAAGAAACTTGATAACCAAACATTGCAGTCACCCTTTCTTGTATCATTTTCACAGATACCGAAGGTGTTTCCTTGACTATGTCTGCAAAATCAATGACAAAAAATACATAAAAAAAATGAGATCCTTGTTCACTGGTACACACAAATAAATTCACATATTGTGAAATGGTATTGTGTATCATACCTGTTATGACCTCGGAAATCATTCCAGAATCAAGTTGTTTGTGATCTTGGGAGAGAATTTGGCTCACACAACTATGATTTTCAACCCATTTCGTTACGACCCAAGTGCTGCTATGCTTTGGTTTTATTGCTCTTACTCTCCAATCGCAACCTTGTTCATGATTCTAACATTTCATTGCGTACTTGGTAGTCATACTCTCAACCACATCAGCTTCATGATGTTCTTTCATGCAATAATGTTTTATTGCGGCTTGCACATCTTTCTTGGACCCGAACTCTTGTTTCAGATATAATCCATCTCCTCTTGCCCACGGACCCCGGTTTAAGCCTTCCACATCCAGTATATCCTCATACGGGTAATCTTCATCAACAGCCTCGTAATGCGGTATGTCATTCCAAAATGGTGTAATATCTGTAAGTAATACAATTTATGTGAAAATCATTATTACTAATAAAATATATATATATATATATATATATTATAATAATAATAATAATAATAATAATAATACAACTCCGTAACAAACCTATTGATTGTAACATACTCTGCTGTGACATGACATTACGATGATATTCGTCATCCGCATCACTATCAGTCTGGTCATCGTCGTTAGCCAATAAACTGTCTTCATCTTCTTCCTCTTGCTCCTCCTCATTGTCGGATTCATCAACCATATAGTCTCTTTCTTCTCCAGGCGCAATAGTTGATTGAGTCTGAATTGGTACACCCTCCTCCGGCGTCTCAATATTCACATATAATTCAGCAAATTGGGACGTAGAGTTTTCATTGAATGTTTGAATAAAAATATCCACATCCTCATCATCGGATATCTCAAAACCCACATAATTGAGGTTTCCACAAGGAACTCTACCCGTCACTGAAGATATTACCTGATTTTGTTGCAGCTTTAACTTTTGACGTATTTTTTCAAATAATTCTTCAGCGGACATACCTCGTACAATATACATTCCTCTTCTTTCACCTTCAAAACTCAATCCGTTTGCACCTATATTTTTAGAACCATTATAGTATACGATTGAACAAATTTGATTCATTTTTTTCCTTAGTTTATATTATCAAAAAGTATAATGGATTATAGATAAAACAAATAATAGATAAGACAAATAATAACAATACAATTTGCAACTGAGCAGAAGAATAAACACAATGTATATATGAATTTTACAAAAAAAATATATGATCAAAAAATGAGGAAGTTGGAGGGACGGATGGAGTTTGTCGATGACTGAAGGATGAGAGAGGGAGAGGGAAAATATGAGTGAAGGATGAGGAGAGGGAGAATCACGAATGAGGAATGAAGGATGAAAGAAGTGAATTATAAAAAGGGTTCATACGATCACGGGTTGTCTTTGTGTGTTTCACGTGGGGAAGGGTCCTTTTTTTTTTTTTTAAGGTCTGTCGGTGGCAACTATTTTGGGGGGGGGGTTGGTTGGTCAAAAAGATATGAAAAGGGGTGTCTTCACGTGGAGGGGGGGCTTTAATTATTTTTTTTTTTTTTTACGTCTGAATGGGTCTTCACGTGGGAGGGGGGGCTTTAATTCTTTTTTTTTTCCACATCTGCATGGACCGGTACGGGGGAAGGGGAAGGGGAAGGGGAATTAAGGGGTGGGGGGGCCTAGTGAGGGGCCGATTCTATTTCAAAAAAAGAAGGAGGGGAGTGTTGCGTGTGGGGGGGGGAGAAAGGGGGTGGGGGCCGTTCTGGGGAGATTCCTGACACAGCGTCAGGAATCCTGACAACGTCAGGCCAGCCTGACGCTGAAGGCGTCAGTACTGCTAACGCTTTCTGTCAAAAAAGCGTCAGGGGTGTTGACGCTTCTTGACTGTTCCGTCAGCACCCCTGACGGAAAAAATTCCGTCAGTCAAACACCATCTTTGACTGCCTTATAATGGTAAATTGTTTCTGACAAACCGTGTTTTGGTACTTTCTTTTCAAAATGTTTGTAGTACGGTAAAAAAGCCCATAGAAACCTCCTTTAAAATTAAAATTTATATTACACAAACCTCCCTTATATTTTAAGATTCTATTTCCATCCACCCAAACCGTTAGTTAACCTTTAAGTTTGACTCTTAAACTTTTTTTTTAAACCAAAATGTCCCTCTTCAGTGTTAGAATTATTTAACTATATAAAACCAAATTTACACAACCAAAAATGTACTGTAATAGATTTTCTAACTTTCTAATTTGTCAAAAAATTTATTAGTTTTGATCTTATAAATTAAATTTGACTTAAAAATATAAATTAAACACATATATTTTTATCAAATATAATAAACCATATAATTTCTAATTTAATATTTTTTCACAAATATTTATCGACATATATTTAAAAACTTATTTGAATAATCAACGTTAATTGATATTTATATTAACCAATGCTAAAATAATCAAAGAGATAACTATTTGTAAAGATAAAAAGCTCTTAAATTATTTAAAACAATATTAGTTAAAATAAAAAAGTAAAACTAGGGATTAAGTAGAATATTAAGGGTAAAATAATATATAAATTTTATTTTTACATAAACTTTAATTAAAAAAATATTATAATTTTTGGAATCTTTTCAGAATATTCTTAACGGAGTTAATTATTTGGAGTTAAGTGTAAGTTTTCAAAATAGAGGAGAGGTCTGTGTAATAAATGTAAAACATGAGGGTGGTCAAAGTATTTTACTTATATAATGGAGGTTTGTGTAACATACATTTTAATTTAAAGGGAGGTTTATATGGGTTTTTAAAATAGAAGGAAAATCTGTGTAATTAAGGCAAAATAGGAGGGTGGTCAGAGTATTTTACCCTTATTATTTTGATATTGAAGAAGATTAAAAAAAAAAATACGCACTATATATGTTGGAAATAATATGTGTTTTCTTGCCTTCAGGAAATTATATAGATATTATATTATAACTATGTTATGTGTTTTTTATTTATATTTCTTCATGTTTGCTCTTTGATGTTTATTCATTTTTAAGAAAAATATTTCTTCAATATCTGGAAATAGAGTTATCTCCAATGACCCTAAAACTACGTCATTTTGAATTAATGAAGGGTTTGTTAGTAATTTTGCTTATTTTTTTATTATATGAATTTACCAAAAGACCCTTCATTAATTCACCTAAAATTACTAACACGTCCTTCATTAATTCAAAACGACGTAGTTTGGAGAAATACTTTTCCCATATTTATTATATTTGATATTCTCTATATTTATTTATTTATTCCGTGTTTGAAGCTTTATTTTTTTCGTCACTGAAAAAAATGAACAAATTTTCCATACTTAATGTTTTAAATTGTTTCAAAATTTCAAATATTTACTGTTATATTTTTGTCTACCTTAATTGCTTCTCCTATTTTCGCTCTCACTCCATTAACTACGATATGATTTATGAAATTTTCAGTAGCCCTGACTTCTTTTTCTTTGGTCAAAATGTATTATTTACATCATCATCATGTTTGTTCCTTTGGCTGATTTTTTATAGCGCTGGTTTGTTTTAATTGATTGATACTGATAAATCTATTAACTTTTTTAAATAGTAAAATACTCTAACCATCCTTATATTTTGCTTTAATTATATGGGAAAAATATTTCTCAAGTTACTTCAAGTGACCCTAAAATTATGTTATTTTGAATTAATGAAAGATGCGTTTGTAATTTTAAGCGAATTGATGAAAAGTGTTTCAGTAAAATGTATATGATTAAAAAATAAAAAAAATTACAGAAACACCCTTCATTAATTCAAAATGACGTAATTTTACGGTCAATGGAGATAAACTTATCTCCAGAAATACTTTGCTCATAATTATATATAAGGTGAAGGATTTCTCCCGTCACTGGAAATAGAGTTATCTCCAGCGACCCCAAAACTACGTTGTTTTGATTAATGAAAGGTGTTTCTGTAATTTTTTTTATTTTTTAATCATATACATTTTACCAAAACATCATTTATTAATTTACCTGAAATTACTAACAAATCCTTAATTAATTCAAAACGACGTAGTTTTTGGGTCACTGGAGATAACTCTATCTCCAGTTTCATTAATTCAAAATGACGTAGTTTAGGGTCGCTGGAGATAACTCTATTTCTAGTGATTGGAGAAATCCTTCACCGATTTATTAATGTGTTGTTATATAAAAAAAGGGAAAAAGATTTCTCCTGTCACTGGAGATAGAGTAATCTCCAGTAATCCCAAAACTACGTCGTTTTGGATTAATGAAGGGTTTGTTAGTAATTTCAGGTGAATTAATGAAGGGTGTTTTGGTAAAATGTAAATGATTAAAAATAAACAGAATTACAGAAACACCCTTCATTAATTCACCTGAAATTACTAACAAACCCTTCATTAATCCAAAACGACGTAGTTTTGGGGTCACTGGAGATAACTCTATCTCCAGTGACAGGAGAAATCCTTTACCCATTAAAAAATCATTTAGATCTCTGAGTGAATAACAAAATATTGAATTAATGAAGGGTTTGTGAGTAATTTCAGGTGCATTAATGAAGGGTGTTTCTGTAATTCTGTTTATTTTTTAATCATATACATTTTACCAAAACACCCTTCATTAATTCACCTGAAATTACTAACAAACCCTTCATTAACTCAAAACGACGTAGTTTTAGGGTCACTGGAGATAACTCTATCTCCAGTGACAGGAGAAATCTTTTTCCCATATTTTCTACCAACAATCCGTATTATTAATTTACAAAAGGTCGTATAACTACATTTCTTACTATGCATATTTCATAATCACCTTGTATTTTATTTTTTTATTTAGATCTCTGAGGGAATAATCATAATATTAAATTAAATATTTTTTACCTACACCATCATTAATTTATCAAATATTGTATAACTATTTTCCTCATTATTCATCTTTCGTAACCGTTTTGGAAATGCTGACTGCTCTACTTTTATATAGTCAACATGTATTATTTACATCATCAACATGTTTGTTCCTTTGGCTGATTTTGCGTAATTTTCCTTTTTTCTTTAATAAAAAATTCCCTAGTTAAATGCTTCGTTATTTTACTAGTTGAAATGTGAAATACTTCCGATATCAAATAAACAAAGAAATTAATTGGAATCAAATATGTTTTAATTTATTAATACTAATTAATCTATTAGCTTTTTTAAAGAGTAAAAATACTCTAACCACCCTTCTATTTTGCCTTACTTATATATAATATACACTCAAGTTCAATTTCTTAATTCCATTAAGAATATTCTAAAAATATTCTAAGAATTTTTTTTTTGAATTTACATAAAAATAAATCTTATTTACTAATTTACCCTTAATGCTATATCCTAAATTTTAATTGACAACTTATAAATATCATAGACTTTTAAAAATATGAGTAAGTTTTTTAAATGTTTGTAGAAAAAATATCAATTTTTTTTTTTGCTAGAAGAGAGGCATGGCCATTAATTAAAATTGGTAAAAAGGGGATTAACTCCCATACAATCATTAAACACTAAGATTCTTAAGAAATCAGGGCACCTATCAAAGAAAGAAGGAACCAAGAAACCTTCCTTTGCTAAACTGCCACTTGGTTTTGAGATCTCATTTAAATAACTTAACACAATTTCTCAAACATATAGTGGGGAAATCATTTTTGCTTCAACTGCACAAAAACTTTTCTGCAGCAAACCAGAAACGACGACACCATTTCGTCAATTTTATTTTGGATGGAGAGTGAGATATGAACGGTACGGTGCATTAATATTTGGTTCTCTCTTTGCCTTTGTCTTCACTCTAACACCATTACATCATGATGATTCGCTTTTGCTTTCTATGGCTGCTGAGTCTTCTTCCTTTGGTTGTTACCGAAGACCTTTACAGATTGAGATTCTTCACCTAGAACATCTCCTACGGCGATATCTACCCCCTGGTTTTAAACAACAAGTCTTTTTCCTTCTCCTTCTTCTCCTTCACGTTTCTTATCAATATATATTATTAAGTTACTCCTCAGCTGTTGTTCATTTCGTTCTTTGCTCGTGATGATGCCGGGCATTCTCATCAATGGTCAATTTCCTGGACTTGAAATCTACTCTGTTACCAATGACAACCTCATCATTAATGTCTTCAATAACCTGCCTAAACCTTTCCTCCTTTCCTGGTCTTTACTCTCTCTCTCTTAATCTTTTTACCTTGCCAAAAACCCACTCATTATTATTATTATTATCATCATTATCCTGAAATACTGCTTCAATTTGCTTGACTTGCCTTCCATGGCCTTTGTCAATATAATTGAGCCATATTAATACACTATTTTTTTTATTGTGTGGCATAATAATTGACACACACACATTCATGAAGCAATCACACCTCGCTTTAACAACCAGTTTTAGCACCTCTTTTCTTAGATAATAATTCTTCTCTCTTGTATAGTTATATTCATAATCCATTTCAACATGAGTGTGATCATAGAAATACATCATCATACATAAATAAAGAGAGTGAAACTGACTTTCATTTTTGTTTCTTTATTGAACGGACCTTAGAAGAGAACCCCAAAAAAAAAATTTGTTCAAACTGAGCGAGGGGCGATTAGCAACAACCATTTCTTCGGAGAATTTCCACGTCTTCAAGTCAGTTCAAGAACACTTCGTCGTAGCCAAAATATACTCTCAGACCATATTACTTCCCTCACGAGGCTCAAACTCATCAGATAGATATCTATGGGCATTTACCAATAAAAATAGCAAATCGCAAGAATCGCTAGCTACCTCATGCCTTTGTGGTTTAAAGCCATGCTTTGAAACCGGGAGATCTGAGTTCGAGAGCAAATCGCAGGAATCTATAGCTCGGAGAAAAATGAGCAAAAACATGGTATCAGCTCTGTTGTTCTTTGGTTTTGTTTACTCTATTTCTGGGTTTGTTCTCGATGAATCCAATATTGAGGTAAACTCCGTGTTTTCTTACATAGAAAACGAGATCGTCACCGCAAACTCACCTTCACCCTCCCAAGCTCACATGGTCAATCTCACTCTCATTGAAGCTGCTACATCTAAAGGGGTTGGTATTTCTCTCTCCGGCCATATCTACGAACAGTAACCAGTGCCCCCCCCCCCCCCCCCCAAAAAAAAAAAAAAATTGCCAAGGTCTGTCTGTAAGGGTCCTCGGCAGCAACCAAAGGAAGAAGCAGCCGTAGAAAGAAAAAGCAAGTCATCATGGTGTAATGGTGTTAGAGTGAAGATGAAGGCAAAGAGAGAACCAAATATTAAAGCACCGTTCATGTCTCACTCTCCATCCAAAAAAGAAAAAAGAAAAAAAGAAACGACGTCATTTCTAGTTAGCTGTAGAAAAGTTTTTTTTGCAGATGAAGCAAAAATGATTTCCCCAAAGTTATATATATAGTTTATGGGGAAAACATTTCTGCTTTAGTGGCAGATAACTCATTCAGCAGCAAGCGAAACTGTGTTGCTTTTTTGACCCAAAAAAAAAAAAAGAAACTGTGTTGCTTTGATTCTTTTTTATTAACGCTCTGAGTCAGTCTGCTATGCGTAAGCCAAAAACTGAAGTAGACAGTGCCGCTTTCATGTTCATTTTGTTCTTTGCTCATGATGATGCAGGGGATCCTTGGCATGTTGCCGTCGGAGTTATTTTTGCCGCCTCCGTAGCTGCGATTGCATATTCTTATGGAAGAAGGCGTCGAAGATGGTGAGATTTCTGACACGGAGAGGCTAAGTTGTACCTAATCAACTTGATCCACCACCTCTTATCATGATACTTGTACCAAAAGGGAAATATTTATGTGTGTTAGTTATTAATGCTGGTTGCACAATGCACATCCCTCCTCGTGAAAGAATCACTGTTGTATCACCAAAAGAATCACAGTCTCAGGTCCATCTGTTGCCTATAGAATCCTTCTCCTTTGAAGGCCTGCGGTAATCCTATGTTTTCTGTGCCAGTGACTGTAATAATCCTAGTCCACAAACAAGGAAGCAAAGTTGAATTTACCGACTCCAGATGCTTTAAACCGAAAATCTGCCGTTGGAAGAGGAATCATCTCTGTAACTAACTGTGTGCTGAAGAGAAAATGCAGATGCCGCCTGGTGAAGGTTGTTCATTTCTTCCCAGAATCATCTGTCTTGTAACTGTTTTCTTTGGAATCAATTTTTCCTAACAAGTTTAGTACACTAACCAAAATCTGTGTCCTCACAAGGAAGGGACGCTGGTATTGAGGATTCGACCCTTGGAATACAATATTAATATTTTTAAGAATTATAAAATAAGCATATTAGAAAATTTTTGTCTCGACTTTTAAAATCATAGTTTCTAAGTTAACCAAACACTATGTGCGTTTGGATTAGTTTTTGGAAAATACTTTTACAATTTAGTTTGTTTAGACTTTGGATTAACTTTTGGAGAATAATTTTTAAGATTTATAAAACAAGTATGTGAGATAAGTATTGTCATGATTTCTAAAACCATAAAACCATGGTTTCAGAGTAAACCAAACACCCACCTATATGCGTTTGAATTAACTTTTAGAATATATCTTTTATAATATATAAGATACCTATCTGAAATGAGTCTACTGCCCTGAAAGAAGAGTTTCTAAAACTTTTAAAGTTACCAAGCATTCTATTAGTTTGCCACCAATCCAAAAAGAAAAAAAAACAAGGAAAGGAAAGATTTTTTTTTTCTAAAAGAAAAACGGAAAAATAGAAAAGCTCTTGCATTGTTAGCTGTCCAGGGAAATGCCCATATTAGGGAGCGAGGGGTTGGAATGAAACGACAGTGGTCGAATAATTAAGAGTATTTTGCAAGGGTAATTGCGTCATTGCAGAGCGAGAGTGCAGACGTAGCGATAAGCTCCCACACCCAATTTCATTTCATCTCTTTCCTTATCCCCTCTTGCGATCTCGTTCGACTTTCCCTCTTATCTCTCTCCCTCAGAGGACAGGCCGAGAAGTGTAAGAAGCAAAGCTAATTCGCAATGGCAACCACTCTATCCACTCTTACTCTTCGATCCCCATCTTGCTCCACTCCTACAGCTTCCTCTTATCCTTCCCAGTCTTCCACCTTCTTCAAACCCTCCCTTCAATTCCCCTTCTCTCCCAATCCCAATCTTAGCCATCGGACCACCCATCTCCGCCCCCTCGCCGCCGTTGCCGCCCCGGAGAAGATCGAGAAGCTCGGCGCCGATATCTCCAATCTCACCCTTGAAGAGGCCAAAATCCTCGTTGACTACCTCCAAGACAAACTCGGCGTCTCCGCTGCCGCCTTTGCCCCCGCCGCCGTTGCTGTCGCCCCCGGTGCCCCGGCCGACGCAGCCCCTGTAGCCACCGAGGAGAAGACTGAGTTTGACGTCGTCATCGAGGACGTCCCCAGTAACGCGAGGATTTCTGTCATCAAAACCGTTAGAGCCTTGACGACCTTGGCTTTGAAGGAAGCTAAGGAATTGATTGAAGGGTTGCCGAAGAAGTTCAAGGAAGGAGTTTCGAAGGACGAGGCTGAGGACGCCAAGAAACAGCTCGAAGAGGCTGGAGCAAAGGTTTCTATCGCTTAAACCTTAGTCGTTGAATTTGAGTTTCAGTTTTTCTTTTTTTGATGTAATTTTATAGCAATTTCTTAGTTGAATACAGTGTAATGTGATGGTTTATGCTTGAGTTTCAAGTAAGTTGTAATCAAGGAGTTCCATTTATGAATTACATTCTAATCTCATTAGTTTGCGGCACTTATCACTGATTTAATCAAAGTTGGGTATGTAGTTTGAACATTGAACTTTTCTGTTTCCATCAGCAGCAGTTGTTGCTGTAAATTATCATTTTGAATGTGCTTGGGCATTGAATTATTTGTGGAAAAACAAGCTATTATAACTCAGCTATACTGATGGAGAGCAAACTAGGTGGTATTTCAAGAAGTTTATCTGTTTGTCCAAGTTTTGATATCTGTTTAGAGAATTAATGATTGCTTAATGAGATTTGAATCATAGTTTCTCAATTGACTCATCTGCAGCAAATGCAAGGGCTCCTTTTTGGGAGAAGCAAGCTATTTTAACTCAAGCTATTATTTGAATTATTTGTGGAAAAACAAGCTATTATAACTAAGCTATACTGATGGAGAGCAAACTAGTGTGGTATTTCAAGACGTTTATCTGTTTGTGCAAGTTTTGATCTCTGTTTTGAGAATTGATGATTGCTTAATGAGATTTGAATCATAGTTTCTCGATTGACTCATCTGCAGCAAATGCAAGGGCTCCTTTTTGGGAGAGCCCTGTTATGCTCTGACGAGGGATGTTTATTTTTCTCGTAGCTGTAACGGAGAATGAATAATCTTAGGCTATGTATGCGAGTTTCATTTTGGAGGAAAAGGAAAGGAAAGAGAGGGCTTTGGTTGTCCATTCCTTTGTAAATTACAAAGAAAGAGACTACCAAAGCTCTCCCTTCCTTTTCCTTTCCCTCCAAAATGAAACTCATAAACAAAGCCTTAAGCTCTCGAGTTCAGTGAAACATGAAAATGTTTGGTGCGAACGAAATTCTTGGAGATGTCACTGGTTTTGGTTCAAATTCATTTGTGACTGAGTCAAAAAAGTTTAACTAACTTTTTCATGTATTTGAAGAACCTAATTATCCACCACCTTGTATGTATGAGGTGAGATGGAGTTTGACCAAGAAAACTAGATTGGCCCTGGGTTTGTTTATTGTTCAGGGCTTTGTCTACAGAAAATTACAAATTAATTGTTTCTTATCTATGTAATTTTTAATAAGGGACTTTTTCCCCATTTTTACAAATTAGTTCGGACATACCACACATCAGGAATTAAGGGGCTGACCATGACCATGAGTGCACTTAGACATTTAATTTCAGTGATAGTTGGGCTTACGGATGGCACAAAATGACGCTCAGCAGAAATAATATTTTTTTCTGGTGGAAGTGTTAATAAGAGAAAATCTTCGATATTTTTTTCTCCTAAAGTCCCTGCCGGCGTAAGGACTCAGATTAAGGACTTGACTCAAATGCAAGTTTCGTCGGAAATAGGCAGATACCTTGGCTTCCCGTTGGCCAGGAATAGGAGGAGAAAAGATGATTTTCAATATGTGATTGATCGGGTTAAAACCAAACTTAGTGCTTGGAAGGCTAGCTGCTTATCTATTGCAGGCAAAATCACGTTAGCCAGATCGGTGATCAGTTCTATCCCTTTATACCCTATGCAGGTGGCTACCTTACCGGTTTGTGTTTGTCTTGAAATTGAGAAGTTACAAAGGAACTTCATTTGGGGACATAATGAGAGTTCTAAGTGTTATCATCCTATTGCTTGGGATAGGATTACGAGACCTAAAGAATATGGGGGTCTAGGATTCAGGAAACTGGCTGTGGTTAATCAAGCCTGTAGTGTGAAATTAGCTTGGAAATTGCTGATTGGTTCCAAAGGTCTTTGGGCTGATATTTTCTGGCATGGGTACATGAGGAGGGATCCCAATAATTTGCTCTGCGCCAGGCCTGGTGATTCTCGTGTATGGAAATTTATTTGTTCTCAAAAGGAGGTTGTGGAACAAGGTATGAAGTGGATGATTAGAAGCGGTAATGTGGCTAATTTCTTTAATGATTGCTGGACTGGGCAAGGTATTAAACTTAAAGATTTTTGTCTTAGACCTTTGCTGGATGAAGAGGAGAATTCGTTAGCATCGGACTGGGTGAAGGATGGCTTATGGGATGTGGAGGCTCTTGCGGATATAATCTCACCAGCTGGTCTTAGACGCATTGAGGTGGTCTTACCTCTAAGGGCTAACGCAGGGAATGATTTTATGGTGTGGGTTGAGTCGGTTGATGGAAGCTGCACTTTGAAGAGTGTATATTTCTTGATTGAACCCAATCCCCCCCAGTTTAGGGACTCCTTATTTAAAGCAATTTGGAAGTGGCGAGGTGCTGAAAGGATTAGGGTGTTTATGTGGAGGATAGCCCTAAATAAACTTCCAACCAATCTTTGGAGAAGTTCGTGGGGTCAAGCTTCGGCGCTTTGTGATCATTGCAATGGGGGTGTGGAGGATATGCTTCATATCTTGACAGACTGCCATTTTGCCAAAGATATGTGGCTTTCTTTAATCAGCTCCAGGTATGTTCAGGTTTTTTTTGCAGCTGATTGTAGGAGATGGCTTTGTATGAATTTTAATACACCTATGAGCAACAGGTTTAAGGGTTCTTGGCATTTACTTTTTGGGGTTGCAATCTGGAAGCTGTGGGAATGGAGGAACATGTGTATTTTTGACAATTCTATTGTTAAGCCTGTTAACCCTGCAGCTGTTATTTTGAGAATCTGGAGAAACTATGTTAATCCTCAGGGCCCTAGTGGCACTAGTGAAGTTCCCCATCTGCCCATGTGTAACAGGTGGGAGAGACCGCCACTTGGGTGGTGGAAGCTTAATGTTGATGGGGCTATGGCCCTCTCTTCTTCCAAAGCCGGTTGTGGAGGGCTTTTAAGGGATGGAGCTGGTGAGTGGTTTGCTGGCTTTTCTAAATCCATTAGGGACTGCCAAGCAAATGTGGCTGAGGAGTGGGCCATTCTTGAAGGGCTGCGGTTGGCTAGTGATCTTGGGTTACAACATGTATTGCTTGAGTCCGATGCTGCAGGTGTGCTGAATCTTATTGCTGATACTAGCTGTCCGTCGGTTAGCTCGATTGTGTTAAGCATTAGAGAGTTATTGGGCAAGAATTGGCTTGTCCGTTTCAGGATCATTCCGCGTGAAGCAAACTATGCAGCAGATGCCTTAGCTAAGGTTGGAATTTCTAAGACATCGGTATTTAGAGGTGTCCTTTGTTTTTGAGGTCTTGTATTGATAAAGAGTGTTTGGGATTAGTTTCCCCTTTAGTTTCCTTTTCTTCTATGTAATGTAGGCTTTGGCCTTCTCTTTTATATCAAAAAAAAAAATATTTGTATTATGGAAATGGGCCGTCATGGCGTCATAACCGTTGAACTCCTCAAGCTCATAAGAAACCTTGTTACCTCGCAAGTCCGTTCCCTCACCAAGATTCCAGCCCATCGTGTTATTCCGAAGCCCATCCGATTCTTTCTCAAGATTTGTATATGGCCCAAACACGCGATCTCCCATCACATCACCCACTTCCAAATCAGTCACCATCATATGAGCAACTTTAGGCCTTGACTTCTCCCTCCCCTGCGTCCTACCGTAGGCTCTAACATAGGTACAATTTGCTTTTGACTGCTCCCTCCCCTGCGTCCTGCCGTAGGCTCTAACATAGGTACAGTATGCTTTTGACTGCTCCTCCCCTGCGTCCTACCGTAGGCTCTAACATAGGTACAGTATGCTTTGTAACGTTCTCCCTAGCCTACAATGAAAGCAGAATGTGTTAGACAAAGTATTTATTATTTAATAAATGTTAGAATTAATATGCTAAACATACACTCAGTTGAATCTGTTGTGAACGTGTACGTATTAAGTATCCGCGGTGCTTGTTTTTTTCTTAACCTTCCTTTTTCTTCCTCGCTTCTTTATATGATGATATATATATGTTTTTCTTCCTCGTAGCAAACCCACCCACTCGCACATATTCTCTCAGCTCTCGTTTATTTCTTCTTCAACCCACCCACTGCCTGTTTCTCTTCTGTCTATTTCTCTACCTTCGTCAACACACCATGTCACAAGTGCAGAGGGAAGACAGATACCAGAGGGGGAGAGATGAGAGAGATGACCCCCGAAGCGTACAATATGTGATACTCATATTCGCGGCAGTGTTTGCAACGTTGACCTTTAAAGCTGCACTCAGGCTTCCCGGTGGTAGTATCTTGGCCTCCAACAGTTGGTTACCATTTATTCTCTTTATGTTTAGCATTACAGCAGGGTTTTTATCTTGTATTGGCCTCATAGATGACCTTACCAAAGGATTCTGTTGCAGATTCCAGCTAAGGATCGCCCTCTCTATCATAAGCTGTAGCTATTGTTTGTGTCTGGTTAATAATATGCCCTCCCCATACCACTGGTTGCCACTTTCCATTTTTTTCTCAGCCACAGCCGTAGTTGGAGCAATCCGAGTATGGAGAGCAAAATCTGAGCTTTAGTATGAAACTTTGCATTCTACTTGCTTTTGTCCGTGGTTAGTGGTAAACCTATTTTGCTTGCTTTTTTCAGTGTTTAGCGGCGTACTAAGAGGTGCTTTGCATCTATATTTTATTCAATAGGATTATCTTGTAATACTGGAAAAAAACATTATCATTTAAATGCACTTGTTTTTCCGTTTCGTTCAAATGGTATGTGGATCGAATATATGTGCTGGTTCTCAAATCTTAAATGGGACAGTTGTGTTTTTCATGCCTAATTATCAACCACACATTAACATCAAATATTTATTTAATACTTTTGAGCACGGGAACCTTTGATCTAACACATTCTGCTTTCATTTTAAGCTTAAGGAGAACAAGTTGCAAATAATTCACTTATCCGAAGCCAACCCTTTTGATTTCTGCACCGAGTATAGGTTTTCTTTCAGACCTCCGAATTTATCTCGTAGAGTTTAGCTGCGAAACTAGTTAAGCTTCATAACTCACGGTCTGACTGAGTTTAGATATTCGTAAACCATTATTTGCTAAAATGCTCAAATTTTTTAACGAAAATGACAAATGATGTTAAGCTTCATTGCTCTGAACAATGTTGGTTCGGAGTCTGAAATGTTAAGCTCTTAAAGTAAAACCAGTTGGATTAAATATGAAAAAGGAAGTGCACTAAGATGCTAATGAAGGTTTGAAAAAGCAGAAGAGATATTTAAAGTCAGTTTTTTAGGAGCTGCACTGAGATGTTAATGCTCATGTTGTATATTTGTTAAAGAAGGAAGCAAATTACTTTTGGTATTAAACTGAGTTTGAGGCTATGGATTTAATAAGTGCATTGTGAGGCGCTGGAACTCAAAGAAGTCTAGATCTTGGCTAAGAAAATTGGCAAGGAAAATCCCCCAGGAAACCAAAAAAAAAAAAAAATGCTATCATAAATCTAATTGGAAAAAGAAAATATGCAATTTGCTTAATAAGCTTTTGCAGTAAATATATCTTTGGTCCATTTACTCTTTGATTATTGTTTTAAAAACCATAACTTCAAGCAACTGAGTTAAGGGCAGTGGCTATCTTTCTTTTTGTTCGAAGAAATTGGAAAATTAGTATATGAATTGTTTCAAAAATGGATATGTCTTAAGTATACATGTGAAGCAGGTACTATGTAGAAAATGTCTCATATTAATGAGAGGTGTTCTTTCTCTCTCTTTTTTTTTTAATACAAGAGAGAACTTCAAGGAATTCTGGAGATGTGATTCCCTCTTTGGCAAGTGTATCTGCTACCGTGTTGTGTTGGTCCTAACATGAGAAGTGTCCTTTCTCTACTCTGTTATCCATTATTATTGTTGGGTCATTAGGTTGACATAATTTAATATGGCATCAGGGCGTCCATGTTGATTTTTTACTGAGCAACTAAGAAAGCCCACGCCCACCAGATGCAAGCCCAAGTTGTGCAGCGGATTTAAGAAAGCCCACCAGACGCAAGCCCAAGCTGTGCCGCAGATTTAAGAAAGTCCACCACAGCGTGTAGATCAGCCATCACGTGAAGAGGATTCTAGAAAGTCCACGTCAACAATCACGCAGGGGAACGAATCACGCGAGGATCAGAAATCACGTGAAGAGGAGGATTTCTGAAAATTGAAACACGCAAGATCAGCCAGCCATCACATGACGATGTCAGACTTGGGTTGAAACACGCAACGAACAAATATCACGCAAAGGTCGGATTTGTGGTTCTTTCGTTAGTCACCGAAACCCTAGAACTTTCTCCTGCTACGTCCTTGAGGTTGATGACGATGATTCAGAGAGTACTCTGTAGAAAGAGACAATTTTTTTTAGGGCTCCGATATGATATATCACAGTCCAAGTCAGGAGGCCTTCGTTTATGCGTTTGCAAAAATGCTTTCAAAGGCAAAACACTGAATAAGTCTCAGAGCTTCGGCCTCAGCTCCTGCTAAACCCAAAAACAACCCACCCACAACTCCGACACATTCTCAACAGATTCACTTATTACACAGCAGATAAAGATCTGATTATATTTAGCATATTAACATCTAACATTTATTAAATAATTTGAGCTTCTGCTTTCATTTTAGACCAAGGAGAAAGCTAAAAAGCATACGGTACCTGCACCTATGTTAGAGCCTATGAAGCAGGGAAGGAGCAAAAGCTGCCCACCTGTTAGCTGCCAATCTGTGCTCACCTATGTTTTTCCGATTTTTTTTTTCTTTTTCCCTTGGTTCAAATTAGAGCCGGGAAATCGGGCCGAGCCCGTCGGGCCGGCCCTTTTAAACCCTAGCCCTGTAGGGCTCGGGCTTGAAAAATATGCCTGAAATTTGAATTTGGCCCTGCATGGCCGGCCCTGTAGGGCCTCGGGCTTTATCGGGCCGGCCCTGTAGGGCCTCGGGCCGGCTCTGCAGGCCCTGTTACTGTAGCATTTTCATTTTTTAAGAAAAAAATTAGTGAAAGAGTGCCAAGAAGAAGAGGCTAGGAGGTACATATATAAATACATAATAACTATACTCTGATTTTATGATTTGGTATATTATTTGTTGCAGATAATGATTATTATGGATGTGTTCATGATGCGAGAGAAGAAATTCATAACATTTTTACTCCTGAAGCACAGCCTTCTGCTCAAAGTGAAGCGCAATCAAATATCCATGAAATTGATGAGAGTGATGAAGAAGGTGACAATTGACAATGATAGTGGTATGCCTTTATATTTTATGTGAGTTATCTAATGTTGTTTAGTTTAATACTTCTTAAGTTTTATGTGAGTCAATTGTGGACAATAGTTTGTTTTTTATTACGAATTAATGAATGTGTTTATTTGTTGGATGATTTGTATTGTTTATATATTAATGTTGATAATATTTATTTGATAGATTAGAACTTTAATGGTTGCAATTTACTAATTATATTTCTTTGAAAAAAACCTAGAAAAAAAATAATTAAAATTTCGAATAGTAATTTTCAGGCCCTGTAGGGCCGGCCCTGGCCCTGGTACTATCGGGCCGGGCTTTAAAAAACAGATGTTTTCCTTATCTCAGGCCCTGTAGGGTCGGCCCTGTAGGGCCCAAGCCCTGGAGGGCCAGGCCCTGTAGGGTCGGGCCGGCCCTGATCCCAGCTCTAGTTCAAATGGAAGATATATTTTGTCTTTACACTTTATTTCCCTTCCTTTTTGCAGTGTCTTTCGTTTGGAAAAAGAACATGAGTTGTTTACTTGCTACTTCATTCAGCAATGCTAAAATAAAAGGTATGGCTCTTTTCTTTTTTGATGAATCACACTTTTAAACTAAGCCTTTTTATTATTTAAACAAGTTGATAAGAGGGTGTTCAGATTTTGTATTTTTAGACACCAATCTTTTTAAAGTCACCAATAATTTTAATTCAGATGATATATGAAATAATTGCTATTTTGGGTTCATATATTTATAGTATTTTAGATTAAATGATTATTATACATGAAAATCCAATAAACATTGCAATATTCATTATCAAGTACTTGAGCTAAATCCAATTTGTATGGCACTAGGATCTTTTTATTTGTACATATTAAATATTTTACCATGTAAAATTAAAATATTATGATGATGACGTTGTTATTGTTGTACGTGAACCAACAAAGTTTTTAACACCTAAATATTTTCCAAAATGCCAACCTTTCCCATATATAAGTAGTAAGATATTTATTAAAATAAGATGGACTAATAATTAAAATTAGAACCAAATCTATAAGCAAACTCTGGGCATGGGCTGGGGTCAACTTGAAAATGTCCTGGTTTTTTCAATCTGTGGCTTTGTTAATTTTCATGGTGGACTGCTCAGTAATAGTAATTATTAAAATTCGGACCGATTATTGAACCTTTTAGGATATTAGATTAGGTTAGTGAGGCAGGTCGGAGCTAAACTGGTGAGAAATTTAAGATTTTATATTATTAATATGAAACTTAAAGAAAATAATTTTCTTTAATAATAAAAATATCTTATTATCTAACAAAAACAATTATGTATATTATTTATATATTGCAATAACCAGCCAACTCTTTTTATTTTCTTTAAGTTTTATTTATATTTTAATATTTATATGTAATTAAGGTAATCTAGACGCAAAGGAAATGGGCAAGCCTTTATGTCACCGCCAAACTTTGATGTAGAAGAGATTTAGAATGCGAGCCAAAATTTTCAATTTGCACTCAGTTTCTTCCTGCAACACACGTAATGTATGTCGGGGGGGTTATCAATTATCATTAATGTAGAAACAAATAAGAAATTTCCTTTATGCCTTTAACTTAGATTCTTCTAGTTGGTTGAAACACCATCACATCAAATCTTGCCTTTTAAGTTTCCATCTCAGATTTTCTTTCACCACATGATCTTTCTAGCTGGTTGAAGCTTAGTCCAAATAGTCATTTCTAATAGATATCATATCTATTAAAAAAGAGTAAAAAAGTATTATGCATATAGCTATGAATTATGGAAATGAAAAAGAGTAAAGGATTGCGTTTTTTGGCTCATCCATCAGTAAAAGAGCCGTTTGGGCTCTCCGTAGCAACTTTGCACCCCAGCATGGTCATCTTTCACCAAAATAGGTACCTCTTCCTCCTGCCTGGAATCCCTCCAAGCTATTCTATTACCCAAAGGAGCATCCAGAAGGGAAATATTGGCAAGGTTGAACATTTTTTAGCAGGTTCTCCTTCTCTCTCTAGATACCTGCATATATATCCATCTCTGTGTTCAGCATGTTCAACAAGCACACACATTGTTTATTTCCTCTTCTGTGAGAGCTTATCTTCTTCTTCATCGTTGGATTCTAAGGTATCATCTTCTGTGTCTATTTCCAACACACATGGCTGACGAGATTCAACAAGCACAACAAGTGGTACAAGAGCTGGTGGAAGATATCCAATATTGTAGAGGTAGAGATAGGCCCAGCGACGTCCGCAATATCATGCTTACCCTGGCGGTACTGTTAGCATCGGCCACTTATCAGGCTGCCTTCAACCCTCTAGGGGTATATGGTCGGCAGACGGTCCCAACAACGTTGCTTGATTATCTATCCTGGCCACTTATCAGGCTGCCGTCATGGTTGGGAACTTAGAAATACAGCAGCGTTTCTCTTTTCTTTGGGAGTTATAGTTGACCTTACCTAAAGATTCACTCCCATGTTAGAGCTGAGGATCGCCCTCGCAACCATAGTTACCACCTATTGTTTTTAGCATTATACCCAATGAATTCCCTACTTGGATGCCGTATTTTATTTGCGGGGTGGGCGCAGCCATAGTTGAAGCTGTCCTAATGGCGAGAATAAAATGGTGTCCTAGCTGGTGAACTATAACATGCTGTCACCTTATCACGTTAAATTTGAGTTTCAATTTTCCGTTTTTGATGTAATCTTATTACTATTTCTTAGCAGTGTAATGTGATAGTTTATGGAGGAGTTCTATCTATGAATCACATTCTAAGCTCATTGGTTTGCAGCACTTATATTTATGCTATCACTGTTTTAATCAAAGTTGGGTTTGTAATTTGAACATTGAACTTTCCTGTTTCCATCAGCTCGAAGAGGCTGGAGCAAAGGTTTCTATCGCTTAAACCTTGGTTAGGATGGTTGGTTGAATTTGAGCTTCAGTTTTTCCCTTTTTGATGTAATTTTATAGCAATTTCTTAGTTGAGTGCAGTGTAATGTGATAGTTTATGCTTGAGTTTCAAGTAAGTTGTAATCAAGGAGTTCCATTTATGAATTACATTCTAATCTCATTAGTTTGCAGCACTTATCACTGATTTAATCAAAGTTGGGTATATAATTTAAACATTGAACTTTTCTGTTTCCATCCGTAGTTGTTCTGTAAATTATCATTTGGAATGTGCTTGGGCATTGAATTATTTGTAGAAAAACAAGCTATTGTAACTCAGCTATACTAATGGAGAGCAAACTAGTGTGGTATTTCAAGAAGTTTATCTGTTTGTGCAAGTTTTGATCTCTGTTTTGAGAATCGATGATTGCTTAAAGAGATTTGAATCATAGTTTCTCAATTGACTCATCTGCAGCAAATGCAAGGGCTCCTTTGTGGGAGAAGCCCTATCATGCTCTGATGATGTTTATTTTGCTGGTAGCTGTAACTGAGAATGAATGATCTTAAGCTCTCGAGTTCAGTGAAACATGAAAATGTTTGGTAATGTTTGGTGCGGACGAAATTCTTGGATATGTCACTGGTTTTGGCTCAAATTCACTTGTGACTGAGTCAAAAAAGTATAGCTAACTTTTGCACGTTTTTTTTTTTTTTTTTTTTTGCTCAAAACTTTTGCACGTATTTGAAGAACCTAATTTTCCACCACCTTGTATGTATGAGGTGAGATGGAGTTTGACCAATTGTTTTGGGCTTTGTCTACAGAAAATTACAAATTAATTGCTTCTTATCTATAAAACTTTTAATAAGGGACCTTTTCCACATTTTTCTAATTTTATTGGATTGTAGCTTAATTTCAATAATTTATCACAATCCGATTCAGTTGTTATACTTTATGGTTAGATTTTTTTTTTTTTTTACAAGAAATATAATTTTCTTAAACAATGTAAGGAACAATAAGTTAGATTGAGTAAAATTAAAAGAGCAAGTCAAACTTCAATATAAATTTGCAGATTTTTTTTTTCCCCCAGAATCAACTTTCCTTAACATTTTTGTTTTGGAAAAATTGCATTTAGACCCTAATAAGAGAAAATACATAAAATGATCTATTGAAATCACAAAATTACATTTAAGTCACTTGGGACTTTTTTACAATAATTTCAAATTTTCAATTATCAAATACTCATGTATTTGTCAATGAAGGTCTATAGACTTGTCAGTGTAAGTGACTATGGAATTGTCTATAGACTCTTCTGGACTTATCAGTGGACGTTTATGAACTTGTCATTAGAATTAGAATTTATTACAAAAAAGTCTTATGGGACAAAATTGTAATTATGAGATATCGTTTTTTTTTTCCCGAAACCTAAATGCAATTTTGTCTTTTTCTTTTCCTTCCTTTGCTCTATAAATTCATGCTTAAAACGGAATTCACCTAAATTATCAATCATGTAAAATACATGCATGGGTATTTATTATTAGTATTATTATTCTGTAAACTTTGAGACTTAAGATTCACTATTCTAGAACTTGGAGTACCATCGTACCGGTGGTGTTCGGGATGAGCATGGGCTGAACTATAATATGTTTGACACTAACTTGAGATGTGGACTGGAAAGGATCTCGAGTCAAGCTGAATAAGATAGTCCGTGGTCTAGTCTGGTACAATACCAATTTGAGGTCATGCTGGACCAAATTAGGTTTGGTGGACTAACTGAGTTGGTCAAGGTAGTCCAAAACTTTTTTTTCCCCCACTTGTACCCGCAAATCACTCTGTTAAATTCGATGATGATGTGGCAGCAACAGTATTAAAGTTGTTGATGTTGGCCGCTTACTTATACTAAGCATGGGGGTTCCATGCTCATTAGGGGTGGCTGTGAAGCCCAGGAACTTGGTGTGCCTACCGAGTGTTTGCATGTTTTATTTGGTTCAGGATGTATAAAGGATGAGGTAGGAAGTGAAAGGGATTTTATACTACCACCTCATAAAATCCCAAATACAATAATCAATTAATTTTTTAAAGAGATTAAATAAGTTATTTTATCATATCATATATTGTGTATCGTCAAATAAAATAATTTCGACAAAAAATGATAAATATAAAAATTTTAAAGTAATTTAATTAATATCTTATTATAAAAATGAACTGAATCTATATTTAAGACTGAAACAAATATTATTTTTTGAAAATACAAATGGGGAATCCCTTTTCCTCCCCTTCGAAGCGTGTAGATCTTGGAGAATGGTGGAACTAATTTTTATACCGTTATATATTTCCATTTTCATACGAGTTATGTTGGAATTTCAGAAAATATCAAGCTTGGTATTCATATTTTTTTTATGTAGTTCAAATGTTTCCTCGAAACGGATCAGATTTTTATGAATTGATTCCTATGAGATGTCAAATAATCCAATCTCAGATTAAAATTTAGGGTATTTATAGTGTAAAAATGTACAGATGATTATTTCCAAAGTATATCCAAGATCAAATATTTTTTGGGAGGTAAACCGAAAAATCATATTAAACTTGTAAAAAAGGTGCAAAAGTCACGGTATACCCATTATAAGCAAAACGTTGACGGTGAGTGAAGATTTTTGACAAGTCACGTACCTTCCTCGTCCTTATCAAACAACACCGTGACATGTGTAGGGAGCTATTCCAAGTTCATCCACTTCAAGGCCTGAAAGTTCGAAACTCAGCTTAGCCAAATCATCAGGGCCGGACATATGATCTTATGCACGCCTCCCACTCCCACCTCCGCTTGAGGTGGATCTCTTACACTTTGCCGCGTTTTCTAAAAGAGAGAAACGCTTTATCTGAAATTTGGGCACAATGGGCAGAGATGGGAGAGAAGTAAGACTGATCGAGGAATCAGAGGAGCTTTGTCTTTTGTACCCATTAATTTGCATTTAATTCAAGTATCGATCCCTTCTCTCTCTATCTTGGAGTGTTTTGAACTTTTGATGGAGGAAGTAGAAATGATTTTTTGTGGAAGAAAAACAGAAAGCGGTTTCGCCAAAAAGACAAAGCTTCTAGCTAGCCCCTTCCTAGCCTCGCCATGGCTTACAAGACCAACAACGAAACAAGTAATTAATGAGATGGAACCACTTCCACTTCACCATCGCCTTCTAATTCTTCATCAAGACCACCGAATCTCTTTCAGAATGATGCAATCTTCTTCTTCCTCCTCCTCCTCCTCCACCCCAACCCTGCCAATTTGTCCTCTTCTACCGAAATTAAATTTCTGCTTTGAATGGGAAATAAATTCCAATTAGCAATGTATTAACCTATAAATGGAATCAGATATCAATTTTGTAATTATGGATCGTTATCTCTTGGTCTGATCTCCTTAGATTTATACTTGTGCTGTTACGTATCAAAATATCATAATTTAATGGCCATTGAACTGGGAAGTTTTTCGTCACCTCTTATGAAATTATATCCCCTCTTTATTATCTGTTATAAAAATATTGAATAACAAACATAACCATTGTTTGTGGTCTCCTTCCCTTACTTTTAACAGCTTGGTTGCTGGTGAAAAGAATCTGTAATTTCATTAGCTACTGGACATGTGCCAATCAAAGTTTATATGGAAAAACATTACTCGGTAACCCTTGCATTGTTTAATGATCCATCACAATTAACTTATCCTATATATCGTTTCTGGAGAAACTTTATCAATGGATCTGGAGGCAGCAAAAGAGGGGGATCAAGAGTTGCAGCGGTTGATACTTGATACACTTAATTTCAGGTTGGTTCTACTGTCCTCTCTTTTGTTTATGATCCATCACCGTGTATGCCCAAAGATTAAGTGGGGATAGCTTTTTGCTCTGTCCTTTTTAATATTATTAAAAAAAGCAAAGACCTGTGATCTAATTAATACTTGAGCACTGAGAAAGCATTTCTTGGCAGGAGTAGGGACATTGATGATAGCTATATGTGGTCGAAGTAATTATAGCGATTTTATAGAGTAGGGTTGAATATAGACTCTCAAACAAAGTGATCCAGAGACATTGATTGAAGCACCAAGTCACGGGTTTGGGTCTTTGCTTTGTCCTTTCTCCAACAAATAGGAGACAGGTGACCTTATGAACGAGAAACATTGAAGAACCGCATGAGCGAAGCAGCTGCACAGATTAGGAACGAATTTAATTTTGAATCCTACTGAAACAAAATATTATTTAAAAGATTGATTATTATAAAGACAAAAACCTGTTTCCACCATTCAATAGTCCACAAGGAAGAAATCTTAATTAGTCTCGGCTGAAAAACCCAACAAATTCATGATATGGAAAAAGCACGAGGAAAGCACAAAATGTTAAATTTAATGTTTGAGAAAATATTTGAGATTCAACCCACAACGTCAGGAGGGAAATGTTTTATGATGCTTTCAACAAAAATTACATCTTTGTGCTACTGATATGCTTCTGAGCTGGAAAACCTGCTGTGCGTTGGAAAAATAACACTGGGTTGGGAAGCAGAGCGAAATAATATCTCTGACATTTAGCCCACAATGCAATTTTTACGAGCTTGCATTGAAAACACTACAGAGACCTGATCTGAGAACCCTAAGCTCTGACGCTACACACACCATATCTCCTTTTTTATTTCTATTGTGAGAATAAGAATATGGGAAAATTTCCCTGAGAGCCCAAATTAACCAAAAATTATAAAAAAAGCCTAAAAAATTTCACATATAAAAAAAAGCTGGAGCATCTTTTCCAATATTATTTCATAAACGGTAATAATTATATTAGTAGAAAATTAATAACTAAATCAGTAGATATTAATAATAATATCCTATTAACTGAATCAGTATCTATTAATAATTAAATCAGTATTAATTGATACTTTATAATAAAAACTAGAAGAAAAGGAAGAAGACTTTGAAACCTTTTTTTTTTTTAATATGTGACTTTTCTTAAGCATTTTTTTATAATTTTTTATTAATTTACGCCTAAGGTGGATTTTCTCAAAAAACATTCACTTTGCTCATAAAGAGAATAAGAAAGTAATCCCCGTCTTACATTGATTGATTGAAGCAACAAAAACAAAGTGACCCAGAGCATTGAAGCACTATCTCTGACATTTCCCTTTGGACAACATTAAAGTCTCTAAACCATGACTGGCTCCTTGTATCGTACATATCCCTTCTTCCATCAATGCCTTATAGCTGATTTGCTCTGGACAACACTCACAGGCAAAGTCTCTAAACCCGTATGAAGCGTCTGCAGATAGGCTTCCCTACAAATCCATATTGAAAAAGCAACGTCACGGGCCGTGTTGCTTTCGTTCTCAATTGCTTCTAAGGGTTAGCTCTGCGCTAACTTTCAGAAAGTGAAAAGAGACTGTTGCTCTGAAACGATGTCCGGCTTTGGGGCTCCGGTGTCGCTTTCGCCATGTTGCTTTCGGCAAGCCTTCATTACGAGTGGCTTCTCTCGGGAGCAGCATCTGTCCTCCCTCGTCCCTCTCCGAGTCGATATTTGGAGCTGCTTTCCTAGCGATGCATCTGAATCCATCGTAGACGTTGGCCATTTTATTCGCCAAGGATCTCCAACGTGTCATGATCTCCAATCAAGCATAGAGGCCAATACTCCATCTTGCAAGTTTGTGTTCCATTTTTTTTTTTGCTGCAAATATGTTTTTCTGTTCTGCTGCAAATATGTTCCATTTTCATGCAAATATGCTCTACGCAAGGAAAAAATGATTCTGTAATTTTCCCTAATGCTCATGGTCATGCTGCATGTCTTTCCTTCTAAAAGGACACAACCTTCAGAGTTTGAATTTGAAATTTACCGTTTGAATTTGAATTTAAACTAATCTTTTTTTAGATATCAAATTTATTCTCACCAATTTTTCACATTTGATCTTCTTAATTATAACTATACCATCCTATGGAGCATTATGCTATGTGCTCTGCTTTTCAGGAACTCCTATATCAGCATTAAATACCGGGCATGAAGTTGTTGTAATTGAAGGCTAGAAAAATTATATGACAGTCATAAGAAAATCTAGCTATCTTTTTTCATGTATTTGAAGAACCTAGTTGTCGACCACCTTGTATGTATGAGGTGAGATGGACGTTGACCAAGGAAACTAGACTTGGTATTTGCGCTGGGCAAGCTATCTTTTTTTCTCCTACGTTTTCTTAGTATTTGCGTTGGGCTCAAGCTCTCTCTTGAGCAGAATGTGTTAGATCGAAGGTCCCGAGCTCCAAGTATTTAATAAATTTTATCAAAAAAAAAAGTATTTAATAAATTTAATATATGTTAGATATTAATATGCTAAACGTACTCAGATCTTTATCTGCTTTGTAGTAAGTGATTCTGTTGAGAACGTGTACGTTTGAAGTATCTACGGTGCTTTTTTTCCCCTCCTCCTTTTTCTTCCTCGCTTCTTTATCTGATGATTTTTTTAATTTATTTTTTACGGGGATGTGGGTGGGCTATTTCCGGGTGTAGCAGGAGCTGAGGCCGAGGCTCTGAGAGCTATTCAGTGTTTTGCCTTTGAAAGCATTCCTGTGAAAAGCTTAAACGAAGGCCTCCTGACTTGGACCGTGATATATCGGAGCACTTAAAAAAAAAAAAGTGTCTCTTGGCTCTCTCCCTCCTCCTTACAGAGTTACTCTCTAAATCACGCCAAGGACGTACCAAACCTACCTGCACTACCTCTAATCACCCACTCTCACACACATTCTCTCTCCCCCTATAAATCTATCATCATATCTCTCATTTGTCTCTTACTCTCAACACACTACACCCGCTGCCTCTCATTTGTCTCTTACTCTCAACACACTACACCCGCTGCCTCTTTCTCTTCTGCCTATTTCTGTCTCTTCCTCAAACACCATGACTGATCGGGGACGAATTGTGATTATCATTTTGGCGGCGCTGTTGGGATTCCTCACCTATCGAGCTATACTCACTCCTCCTGGTGGTACCTGGTCAGATAACGATCCCAACACCGCTGGGAAAGCTATCCTGGCCTCTAGAAGTTTGATGCAATTTATTATTTTTATTTTTGTCAATACAGCAGGATTTCTTTCTTCTATTAGCATTATGTATGATTTCACCGAAGTATTCTCGGTGAGGATCGCCCTCTGGGCCGTAACCTTTCTCTATTGTTTCTGTATGGTTATCATTACACCCTCCCCATACCAGTGGTTGTCGCTTTCCATTTTTTTCAGTGTGGGAGCCATTCTTGGAGTAATCCGAGTATGGAGAAAAAATTGAAACTTGGGCTTTAGTGCCTATGCATTCTACTTGCTTCTGTCCTGTTGTTAGTGGCGAACCCATTTTGCTTGTTTTTTTTCCAGTGTTTAGCGGTTTAGCGGCCAACTTTGTTAGGATTGTCTTGTAATACCAAAAAAAAAAAAGCATTATCAATGAATGTATTTATTTTTCCGTGATCGAATGTATGTGCTGGTTCTCAAATCTGTATGTGCTGGGTCTCAAATCTTGTACGGGCCAGTCCAGTTGTTTTTTAATGCCTAATTATCAACTACATATTAACATTTAATATATATTAAATACTTTGAGCTCAGGAACCTTCGATCTACACATTCTGGTTTCATTTTAAGCTAAGGAGAACAAGTTGCAAATAATTCACTTATCCGAGCCAACCCGTTTAATTTCTGCACCAAGTATAGGTTTTCTTTCAGATCTCCCAATTTATCTCGTAGACTTTAGCTGCGAAACCAGTTAACTCAAGCTTCATAACTCACAGTTTGACTTAGTTTAGATATTCGTAAACCAATATTTTTGCTAAAATGCACAAATTTTTTTAACGAAAATGATAAATGATGTTAAGCTTCATTACTTTGAACATTGTTAGTAGCTCTTAAAGTAAAACCCAGTTGGATTAAATATGGAAAAGCAACTGCACCAAGATGCTAATAAAGGTATGAAAAAGCAGGAGAAATTTGAAATCAGTTTTTTAGCAGCTGTAGTAAGATGTTAATGCTCATGCTGTATCTTTGTTAAAGGAACCAAATTACTTTTGGTATTAAACTTAAAGTTTGAGGCTATAATTTAATGAGTGCATCATAAATCTAGATAGGAAAAATAAAAGATGTAATTTGCTTAGGGTGTGCATGGTAACACCCCCAGAAAGACTTTTTTCTTAATTTCTGTGCCTCGGAACAAAAATGGATGAGAATTGTGTTTGGTAAATCCGGTTTTTTTTCTTGCTCCCGGGATGAACCGGTTTATTTTTTGTGCTGGGGAGTAAAAAAAAGAAGCTAAAAATTTTAGCTTTTCTATTCCAGGGCAAAAAATCAGAATTTATTTTTCCCTCAATCAAAGCAGAAATTTACCCTCGTTCACCACCACCGCCGTTGCCACCCCCAACACCACCGCTGCCCCACCGCCACCGTCCCGCCACCATCACCGCCCCCACCACCACCACCACTGCCATTGCCCCACCACCACCACCACTGCCATTGCCCCACCGCCACCACCGTCGCCACCACCATCACCACCGCCCCGCCACTACACCATCACCACCGCCACTGCCACCACCACCGCCACCGCCACCGCCACCCTACCTCAGCCACCACCACCACCGCCACCGCCATCGCCCCAACACCGCCGCGGCCATTGCCCCGCCACCACCACCGCCACCGCACCATCACCACCGCTGCCACCGCCACCGCCCCCGCCCAAGCCCCCGCCACCACCACCACCACCGTCCCCACCACCACCGCCCCCGCCACCACCACCGCCACCGTCCCCACCACCACCGCCCCACCACCACCACCGCCATCACCCCACCATCACCACCACCGTCCCCACCGCCACCGCCATCGCCCCCCGCGCTGCCACCACCACCGCTACCGTCCCCACCACCACTGCCCCTCGCCACCGCCACCGCCACCGCCATCACCACATAAATAATTTTTTGAATATAATAATTACATAAATAATTTTTTTAGAAATTTAAATTTAAGTTTATTTGTAAAGTATAATAATTATATTAATTATTAAAGAAAAGGATAAAATGGTAAAAATAACTCATTGATCCTTCTTCTTCCTTCCTTACTATTTTTTTAACTCCCAAACAAGAGAAGGAAAAATGTGTTACCAAAAGTAATTCTGATTCTCGGGGTAAAAATAAAATGGGTTAACAAACGTAATTCTGATTCTCAGAACTCTTCCAAAGCACAGAATAAGAAAAAACTGTTTCATCTCAGAAACAGTGCTGGGCAACAGAATGGTTGCCATGCACACCCTTAATAAGCGTTGACAGTAAATATAACTTTGGTCGTTATTATTTTAGAAGTCATAACTTCACGCAACTGAGTCAATAGCAGTGGCTTTCTATTCAAAGAAATTGAAAAATTAGTATATGAATTGTCTCAAAATGGGTATATCGCAAGTATGTATGTGAAGCATGGACTATGTAGACAATTTTTCATATTAATGAGAGGTTTTTGTTTTTTTTTTTTTTTTGTCCATCCAGTATCAAAAACTTTTGGCGTGACTAATCCGACAAATTAAAATAAGGTAACTACAAAGGGAGATTTAATCCGGACCATCTTCTTTTTCTTTTCTTTTTTTTTTAGGGTTTAGGGTCCGGACCATCTTGTGAGGCCAGAGGCCTAACATATTCAGGACAACTATCAAGGAATACCGAAGATGAGATTCCCTTTTGGGCAAGCGTATCTGCTACCGTGGTGTGTGAGTCCTAACATGAGAAGTGTTCTTTTTCTACTTTGTTATCCATTATTATTGGTTGGGTCATTAGGTTGAGATAATTTAATATGACATCGGGCCGTCCATGTTGATTTTTTACTGAGCAATTAAGAAAGCCCACTAGACGCAAGCCCAAGTTGTGCCGCAGATTTAATAAAATCCACTACAGCGTGTAAATCAGCCATCTCGTGAAGAGGATTCTAGAAAGTCCGCATCAGCAATCACGCAGAGGTACGAATCCCGCGACGATCAGAAATCATGTGAAGAAGAGGATTTCTGAAAATTGAAACACGCAAGATCAACAATCACATGACGATGTCAGACTTGTGTTCACACACGCAGCGGACAACTATCACGCAAAGGTCGGATTTGTGGTTCTTTCGTTATTCACCAAAACCCTAGAACTTAGAGTACTTTGAGTCCACATATGGTTTAGGTGCTTATACCGAAGAATAAGGATGTAATTTTTTATTTTTAAAATTTTTATATATTTTATATATTCATATTTAAATTATGTGCTATTTTTTAGAATTTTTTTTATATTTAATATCTCAAATTAATTAATTTTCATAATACTGGTTTACAGACAATTATTTTTTAATGCAGTACTAGAAAATAATTAATTTAAGATACTGGATGCAAAAAAAATCCTGGAAAGCAGCACATAATTTAAATTTGAATAAATGCAATCTATAAAAAATAGAATAATAAAAAATTACATGCTTATATTTGAGGTATAAGCATATACTCCTCTGGTCCTAATTATAAGAGCTAGATGACTTTTTTGGAGAGATTAAGGAAGCTTATTAAATTACTTTAAAGTTTTTTATTTTTATTTTTCTTCAAACTTATTAATTTGACTAATAAACTAATATGTAATCTAAGAATATTTAACATATGAAATGATTAAATAACTTATTTAGTTTCCTTAATCCCTTAAAAAAAATTAACTAATTCTTATAATTACGATTGGAGGTAATAATAAGCAACTAAACTATAAGCCATATGCGGACTCTAGAACTTTCTCTCACGGCCGAGAATGAGCGTGAGACCCAAGATGGAGAAAAACAGTAAATAAGTCTCTGAACCTCGGCCTTACACATTCTCAACAGATTCACTATTACACAGCAGATAAAGTTCTGATTATCTCTAGCATATTAACAACTACTCCTTCTAATCCGAATAAATTATCAGAGTTTGGAGGTATTAAGGAAAGAAGTTAAATTAAATAATTATATATATTTTTCTAAAATATCCTTACCTAAAATTTAAAATACCCTCAGTACCATCTTCCACTGATTATCCTTTTCTTTTCCTCTGCTTTAATTTTTAGTCAAAAACTTCTAGTCAGCATTATAGCAGAGGATATTCTTTAGATTTATTTGAGTTTCTTTTTAAGAAAGTATACGCCTTTTAAATATTAAATCCATTTTTTATATCTTGACTAATTAGTAATAATAATTTCATACTCTGAGGTCTCAGCTATGCCTAATCCATTTCAGCGTTGTCATTTAAATAAAATTGTAGGGTTATATTAAAATAAATTTTTAAATTAAAAAACATCAAATATTTATTATTGGCTCTCGTTTTGATTTCCCATATTGGAAGGATAAGATAAATTAAAAAAGCGAAAAGGCCCAGAATATATAAATGAATATAAAAGATTATGAGTGGGACAGCAACTTTTATATATATATATGTGTGTGTGTGTGAGTTTTTCTGAAAAAAATAAAAATAAAAACTTGGAGCATAAAATATAAGTTCAGCCAAGTGAGTTTTTTTTTTTTACAACTGTTAAATTTTAGTTTTCATTTTGTTGTTATCTGCGTTTTATTTTTTTGACACTAATTTTGAATTGTTGGCATTTTAGGTAATTAATAGCGTATTATTTGTCTAAATGTCGTGGACTGAATTTTTGCTATATACTCAGCTTCATTTAAAGTGTGTTTTGCATCAGATTCTCATGCAGTAATTAGCATTTTGAAGTCTATGAAGGTGGAAGATGCGTCTACCCCTAAAATTGTGCAGCAAATTGTTAGAATTTTATGTCATTTTTGTAGTATTGATTTAGTGCATGTATACAGGGAAGCAAATATGTGTGCTGATGCTTTGGCTAATCACAGCATTAGGCAAGAGGGATTAGAGTGGTTTTTGATAGGCCACCTGCTGCTGTTAAACATTTGCTATTAAGTGATTGTATGGGTATCTCTTACCCAAGACATGTGTTGATTCAGGAATAATATGGGCTGATGCCCCGTGTTCTAACCCAAAAAAAAAAAAAAGTGTGGTTTGCATAATGCCTTGGATATATCAAAAGGTCTGAATGGAACAAAGTCAATGGACTACACATGAAATTTATTTATTTCACATTATAATTAATCCTTTTGAGTTTGGACATTGCAGAGGTTTTGACCGGTAATAATTCAAAAGAAGTTTCATCTATTACCAGTTTCTACTACACATTCAGATGGCAATAAATTGGTACCACTTGTTACATTGGGATGAATTCGATCATTCTTAACTTACATTCCTCAACCTGCTGATTTTGTATATAATGCTCAAATAATTATTGTTACTTTATTGTAACAATATTAGTCATTAGATGATCATCTAAGTTAACAAACGTATATTCACATGTGAGTCACATTGTATTAATATCTTCATTTATGATAAATAATGACCAATGTGCTGCAACTACTTTTGTTAAGATTGAGTTGCTTCTTGAGCCAAAAAAAAAAGTTAAGATTGAGTTGCTTTACATGGATTACGGTGTGTGTTATATGATGTTATCATTTTTGGTTGTAGGATGTGGATGATTTTTTTTTTCTTTTATATAATAAAATTTCAGGAAAGGGGTTGAGCTCACCAGTAGTCTAAGGGCAGGTGCTTGGAGCCCAGTCCATAGGGGATACTGGCCAGATAGTACACATGTCTCCACCTCTACCAACCACTGCTTCCTAGACCCCTGGAGTCCGGCTCTACCAGTGTTACCATTGCTTCCTAGACCCCTAAGATGGGGATACTGGTCAGAGAGTACATATGTCTCCACCTCTACCAACCACTGCTTCCTAGACCCCTAGAGCCCAGCTCTACCAGCGTTACCACTGTTTCCTAGACCCCTAAGATACTTCCTCCAACGCCTTGACCAACGCAAGGATCAAACTCCTTCTCTAAAAGTGAGGAAGACCGACCCCCACACCAATTGAACCCAAGGACGAGGGTGGATGATTTCAATCTATCAAAGTGTATCAATGTTAAAAGCATATTGGTTGGTTGATAATGGATATAAATGTTAGTTGACGTTGATTAAAATTGAATCAATGTTTTTTAAATCATATTATCATGTTTCCTTTTCACATCTTACTTAAAAGTATGCATTTAAATGGGCAGGAGAGTTTAAAAAAGATGTTTGGGCTGGAAAAGTATTGGGTCCTATTGGATCAGTGGTTAAGAAATCACCTTGTCATTTTCCAGTTCTTATCATTTTGCTCCTTTTGTTTTTGTGAAATTCTTATAATTTTGTTAGTTATAGATATTAGTTTCTTTATTTTGTAATTCATTAATCACGACTCATGTGTGTGTTAACCGAACGACGTATAAGTTGGCACAAAATGCAAAAGAAAATAGAGATTTCTTACAAATAAAATAAAATGATGGAATCAAAGAAACATAGATCCAGTAAACAAAATATTGAAAGCAAACCGTAAATATGGATTTCAGAGATTACTTTGTACGAGATAAATAAGGATAATGTTAGATTTCTTAAATTTCTTAAAATCAGGTGTTTTTTAGGCCAATGAAAATTAGGTTACTCAATTTTGGTTTAATCAACAATATGGCTTCTCCAAATATTGGAATCCAAACTTTCAATGAATTAGAGGTTAAGGGGTATTTTTATCTTAGAAGTTTTAACCAAGGGATGTTTTTGCTCTGGCAATGTTAAAAATTGAGTAATTTTGTTCTGCATGTTATTTTGGAAGTTTTAATTTTAACAACTGTTTAATTAAATATGTTGAGCTGAACCTTTGCTAAAAAATGTTTAACCTTGCCAATATTTCCCTTCTGGATGCTCCTTTGGGTAATAGGATAGCTTGGAGAGATCCTAGGCAAGAGGAAGAGGTACATATTTTGGTGAAAGATGACCATGCTGGAGCGCGGACCAACTATGGAGAGTCTAGGCGTGCTCTGCTGACCCCAACCCCAACGGCTCTTTTGCTGAGGATGAGCCAAAAAACGCAGTCCACAGGGGAGGGAGACGACTAGTACGGCTGTCAGGAAGCACGTGCTGCCTTCATAATCTGATGTGAGTATGCGTTTAAATGGGCCAGGAGAGTTTAAAATAGATGGCTGTGCTGGAAAAGTATTGGGCCCTATTGGATCTTTCCTTAAGATATCACCATGTTTGGGCCATGAGGATGAAGACGTTGCAACAAGGAATGGGCCTGTTTTAATTGTCACTTCCCCCTTCCCTCATTAACCTCGGCCCACCTCGGTACCTCTAGCTCCTCAGCTGCTGGGCGCCTCAATCTCCAATCTGATGTGAGCATGCATTTAAATGAGCCAGGAGAGTTTAAAATGGATTGATGTGCTGATAAAGTAATGGGCCCTATTGGATCTATGGTTGAGACATTACCTTGTATGGGCCGTGAGCACGAAGGTGGTTTGTTTTTTTTTTTTTTGAGGACGAAGATGTTGCAACAAGGACTGGGTCTGCTTTAATTGTCACTTCCCCTCTTCGTTCATTAACCTCGGCCCAACTCGGTACCTCTAGCTCCTCCGCTGTTGGGCGCGTCGTTCTCCAGTCCGAGGGCCCTGAATGCAATGAACCCAAATGCCCAATTGAAATTAAAGTAAGCCATTTAATCCCTGAAATGCTTTGTCCATCCTCCCCCAAACAATTTCCAGCCATACCAAGTGGAATTTCCAGGTGATGATGAGATCAAAATAAATTCTATAGTACTCCCTCTGATCCTAATTATAAGAGTTAGTTGACTTTTTTTGGAGAGATTAAGGAAGCTAACTAAATTACTTTAGAGTATTTTTATTTTTTCTTCAAATTTATTTATTTAACTAATAAACTAATATATAATCCAATGATATACAACATATGAAATGATTAAGTAACTTATCTAGCTTCCTTAATCTCTCCAAAGAAAGTCAACTAGCTCTTATAATTAGGACAGGAGGTAATACCTTTTAATGGCTTATCCTCTATTTCTGCTATGTTTTCCGGGTTTGAGGAGTATATGCATCAAGGGGGATTTCTTTGAGCCTTTTTTGATAATATCTTATTTGATTGGGCCGTGAGGGGGATTTTCCCTAAAAACTATATGATATTTGATGTCTACACAAGGTATCGAAACAAATATATAGTTCTCAAAAAGAAGGAGCCCTCTGACAATAAAATGGAAAACTTGATAGATAAATATAGAATTATTAGAAAATAGCTTATCTTAGCTCAAAGAGGCTATCAAAGATGAAAGAACGCATTAATCGATTTATGAAGGGACAAACAGACCACGTTGCAAAAGGAGTGTCTAATTCAAAGTGTAGCAAAGTACTTATAAGTTTCGTCCAGGGGAACTATTATATATTCATTAGTACCTGGAATAAGCATTTGTCCTCCATTGCTCACACGCGAAACATATAATGTATTTAACGGAATTTCACAAATCAAAGTTCGCAGCTGATAAGTCGTCATAGGAATAATTATATATACCTTTTGGGAGTGAGAATCCTTTGCTTTGCTTAATGCAGGTCTCTCGTAAGGAGCAACCTGAAACACATTTCAAATTTATATATTTCTGAATATAAATAGGATATTTACTTATTTCATAGCAATTTGAAGATGTGAGAAACGATGGGTTAGCTTTCTTCCTTTTTTTTTTTTTTTTTTTGGAAATTGAGTAATGTACAAACGATGGGCTTAGCTTACATGGTTCTCACATATTTTTAGATTAATTTCATAGTAGTAATATTTTATATCTATCTATTTTATTGCTCCCCTTTTCGTATGTCTATATCAATCTGTTTTATTGATCCTTTTTTATATGTCATCCCTGCACAAGAGGCAAGCCTAGGGTATGTCATTCAACAAATTTGTGTTTTTTTTTTTTTTTTGGTATAAATGTGTTTTTTCTTTTAGTTGTTACTGATTGATACCAAATTGTGATTTTTGTATGTTCAGTATTGCCATATGTATAATTCAGTCAATATCCACCTGTTTAGTTTTTTATTATCATAATTGTTATGAAAGGTAATACTGAACCATGTGTTTTTCTTTAGATTTCAATTAAAGAATCAGTTTGCCATTAGAAAGTTGAATCTGAATCTGAAAAACTTCCACAATAACAAAGTATTAAAGGAGGTTCGTAGCATTTTATCACTGGTCTGATTCATTTTAAATACCACTATCAAATATTGTAAATTCCTTCAATTTAGAGGACAATTATTAATTTCTAACTTGATTAGATCATTAATTAAAATGGGTTATACACAAAATTAAGTTTTAGAATTTGCCAAAATATCTAAAGTATATTACAGTATGTCAAGTGAGTCATAATATGGCAATATACAATAATTCAACATGTACCATAAAGGCGAAAGCACAACCATTAGTAAAAGTATTTTAAGCTTTTGAAGCTTTCCCTGATTGACCCACACAATAACCATCACCTGAAAAATGTTTGTAACCATCAATCCAGCTCATTATAAATGCTAATATATGTTTATGAAGTGCCAAGTGAAACATTTTATGTAACAAAGTAGTAGATATATAATTTACAAACTTATTAAATCAAATCACAAATTCTGTAATAACACTTCCATATCAAATTTCATATCATGAACTCCAACATGCTGTCAGCCTATCTGCTTGCTTTTTGTCCATCTCTTAAACCTTTTTAGAGTCTATGTAGGAATTTGAGCTTCAATTTTTCCGTTTTTGATGTAAATTTCTTGCTATTTATTAGTTGAGTAGTTTGATGTGATAGTTTATGGAGGAGTTGCATTTATGAATCACATTCTAATCTCACTGGTCTGCAGCACTTATATTTATGCTATCATTGTTTTAATCAAAGTTGGGTATGTAATTTGAACATTGAACTTTCCTGTTTCCATCAGCAGTTGTTGCTATAAATTATCATTTTGAATGTGGTTTAGTTTGGGATTTTGACCAAAATAAAAACAAAAAAAATATATTTATCAGATTAAAACTCATCCCAAATTAGGGTTCACGCCACCGGTCACGCCACTGACGTGGCGTGCACAGGGTCCACGCCACCAGATGACGTGGACCAATCACAAGCTCTGATTCAATATTTATTAAAAAAATAAAATGACACGGTGGCGTCACGCGGTACGACGCCACTAGTCGAGTCAGACGGTCGTACTTTCTGATATTATCGTCGCATCAGCATTACTTTGGTAAATAGTTTGAATAGTGCTTCAGACTGGTAAATTTTTTTAAAGAAATTATTATTTTAGTTAATTTCTCGGTTTAGTTTTCTATTCGGAAAACCTTCGCCTCCCCCATCATTCTTCATCAAAACCTTCGAAGTTCGAACATGCTAAAAAGTGGTTTAGTTCTCTGTTCGTAAAATACGGAAATCTAGGAAGCTAGGTTATAGAGCTAAGGCTAAAGGTTGGGCCATCCGGTAACTCTGCAATCAAAAAGGTCTTTAATCGTCTGTCTTTGTATTTTTTTTTCCTTTAAAAAAAGGTCTTTCTAAACAAGGTAGGCTCACATTCAGTTAGCCCACTTTATAATTTAGTTTGTCCTCCACTCAACCAAACCGAATATCCTTGGAATAAAAAAAATGTTGACGGTGAAAAAGATCGTCAAGATTTTTTTCCTTTTTACTTTGCAGGATAGAAAGTATTCCAGTTGAAAATATATTTATTCTAGTTCGAAATATAAGACATAACTAATTTTTTTTAGAAAGATTAAGGAAGCGAAACAAGTTTCTTAATCATATCATGTGTTGTCTAATCCAAGCTAATTCAGTCTGATCTAATCCAATAGCAACATAATAAAATTCGATCAAACTAATTGCTAGGTTGGACCGGATTCAGGACTAGCGGACTAGACCACTTGGACTAGTCCAGTCTTGTCAAGGTCAATTTTTTAAAATTATTTTAGTAATTTAGATGTTGCTTTTATTTTTTATTTAATTTTGTTGAGCCTTTTTAAGAATTTATAATTAAATTTTATTTTTTTATATGATTATAAGTACTTTTATTTATCTTAATTGTATCATGTTTAAATCTTTTTTCCAGCACATTTTTTTTATTGTTATTATTTTTGAACACTTTTTTTTTATTGTTATTAGATATTCTTATAGATTTATGATGTTTTAATTTTATGTGATGTATTTAATATTATTATAGGTATTTTGTGGTTCTAATTGTGTCTAATAGGTTCAAATTAGGTCCTTATAAAAATACAGACCAAGGTTTCACACAAAATAAACCTGGACAGGCCAAAATAATTAAAATGGTAGTAAAGGTAAGGACCAAGTATTAACTCTAAATAAATAAAGTATCTGACAATTGCATGGTGTGTGATTCAGGTTTCAGTTTCACTCTTCAATTTCTAAATATGTCATTCACTGCTTTTGTTTTTTGTTCCTTCCCTGGGGAAGGATTGAGGCCAATGAAGTGTATGTGGCTGTCCACGTCTTCAAAAAATAACGAAATTAAGAGAGTGGATGCAAGAAGTAGGTGTTCGGCACGGAAATGTGACCAAAAAAATCACAATCAGAATATGATGTTTGCAGAAAACGAAGTCATTGGTACTGGTTTGATTTTCTGAGCGAAGTGTGTGTTGCTGAGATAGTCCATTAAGATATCTATTCATTTGCTAAAGGGTTAAGGTGCAGATTCGCCAATAAACTTTTACTCCAGGAGCGCCCAGCACAATAAACTTTTAAGTGGACCTTAAATACCAAGAAACAATTAAAAAGGTAAAATGAGCACAAAACCGTTAAAACCAAATTAACGTCCGTTGGCATCCCTGGGCAATTTCGGAATTTCCTCAAGAAAATGAGCTTCCTTGTGCCAATCTCTCTGGTTCCATCCCCGACAGCTTTCCGAGTTTCCTATGCTTTAGAGTCTCTATCTCAACTTCAATTCATTGAATGGACCAATTCCTCTTGAACTTGGCTATAGTTTCTCCTTCTCTGATATTGATTTGCGTGAAAATCTCCTGAGTGGAGCATTGCCCCCATCCATCTAGAATATGTGCGACAGACTTGCTTCTCTCAAACTCCATGGAGATTTTCTTTCTAGGTCCATTCCAGAACCAACTTTGCCAAATTGTTCTTGCGAGAATTTGCGATTCCTTGATTTTGGCGAGAACAACTTCTTTGAGATTTTCCCAGTCTTCATTACTCGCTTTGGGGGGTTGAAACAACTTGACATGGGTAATAATATGTTTGTGGGTCCGATTCCTCAGAGCTTAGAGGGGTTAGGGCTTGAAAAATTGAACCTTTCCCATAACAATTTTAGTGGTGTTTTGCCTACTTTTCCTGACCCCTAGTTTGGTTAGGAGGTTTTTGAAGGGAATAACCCAGACTTATGTGGGCCACCCTTGGGAAGTTGTAGTGGAAATTCTAAGTCTAGACTAGGTGCTTGTGCTATCACCGGTATAGTTATCAGTTTGATTGCAGAAAGCGTTATTTTAGCTTCATTGTTTATTGGCTATGTGCAGAACAAGATGAGGAAGTGATGATGAATTGGAGGAAGAAGATGACCAGGAAAATGGTGATAATGGTAATGGTGGTAGTGAGGGAAAGCTTATGTTATTTCAAGGTGGCGAGAATTTGACATTAGACAATGTGCTGAATGCAAATGGGCAAGTTATGGAGAAGACATGTTATGGGAAAGTGTATAAGGCAAAGCTTGTTGATGGAGGGACCATTGCATTGAGGTTGTTGAGAGAAGGTTTTTGCAGAGACAGGGCTTCAAGCTTGTCGATTATAAAGCAACTGAGGAAAATTTGCCATGAGAATTTGATTCCTTAGACAGCTTTCTATCAAGGAAAAAGTGGCGAGAAGCTCCTTTTTTTTTATTATCTACCTCTTAAAACCCTGCATGATCTTCTACATTGTAAATTTATAATCCTTCTCAATACACATATTAGATTGGCTTCTTGCAGCCGATAAAGACCTTCAGGAAGCATTGGCTTCAAAGTTGGAGGTAGGAAAAGGAAGAAGCATTGGCATCGACCATTGAGGAAGACGACGAAGAATACTTGCAATGGCTCTGTAACGCAAGGGTTTTGGCTCTGGTCTTTTTCGTTTCAGCGGAAAATCAACCATGCTAACGGATGTTAATTTGGTTTTAACGGTTTTGTGCTCATTTTACTTTTTTAATTGTTTTTTTGTATTTAAGGTTTACTTAAAAGTTTATTGTGCTGAACGCTCCTGGAGTAAAAGTTTATTGGCTAATCCGCACCTTAATCCTTTGCTAAATGATAACAACAATTTCCATTCACGCAAAAGCCACTTTCATATGTGTATATATATCACACAAAACACTAAGGATAACGGGAGGAACTCGATGGGTGTGATTTGAATGATGCAAAGGGGTAAATTTTCAAGATCATAAAATATTTTTTCAGTATCCTTAAGTATTTTTTTAGTACCAGTCATTACCCTGAAATATTTTTTCAAAATCAGTCATTATCCTGGAATATTTTTTTTAATATCCTAAAATAAATTTATAAGATTATGAAGTTTTTTCTCAGTACCAATCAGTACCCTTAAGTATTTTAACTTTGCCCATAAATTTATGTAATTTTTGGTATTTATTATGAAATATAGTGGTTATAATATTTAAAATACAGCCTTATTAAAAAGGTACTTATTATATCCTCCTTCGGGTACTTATTATAAGATACCAACTAGCAATTATATATGGTCATTTTTATAAGACACTTTCTTATTTCCAAAGCGTACTAATTATTATTTTTTTCATGTATGCTCATGATTAATAAGGGTAGTAGGTGAGCATAATAATTAGGGTGTATATGACAATCATTCTGTTGCCCAGCATTGTTTCTGAGATGAAACAGTTTTTTCTGATTCTGTGCTTTGAAAGAGTTCTGAGAATCAAAATTACGTTTGTTAACCTATTTTATTTTTACTCTGAGAATCAGAATTATATTTGGTAACACATTTTTCCTCCTCTTGTTTGGGAGTTAAAAAAATCGTAAGGGAGGAAGATGAATGATTAATGAGTTATTTTTACCATTTTGTCCTTTTCTTTAATAATTAATATAATCATTATACTTTACAATAAACTTCAATTTTAATTTCCTAAAACAATTATTTATGTAATTTTTATATTCAAAAAATTATTTATGTGGCGGTGGCGGGGGGCGGTGGTGGCGGCGACGGCGGGGGGCGGTGGTGGGGGGCAGTGGCGGTGGTGGTGCGGTGGTGGTGGTGGTGGCGGTGGTGGTGGCAGTGGTGGTGGTGCAGTGGCGGTGGCAGTGGTGGCGAGGCGGTGGCGGTGATGGTGGCGACGGTGGTGGTGCTGGGGCGGTGGCGATGGTGGCGACGATGGCGGGGCGGTGGGGCAGCGGTGGTGTTGGGGGTGGCAACGGCGGTGGTAGTGGTGAACGAGGGTAAATTTCTGCTTCGCTTGAGGGAAAAATAAATTCTGATTTTTTGCCCTGGAACAGAGAAGCCAAAATTTTTAGCTTCTTTTTTTTACTCCCTAGCGCAAAAAATAAACCGGTTCATCTCAAGAGCAAGAAAAAAACCGGATTCACCAAACACAATTCCCATATATTTTTGTTCCGAGGCACAGAAATTAGGAAAAAAGCCATTCTGGGAATGTTACCATGCATACCCTTAATATAATATTAGAGTTTAGTGCAATCAGTAGGGACAATATCGAAAGTTACTTAAATTGTATGACAATTTTATTAAATTTAATTGTTTTTATTAGTTTGTGAGAATTGTTACTTGATGCCTTATAATAAACATCAGGGGCATATATAATGGTTTTAGTTTGCTGACAACATGTTTTTCACTCTCATTACATTTCCTCGAAAAGAAAGAAAGAAAGAAGTATTGATTCTCTAAGTTTTTTCAGTAAAATTTTATCTTTCTAGTAAGGCCTCTCATAACTTCTTTTAATTAAATGCATAAAAACTGCTTTTAGACAGATTCACACTCTCGAAGACTAAATTACATACAACTCCTATATATACAAATTGACTCACAGAACAAATCGTTAAAATTTGATACTCCTATGGTCCTAGAAATAGAGGCAGGAGGTCCTCGTTTATGAACTATTTTTTTTAATATTCTTAAGTATCTTTTTAATACCAGTCAATACCTGAAATATTTTTCAAGCTCATTCATTACCTTTCAATATCCTAAAATAAATTTTCAAGATTATGAAACATTTTTTCAGTATCTTTAAGTATCTTTTTAGTACCTGTTAGTACCCTATATTTTTTTTTAAGATTAGTCATTACCTTGAACTATTTTTTAATATCCTAAAATAAATTTTTAAGATTATGAAACATTTTTTCAGTATCCTTAAGTATCTTTTTAGTACCTGTTAGTACCCTATATTTTTTTTTAAGATTAGTCATTACCTTGAACTATTTTTTAATATCCTAAAATAAATTTTCAAGATTATAAAACATTTTTTCAGTATCCTTAAGTATCTTTTTAGTACCTGTTAGTACCCTATATTTTTTTTTAAGATTAGTCATTACCTTGAACTATTTTTTAATATCCTAAAATAAATTTTTAAGATCATCAAGTATTTTTTCACTACCAGTCGATAGCTTTAAGCATTTTAATTTTGTACACAAATTTATGTAATTTTTTTTGTATTTATTATGAAATAATATATTTAAATTATAACCTTATCCTTAATATGCAATTATACCGAAAGTTAATGTCTTTTTTGGTAAATTTGACTTTGAAAAATTTATTCTGATAACAATGTTCAAACACTCTCATTTTTATCCTAAAGTTATTTTTATCTCGTAAATCCCAAAAACTATTTTCCAAAAGCTACATACAAATAGGCTTAGAGTTACTTGTTATGGTGCTTTTTAAAAGACATTCTCAACTCTTTTTACTTTATTGCACTATGATGTTTTTTTTTCTTAGAAATTATATATATATAATAATGTGTGTGCTCACACACACACACACATATATCCTCCTTCGGGTACTTATTATAGGATACAAACTAGTAATTGTATGTGGTCATTTTTATAAGGCACTTACTTATTTCCAAAGCACATTAATTATTTTTTTCATGTATTCTCATGATTAATAAGGGTAGTGGGTGAGCATAATAATTAATATAATATTAGAGTTTAGTGCAATTAGTAGGGACAATATTGGAAGTTACTTAAATTGTATGACAATTTTATTAAATTTAACTGTTTTTATTGGTTTGTGAGAATTGTTACCTGATGCCTTATAATAAACACCAAAAAGGGTATATATAATAGTTTTAGTTTCCTGAGAAGATGTTTTTCACTCTCATTACATTTTCTCAAAAAGAAAAGAAAGAAAGAAAGAAGTAATGATTCCTGTAAGTTTTTTCAGTAAAATTTTATCTTTTGCCTTGAAAAGGTCGAACTTCGAGTCAGAGAATGAGATCCTTGAGATGTTGAACTCAAGGCCGCTAGAATTTGTGAAGCCGAACTAGTCACAGGAAGCATCATTTATAATCTAAACAAATGATCAGTCTATACAAACGTAAATATTAACACTATTGATTTGTTTTACTGAACCAATTTTTGGAACAACTCATTTCTCGTTTTACGTTTTATTTGCTTAAATCATAAGTGATGCTTCCTCTGGGTTTTACGACAGACCTTTCAGTCCCTGTAACCGATTCGACTTCATAAATTCTGGCCGCCTTGAGCTCAACATCTCAAGGATCTCTTTCTCTGAATCCAAGTTCGACTTTTTCAAGGCATGACATGTGTGATCTTTGACTGATTTAATAGTCAAATTTAATATTGGGAGAAAGAAGGGCAAAATTGCTACTTTTGTAAAATTCCGAGGTAAAATTGCTCCTCAATGAAAATATCCGGGGCAAAATTTCTCCTCAATGAAAATTTCAAGGGCAAAAATGATACTTTTGATTGATGAGGTGGCATGTCACGTGTCATAAGGTGGCATGCCACGTGTGATGAGGTGGCACTTAACAATTAAAATTAACGGAGGGGCAAATTTGCTACTTTTTTCATACTTCCGGGCAAATTTGATACCCAAAAAACTTCCGGGTTCTGGGCGCTCCCTTAGCAAAACTTCCATGGCAAAAATGACCTTTAACCCTTTATTTTTTATGATGATTTTTATATGATTATATGTGTAACACCTCATTTTCATCACCCAAAAACTTGGCCAAAATATTTATAATTCCTCCAAAAGGGTGTATCATTATTCAAATCATTAGATTACATTACCGTTTCAAATAAAGTTTAACCCTTAATCAAAATAAATTTCAGAAAATTATTTCAGAGTTCAATACAAAGCGGAAGTCTTAGGTTTATGGCAAATAAAATAACATAACATAAACTATAGGAGTACAAAAGAGCCTTCATAGCTCACTCCATAGGTGCCTTCCCTTGCTCTCTACTAGGATATTCACCTGAAAAATGTTAATATGGGATGAGATTCCACGTCTCAGTAACTACTGAATATTTCTACCGTACACGAGCAAATAATATATGACAGAAAAGTATGGGCTGATTTCAAATATATATGTAGATTCCATAATTTCTCATACAAAATAATTTATACTAATAGTCATCAATATAGAAGGTAATAAAACATATATATCTCAAAAGTTCTCATCTCATGTCTTTACAGAATATTCATCATTATATCAAATTCTTGAACTGTTCAGAAATACATTATGCAGTATGCACCCTCCCTTATATCACCTTCCAACCATATACCGCTGACTGGAGCCATAGGCTAACACATAGTCCAATAGAAACTCATTCATTTGACTGAATTGTTCCAAGCTCACCAAAACTTAAGATACACCCGGCCAAAGGTATATAGCTTAAATCTGGACTATGGCTCCCCTCCTTTAAAATAACTAAGGAGGTGTCACATGTCCCACAACTCCAATGAAATCCCGGCCAGAGGAAAACATGGAAGATGGGGCCCTGAAACAAGTACCATCCACTGTGCACCGAGTGGTGGCATAAATCATTCTTATCATTCAAATCCCTCCTTACTCCACCCATCATAATACAACCGCCATGATGAATATGTTCACTCAAAATAATGCATTATTATACCATAAAGTTTTATACATCAATATGCGTATTTATGAATAGTAAATACTATGCGTATCTGTGAATAGTAAAATACTATGTGTATATGTGAATAGTAAAATACGGTATATATACATGAATAGTAAAAATGAAGAGTACATACGGTATGTATACGTGAATAGTAAATACGATATGTATACGTGAATAGTAAAAATGAATAGTAAATACGGTATACGTGAATAGTAACGTACGTATAAATAGTACCTCTGCAGATTTGCAAATCAAAGTTCCCACACCAGATCTTAAAACCATAAATATTCTCTAAATATTCTTGCCAAAATAGTAAACAAACAAATTTACAATCATACATAATTCACAAGTATAAGGAAGAATATTCAGAGTTACCTGTTACTCTATAGTTTCCAAAATTACTGCAAGGCTTCCCTACGTTCCTTCTCTCTCTCTCTCTCTCTTTTTCTCCCTACCTTTCTGTGAGTCTTGAGTGATTGTATGTTGTGAAAGAAATGAGAAAGGATGAGGTATTTATAGAGTTCGGGTCTCAACTAATTTTCAAAAATCACATGTCCATCTACTACACATCTACCATGTCAATCTACCATTCATTTGTCCATCTACCACGCGTCTACCATACACTTCTTCATCTACCGTCTAACTACCATTCAATGTCCATCTACCATGTAACTACCGAATACTCATCTTCCGATCAAATATCACATACTTATCTACTTCATAACTATCTACCATTCAAGTTAATATCTGATTTCTTTACCCTGATTGCATCGAAGAATACTGAGTACCAAGAGCTTAGTAACTTTCTTATCTCAATATTATTCCTTAATTTCCTGTTTCAAAATTTGGGATATTACTAACTCTTAAATTCTACTTCAGAGAAAAAAAAATACTCTTACTATAATTACATGATAAATTTTAATTACCATAAATTGGTCTATCCTATAATATTATAGTTCTAAAATTTAGGATGTTACATTCCTCCCCTCCTAAAAGAAAATTTTGTCCTCAAAATTTCGCTATAATAAGAATTCTAACCTATTTAAATAAATGAGGATAGGTTTGTCGCATGCTCTCCTCTGTTTCCCAAGTAGCATCTCCGGGAGTCATTCCTTTCCACTCGACCTTTACAAGTCTAATGGTCTTGTTTCTTAATCTCTTGTCCCTTGCATCAACAATCCGCTCCGGCTCAGCTTTATACGTCATGTTATCCTCGAGTTCTACCTCTTCTACTTCTATAATGTGGGAAGGATCCGGTTGGTATTTCTTCAGTTGCGATACATGAAAGACATTGTGAAGATTTGCAAGCTGTGGAGGTAAAGCAATTCTGTAAGCTACCGGTCCAATTTTCTCCAAAATCTCATAAGGACCCATAAAACGAGGTGAAAGCTTCTTTGCCCGTATTGCTCTACCAATGCCAGTCATTGGTGTGACTCTTAAGAATACATGTTCGCCCACCATGAACTCCAACGGTCGTCTTCTCTTGTCAGCATAACTCTTCTGTCGACTCTGAGCAGTGAGAAGTTTCTGTTGAATCACCTTAATCTTTTGAGTCGTCTCGTCCACAAGTTCTGGACCTATTAAAATTCGCTCATTCAATTCCGTCCAGCAAATAGGAGATCTACATTTCCTTCCATATAAAGCCTCATAAGGTGCCATCTCAATGCTGGAGTGATAACTATTGTTATATGCAAACTCCGCAAGATGAAGATGATCGTCCCAACTTCCTTTTAGTTCGATTGCACAAGCCCGCAACATGTCTTCCAGAGTTTGAATAGTCCTCTCAGTCTGCCCGTCAGTTTGAGGATGATAAGCGGTACTATAACTCATCCGAGTTCCCATAGCATTCTGCAATGCTTTCCAAAATCGTGAAGTGAATCGTGGATCACGATCAGATACGATGCTATTCGGTATCCCATGCAATCTGACAATCTCCTTCATGTAGATCTTTGCTAGTCTCTCCAATGAGTATTCTGCTGCAATTGCTAGAAAATGAGCTGACTTAGTTAACCTATCGATAATTACCCAAATGGCATTATGTCCGGATGTCGTTAGAGGAAGCCCCATGATGAAATCCATAGAGATGCTGTCCCATTTCCACTCTGGGATATCCAAATTCTTTAATAATCCAGGAGGTTTCCGATGTTCGATCTTGACTTTCTGACAAGTCAAACAACAAGTGACAAAGTCAGTCACATCTTTTTTCATGCCCCGCCACCACCAATTCCGCTTGAGATCATGATACATCTTGGTTGCTCCAGGATGGATAGTGTATTTACTCCGATGTGCCTCCTCTAGTATGAGCTTTTTTATTTCTCCATCATTAGGTATGCACACTTTTCCTTTATACCTTAATATCCCATCTCTATCGATCCCAAATTTCGATTCTTTTCCTTCTTCAATATCTTCCCTCACGTTTATTAGATACTCATCTTCGAGCTGAGTGAATTTAATCTCTTTCCAAATTGTGCTTTCAATAGTTAATGCTTCCATGGTAGCGACCAAACCTGACATTACATCAATAGATGTACTTGGTATCTCCTCGAGCAATTTATGTTCTCTGATCATCATCTGGGCTACATGGATTGTCTTTCTACTTAAGGCATCTGCTACAACGTTCGCCTTTCCTGGATGATACTTCAATTCGAAGTCGTAGTCCTTGATAAACTCCATCCATCTCCTCTGTCGCATGTTGAGCTCCTTTTGGTCGAACAGGTACTTTAGACTTTTGTGGTCACTATAAACCTCGAACTTTGAACCGTAGAGGTGGTGCCTCCAAATCTTCAGAGCAAACACTACTGCTGCCAGTTCTAAGTCGTGAGTAGGATAATTCCCTTCATGTGGCCTTAACTGTCGAGAAGCATAAGCTACTACCCTACCATTTTGCATTAATACACACCCAAGACCTTTCTTGGAAGCATCTGTGTACAAAGTAAAGGTCTGAGCAGGATCTGGAATTATAAGTACTGGTGCCGTAGTCAACTTAGTCTTCAAATTTTGGAAAGCTGCTTCACACTTTTCGTCCCATACATATGGTTGACCCTTCCTTGTTAACTTAGTCAAAGGCATAGCTATTTGCGAAAAGCCCTTGATAAATCTCCTATAATAGCCAGCTAGACCTAGAAAACTCCTGATCTCAGTCACGGACTTTGGTCGTTCCCATTGGAGAACTGCTTCAACTTTAGTATGGTCCACTGCAACACCTTCAGCCGATACGACATGGCCTAGGAATTTTACTTCCTTCAACCAAAATTCACACTTAGACAGTTTCGCATAGAGCTTGTGCTCCTTCAACACTTGTAGCACGATTCTAAGGTGCTCTTTATGCTCTTCTTCATCCTTAGAGTAGATAAGGATGTCGTCAATGAAAACCACTACAAATTTATCTAGATATGGTCGGAAAATTCTATTCATGTAATCCATGAATACTGCTGAAGCATTTGTTAGCCCAAATGGCATAACAAGAAATTCATAATGGCCATATCTAGTTCTGAATGCAGTTTTTGAGACATCTTCAGCTTTGACTCTCAGTTGGTGATAACCTGATCTGAGGTCGATCTTGGAGAATATGGATGCTCCCTTCAACTGATCAAGTAGATCGTCGATCCTGGGTAAAGGATATTTATTCTTTATAGTCACTTTATTCAACTGGCGATAGTCAATGCATAGTCTCAGGCTCCCATCTTTCTTCTTCACAAAGAGTACGGGCGATCCCCAAGGAGATACACTGGGTCTGATAAAACCCTTTTCTAACAATTCCTCGATCTGCCTCTTCAATTCTACTAGTTCCGATGGAGACATTCGGTAAGGAGCTTTAGATATAGGTTCTGTTCCAGGTATGAGATCAATAGAAAATTCTACTTCTCTCTCTGGGGGTAAACCTGTCATTTCTTTCGGAAATACTTCCGGAAATTCTTTCACCACTTCAATGTTCTCTATCCCTTCCTCCACTTCTGTTTGAATGGAGAAAAACACCATGTACGCAAGACAACCATGATGAACAGGCTTTTCATCTTGTACTATAGACAACAATTGTGGTCTACTATGACTCATAGAGTCATCCGCAAGAGAGATGGTCTTCCTCTTGCAGTCAAGGATGATGTCATTAGCTGACAACCAATCCATTCCTATTATTACATCGATACCCTTCGTGGGTAAACAAACAAGGTCTATATTTGAGATCCTATTATCAATCTCAATCGTACAATTTAAGCAAGCCCTAGAAGTTTTTACTGAAGCTCCCGCCGGTGTAGAAATAATCATATAATAAGGCAATTCACTCACTCTTAAATTCAATCGAGGCACACAGTCGTATGATATAAAAGAGTGTGTGGCACCAGAATCAAATAAGGCTTCTACTTCAAGACCTTGGAGTTTGAGGATACCTTTAATCAGATTTGGTGAAGCACTTGCCTCCTGTTGTGATAGTGCAAACACTTTCCCTGGCACTGCAGTTCTAGCATCCTTGGCCCCTCGAGGCTCCTCCTCACAAAATCTGGAAATGTGTCCTGGCTTTCCACAGTTGAAACACGTCACACATGGTCCTTGGTGTATTTTTCCACACTTGGCACACATCTGATTGTTGGCGGTGCTTGCAGCAGGAGCTGTGGATCCCTTATATGAACTCTGACCTCCACTGAAGTGACTCCTTTGAGGTCCTTTGAATTGACTCCTCGGTGGTCTGCTGAAATGACTTCTTTGGGGTCCAGTAAAATAACTCCTCGATGGTCCACCAAAGTGATTTCTGGATGGTTGGCTAAACCGCGTATTCACATTACTGAAGTTGTGACTCTGCTTCTTAGTAACTCCTCCCGTTGGTCTCATGAGGTGTGTAGATCTGGCCTGAAAACCCTTCATCTTCTCAGCTTCCTCTTCTCGTTTGTTCCTTGCTATCGTGCGTAGTTTGTCGCATATTTCTTCAAAATCCCTTGTTTCATCAAGGAACGGTGATAGAGCTGTTTTTAGGTCTGGTCTAGCTTTTTCAACCAATCGAGCACTCAACCATTTAGAGTTGTTCTGTGAATATCCGCAGAATTTAGACAACTCTAAAAAGCGAGTGATAAATTCGTCTTCATGTAATTCCCCTTGCCTGAATGTGAGGAATTCAGTTTCTTTCTCTATTCTGATTGAAGGGGAAAAGTAATAATTTTCGAACTTTTCCTTAAACTCTTCCCACGTCATCTCAGCATTTCCTTTTGTTTTGGTGCTTTCCCACCATTCTTCAGCTGATTTCTGCAACAATTGTTCAGCAACCATCACCTTTTGTTGTGAGCTAATCTCGATAACTCTGAAAATCTTTTCTACACGCTTCAGCCACTCCAGTGCTGCAATCGGATCTAGCTTCCCCTCGAACATCGGTGGAGTAAACTTCCGAAATTTTTCCCAAACCTCAGTAATAGGTAAGGGATGATACTGAGAATGAGAACCGCTACTACCTCCATCTTCAGTGCGAGAATGACTTCCTCCCCTAGATTGATGGTCAGAAGGTGTGACTTCCAGAGCCTTCTCCTTTCCTTCCTTACCACCTTGGCCTCTTCCTTTTGCTAGTTCATCCTCGTGTCTATTCACTTTCTCCCTCATCTCCAAGATGACGTCTCGTAACTCTGCCAAAAGGGCATTGTTATCCTGAGGATGGGGACCATCTTGATGCGGAGAGAGATCTCTTTGGGATGAGGCAGGGGTTGAATTAGTTCTTCGGGTTCTTGCCATTATCTCCTCCTATGATTAATATTATAAGGACACTAAACCAATAAAAATAGCTAAATAAATTCTAAATCTAACAAAGGGAAGTGCTCATGTTATGATATTTAATTTGCCATGACCTCAATTTTAGAAAACTGTTAGGAAATCAACAAATTGGCCAGAACCTTTTAGCTCTGATACCAAAAATGTAACACCTCATTTTCATCACCCAAAAACTTGGCCAAAATATTTATAATTCCTCCAAAAGGGTGTATCATTATTCAAATCATTAGATTACATTACCGTTTCAAATAAAGTTTAACCCTTAATCAAAATAAATTTCAGAAAATTATTTCAGAGTTCAATACAAAGCGGAAGTCTTAGGTTTACGGCAAATAAAATAACATAACATAAACTATAGGAGTACAAAAGAGCCTTCATAGCTCACTCCATAGGTGCCTTCCCTTGCTCTCTACTAGGATATTCACCTGAAAAATGTTAATATGGGATGAGATTCCACGTCTCAGTAACTACTGAATATTTCTACCGTACACGAGCAAATAATATATGACAGAAAAGTATGGGCTGATTTCAAATATATATGTAGATTCCATAATTTCTCATACAAAATAATTTATACTAATAGTTATCAATATAGAAGGTAATAAAACATATATATCTCAAAAGTTCTCATCTCATGTCTTTACAGAATATTCATCATTATATCAAATTCTTGAACTGTTCAGAAATACATTATGCAGTATGCACCCTCCCTTATATCACCTTCCAACCATATACCGCTGACTGGAGCCATAGGCTAACACATAGTCCAATAGAAACTCATTCATTTGACTGAATTGTTCCAAGCTCACCAAAACTTAAGATACACCCGGCCAAAGGTATATAGCTTAAATCTGGACTATGGCTCCCCTCCTTTAAAATAACTAAGGAGGTGTCACATGTCCCACAACTCCAATGAAATCCCGGCCAGAGGAAAACATGGAAGATGGGGCCCTGAAACAAGTACCATCCACTGTGCACCGAGTGGTGGCATAAATCATTCTTATCATTCAAATCCCTCCTTACTCCACCCATCATAATACAACCGCCATGATGAATATGTTCACTCAAAATAATGCATTATTATACCATAAAGTTCTATACATCAATATGCGTATTTATGAATAGTAAATACTATGCGTATCTGTGAATAGTAAAATACTATGTGTATATGTGAATAGTAAAATACGGTATATATACATGAATAGTAAAAATGAAGAGTACATACGGTATGTATACGTGAATAGTAAATACGATATGTATACGTGAATAGTAAAAATGAATAGTAAATACGGTATACGTGAATAGTAACGTACGTATAAATAGTACCTCTGCAGATTTGCAAATCAAAGTTCCCACACCAGATCTTAAAACCATAAATATTCTCTAAATATTCTTGCCAAAATAGTAAACAAACAAATTTACAATCATACATAATTCACAAGTATAAGGAAGAATATTCAGAGTTACCTGTTACTCTATAGTTTCCAAAATTACTGCAAGGCTTCCCTACGTTCCTTCTCTCTCTCTCTCTCTCTTTTTCTCCCTACCTTTCTGTGAGTCTTGAGTGATTGTATGTTGTGAAAGAAATGAGAAAGGATGAGGTATTTATAGAGTTCGGGTCTCAACTAATTTTCAAAAATCACATGTCCATCTACTACACATCTACCATGTCAATCTACCATTCATTTGTCCATCTACCACGCGTCTACCATACACTTCTTCATCTACCGTCTAACTACCATTCAATGTCCATCTACCATGTAACTACCGAATACTCATCTTCCGATCAAATATCACATACTTATCTACTTCATAACTATCTACCATTCAAGTTAATATCTGATTTCTTTACCCTGATTGCATCGAAGAATACTGAGTACCAAGAGCTTAGTAACTTTCTTATCTCAATATTATTCCTTAATTTCCTGTTTCAAAATTTGGGATATTACTAACTCCTAAATTCTACTTCAGAGAAAAAAAAAATACTCTTACTATAATTACATGATAAATTTTAATTACCATAAATTGGTCTATCCTATAATATTATAGTTCTAAAATTTAGGATGTTACAATATGCATTTTTATCATCTTAATTGTATCATGTTTAAATCTTTTTTTCAACACACACACATATATATTTTTTTTTATTGTTGTTAGGTATTCTTATAGATTTATGATGTTTTTGATTTTATGTGATGTTTTTTTATATTATTTTAAGTATTTTTATGGTCCTAATTGTGTTTAATGGGTTCAAAATTTGCCTTTCAAAGTGAAAAAAAAAAAAAATTTAGGTCTTGGACTACATGGCTTGGATAGAGCTGGGAATCAGGGCCGGCCTGACCCTACAGGGCTTGGGCCCTACAGGTCCTGAGATAAGGGGAATATTTATTTTTCAAAACCCGGCCCGTTAGTACAAGGGCCTGGAAATTACTATTTCAAATTTTAATTATTTTTTTCTAGGTTTTTTCCAAAGAAATATAATTAATAAACTGCAACTATTAAAATTATAATCTATCAAATAAATATTATCAACATTAATATCTAAACAATACAAATCATCCAACAAATAAACACATTCATTAATTCGTAATAAAAAACAAACCATTGTCTACAATTAACTCACATAAAACCTAAGAAGCATTAAACTAAACAACATTAGATAACTCACATAAAATATAAAAGCATGCCACTATCATTGTCAATTGTCATCTTCTTCATCACTCTCATCAATTTCATAGATATTTGATTGTGCTTCACTTTGAGCAGAAGGTTGTGCTTCAGGAGTAAAAATGTCATGAATTTCTTCTCCCGCATCATGAACACATCTATAATCATTATCTGCAACAAATAATATACCAAATCATAAAATTAGAGTATAGTTATTATGTATTTATATATGTGCCTCCTAACCTCTTCCTTTTGACACTCTTTGACTTTTTTTTTAAATAAAAATGCTACAGTAACAGGGCCTGCAGGACCGGCCCGAGGCCCTACAGGACCGGTCCGATTAAGCTCGAGGCCCTACAAGGCCGGCCCTGCAGGGTCAAATTCAAATTTCAGGCATATTTTTCAAGCCCGAGCCCTACAGGGCCAGGGCTTAAAAGGGTCGGCCCGATTTCCCAGCTCTAAGCTTGGAGCAGTCCAGTCCAGGTAGTCTACCATACCCAGTTTGATCCAGCCTAGTCTCAGAGGGATATTGAACTAGATTAGACCATAAGCTACCTTATGTAGCTTAAGGTCTTCTTCAGATTAGACCTTGAGTTGATATCATTACCAATCCATACTCACTAGCACCCATGCAACCCGTACTCCAAGGTATGGAAGAGCGAATCTTAAGGTTACGTTTGATTTGAAGGTAGGGAAGGGGAGCAAATTTTTTCCCAAATTGCCTATGATTTTTTTAAAAAAAAAAAAGAAAAAAATTACATAATTTTTTGCATCATTTTTCATACATTTAACTTTAAAAACATGTCACATTAGGATTATATATGACTTTTCACACTAGAAATGGGCACCTCCTTTCCCTCCCTCATCTCTAATCAAACATAGCCTAAGTCATAAATATAGACGGACCTAGGGGGCTAGGGGTGGCCCCCGCCCCCCTAAAATTTCCAACGTGTGTGTATCCTATTTAGAAATAAAATGGGTTTGGTTTTTTTTTTTTTTTTTTTGCATAATACAGGCAAGCCGTAGCTTGAAGAGGTAGATAGGACCTAGCCCAAAAAGACTATACCTAATATCAACATCAAGAAAAAACAAAACAAAGCTAGGACCGACAGGCCCATTGGTCCCTCCGCACCATCCCAAGGCATCCCTCAGGAACTATAGGAATAAGTACCTCACGCGCATCCAGAGGAGCACTATGCCCTTCCTTTGCCAAGTAATCAGCGCATACAATGTTCTCTCTACTAGTATAATGCAGCGCCACATTCCAGTTTTGGAACAGGAGATCTCTAATACTGCCAATAATATCTTTCATCGGATGATCATCATAGACCCAGTCTCTCATTAGAATATTGATCGCCTCCAACGAGTCTGAGTAGAGTAGAATTTTCTGAAAACCCAATTGTTTAGCGACTGTGAGTCCTAGCATGATGGCTTGAAGCTCCGCCTCTATCACCGTCCGAAGACCAAGGGCTTTACAAAACCCCATCACCCAGCGCCCCCGTGAATCCCTGATCACTCCACCACATGCCGCTTGGAACTGCTGGCGAACTGACCCATCAACGTCAATACGGACCGCATCCTCATCGGGGGGAGTCCAATGCTTCTCCTCATTCCTGTCAATTTGAAAAACTTGATGAGATAACTTATTATTCATACTACTTTCCACCATAAGGTAGCTGCACAAATGAAGCATCTCCCTGGTTTCAATATTATCGCCTTGGAATAAGGATCTACATCTGGAAGTCCAGAGAATCCAACATCCCAAACTGAAGACTCTCGACCAGGGGACATTCTGGACCTTTCCCTTTCCCGGCTTGTGTATAGTGTTCCACCTGAGCCAACTGTGCAAGTTACCTGCAAAAAATTGAGAAACATAATTAGGTTTCAAGGTTTCTTTCCAAAAATCCCTGGCCCTTTCACAGTCCCTAATTACATGAAGCACACTCTCTTCACTATTACACTGGAAAGGACACAGGTTATCGTTGGTAAGTCCAATCCTAGCCCTGTGAGCATTAGTGGCGAGCCTTTCGTGACCAATTTGCCACATGAGAAATTTAACCTTTTCCGGAATCTGCCACTTCCACATCACAGACCAGAAATGATCATTACTCTGTCCTGTCCAGCCAGAGAGGTACTGATAAGCTGACTTAACAGAAAACCTTCCATCCTTTGCAATTCTCCAAGTAAAGCAGTCAGAGAGATCATTACATGGCGGGTGCATTTTTAAGATAATACTAACAACATTTGAGGGAAGAATCCCTTGCCACCTGCTCATGTTCCAACGACCGTTCGCCAGTACGTGATCTTTCACAGTCTCTTCTTCATTAATAAGGACCATATTATTCACATAGGTTAACAAGGGGCGCTCCAAGGGTAGCCACAGATCACACCAAAACTTTGTGTCAACTCCATTATTAACTTTTCTCCCAACCCCACACAGAAACTTGTCCCAAACCTCCGTAATAGCTCTCCAAGCCGATGAAGAGCTTCTTTTTTTCAAAACCTTAGGCACCAATGAACTTCCACAATTATATTTGGCCCATAAACATTGAACCCAGAGAGCATGTCTCTTGGTTAGAAGATTCCAACATAATTTCATAATAAATGCCCTATTTTGCCTTCTGAGATTCTTGAAGCCAAGTCCCCCTTGCCTCTTTGCTTGGATGATTTTATCCCATGCAACAAGGTGCATCTTCCTGACATCCTCATCCTGCGACCAAAGGAACTTTCTGGATAGCTTATCAATTTCATTTATAATGCAAATGGGCAGGAGGGTTGATTGCATGTAATAAGTGGGAAGAGATGATAACACAGAGTTAATCAAAACCGACCGGCCCGCTATAGTGAGAAACTTGCTTTTCCACATGGATAGCTTTGCTCGAGCCTTTTGTACAATAGGGTGATATGTGGCTTTAGTGACTCTTTTATGAATAATAGGCACTCCCAAATACTTTCCCAGATCAGGCGTAATTCCAATACCAAGCATCTGGCTCAACTCAAGGGCTCTATTAAAGTTCACATTTGAGGAGCAAAACATCCTTGACTTATCAACATTAATTCTATGCCCCGAAACTTCACAAAAGGTCTGCATAACCTTACGGATCTCTGTCATTTGACTGGGAGTGGCTTCAGAAAATAGAATGAGGTCATCAGCAAAGAAAAGATGAGATAACTGGGGTCCTCCCCTTTTAAAGGTGAAAGGCTTCCATCGGCGAGCTTGGCATTCATTCTTAATAAGGTGGCCCAGTCTCTCCATACACAGCACAAAAATATAGGGGCTTAAGGGATCCCCCTGTCTAACTCCTCTGGTAGGCTTGAAACTCTGAGTTTCATCCCCATTCCACAATATAGACATCGAGTTCGTAGATATACAAGCCATAATCAGATCAACCAACCACCTTCCCAGGTTCAATCGCAGGAGTGTATTTTCGATAAATCCCCAATCAAGCCTGTCATACGCTTTTTCCATATCAATCTTAACGGCAACAAAACCCTTTCTCCTGGCCTTCTTTCTCATAGAATGGATGACTTCCTGAACGATGAGGATATTATCACATGTGGATCTATCAGGAATAAAACTACATTGCTCCGGGCTTATAAGATGTCCCATAACGCCTCTGAACCTGTTCGCCAAAACCTTAGTAATGATTTTAAAACTAACATTGCACAAGGATATAGGACGGAATTCACGAAGCGAAGTTGGGTTATCCACCTTTGGTATGAGGACAACCTTAGACTTATTGATTGTGGCCATGTTGGAGGGGTTATCAAAACAATCCTCAATGAATTGACAAATGTTATCCCCCACCACATCCCACTGAGATTGGAAAAAATGAGCATTAAGGCCATCCGGTCCCGGAGCCTTAAAGGCCCCCATAGCAAAGGTAGCATTCTTAATCTCCACCCTGGTGACTCTGCTTGATAACATGCGCAAATCATGATCAGCTATACGAGGGAAGTTAGAAGCGAAATCCCCAGGATTCGTCACAGACCCATCTCTACTATACAAATTCAGAAAGAAGTCATGCGCCATTTTTTTCGCTGTGTCATGATCATCAACCCAACTTCCTTCCTCATTAAGAATGGCTCCAATTCTCTGTTTTCTCCTTTTAATCATCACAGAAGCGTGAAAATATCTCGTATTTCGATCTCCCCCCTGTAACCATTTACTTCTAGATTTTTGAAACCAGGTGATTTCCTCTTGAGTAGCCACCTTATGGTATTCTTCCCACAATTTCTTCTCAAGCCTGAATAACCCAGTTTGTAAGTTCATCCTCCTACTTCTGTCAATTCCCTCCAACCGACGAATCAACTCTTTTCTCTTTTTTGTAAAATTACCCACTCTTTTTTCATTCCAATCCAAAGCGTTTGTTTGAAAATTCTGAAGACCTTGAAGCCAATCCATTTCATTCCACGCTTCCTTAGTAATATCTTTAAAATCATTTTCCAGAGTCCATGCAGCTTGATAAGAAAAGTTCTTTTGAAACCTCATTCTTCTGGCTAATGGGTTCACATTCACCACCACCACTCTATGGTCGGATTTAAACTTAAGCTCATGCCGGACAGTAAAATTTGGAAAGGAATTGATCCAGTTGAAATTGGTAAAGACCCAGTCTAACCTTTCTTTGAGGCCATGTTTTTCCCATGTAAATTTGTCACCCTGGATCCTTGTCTCAATGAGCTGAGTATCATCAATACAATCCTTAAATTGTTGCATGGAAGTCCAAGAGGGATCAACTCCTCCCAGTTTATCATTAACAGACAAATAAGCATTAAAATCTCCCAAGACCAACCACGGAAGATTAGAATTAGCAAGAGCACGGAGGGAGTTCCATAAAGTTGTTCTGCCAGATGTGGTAGTCTCCCCATAAACAACAGTCACAAGATTTATGGTGTTATTCTGTATATTCCTAACTTGACAATGAAGCAACTGGGTTGTGGAGACAAGATAAATAATATCAAAAGCAATACTATTCCACAAGATCCAAATACCCCCGGAAAACCCTGTGGATTCAACACGGATCCAATTACTAAACCCAAGTTTACAGCAAACCTTATCAGCTCTGGTTCCACTAATCCGCGGCTCCAGGAGGCAAAGAATATCAACACAATATTTATTAACAATATCCTTAATATTTAAAGGGAAGGCCCGGCTACCGGCCCCCCTACAATTCCATGATGCCACAATCATTAAAACAAATTAAAATAAATCAAAGATACGAGATAGAAATACTTACCTGTGCTATCCGGCTTTACCTTCCTGCAACTCTGTGGCACCCGTGGGCTCACCTACTTTACCGCCAGTCAATTGCTCTAGTTGAGTTTCAGGTACTGTAGTTCCATAATTTTCCAAAAACTCCGGAGCGATATCATCATTAGGGTCCCATTGATCAGGCACTTGCAGATTGGTAAGGTTGGATAATTGATTGCCTTGCTCAATATGGGGTTCCTGTTGGGTATGGCCTTTGATAGAATCCATGTTGGAATTTAAAGCTGGAGCCGCATTATTTATCATGTCATTGAGGTTCCCCTGCACAATAGAATGTTTCCGGAGGCCTTTAGCTTTTCCCTTCTTATCAATGGATTTTTTTGGCCCTAAAAGAGACAAATTATTAGGATTGGACTTTCCCTCCATGGGTTTGGTTTAGTGTGTGTGCATACATATATTGTGGGGAGAATATTTCAACAAAGTAATAGAAAATGAGGCCTGAGTTAGCTTATACCACTCTAGTCCTATTTATAAGTCCCTTTTAACCAAAAAAATTGGTCCTATTTATAAGTCCCTTTTGACCAAATAAATGAACTTGTAACAATTTTGCCCATATTTGTATCAATAAAAATAGAGAGAGAAGAAAAAGTTAAAAGGTACCCAATCATAAATGAGGGTAAAGTTGAAAATTTACCCATAATCATTGTGCTACCTACCTCTCCTTGGTATGTGTGATTTGGTCAAAAGGAACTTATAAATAGGACCAGAGTGAGAGTGCACAAGAGAACAAGCGTTTTCTGGAAAGAGTCCTTCTTCTGCAATAGTGGTACTGCCACTATAGTTATAAATATCACAGCTCTCACTACACATTGCACACCATATGGTTTAATATATGATGGTGAGTTTAAAAATAAAAAAGTGATAATAATTATTGAAAGAAAGCATATTTAAATTTGTTGACTTGGATTTATTCTGCTGATGATAGATGAGTTCGGTAATATTTATATATATATATATATATCTATAATAACTACTGAAAAATCTTTCTCTGCTATAAAGATAATCAAGAATTGACTTCGAAATAGAATGAAAAACCAATTTCTCAATGATTCTTTGATTATATACATTTTAAAAAAAATTGTTTTGAGTTTTAGCACGGATTCAATTATAAATGAATTTAACAATATAAAAACACACAGAGTAAAAGTCAAATGAAGTGATCTTAATTTCTATAATAATTTTTTTTGGTATATTAGGTATGTATTGTATTTTAAGTATTTTTATTTATGATATTTCGCTCCCGTTGTTAAAATTCCTGTGTCCGTCCCTGGTCATAAAGTTTACAGAATAATAATAAAATATTCATGCATGTATTTTACATGATTGATAATTTAGGTGAATTATGTTGTAAGCATGAATTTATGGACAAAAGGAAGGGAGATAAAAATGTTAAAGAAAGTTTCTGCAATTTTAAATCGGCTACATGTCAATTTTTGAAGTTCAACTTGCTCTTTTAATTCTAGTCGATCTAACTTATTGTTTCTCACATTTTAAAAAAAATTATATAAACAAATTTTAAATCTAGCTATAAAATATAACAACTGAATAGGGTTGTGATAAATTTTTGAAATTAAGTTACAATCTAATAAAAATAGAAAAATTGGGAAGAAGTTCCTTATTAAAAATTTCGCAGATAAGAAACAATTAATTTGTAATTTTCTATAGATAAAAGACCGGTACTTTACAGTTTTATACACGTAGAGGTTTACTGATAGATTTTTTTATCAGGATTTTTTTTTTCAATTTTCTAAAAAATACTTTAAAAATTCTGTGAATAAAGGGTAGGGAAATAAGTGAAAATATTTTGATAAATGATAATAAAATCTAACAAGCAACAAGGAAGGCGGATGACAAAGAAATGAGGGGACAAAATACGCGGCACAAACGTAGGGCGAGTGAGTAGGGCACAAGCGTAGTCGCGAGAGTAAGTGTTGAGTGTCCAAAACTGCGAAGCTTCGATAACAAGGAAAGCCCCGAGGCATTAGGGACCGTCCGATCAAGGAATTAGACCAAGAATGTCCACCGACTCACTGACTCAGCCGCGTCCTGTAATCAGTAATTAAGTGTAATAAACGTTGGCTTTCTTGGCATGGCATCTCACGCTCCCCTTGAGATTTTCGTCCCCACACTCCAGAATATGCTTCTCTTTCTCTCCCTCCTTCAACACTCCCTCTGATTCTATCCTTTCGGGTTATTTTAATGAATGACTCGGTCTTGGATTTGCCCTTCTTTCATCTCCTCTTTTCTTTTTGTTTCTCTCTTCCTCTGATCGGTTCTTGAGTCTGTATATTTTCAATAATCGCTTCAAGGCTACTCGGGAACCCTAGGTTTTGTTCTTCAGGTATCCCCGCCTCCTTTTCCATTTTATTGCTTTCCTTTTTATTGGTTTTGCTTAATTAAATTATTGTTATTAGTTTCTTTTTTATCTGATTTCCTTTGATCTTCCATTAGTGATTAATATTTTTAAACCCCAATTTGTTAGCTCAGGCCCTTAAACCCAAACCCTAGAATATGTTGATTCTTACATGTCCTAAATGCTTCCCTTCGCAAATAGGTTGATTTTCTTGAGGAAGAGTTTTTCTTTATGGGCACGGTTGAGACTCGATCCAAGACCTCGATGGAGGGTTCTTCCCTTGCGCCTGCAAATGATAAGCCTCGAGGTCCAGAGTCTGAGAGCAAGACCCTTAAGGAAGCTCTTGTAGGTTCAAAAGAAGGGAGTCGAGAAGTTCGTGTTAGGTTCTCAAGTAATGGAAATGGAGATTTGGGTGATGGTGAGGAAGAAGTGGTCGATAGCAGGGCCGTAGCAGCAAAAACTCCGATTCAGAGAGGCCGAGAGATAGATATCTCCAACCCAAATGATTGTCAAGGTTTGGGTGATTCTGAGATGAATGGGGTCTCTTCACTGTTGAAAATGCGGGAAAGTGGTAGAAATGTAAGTTTTTCTCATGGTGGTGGGAGTGACAGTGCTGACAGGCTAAACTCTAACCGTGCTTATACTGAGAGAAGAACAAGAGCTGCTGATTCTTCAACCGGGGATGGTTCGATAGGGGTTGGCGTTGAAAAAAGATCAAACAAGAGGAAGAAAAGAGAAAGTAAAGAAAATAACGAAAGAGTTGTGACTATAGAGGTACCGATTGTGGAGACTAGTGAGAACAAGGATTCAGAAGAAGCAGACGCCAGCGATGAAGAATATGGACTTTCTGTTGGTGATTTTGTCTGGGGAAAAATTAAGAGTCATCCTTGGTGGCCTGGCCGGATTTATGATCCCTCTGATGCATCAGATTATGCTTTGAAGTTGAGGCAAAAGAATAGATTCCTTGTGGCTTACTTCGGAGACTGGACCTTTGCTTGGTGTCATCCATCTCAGTTAAAGCCCTTTGAGGAGAACTTTGAAGATATGGTGAAACAGAGTAATTCCAAAGCTTTTGTGAATGCTGTACAAGATGCTGTATTGGAGATTGGTAGGCTTTTTGATTTGAAGATGACTAATTCATGTGTTGCTAGGAAAAGTAAGGCTGAAGTTGCTTCCCTTTTGGCAAAGAACTCCGGAATAAAGGATGGAGTTCTTGTACCTGAAAATGGTATAGAGAAATTTGCGACTGTTCTTTTTGATCCAGTTGAGTTGCTTTCTCAAGTGAAAAAGATTGCTGAGGTCATTGCTATCAGTAGTGTTCTTGAGCTGGAAATACTAAAGGCTCGTCTCTCAGCCTTTTATCTGTCTAGAGGAGGTTATAAGTTGCCTAATTATCATGCGCCCCAGCCAGTTCCTGGACTTGAAGACAATAGAAGTGATGAAACTTTAGCTAAGGGCAGCCGCAAAGAGACAACAGTCCAAGGACCCTCTGATGAGGAATATTCATTGCCAGTGAGTCCAAAACGTGGTGAAGCAAATCATTCCACAGGTACTAGATTGCATCATAGAAGGAAACAGAAAAGCATTGCTGAAATTATAAGAGTGGACAATGATCTTCATACCAAAGTAAACGAGGGGGTAGAAAATGAAGTAGTTAGCCCTGGCAAAATAACAGGGTCATCTGGTAGAAAGAAGAGGAAAAGCCTTGAGGACACAATGACAACTACCCAAGTGCAGAAGATGCAAGAGTCACCTCCATCTAATGATCAAAATTTATCAATTAGTAAGAATGGTGGCAGTGGGGGAAATCAAACCACCAATGAGGACACATTATCACATTTGAAAAAGAAGAAACAGAATATCGGAAATAATAGTGCTCAAAGTAAAACGGAATCTGATAGAGCCCCTGTAATAAGAGAAGAGAACTTGAACAGGAAAGAAGGGAAGGAACAAATTGATAAGGGTTTTTTGTCAAGAGAAAGGAAGAAAAGCAAATACTTGTCACCTCCTTTTACAACTCCAAATAGAGGCCAGAGGAAGGGTGACAGAGAAACAACATCAGTCAACGATTCCAGCAAAGCTCCAATATCAGAGAAGATCACCAGAGCTGCTGGTGAGCTCTTAGGAACCCCCACTCCTATGAAGAACAATGGTCAGGCAATTCAAGAGACTATACCCAAAGAACCTGCTGCAATTCAAGAGAATTTTGCTAAGGAACATTCCATAGATCATGATCTTACAGATAATTTAAATTCCCAAACACTGGAAGGGAAGAATGGGACTATTGATCTGAAGAAAATACAGGTTTCTCCTGGAGAAGTCATATCTGAAATCCGTTCTGCTGCCTTAAATCCAAAAGTTCCTAAGGATATTAAGTTTTCTGATAAGATTGTGGGCTTTGTTTCTGTTTTCAGAAGCTCAATGTATCGCCAGGGGTCCTTCTTCACATTGTGCAACAAACGTCAATCTGGCAGGAAGAGAAAGAATCCAGAATCTGAATCTCAGACCTCAAGGAAATCCCCAAAGGTAACTGATGAAACGTCACCTAATCATGACTCTGAGAAGAGGAAGAGAAGGAAGAAGATGGATACTGTTTCTGATATGCCGAAAGAAAAGGCGGCTGCTGAAAACAAAAAGACAGGCAAAAAGGGGGGCGACAAAAATGTTTCAGCTGCAGCATTTATTCTGTCATTTGGACCGGGATCTTCTCTCCCTTCAAAATCTGAGCTTATAAAGTTGTATGGTCAGTTTGGAGCTCTGAATGAATCAGAAACAGATGTATTCTATACTAGTTACACTGCTCGGGTATGCTTCACGAAAACTGCTGATGCCAAAGTGGCCTTTAATCACTCAAAAAATGTGAGCCCCTTCGGATCTTCTGATGTGAAATTTGAGATCGGCCATCACCAAGTTGGATCCAAGCCAGGGGAACATGGTGGGAAACCAAAGACCAAAGCTTCTCCTGCTAGAAAGAAGGACAGGACAACAGCCAAGCCATCTGCTTCACAGTCACCTATTATTGAAATATCCAACTTGAACTTCATAAAGCAGAAGCTGGAGGCTATGAACAAAATGCTCGAAGGATTGGAAGGTATGCCCTCAGATATACTAAAGAAAAAAATAGAGAGCGACATTAAAGGGCTCTTGGAGAGTGTGAAAAAAATGGCTGAATCATCTTCATCGTAGAAGAAGACTCGAGTGACTTGTCTTAGTAGTGTAGCTGATCAGGGTAGGTTTAGTAATATTATGTCATTTGCTTTTAGTGGTCTATGTCATCTGAGGATCAACTTGTATGCGTAATAGCTGTACACACTAGAATTATTTGGCATAGATGGATCATCAGTTTCTGGTCTAGTTATTTTACTTGTTGCATGCATAATGTATAGAGATCAACAGCGTTTTTTTCGCGTCTTATATCATAGTTGCCTGAAAAGAACGTGTAAGGATTAAAACTGAAGTTCTTTTATTATAGCGTTTTCTGTCTTGTGTTGTTTTTCTTCATTATGATCTTTTTAATATATGTTGTTGGTTCAAGGAAATTCACCATGTTGTGGGTAGGGAAAATAGAGAAATTCAGTTCTTGGATGCCTGCCTTTTCCCTTTCGGAAAGAAACAAGAAATTCTCCTTTTTGTTTTTGCCATGGATCAAGATCTCTATTCATCGCGTATCTTTTCTGGCCACATCAATACGTATGGATTTGGTTGTAGCTTCATTTAATCTTTCGATATTTTGATTTCAGAAATGGAATAAGTGAGTTCTTGTGTTAACTGCTCGTTACTCATTTATTTACTGCCAAGTTGTTTGAACATAGCTTTTTGATATATTAATGCATGTCACAATGACCATGGGTATGTTAGAATTTGTTAATACCCCTTTCATTCCTTAATATAAGACATATTTAAAAAGTTGATCTTGGTCCTCAACAATAATTTAGAAAGAGAAATGAGAGAATTAAGAAAGATGATAAGGGTGTTTTTAAAAAATACGTGTTATATTAACTTGCTAACCTCTACTACCTCCGGTCATAATTATAAGAGCTAGTTGACTTTCTTTGGAGAAATTAAGGAAGCTAAATAAGTTACTTAATCATTTCAAATGTTATATATCCTTAGATTATATATTAGTTTATTAGTTAAACTAATTAGTTTGAAGAAAAAATAAAAATAAAAATACTTTAAAGTAATTTAATTAGCTTCCTTAATCTCTCTAAAAAAGTCAACTAGCTCTTATAATTAGGACCGGAGGGAGTATAATCTAATCAAGTTAAATGAATATGTCTTATATAGAAGACTGATGGAAATAGAGTATTGCCTCTGATTCTAATTATAAGATCTAATTGACTTTCTTTAGAAAGATTAAGAAAGCTAAATAAGTTATTTAATCATTTTATATGTTATGTATTATTGGATTATATATTAGTTTATTGATTAAACTAATTAGTTGAAGGAAAAAATAATAATAAAAATATTCTAAAGTAATTTAATTAGCTTTTTAAATTTATTTAAAAAAGTTAACTAGATTTTATAATTAGAAGTATATAATATGTGTGAATCATTGGTGTTTATTTACTTATTATGAAGTGCCTTCACTCTCGAAATGTAGCTTGTTAATTTTACCGTGGCCGGTTTCATGAAGACGGGAAGCATTACAAGGAAGCAGCAATTCTGAATTGACAGAGGAGCCGGGTGAAATTTTTTTTTAAGATAAATATTTTTTCGGGTTACTTAGTGGGTGGAAAATGAATAGAAAATTATAAATAAGAAGCGAAGACTTACAAAACGATGAATAATGATTGAGTAAGGATATTTGTACTTTTTGAAGATTAAAATTCTGCCTTATATTTTAAAGATGTTTTTTATGAGCTGAAAAAATTTCTTCACTAACATGCAAAAAAATTTAATAACAAGATGTAACGAATTTTTCTTTAAAACAAATAATATCATAAGATATTAAGATGGAAATAACTTTAAAAAGCCAAAAGAACTACTTGGTTTTGCCAGTCGGACATTCTCGTCTTTGTTCCCGGAGAAAATTCCTCTTGTGACAAGATTAAAATAAAAAAAATTAAAAATAAATCTTATTATCTTATGGGTGATCACAAGATGATATCAGTTCTTTTTTTAAAAAAAAAAAATTACATGCAAGCTATGAAGCTTGGGATGATGAGAGAAGGACTAGACCACGAAAGTGCAGTCCTTAATACATCATATTATCAAAACAAACTAACAAAAGCAGACCATACGGTCTCTAAAAAAACTAAAGTGACATCAGCATCCGCAAGGGTATCGTAGCCCTGTTTGGCTATATAATCGGCACATGAGATGTTTTCCCTCGGAGTATAGTGAAGTTCAACGTTCCAGTCTCTGTAAAGCAAGTCTCTAGTCTCCCCAGTGATTTCTCCTAGGGGATGATCAACATGGTAGTCTCTCATAAGGATGTTGATAGCATCCAACGAGTCCGAGTAGAGGAGGATTTTTTGGAACCCATCTGATGGCCCAACTTCAAGCCTAACCTGATGGCGTATAACTCAGCTTCGATCACAGTATGGAGGCCAAGAGATTTGTGGAATCCCATCAACCAGCAACCCTGAGAATCCCTCATGACTCCATCACAAGCGGCGTGATGCCGGTAACGTACAGAGCCATCAACGTCGATATGGACCACATTCACTAGAGGAGGAGTCCAAGCTTTTTCCACATCCCTGCCAAGGTTAAAAATTTGATGCGTCAATGTTTGATTAGATGTGCTCTCCATGAGGAGGTGATTACAAGTGTGAAGCATTTCCCTGTTATTCGTGCTTTCGCCTTGGAAGAGGAATCTGCATCTGGTCGTCCAAAGAACCCAGCACGCCAAGCTGAAAGTTCTCTGCCAAGAGTAGTTCTGAAAGCATCCCTTTCCAGGGTTGTGTCTGACATTCCAGTTAAGCCAGTCTTGCACGTTACCTGCAAAAAAGTAAGAGAAATAGTTAGGCATCACAGGTTGTCTCCATAAGTTTTTAGCTCTTTCACAATCTCTGATAACGTGGAGTATGTCCTCCTCATTATTACAATTGAAAGGACAAAGGTTGCTATTTGATAGCCTTCTTCTGGCTCTTAGGGAGTTGGTAACAAGCCTTTCATGTCCAACTTGCCACATAAACATTTTAACTTTCTCAGGGAGACTCCATTTCCACAGAAGCGACCAAAAGCTGTTGGCACCCGTCTAATCATGATCAGAGAGATAATTGTAAGCAGATTTAACGGTAAAGCACTCATCTTTAGCAGCACGCCAGGTGAAACTATCCGGGAAGCTATTAGCAGCACGCAAGGTGAAACTATCCGGGAAGCTATTAGAAGGGGGTTGCATTTTTAAAATAAAATTTATTAGTGTAGGCAATAGAATGCCCTGCCATCTATTAGCGTTCCATCTCCCATTACTCAAAATATGATCTCTAACCGTCTCGTCGACATTAATCGAGGATGGGTCATGAATAAAGGTTATGAGGGGGCGGTCAAGGGGAAGCCAAAGATCCTGCCAGAATTTGGTATCGCTCCCATTATTGACCTTTCTTGCAATACCAGAGAGAAACTTATCCTAGACCTCAACCACCGCCTTCCAAACAGATGAAGAACTCCTCTTTTTAGATACCTTAGGCATAGAAGAGTGACCACAATTATACTTGGACCAAAGGCATTAGGCCCATAAAGAATCCTTTTTTGTCAAGAGATTCCAACAAATCTTCATAATAAAAGCTTTATTGTGGCGCCGGAGATTTTTGAACCCAAGTCCGCCCAGCTTTTTAGCATTAGTTACTTTGTTCCAAGCAATGAGATGCATCTTCCTTACATCCTCTCCCTGAGACCAGAGAAAGTTCCTTGATATCTTATCAAGCTCATTAATAATACATATAGGGAGGAGAGTTGATTGCATTTGATAGCAGGCCAGAGAGGATAAGACCGATTTAATCAAGACAGTGCGACTAGCCATAGTTAAGAACTTGCTTTTCCATGTGGATAGTCTATCCCTGGCTTTTTGCACAATGTGGTGATATGTGGCTTTGGTGATTCTCTTATGGATGATCGGCACCCCCAGATATTTCCCGAGATCATGAGTGATTCCAATGCCAAGAAGTTGACTTAGCTCAAGAGCTCTGTTAAAATTGACATTCCTGGAGCAGAACATTCGAGACTTGGCTAGATTAATTCTGTGTCCAGAGACCTCGCAGAAGCTTTGCATCACATTGCAGACCTTAGTCATTTGGTGTGCAGAGACCTCAGTGAAAAGGACGAGATCATCAGTGAAAAATAAATGAGAGATGGCAGGACTCCCTTTTTTGAAGGTGAATGGCTTCCAGCGCCGGGCCTCACACTCAGATTTGATCAAGTGCCCCAACCTTTCCATACAAAGGAATATAACCTTTCAACATGTTATCCAATGGAAAATGTTCCACTCTTGCTAGCTCAGCATATTTCCATCTGTCAGTGTGCATTTATGTTTACTTTTAAATAATAACTTTTGCGATTTAGGAAGCAATAACATAAAAAGGGTTTTATTTCAGCTTATGGCTTCTGAATGGTACCAAACACTCAAAATCTAAAACCAACACCAGCGTGCAATTCTCAAGAAAATCAGAACTACAATATAAATGTGCAGCTGAAATATGCTCAGATATATCTGTATACACGGATGGAGACACACATATCGAAGTAATAGGAGGAGCAAGAAAGAAGAAAGCTCGGATCCTGCTCATCACCTTATACAGAACATCTGCGTAAACAAATCTTAATGGCATGCATTTTCTCTTTACTTCCACATTGATAATCTCCAATGTCCAGAACAGAATAGTTATCCTTCTGACCTTAAATATAAGATATAATTGACTTTTTAAAAAAATTAAAGAAGCTAATTAAACTACTTTAAAATATTTATATTTATCGTTTTCTCTTCAAACAATTTTGTCTAACATATAAACTGATATATGATTTAATGATATACAACATACAATATAATAATACAAACATATGATATAAGTAAATAACATTTTTATCTTTCTTAATCTCTCTAAAAAAAAAATCAACTATATCTTATATTTAAAACCGAATAGAGCAATTGGGAAGCAAGGGCTTCCACGTTACGGAGCACCTGAAGTGACATCAGTCATCAACTGGGTCCTGAGGGGTCTCGTCGGCCCTGCGTTTAATAGTAATGACAGGGCATTCAGCATGCTTCACACAAAATTCACTGACAGTGCCCACAAACACCCTGCAGAGCACATTCCCAAGATTTTATTAATCATTAAAACATATTAAAAAAATAAAATAGATAACATGAGATTTAAGCAGATTTTAAATACCAAAGAACAGAACAAAGCCATTTTATCTGAGTCTTAAAACTCGGCTAATTCTAGCTTCAATTAATAATGAAGCATGTACAATACCTCTGGAACGGGCCAAGACCTCGGCAGCCGACAACTAGAAAATCTGGCCGTACTCGAGCAACCTCATGACAGATTACTTCCTTCGGATCTCCGCGTCTGATCCATGCCTCACAGCTCACCTATAATTAGAGATGGTTCAAAGTTGGCATGTCAGGACAATATATATATAAAGGCAAGAGAAAACTTATTTTCAGACCAATTTCACACCAAGAGAATTGAGCTCATCAGATAGTATTACCCCGATTTGATGACATCTACTGACGAAGTATTCCAGCAGATGAAGTCCTCTAGTCCTATCTCTTTGCTTCATGTTTTTAAAATCATCAGGTGAAGCGTAGATACTGTCCATGTCATCAAAACCTAGCAAAAATAAGTTAACATACCACCACCAGGTTTCAGGTCCTTCTATTAGCTTCACAAAACACAAAAATTGGGAGATAGATTCATCTTATATAGCACAATCACAGGCATTGCAAGAGGGGAGGCAAGCTTTTATCCCAAGAGGAAAAGAAATTTACAAACAACTTAAATTGATGGAGAATAATTGTTCTACGAAGAATATTGCATAACATCAAAATTTACTTAAACAAGCAGCAAATGAAGTCTGCTCATACTGTGGTCAGTTCTCCCGCAAGAGAGATGGATATAAGCTACAGAAAAACTCAGTCGTATGTACAAAAATAACTGAAAACAAGAGTACCATACAAGATATGAAATAAGTTGGCCCTTCAGCATCAGACTGAGACCTTCTATAGGCATGTGCTGGTTGACTAACAGCAGCAGTTGTTAACCCAAGTCCATTCTCATTAATACACGGATTGTGTTCTAGTTGAAGAATACATAGATCAATCATCAACCATAACACATTAAATAACATCCTAGATGTCATACTAATGAGAGTTTCTGCAGCGTTGACAGAATTCAAATCCTTCCTTATTCACCACATAAGCAATAGTGAAATGTGGAAAGCAAAAAGGGAACAGGTTGCTAAGAATTGGGTAGTCCAAAAATATCAATGCAGAATTTCCGATGAAAACGAATTAAAAACAATGTACACTGATTTGTTCACGGTTTCTTTCAAGAATGGTTATGATTCCATAGAAAACTATTCATGCAGTTAGCCATCTTAGTCTACATAAATATGAACCGACTCTCCTCTCAAAACAATTTTTCTACCTCAAAGCAGGATCACTTTAAGTGATTTCCAAGTCCTTCTAAGGACAAAACTTGAGTACATTTTGTAATTTTACCTTTTAAGTTTCCCAACAGTAACATGAGAAAATCGTAAGTTTTACCCTCAAAAAAATCAGCATCACGTGATCGAATGTTTCAAAATTATTTTACATAATCAATTTTTTGTTAAGAAACAAAAATATAACTAGCTATACCAATAATTATCTGCTATACCAATAATTATCTGATCTTTCTTGATACTTGATAGGGAATAAAACAATTCAAATCTAGGTTTTACTCTGTTTCGGTCCAAGTCACCTTAAGGCTACAGTCCGCCTAGAAAACAGCAGTAGCACTCGCACTTAAAACAGATTCATTACCCTGACCATCCCGGACCCACCCAAACAAATAATGGGGATAAACCTCCGTCCCTTCCGCCCGCTCCTCTCACTTCCTCTTTCCTCCATTTTCTCAGAAACCAAATGAATATTACTAATGCAAATTCGACGGAATGAGACAGCGACAGGGTATAATGATTATGCCAGTCATCGCATATAGGTGCATTTAAAGCAAATAAGTTTCCAAACAGTGAACAAGCAGAAACAATCCGATTAGCAGATTCAACAAAACTGATCAAAAGGCACCCAGCCTCAAAAAAACAAAAACATCATCGATGCGCAAAACACAGATAAACACATACGAAGAGCAGGAAAGGGAGAAATCGCACCGTCCTCATCAGGAACCTGAACGTGGAGAAAGAGAAGTTTGAAACCAGTAGTGCTGGAGCGAACGATCTTGTTGATAGTCCATTCGAAAGCTCCTTTGCTACTTATAGAAGGGTTTGGGTACCCCTTGATGGTCGACTCATTCACTCCCATCAAGATCCGGGTGGGTTCACTCTCTTCCATTGCTTCAGCTCACTGAATTCGCGCTTCCGATTTTTATGCAGTCTGTTCTGCTCTGCTCCGTCCCGGTTCCCACCTTTTTGAGACGCGATTTTTCCACAACTTTCTATTATTAGTTATTTTTGGAGCAAAACGTTTCATCGTTGTCGTTTTGATTGTGAGATGCATTGCCGTTGATATTCTTACACGGACCCATCTCTTAGCCGAGTGAAATACCAAAATTGCCATTCAAAATTTGAGCATAAAACGACAGTAAACAGATCAAGCAAAAGAGAAAGCGACAGTAATGTTTAGCGGCACTTTTTGGTTGCATACCATGCCAAACCATTGCGTCCCATACAAGTCATGAAAATATGTGTCTCCTGTATTTTCTCCATTTAATGGCTAGCCACTTGATTGAAGTCTTTAAATGCATAATTAAATTTTGAGAGATGATCCGTAGCAAACTTAATAATCATTTATACAACTTGTAATTTTTGCTAATCATATTTAATAGGTCATTTTTCATACACTTGACTTCATTTCTATTTAACTTTTATTGATAAAATCGAGTCACGTATCTTATTTTTGAAAAAGGAAATTATTTGCCCATGTTTATTACTGTTGTAATTGAGGATATCTAACTAATTCTAAACGATAGGTAGAGATTAATGTTTTCAGGATATAGAGGTCACCCAAGTGAATTTTGCCTCATCTAACAAAAACATTATGTTTAAAGCTGTATTTTTTTTTTTTTGGGGGGGGGGGGGATTTTGATATGAAAAATCAAATATGACCATCATATAAAATGTTTGTATGAAAAATGGTGCTAAATATTATGTAATTTATAAATATATCTGATTTTTTATTCTAGAAAAAAAAAAGGAGAAAAACTCCCTTGCCGTCAAACCAAAACACATGAGGGAATGCCAAGCGTCTCGTAGCGCAATGGCACTCCCTTCCCCCTTATTTAGGGTTCGAGTCTTGCCTCCCCTTCCCCCACTGACTGTATAAAAAAAAAAACACACACACACACGCAAGGGAATGGGATTAGAGGGGAGAGATTTACCCAATTGACAGCACCAAAAATTAGAGCTGGGAATCAGGGCCGGCCTGGCCCTCCAGGGCCTGAGATAAGGAAAACATCTGTTTTCCAAAGCCCGGCCCGATAGTACCAAGGCCAGGGCCTGGAAATTACTATTCGAAATTTTAATTATTTTTTTTTCTAGGTTTTTTCCAAAGAAATATAATTAGTAAATTGCAACCATTAAAGTTCTAATCTATCAAATAAATATTATCAACATTAATATCTAAACAATACAAATCATCCAACAAATAAACACATTCATTAATTTGTAATAAAAAAACAAACTATTGTCCACAATTGACTCACATAAATCTTAAAAAGTATTAAACTAAACAACATTAGATAACTCACATAAAATATAAAAGCATACCACTATCATTGTCAATTGTCACCTTCTTCATCACTCTCATCAATTTCATAGATATTTGATTATGCTTCACTTTGAGCAGAAGGCTGTGCTTCAGGAGTAAAAATGTTATGAATTTCTTCTCCTGTGCATCATGAACACATCCATAATAATCATTATCTGCAACAAATAATATACCAAATCATAAAATTAGAGTATAGTTATTATATATTTATATATGTGCCTCCTAGCCTCTTCCTCTTGGCACTCTTTGACTAATTTTTTTTTCTTAAAAACATGAAAATGCTATAGTAACATGGCCTGCAGGGCCGGCCCGATAAAGCCCGAGGCCCTACAGGGCCGGCCCTGCAGGGCCAAATTCAAATTTCAAGCATATTTTTCAAGTCCGAGCCCTACAGGGCCAGGGCTTAAAAGGGCCGGCCCGACGGCCCAGCCTGATTTCCCGGCTCTACCAAAAATTTAGGAGGCAGATTTTTTTAAATTTTCTCTGCTCTCCCTCAAAACCATCCGCCCCAAAAGGGGAATTTGGAGTGGAAGGGCAACGTTTTTACGCCTCTGACTAAATTACCCATAACTTTATATGATAACACGGAATTACCCTGGGCACTTTCTTTCCCTTCCACAGGTCCTACTCTCCCATTGCCTTTGAACTTCCGAACCGTCCTCCCCATCACCCAGCGAGTAACCTCATCGGCTGTGACCATCTTACTCCAAAAGCGACATCACTGCTTCTCCACCTTCCGTCGCAGCAGGAACAGATCTGCAAGAGATGTCGCTGCCACGGCCTCCAACCCCCATTAGCTCTCCCAAGGAGTCCTCCTCCACAAGCAAATTCATCCAGCCACAGCTTGCTTGATTGTCTTCAAAACCTTTGTTGATGGTGAATGGGAGAAGTCGTTGGTGAATGCAAGGAGAGATGTTGAGGCTGAGGCGTTGACGGTGGGTGACGAACGCAGCACCTACCCATATTTTTAGAACATTGTTTTTTGAATTACTACCTCTCGCGCACTATATAAAATTGTTTCTAGAATGTATCGAGGTATATTATAATTATTTTATTCATTTTTATAATTATAAAATTATGATATAATGTATTAAATGTCATTTATAATCATAGTTTATTAAAAATTTTGAAAAAAAAAAAACTAAACCTAAAATAAACTTAAAGTTGTACCGACAAAAGTATTATCCCTCCTCCGTTGAGGAGTCAACCATCTACCAGTTGTGTTAGGGCTTTTGTTAGTGTAGTGGTTACTATTTTTTATTTTTATTTTTTTGATAAAGGTGTAGTGGTTACTATTTTTTTTTAATACCATGTAGTGGTTACTATTTGATACAACTAGCACAGATCCCGTGCAATACACGGGTGTAAGTCTAATAAAACGATTTATATTATTTTACAGTAATATTACTTAAAGATATATTAATTGTATTCGTAATTGTTTTATATGATAGCAAAGCTAATTGTTTTTATCGCCATATTATCATGTTGAAAATTTTATAAATTCTTGTGAAGATTAAAAAAATTCATTAATTTTCTATAAAACTTTAAAATATAAAGATTTTCAATATAATGAAATATGGAAATATAAGTTGATATACAATGATTACAAATTTTCCTGTAAATAGTATCATGTCAACTTCCTCAAACTCTGATGGCAACATAAACAAACAATTGATGCAAAAATGTGAATGTGTGTTACCAATAACATAAAATGAGAAAAAGTTATGAATTTAAATCTAAATTTCCGATCAAGAAGAAGATGGGTACACAAAAGGGAAAAAAATCATTTAGAAAACATCAATGAAGATAGGAACACAAATAAAAGATACTATAAGATATGAATAATGCATTAAGGGAAGCAATGCAAATTCAATATTAATAAGACGAAAAGCCAAAAAGGTGAGGAAAGAGTGGAAGATGGCCATTTTGACAATTTGCTGCTAAAGATCATGAGAAAGGAGGACATACAATGCAGAGCACAAATCTGAAGTACACCCCAATATTTATAGCATGCGACATAATTGTCGCGACCACTCCCACCATAGCTAACACGACATCATGGGATCATGGGGAATTGGGGTGTGCGCACGACAACATGAAGATGCCAACTTCCAATTATATATATATATATATATCCAAATTTAAATTAAGGTTAATACAATCTTTTAGTCCGTCAAAATTTAAATTTACTTATATGAGAAGACAAATAAATAAGGAATTATATTTGAATCCCTATATTATCTCTAATAACATCTCATATATTTGTTTTAGGAAATAAATTTTGAAGATTAAAACATGAAAAAACACGATCTCTAGCCGTGTGTGCACGACGTCTACTAACACGACATCATGGGAAATTAGGATGTGGGCATGATAACATGAAGAGGCCAACTTCCAAAATATATATATATAGAGAGAGAGAGAGAGAGCCAAATTTAAATTAAGGGTGATACAATCTTTTGGTCCTTTAAAAATTAATTTTACTTATATAAGAATACAAATAAATAATGAATTATCTTACTTAATTTATTTGGAATTTGAATCCCTATGTTATCTCTAACTACATCTCATATATTTGTTGGGATAGGATATTCTTACTACCATTTTTTGTTACTACCAATCTTACTACCACTTTTCCACCGTTAGATCAGAATTTTAATAGGAGAGAGAAATTATAAAGGTAGATGAAATTCTGATCTAACGGTGGAAAAGTGGTAGTAAGATTGGTAGTAACAAAAAATGGTAGTAAGAATATCCTATCCCATATTTGTTTTAAGAAATAAATTTTGAAGATTGAAACATGAAAAAATAGCAAATTCAAATGCGTTTTGAAGATAAAAACATGAAAAAACAGTAAATCCAATTACGGTTATTGATGAAAAATATTTAGTTATCATTAAGGACAAAATAAGATTGATAAAAGAGTTTGTAACTACCTTTTCTAATTATAAGGAAAGATAAAAGGAAAGTTGTTACAAAATATTTTGAAATATTAAATTGAAAATGTGAAAAATCAAATGAAGGGCCTCATCGGTTAATGTAAGAAAGAGGATAATTAAAGGAGTTAATAGAGATATTTATTCTAATAAATTGTATGCATAAATTAAAAATAAAAATAATAAGTAAATAGTTTTACTTTGACAGATAGTAAAACAAAGAGGATAGATGTCAAGTGCAAAGAAATGGTAGACATAAATTATAAATAATCTGTAAAAGGAGTTATTTTGATAGTTTGTAGAATAAAAAAAACAGGTATCAAGTAGAGTTATTTTAACAGTTTGTAGAATAAAAAATACAGGTGTCAAGCAGAGGGCCGCTTACTACTCTGCTTTTATATAGGTAAAATTATAACATGCAGGGATGACTTTGGGACTTAAGTCTCAATGAGTGAACGATGGGTCAAAATAGTGTAGAGCCCAAGCCCATGAAGGAGATATTAAGCTGAGTAATGAAGAGAAGAGTGGGCCCAGTAGGATGAGGTGGCGTGTTACATCAGTTTGACAAGATGCCTGCTTGACTCCACACTCACACGTGGGTCATCTGATTTTCCTTTCTCCCACTAACTTACACTTACCCTACAACTCATGGCCTCTTCCTAAATACGACACCATCCTCACCCTTCTGTCTCTGCCTTCCCATGTCTTTTCCTCTCGTTTTTACGCTGCTCCTCCTGCTGACCCTTTTTCTTTCTGTCTCATCATGCTCCTCCCTTCTCCATTCAATAATGCATGTGCTTAATATGCTTTCGTTTAAGCCTTCTTTAACACACAACCCTCAAAACTCCACTAATGAATTCACAAATACGCATTTAGGAGAGAGCAAATTGCACTCGCACTGGACGCCAATCCCTCTGTTATTCACAAGGAGACATTAGTCTGGCACTAGAGATCTGTGCAGGTTCGGTGTATATCAACGATACACAGAAAACAACAGAGTGTTTCGACGAATGCACACGTTTCTACTACTGAAGTACGGCGCTCTTGAATTCCATTTACAAACGATCATTGTAGAGATTAGCGGAGGGACTCTTGAGATGCGAGACCATATTGTCTTTGCTCGGCGAATGAGGAATTACATTCGCCGGCAGTGAATTCGGAATACTGATTTTTTTAAAAAAATTTATTTATGGAAATGGCAGCTAGCACAAGTGAATTCAATTGGAATTCCTGTGGAAGAAACCAAAATGCCCTATCTCATACATTTCTTTCCAAACCTTCTCGGATTCAAAAGTCATTTCCCCTGAAACAATTTCTCGCATGCTTTCTTCCACCAAATCACTTCTCGTGTTCACTTCCCTCTGGTTCCTCTCCAACACGACGTCGTCTTCTATCCTCTTCGTCTTCTTTTTCTTCTTCCCGAGACCTAAGCACCTCCTCCCCGCCATCCACGGAGCTTTGACGAACGCCAGCGCGAAGCAGTGGAGCACCGCACAGGGGCAGCAGCAGAGGGCCACGCAGTCGGCTATCATTCCGGCGGTGCATGACCGGCAATACTTGCCGGAACACTCTATCAGATCTCCGCTGTCGTCCACGGCGAACCTGCCCTTGCTCCTCCTGGAGGTAGGCCCAGCCGTAGAGGTCTCCCGCGACGGTTTTTTACGCGATGATCGAGGACGCTGATCTTCCATGTGATTTACGGCAACAGTTTCGTTTGAATTCAGAGACCTGCCCCAAAATGAAAAAGAAGAGATCAGCAACTTCAAACTCAACGCCCAAACTCTCCCAGTTATACGTATTGTAGATGATAAGATCAGAGTTTTCATGCATTTTAACTTGGTAAAACCAGTCGTCAATTTGTACTACGTAACAGCACTACAACACTAATTTAGAGAAGGGCGCAAAAAAAGGCAGAGTCATGTTCTTGAGATGGAGAGGGAGGGAGAGAGTGCTACATTCACGCGCTTTAATCCGCCTTGATGGACACAGCATGAGAAGTTCAGAGACTGGTAATGGTTGGTGCTCTTCATGTTGATTTAACCATTTGAGTGGAATGGCACTTTACATTTACAGCCATGTAGAATTTTGCGTCCACCTTCACTTGACTAATTCATTGAACGTTTATAGGCCTAGAGTAGATGCTTTGGATTTATAATATTTTTATCAAATACTTTGGAATTACGAGGAGGTGGAATGAATGCTTTGAATGCTGAAATAAAGTCTTATGTGAAAAATTCACCAAAAAAATTTATATGTAAAATGATACTACATAAGTTGAAATAGAATAGGTTAAATTATAATTATAATAATTTTTTACTATAGGTATATCACGTGTGTATTATGTTACATCGTGAATCCTAAGTTTCGAGGGACTACAGAATTTAAATTATAAAACTCTTGTACAACGATGGGAATCTTACAAGTCTCCCGCTTGTCATTCAGTTTCAGTTCCCTTCAGACACAGGGAATATCATTTTTCGACAATAGAAATTGGTATTCTCTTATGATAAAAAGGGGGGAAAAAAAAGGCCTTCTCTTCAGAATAGGGTAATATTAGGCTTATCCTGATTCCTAACTAACTTTCTGTTTGGGTTGACATAAGAAAAATATGTTCACACAAGTCAATACAAAACTCATTTCACAAAGTTACCTCATATGTCATAAAATAGGTTAGAAAAGCAGTTTCTATCGCTAACCAAAATAGACACTAACCATGTACTCCTATCATACATTCAAGATTAGACACCCTTAACATGCATTGCTGCTTTTCAACAAAACTATGGTAGGTAAAGAATAATTATCAAGTATATATTTTTTTCTGGTCCTTATTATAAGACACCAACTAACAATTGTATTTGGTCATTTTTATAAAGTATTTGTTTCCAAAGCGCATGAATTTTTTTTCATGTATGTTTGTAATTAATAAGGGTAGTAAGTGAGAGTAATTATTAATATAATATTAAAAATCAATGCAATTAGTAGAAGTGATATTGGAAGTTACTTAAATTGTATGATCACATGATAATTATAAGTTATAAATGTTTGAAAGAAATTATTATAATTTTTAAGAATATTTGGTTTGAGTTTCTGGGTAATTTAAAACTTAAAATTTTATCGCTAAATATTATTTCACGTCCTTATTAGGCGGCGGTGGTCGCCGGCGGTGGGGCCCCCGGCGGAGATATATATATATTTTTTAATATTTAAAACTAGGGGCAAAAGTGTAATTTCACCTAAAACTAGGGGCAAAAGTGTAATTTCACCAGAGTTACTGTTCATTTCCATCCAAACTAACGGTTGACTAACGGCCAAGGTGCTGGGCGCTCCCAAAAGCAAATTATATGTGTATTTTTGGTTCGGTTAAAATTATTTGGTGCTGGGTGCTTCCTGGGGCAAATTACATGTGTATTTTTCCCCCTAAACCCATTTTTTTAAAGAAAAATCACAACTTAACTTAACTCTCTATATTTCTTTACGATTTTTCATCACTCATCAGTGAGTCTTCTTCTTCAGCCAAAAAATATCCGGAGTCTTTTTCTCTTTTCAGTCTTCTTCATCTTCCCTTCTTCTTCAGTCTGGCCTGATATAATATTGTTATTTTGTATTTTTGTTCAATGTTGTTGGAGATTTTTATAGGTGTATGATTAGATTTAAAATGTTTGCATGTTTAATTATTGGTCTAAAGAAGTGGGAAAAAACTAAAAAAAAAATGAAACATGTCCTGGATTGTTTGGACTGGTCCAAGCAGTCCACTAAACCGGTTTAGTCAAGCCCGAGCTTGGGCTGGTGCCAGATTAGACCAGACCTCAGGCTGGCTTGTCCAGCTCGAGGTACCGACCTCGAGTTGACCCCCAACCCGTTTTGATCTAGTTCATGGACATCCCTGGCCAAAAGAAGAAAGGAAAAATGATTTGCCCATCTCCAGATTGAAACTTGTGAAAATGGAAATGACAATAAGACACAAGTGGACTCCTACGTCCCGTTTGGTAGGGAACTTTTAAGGAGGGAAAGGAACTTAAAAGGAGGGAAAGGAATTGAAGGGAAGATTGAGAGGAACTTTAAAAAATTTGGTTGTTTGGTAGACATGGGAACTTAATTAAGTTGAGGGAAGATAATTTGTTTGGTTTGAAGAATTGGGTGTTGGTTAAGTGGGAACTTTAGGTAAAATTCCCAGAATGCCCTCCCACAAAAAAAGCCAGAAAACATTTTTTTTTGTTTTGCGAATTGGACAGAGAGCCAAACTAAATCGCGTCTTGGTGGAGAAAGAAAATTGCAACCAACATTGAAGGGATCTGCAACTGCAACAAGCATAATGGCTACGGAAGGTGAGAAGGACACTGGACATGGAAAGAAATAGAGGGGGACAACACGAAATGAAGCAAATCGAAGTGGACATGAATATTGCAAGAGGATTAGGGATCTATGAACAATGAACCCAGTTGCTGCTTTAACGGGAAAAATCAAAAATTGGAATTACTCAATGTGAAAACCTTGAAATTGTGAAGTGGATGAAATAAATTACTACGTTGGTAAGAAAAAACAGTTACTTAAAAGAAAACTTCAGCATAAAAACCAATGCTCCTGATGTTACAGGGCAACATGAAGAAGTTCAAACGTAAGCATAAAGTTCGAACGTAAGCGTAAAGTTCGAACTTACAAACTTTACGAGCACACATGTTCGAACGCGTTATTTGACAGCAGGACATATCAGCAGAGCAAATATGAAAATAATTACAAGCAAGACCAAAATCATTTAAAAGAATTTGCCAACCATTCATGGACAACAGTCAAGTTTGAACTCACAACACAAAATGTCAACTAGTACAGTAAAATTAAGGAGGTAAGTGAAAAATAAACATGTACACAATCTCTCAAATTTTTGCAAGAACCTTGCTCCATGAGCCTCCCCTGTTGCAGAGTCTTAAAGCGCCGACAGCAAGTTACATTGAAAAGCTATCTACCACCACACCCACCCACATATATTGAGCCGAGGAGCAAAAGCAAATGAAAAATGCTCCTGAATCACACACATCAGCGAAATATGGGAAGGAAAACGCAGCTCCACAAACCCACAACATCTAGCAGAAACGATGAAGAAGAAAGACAAAACTAGCCAAAACCCATGCCACAATCACACACACAGATGCGACTAGAAGGAAGAAGAAACACAAAGAAGTACTCGATCCCTCATGCCTACAAGGCAGCGTCGATTGTGGTGGTTGAAGGAAGAAAAGAAGAATGGTGACGCTGAATCTGGGAAAGAAGGCGAGAAGCATGCGATTTATAATTTCAGAGGGGCTTTTTTGTCTCAAAATTTAGTTTCCCGGGAACGTTTTCAAGATCCCGCCATTTTTAAAGGGATCTAAACTTCCCTCGGTTGTGGGAGCTTCGTTGATGGCGGCAAATTCACTTCCCAGGAACAGAGTGAACCAAACACGTTGTCAACAAGGGAACTGTGTTAAGTTCCCGGGAACATGGCTCAATTCTCTCAACCAAACGGGCCCCTACGGATCACGAAGTTCTTAGAAACATCGCTCACTAACGACTTGTTTGGAATGGCTATGACCAAAAAGCCCATCAAATGATAAAATAAGCCTAGCAGAAGAAATTTTTTTGGGATAACTTCAAGGGTTGATAGATTTATTGTAAAAAAGTGGCTTCTGACATAAATCACTTATGTCAGCTTTGTGAGAAAAATGTTAGAAATAAGTTATCCAATAAACAATGTACTATTAAATATACATTTGTATATATTCTAGTTTATCAATTAGAATATATTTAATTAAGTACTTTATTTTTTTAAATTTTTTTTTAAGAATCATTTAATTTTTTTATCAATTTTTTTTTAAAAAAAATCGATCATCACTATATATGCAACTAATATATATATATAATATGATTTATGTTATTTTTAGTCATTTTTCATCTCAAATGATTTTTCAAACGCTGTTCCAAATAAGTGCTTTTTTGTAAAAATGTCACTTCTGTTACCGTTTTCCCAAACATAAATCATATCTGCAATCTAACTTTTATCTTATCATCTGTTTATAGAAACCAATTTACAAAAAAATCACTTTTTTACCGTTACCCTAATCGACTAAATGACTATCAAAATGGAATACTTTAAGATGGGAATATGGCGGGGTGAGAGAGATTCTGCCTAACAGATACGATTAAAAAATTGAAGTTTTTAATTCTAAGTGGGTTTTCTAAACATGACAAAGGCTGTAATTGGCAAGAAGATACTGGATCCACGTGCGATTTTTCTATATGTGGGAAATAGGGACAAGGACGGACCTAGGGGGCCTGGGGTGGCCCCCACCCCCCTAAAATTACAGAATCTAACTCAAATTTCTTGGAAATTGTACTTCAACCTCATAAAACTTTAAGCTTTTTCACTTTAGTCTTCATTTAGTGTTTGATAAAAGGATTAAAATGAAAGCATTGAAATTATTACAGGGCTGAAGTATAATTTTATAAACACCTGGGTTCTATTTTATAAATTTCGCCCCTCCTAATTTTAATTCCTGGCTCCATCCTTGCACAGGGATGAAATAAACAGTGACTGCTGGTACAAGATGATTTTTATGGAAGAGAAAAACTAGTGGGAAAACCTTTTCAAGGCTCATATTACAAAAACAAATCCCAAAAAGACCCTAAGATTTTGAAAATTTCAGAAAATGCCCCAAGATTCTAAAAATTGTAGAAAAGGCCCAACGTAAGTTGTTAACGGGGGTGATATAGTTGTTAGCGGGGTACTGATATAATTGTTAACTAGGCTGATTTAGTTGTTAAAAATGAGCCCAGTTAACAACTAAATCAGCCCAGTTAACAACTATATCAATTCAGTTAACAACTCCGTAAATTATGAAGGGCCTTTTCTGAAATTTTCAGAATCTTGGGGTCTTTTCTAGAATTTTCAGAATCTTAGGGCTTTTTCTGAAATTTTTTTAGTGAAAAGGGCCTAAAAAGGATTTTCCCAAAACTAGTTAATAACTCTGTCGGAGCATCCAGCTCAGACTAACATGCACTGCTTGTGTAAACTTCACATATGCTAGATTAATAATCTCAATCCTATAAGATCTACTTCGACCAAAGGAAATTCGAAGTTTGAACAATTAATAATAATAAAATTAAAAGAGCCAAGCAACTCAATCACTTCTTTACAATAGCATCTTTGTCTTATTGACAAGACATTCACCTTCATTGAATTCAATTGAAAAAAAATTACCAAATTAATAAAGGGATAAAGGAGCAATTTTACATATGTGTTTTTCTCCTAGGAGCGCCCAGTACCACGTGATTTTTTCTGAACCAAAAATACACATGTAGTTACGTTTTGAGAGCGCTCAGCACCAAGGCCGTTAGTTGACCGTTTGGCCATTGTTAACTTGGATGGAAATGAACAGTAACGCAGGTAAAATTATATTTTTGCCTTAGTTTTAGGTAAAATTACACTTTTGCCCTTAGTTTTAAATATTAATTACACTTTTACCCCTAGTTTCAATATTTTTTAAAAATAACCCACCAGTGGGCCCCACCACCGGCCCCCGTCGCCGGCGGTGGTGGTCAGCGGCCGATGGTAACCGGCGGCGGCAATCACCCGCCGTGGTGGGGCCCGCCGATGCAGGGTATTTTAGTTTTTTTTTAATATTTAAAATTAGAAGCAAAAGTGTAATTAATATTTAAAACTAAAGGCAAAAATGTAATTTCACCTAAAACTAAAGGTAAAAGTGTAATTTTACTTGTGTTATTGTTCATTTCCATCCAAGTTAACGTTGACCAAACGGTTAAGTAACGGCCGTGGTGCTAAGCGCTCCCAAAATATAACCACATGTATATTTTTAGTCCAAAAAAAATCACGTGGTGTGGGCACTCATGGAAAAAAATGCATGTGAAAAATTACTCATTTACCCTTAATAATCTATGAGCTCATTCTCCAAGACAACAACCAGTAAAAAAAGAAAAGGGTGTACCAAAATTTAAATGGTACTAGTACTGTATTGCTGCCTAACTGTGGTTAAATTTCTAATCTCATATGGAAGGAGATCTTCCTCATAGCTTCTTTTTTGTTTTCTCTCAGCGGCCTCACTCGGATTGTTGATTGATAAAATGGAAAAAATTTTAAATAATATTATATTAATTAGCGATATAATTTAAAAATTATGAAAAATAATAAGAATATGAAGACTAGAGAAACCTAACCCCTCTCACAATATCTCCAAATGAGCATTTAATTCTCAGCCACTACAAAAAAATCAATTTTTTGCGGCGGAATTTTTCCCACGCAAAAGAGCAAATTTCCGTCGCAAAAACGATTTGCGGCGGAAAAAATCCCGTCGCTAAAAAAGCCATCGCAAACCCATTTTCCGTCGCAAAAATACACATTTCCGTCGCAAAATACGGATTTTAGCGGCGGAACATTTTCCCTCGCAAATTTCAAGATTTGCAAGGGAAAAATAAATCCCTCGCAAAATTTTGGATTTTGCGAGGGAATTCTTTCCCTCGCAAAACATTGAAATTTTGCAAGGGAAACTGTCCGTCGCAAATTTTAAACTTTTGCGAGGGATTCATTCCCTCACAAAGTTCAAATTTTGCGAGGGAATCCAGTTCCCTCGCAAAATGTTTACATTTGTGAGGGAATCTAATTCCCTCGCAAATTTCAATAGTGATTGAATTTTGCGAGGGAATCCAGTTCCCTCGCAAAATTGTCACATTTGCGAGGGAATCGGATTCCCTCGCAAATTTCAATAGTGATTGAATTTTACGAGGGAATAGGATTCCCTCGCAAAGTTCCCAATTAAATTTTTTTAAAAAAATAAATGATTTTAAAAATGTAATTAATTTTATAAAAAATATTAAAAATTAGAAATTAAAAAGATTTATATATGATAAAAAGATATTGTAACAAGTATCAAAGTTTACATAAAAATAACAAAATATTACAAAGTATAATGTTTCAACAAAAATAAACTTAAAAAAAGTCTAAACTGCAGCAGTCCGGGCAGGATCACCATCGGTATCGCTATCACCATCAGGAGGCGGCCCCGTACCCTTGTCCTTCATAAGGGATCGGAGAAGTTGCCGCAACTCTAAAATCATGTTTGCTTGCTCCGAAATCTGCGCTGCTTGCTCCTTCGTCTGCGCTCCTTGCTCCTTCAGCTGTGCTCCTTGCTCCACCATGAATATATCCATAGCAGTCTCATTCAAGTAAAGAAGATTGTTCAGTTGTAAAGAATAAGACTTAAAAAGATAAACTAGAATGACAATGAATATATCCAAAAAGCATGCCATACTTGGGATTTGTCAACAATGATAAGCAGTTGGTCTAACTCAAGATTGTGTTATTACCTTAATAATTTATTCATATTACAAAGGGGAATAAACTTAACTACCTTTCGAAAGAATTATGTAGAAATAAAAATTGAAAATAAACAGATAATAAAAGTGAAAATTTTCCAAGAAAGAAAGCATCACTTACAGTTCTTGCAATTGAGTAAGATCACCAAATTGACTTGGTATAACTCCAGACAGATTAAGACCCTGCAGCTGGCTGACATTAAAAAATTGTAAATCAAAAATCTTTGCAACAAACACTGATTTTCAAATAAAATTTCCTATTATAAACAGAATCCAAATGTCACGCAAGTTGTTCACAAACAACTTGGAAGTCCACTATTTACATTAGCAAGTTCTCCACACAACAATATTGAACATTAGAAAATGCATAAATATAAAAATGTGGATTAGTTATTAAAGTCTTGTGGATACATACCAATGATGCTAGAAGAATATCAAGTCTCTCTGGTTGTGGAAAGTGACTACTTGTCTACCTTTAAATTCTGGATCGTGGGGAAAAAATGAATGTATTAACCTATCAAAGAAAAGAATTGATGAATATCTATGCATCCAAAAATAGAGGATTCATTTCTAAGCAAAAAAAAGTGACCCCACGTACAAAACAATTCAATTCTTTCATTTTTGTCCCATCCTAACATTTTAATTACCCTACGTAGAAAACCGTATTATAGTCTAACGTGAATAATACTCCAAGGGTAAAATGAAAAAGGGATGACATTATCCTGCAAAACAACAAAGCAACAGCAATTGCAAGTTCTTGAAATAGTCTAATGTGAATAGTCTAACGTGAATAATACTCCATCCATTAATATTTATAGTCTAACGTGAATAATACTCCATCCATTAATATTTGATCTCCAAAACAACAACAAAAACTAAAGAAACAGCAAACATCTTGAAATAAAACCCATGGCACTCACCAAGTTGCACCCTAGACAACGTGTAAACATGGATAGTCAATACAATGAAACTTGGACCAAAAAAATAGAAGAAACACAAAATCCTTAAGTTTTGACCCATGTGTTTTCATTGGATTAAACACACGCACACAGAGAACCTATTAAAATAAATTAGATGGGATAGCATGGGAAACATGGTACTAACAAAAAGTTAGCAAAAATCACAGTTCAACTAGCGTACCTTGGAGGAACTTGAGCCGCAAACACAAGAATGTGGTCCCTCACCACTACTTTATCACTCTCTGAGATCTTTTGCTGGGCATCTACATGAACCCAGAGAAGTATAATGAATCGACAAAGGGTCAATTTTCTAACTCTTAACACATTTACAAGAACTTACCAGAATCAAGCGGAGACCAATATTTTGCTATGAAGTTCTTGAAATGAATGCAGGCAATTCTTGCCACACTCCTATGTCACAATTGTTATCAACGATGATTTGCAACAACCTTACAAGATGCTTAGAGGCATACTGAAACTGTATATAAAGAATACCAAATATAAACTAGAGCACACATCAAATCATAGAACAAATACAATCAATTATTTGCAATGACAACAGAGTTCACAGAAACTAAAAGGGACACTGTTGTGGAAGTCAAAAAGTAAAAGCTCTGAAAATTACAAGTAAAGCCATGCCACAAAATGCACAGTGTAGTGCTAAAGACAAAACCTTTGTGGGAAAAAGAAAAAATTCAATGGAGTAAAAGATTAAAAAAACAAAGACTAGGCATATATCTGACAATAAAGGCGAAATTAAGAGATGATAAAGCAAAGCAACTCCAATAACAACAAGATGCACCTGCTCAAGGCTTTGCTCGGTTGCCTTGCGTTCATTAAGATTCGGGCTAAGAGAAGCTTGAAGTATAACAACCAGACTCGGAAGATCCCTAATTTCAACATTCAAATTCCCACTGAATCAAAGATGACCTCGATGATAAAAAACAAGGAAACAAAAATAGGTACAAAAATCAAACATCTAAGCCCTAGATCCGAATTGATGACTGGAGATAGTGAGTGTTCTAGGGTTTAGACCAGCTAAAAAAATAGCGTATGAAACAGAGTGAACACAGTTCGGACTTCAGAGGTCGTCAAGGAAGAAAATGCAAAAAGAGTGTTCCCGACTTACCACTCGCCAAAACAGAATCGAGCCGCTGATGGCCTAGGCGGGAGAAGACTCAAACGAGAAGGTAGAAAAGTTTAGGGCTAAGGATCGCCGAGACGCTGCCGACGCACAGACTAAGAGTCTGAGACTATGAGTGAAAGCGTGGGCTGACTGTGCGACGCTGACGAGGAAAAGAGATCGAGAGATGAAGCTGCTTGCGTTGCGTCTGGCGTGAAGCGTGAATTTCGTGATTGACTGTGATTGTGACGACGAGGAAGTGGACGGTGGATGGTGGTCGGTGAGACGCGAGAGTCGACAGGCTGAGAGCTGTCAGTGTGGTGGCCGGCGGGTTGAGAACTTGAAAGTTGAGATTGAGGAGTGGAGTGACCGGAGGAGGAGGAGTGTGGCCGAATAGGTAGGGTCGAATGGAGAATTTGTGGATGGAGATTGATTTTGTTTTTTTTAAGGTATCACCCAGCGGTCCTACACAGACAGAGGCAATGGAAGAGTTTCATTTGTTTTTTTTAATCAAAGGCAATGAAAGAGTTTACTTCCAGTGATTGTATATGCTAGAAAAAGTATCATTTGAATTTTTTTTCTGCATCTTTCCAAATTTATAGTTGGATTTTTTCCCCCACCTTTTTATATGTGATAAGAAAGCAATTCCAGCTTTTTTTGTGTCTCGAAGTAATTTATCTAAACAAATTTTTAAAAAGTAATTTTTTTGCATATTTAAATAAATTTTCCAAACAATGAATAAGTCATTAAGTTGATAATAAAATTAATAATGGGAGTCATTAAATCAGAATAACGTATACAAATATAATTATTTTGTTAAGCTTAAATTACCAACAAAAAAAATCTATAGTCTTCATGAGCTTTCAACTTTAAAGTCTATGCCCATGATCCCAACCATGTACTCTTTAGTGGTTGTGTATTTGATTATTAGATAAATAATAATTAGTGTTTGGTAACTTATTGTATGGTAGTAATCTGCAATCTGCATAAATATAATAATTTAGGGGGTTTATTGTAAAGTTTCAATAGTTGAAGATGTTATCTATACATGGTCTAAAGCTCTTAGTGCCATGTATAATTGAGCTTTTTTATAATATATATGTCACATAAAACCAATCTTACTTTTATTTCCCTATACTTTTGAGCTATGGTCGCACATGTTGTTAATAAATTTTAAGTATTTTAACTAACACAACTTCAATTGAATATAAATAATCATCCACAATTTCATATGAAGCTCAAAATATGGAGTGTCATCAATGCACAGGGAAAGAGGTTAGATAGTTTTTCTTTAGGGACAAAATTTTAGACAAGAGTTAGGCTCACATACTTGTTAAAGATAACTAAACCATGAGCCAAAATGATAGAACTGCTAATTAATAAGTACAATTTGTGCTAAACTTATAACCAATTTCTCCCAATTTGAGACGGAATATTTTTCCCGCGCAAATTTCTCCCAATTTTCGACGGAATATTTTTCCCTCGCAAATTCCATCGTAAATTGGGCATTTTCTAGTAATGGGTAGTTTTTAAGTCGTTTTCACATCATTTACTTCTGATTTTGTTAACTATATGACGTTCAGATTATATCATTTTTACAATTTATCATGTTTGGCTTGAAATTGGCTCGTTTAAATTATTTATGTAATATCTCAATCTTATATCATTTATACTATGTGATAGAAAATGTGTTTGAAACATATTTTTATCCACCAATAGATGTGATGAAAAATTAAAGTCATAAAATTTTATATAACAAGAAATTGTAAATTTTTATAATATAAAAAAATTAATAAATGTTATCTATTATAAATTTTGAAAAAATATATTAGAATTATTTCTTGATTGTATAGTATTATTTTTAGTAAATATAAATGTTTAAATAATTCTTATGTTAAATAGGGGTATTTTAGTCAAAAAAAATGTTTATAAGTCAAAATTAACAAATGTGTGCTCACTTAACGGTTCAAAAAATCCTCATTTCCAACCTTTGCCTTTTGCATTTAGAAAAAACAGAAACGAGTAATAAAAAAAGGAAGAGTGGTTGGTAAGATCAAAATGGATAGAGTGCATTGGAAAAGATAATGTGGCAGACTCTAAATACTTATATCACAGTGTGAGGAGTTAGGCTCACATACATGTTAAAGGTAGCCAAACCATGGACCAAAATGATAGAACTGCTAATAAGTACAATTTGTGCCAAACTTCTAACCAAATGCCTTCGCTGATTAATCAAGAAAACGTTTATAAATAATCTTTTCTTCTTTTCTGAATTTTACAAGTGTGTGCTAACTTAACGGTTCAAATAATCCTCATTTCCAACCTTTGCCTTTTGCATTTATCAGTAAAACTTCATCGTCCTCGATCACGTTTTACCTATAAATTAATTCATGACAACATCGCAAGTTGAGATAACTATAAATCAGAGATAAGATTACAATGGTCATATAGTTCATGATTTCAATGGCTTTTATTCTACCATTTACTAGCAATAATTATTCGCTTATTTAAACATTTTTAATCATGTCATTTATAATTTTTTGATATATTTCTTATGAAGGTTTTTATTAATTTGCATTTTTTAAAAATATGTCATATGTTCTATTATATTTATTTGATTAAATGGTAAAAAGGAAGATATATAGAAATAATATATATTAATTATAAGATCAATATATTTTAAAATTAATCATGTCAAATTAATGAATCCGAAATTGATAATCAAATTAAACCTAAAAGCCAAAAATGCACGGACTTGACGATGTCGAAATGATACTTGTTTTTTTTTTTTTTGGGGTCAAAAGAAATGATACTTGTCATATACTAGTAATACTCTCATCCAAAGTTTAACTTCAAAACAAAATTGAAAAACAGAGAGTAATTATCGGATGTTGATCGATCATTTTTATGGGATTTGTTTAAGGGAAAATGACAGTGAGCTCTTTTTTAATGAGATATATAGTAGCATTTAAGGATTCAAATATTTGAAATATATGGTCAATTTACTATTATGAGAAGGACAAAAATGATTTTTTATGACTTATCTAGATTAAAATATCATTAAAAAAATTCATATTATTCTTACTCAAAGTTTTTCTCTTAATTTTCTTTTAATTATCGATTCAATTCATAAACTTTAGTTTTAAACAATTTAGTTGTTATGATTTATTGAATTAGAAATTATACTGAGTGAATCATGCTCCAAGTCAAGGAATAATAGGGATCGAATTTTTTTAAGAATCCAGACGATATCCTCCAACTAATAGCTAGAGACTAATCTTATCAATCGGGGCATATAGATCATACGAGTTTTGCCTCTCCTAACTAAGCATTTTCCATGCATATGACTTGGTTCAAACCAGAACATCATGTTTAAGAGACTCAACAATCTATCGACTGAGCCACGCTTTTGTTCGTGCCATTGTTTAAAAGTTGATACCTTGTCAGAAAGTGTATATTGCATTTAGGTAGGTGGAAAAGATATAGTAGCATTATATTTGACTTTGCTGAAGATTCAAATCATTTCAATCTAAATAAATAAATATTTGCACTTTAGATGGGATAAATCGCAGCACATTATTTATTAATTTTGATTTCGTATAATTAAATATCAAGACGTTAGAACCATGTTAGAACATTTGTCAGTTCATAATTTTGTAGGAATATTTAAGAAAGTATTTGATGTCGATTATTTAATTTTTGCAAGATTTTTTCTCATAATCAAACTAATTAAAACTTATTGATAGTTCAATTGTGACCAAATACTAATTCCTAAACGGATATTCATGCTAATTTGATTAGTGGAATTAAAACTTATTGATAGTTGAATTGTGACCAAATACAAGTAAGTAGTGTCTTCAATCATAAATATAGGATCTAATTGTAGAATTGATATTGATCTCATATATAATATTATCTCTGATTTTAAATATAAGATAAAGTTTGCAGTATGATTTATTCTAAAAGCTTTGTCTTATCTTTGAAATCGGAGGGAGTAGTTTTTTTTCATGTTGGTCAATTTTTTTTCTTTATCCCTATTGATACACAATCAACTGTTATCAGGTATGAGAGGGAATAAGAAATAAAGAAAGATGTATGAGTGTTTTAGAAAAAAATAATATATAGTATATCATGTTAACTAATTTAACTAAAATTTTGTAATATAATTTAATTAAATAAATGCGTTTAATAGAAAAAACAGAAACGAGTAATAAAAAAAGGAAGAGTGGTTGGTAAGATCAAAATAGATAGAGTGCATTAGAAAAGGTAATGTGGCAGGCTCCAAATACTTATGTCGCAGTGTGAGGAGTTAGGCTCACATACATGTTAAAGGTAACTAAAAAGGAAGATATATAGAAATAATATATATGTTAATTATAAGACATATGTTTATCAATATATTTTAAAATAGTATTCTTTAGAGGAAAATTGTCTTGATTTTAATCAATATGCTATTTAGTTGAACAGAGGCAGAAATGAGTGAGAGACTTAAATTTATTTGTTTTAATTGCTTTGGGTTTACTTTGGAGAGATATTTAACAAAAAATATATATAAATATGAATATACTATTTTGCGAGGGAATATAGTTTCCCTTGCAAAATGTAAGGATTTTTGCGAGGGAAAGAAAATTCCCTCGCAAAATGTCTACAATTTTGCGAGAGGCCCGTTATTCCCTAGCAAAAATGTAAGGATTTTTGCGAGGGAATTTTTATTCCCTCGCAAAATGCCCAAAATTTTGCAAGGGATGAACTATTCCCTCGCAAAGTTTGTCCTTTACTAAAAATTGGGGGGAAATTTCTCCCAAAATTTTTCGTAATTTTGCGAGGGAAGAAGGTTCCCTCGCAAAATGGGCAAATTTTGCGAGGGAATAAAAAATCCCTCGCAAAATAGCCCAATTTTGCGAGGGAACCTTCTTCCCTCGCAAAATTGCGAAAAATTTTGGGGGAAATTTCCCCCCAATTTTTTGCTATTTTGCGAGGGAAGAAGGTTCCCTCGCAAAATTGGGCTATTTTGCGAGGGATTTTTTATTCTCTTGCAAAATAGCGAAAAAATTGGAGGGAAATTTTCCCCCCAATTTTTCGCGATGTGCCCAAATTTGTGAGGGAACGACGATTCCCTCGCAAAATGTCTACAATTTTGTGAGGGAATAATTTATCCCTCGCAAAATGGCAGGTTTTGCGACGGAATAGTATTTCCCTCGCAAAAATCACCTTTTTGCGAGGGAAATCAATATCCCTCGCAAAAATCACCTTTTTGCGAGGGAAATCAATATCCCTCGCAAATTTCCTAAAATTTGCAACGGAATTGTTTCCCTCGCAAAATTCCGTCACAAATTTCACATTTTCTTGTAGTGAGCCAGAGTTTGCTACACAGAGTCTACCCCATCATCTTTAGTAGCAGGAGAGGGATAGAGGCAAGAAGAGAGAGGTGGCTGTGTTTCCCCAAAAGCACATGATTTTTTTTGGTCGAAAGCACATGATTGAGTCTGAGAATAATGGCATTGGCATTATGGTGGTACTATGCGCACATCCTACATGTCACTGTTTGCATGCAGTGGCATCTGCATCAACCACTAACACCTAAAACCAATGACCTCCTTCCTTACACTGCACTCTCCCACACATGCCATCATCCTTGTCCTATTCACCCTCACCCACATTATTTTGTCCCTTTGCTACACAACATCAACCATGAGAAAAAGAAAGTGTTTGTGCTGCCAAGACATGTCTCGTACCTCCCCTAAACTCAACACTATCCTAATCCATCATCTCTGCTAAATGCTTTTGTGCCCTGGTTTGCTTTGAGCTAACGTGCACAGAGGATGTATAATCGCAATGAAAGCCAGCTCTTAACATCCTATTAGCCCACTGAACGATCAATTCAAATGCTGCTATAAATACTGTAGTATAGCAAAGAAAGCCTTCTACAGAGAATGCAGAAAATTGAAGAGGCGTGGAGGTAGAAAATGCAGGGCATAATGCATCATTGACTGAAAAACTGCAGTTTGAGAGAGAACATATATATAAACAGAACACATAATTACCTGGCAACAGGAAGAAGAGGGTGTGAAGCTGTAGGAATTGAGAGCAGACCAGAAGTGTTGGTTCTGAGAGTGATAACTTGACATTTGGGAGACTGCAAGCACGAACTGGATCTGAAACGTGATATTTTGATATTACCCAAGATGATTTAGTATTACCCCACTGAGATGAATCTCTTTCTGCGACTTATAAACTACTGTATGGTAATCAGTAAAGCAATATTAATGCTAGTAAATTAATCAGAGCTCAGGAGACTAGTCGTATATATGTATAGAAAAACTGCGAGTGAGGGAGAGAGGCGAAGATGTGTCTGTCCGTTGACGAGTCCCGATGAGAGGGAACATGGAGAAATGTCGCTATCCTCCATAGCTCCTTTTCCACTCACTCTGAGCAATCAGCAGGCACGTGAGAGACAGTGTGCACGTGCACCCGCCCTTGAGCTTTCATTGCTTTCCACAGGACACCAGAGGGGTATACCACTAACACTGTTCATTATTCTGTTCATCGCCTTTCTCATACCAACTGTTTCAACTTTCGATCTTTTTCATTTGTTTATATATGTGTGTGGATTAAATTGATTCATGTCATTGTCTATACGCATGCGCTTTGCGCTCTTTGATGACAGATCAGAGAGTGTTGGTTCAAGATTTGGTTCATGGATCAGATGAGAGGACGGGGATTGGGAATCAGATTAGGATAAGGGGGTGTTATAGAGCAGAGATTCGGGAAGTTGGAAAGTGCAATTTCGGTTGCTTTTTCATGATTAAAGTCATAGGTTTAATTTAAACAAACTTTCGGCAGTTAAGATTACACGTTTTGTGGAATGATAGAAAAAGGTGGCCTGGAATCTTTGACTCACATATTTTTCGTTTTAAAGAAGATACTTTGGGAAATTTAATAGATCCTCAAGGAACTCATGTCACTTCTCCATAATGGTTTGTTTATATGATCACTGTTGTTCGAAGTCGAAGGTGATGGATTTTGCATCGAACGTTTATGCAACTTTATTTGGATTTTGACAACGTTGAGATTTCTTTAACCTTTGTAGTCTGAATTACCAAATTGTCCTTCCCTCCGAAATTTTTATATTTTTTTCGGTCCTTTTTATTATTTTGATCAGGTATTTCGATCATTCTTAAAAAATCATAATAAGTTATACTTAGTGTTCTAGAAAATCAAGAGATGTCCAGTGCTATTGATTAATTCTCTCTTTTATTGCCTTTTTGTTGGAGGTAACGAGGCACTGTTTGATACTAAATGACCACTTCTTATGGATTCAAATTTCGCTTTACCACGTTTTAAAAAATTAACATCTTCCCATAATAGGTAGGACTTGAGAAATTGCATGCTGTTCGATTCCTGTGCTTTCCTTACATTCACCCAGCTTCTTCCTCTCATCTTTCCAATTCGCTAATATTCTACTTCGATTTCCCTTGATCCACAGCGAATTCTGTATTGTATTGTTACTTATTCTTTTTTCTTTTTGATACGAGTCTAGTTACTTTTTCAGAACAGGGCGAAGATGAACATTGCTTAATTCTGACACCTCTTGTATGAGTTGAGTCTTTTTAAAATAAAAGGCTCTTCTTTGAGCAAAGATAGCAACTCTCTGAGCCTTGTTCACATCCGACTCAGTTTCATTTCTGATTCCCTGATTTATCTAATTTTTCCCCTAGAATAATAGGATTTCGCCTGATATTGCAATTCTTTGTTCCTGTTTTTGGGTCAAGGAATCTATCGTCGGGCTATAGTGAATTTCTTATGCACATATACATCATTATGTATATGCCGTCTGCCTTAAGCTCCGAGTACCTTTTTCTTTTCAATAGGGTTTTTCGGTGACAAGGTAGGCACATGATTATTCTTTGAATAATCACGTTTCTTGTAATTGCCCTTAATTAGCATGAAGTATTCAGCATATCTAATTTTTTCCATTGGAATTCATTCTAACAAGTTCTGGTAGCAGAGAATTTTCTGCGTTGGTGGCATTATGTGTATATCTCAAATGAACCGGGGGTAAAGCATAGAGTTCAACCCTTGAATGTAATATAGCAGGTCGTCGGACTGTTTAACCCAAATTTGCTTCTCTGGTTGACTTACACGAAGTGTGACTATCTAGATTACTGTGTTCTTCATATTCAAATCAACACGAGCCTCCTCCACTGTCTGCGTGGGATGAGTTATGGGCATAAGCTTGAACGTCCCTGGCTTCCCAGTCTATCTTACTAAGTTCAGTAGTACTTTATCTTTAAGTTGATTTTAAATAGTGTTGTGTGGAGAAAATTCAATCGACATTATCAATTAATGTTCATTCTACCGTCTACGGCTTCTCTGCAGGTTGTGAGAAGTGGGTAGGGTGTGTTTCCAAACTGTTTAGAACTGGTTTATTTTTGGTTCATTGCATTGCTAATTCTCCATTCAAAGGCTGCCCTTTCCCCCAACATATTTATTGGGACTTCAATGCGGCTCAATATTGTGTTTCTTTGTATACTGAGATCTCTGCTAATAATTGGTAAAGCATCATTACAACCCCTGGCTTATGATTTAAGAGGTTTATAAATTTCACTTAAGTTACACCGGCCTTGATCATAAATTATGTATTGGCTTCAATTTGGGACCTCAAAAAATCCTGATTGAGTGTACCATGAACAAGTTACTGCTCGGTTTGGGAATGACGTTATATGTTAAACAACTAATTCCTGACAAAAATTGAAGAATTTGTGTCGTAATATTGGGACCCTTCTCCGTCCTCTGAGTCTTGGAAACCAAACGTTGACTTGTGATGATTCGGTGGAAATTGGAATTAAATAGACATTGGAAGGACACGAGATCGGGATGAAAACCTCAATGTAATTTATCTATGATTGGTAAGATTATAATGAGTATCTTGTAACTCAAATTATGGTTTTAGGAGCTTTTTTTTATAACTTTTTTTTACATATTTTTACCTCGTAAACTTTAAAACTATTTTTCAAAAACTGATTTTAACACACACAAACAAATATTGTGTGGAAGCTGTAAACGAAAGAGCAATATCTTTTGAACAAAAAAAAAAAGCAATATCTTAATAAACCAGTTATTTTAATGTTTGTTTTCATCTTTTGCTACTCTCACAGCCTCGCTCAAGTATTCTCTACTTCATTTAAGGTTTGTTTGGTATGAAGGATGTGGATGGAAGGGAGGAAAAATTATTGAGTTGAATTTAAAAAAATTAGAGAAGTGTGGTTATAGAATCTTAATAAAGAGAAGATGTAAGATGAACGAGTAATAAAAATTAATTAAATTTTGTTTTAACTTCAATTCTTTTTTTAAAAAAGAAATATAATTCAATTTTTTTTTCTTTTCGCTCACTTTTCCTCTTATACCCCTCATATCGAACAAGCCCTTAATGGAGACAGCTTTTATATTTACTCTGCTTTCAGCTATTAAATGACGTAACTTTTCATGCATTATTCAAAAGTGATAGTAGCGTTGGCAAGAACAAGTGATAATATGCTGTTTGTTTGAATCTTTTTAATGTTAGTAAATTCTTTTGTAGCAATTTCACCATATTCTCTTCGAAAAATATTACAATTTTTATACAAATTAAACAGCAGGTGTAGAATCATTCTGGGCTTGCATTTTATTGAGTAAAATTAGGGGTACTATCTTAGATTTTAAATGATATAATAAGGACACAGACTGTCGACAATAAGTTTAATTTCTTTCTTTAAAAGTTATTATAAATATATATAGATGAATTTGGACTTTCATGGCCAGGCCCAGCATCTTATTTCCATGTAAGAAGGCCCTTAATGCAGAGGGGGTTGGGAATCTCCCATTTTCACTTCTCACCTTCCTCATTTTCTAACCATATATTTGAATGGTTGACATGTATTTTTATTTTTTTTAATTGTAGTATTAAATTAGTCATACCAAACTCTAGCAATTGGTATTTAATTAATTAATATTTTTATAATTTAATAATTTAATAACAATTTTATAAAAGATTAATTTTTTTTTTTGATAAAAAATAAGAGATTAAATTTAAACCATTGAAATATTAATCTAATATTTAAATACTTGTTATGTTACAGGAAAAGAATTATCTCGTGTCACTAAAAAAACGACATCGTTTAATACTCAACCGTCTTCCTCCTTAGCCCCACCCGCCTTACAACCGCTCGCGTCATTTACTCATCAACGCAGTGCAATCAAATTTAATTTCACAGACCAACGCCACATCCAAATCATTCACTATATGAAGGTGAAGAAATCAAATACCTCAACCATGTTGCATATATAATTAGGAACTGTAGGCAATGCTCTGCTCCCTACTTGCACAAAGCATTCCACTCTCTCAAGTGTTCAAATCTCACTTCCACCTTCGAAAACCCTAACCCTACCCGTATTTACAAATGGCTGCTGAGAAACGAACACAAAAAACTTATTAACAGCCTTGGCATTTATTTCTTACTCATCAAATCAGTGTCTGATCTGATCGAACAACTTCTCCGAATCGTGAATCGTGATTGGCCGATTTCATCAATCTTTCCAGTAATTGCTTCCTCTCCTCTGCATCAAGCTCTCTCACATCCACCACTCTCCGCAATTCCCTGAAGATTCCTCTCCGAACTCGCGCGTATGTCGGCAGCCTATCCAATGGGCCTCCCTCCCTGGACGCCGTCATTATTCCGAACACATTCTCGCCGGAGTTCCATCCAAATACGATCAAAACAGAGGGAAATACAGTCGCCGCCATCCAAAAATGAAGAAAGCAAAAAAAGAAATTAATAAAAGAGGGTTGAGTATAATACGTTGTCGTTTTTTAAAGTGGCAGGAGACAATTCTTCTCCTGTCACATGACAAGTATAAAACCCTATTATTTAAAAATAGAAAAGATGATGGTGATAGATAGGAAGGGAAGAAAAGGGTTTCCAAAATAGGGATGGTGCAAACAGATACCAGATAAGAAAACAAGCAGCCAACAACAATGCAAAGAAAACCTGACAGCAAAAATAAATAGCCTAATTAAAACAAAGGAGAGGAATACAATTTGTTCAATGCCATCAATACGCCACTTCAGTCATAATTGGACATGTTGAGTTAACATCGCATCTGCAAAGAAGAAAAATGAAAATCTCAGGATAAGAAGAAAACTGAAGACAGTGATTTCCCCAACTAACCACTGGACTAAATTCACCACTAAGCCTCTGGGCAATATCTTATTCTCCACGACCGCAAAAGTTAACTAGGACGCCAATGCTCAAACACACAAGGATCGGAAGCCACAGTAGCCGGTGTAATGATAATAGTAAACAAGATATATGAACAGAGTATGGCGTACAAGGTACTTTGGTCAGGTCAAATGTGATGCCGATTGAGAAAAAAAAATCCTGCTGTATTTAAACTCGGAAAGACGCTAGACTGAGCTATATTTGTGGTGCCAAGATAGATTTACCAGCAACCGAACAAGGACTTAACACCACCTGATAAGTTGTAGCTACCAAGAGAACAGCCAGTATGACCATGTTCTAGATATCACCATGCCTTGGTTTCAGAAATTGAACCGGCTGTTGTGGATTCCGAACAATAGATCATAATATAGAATTAGAGCCGATTAAAGCCGGTTCAGAACCCACAACAACAGCCAGTTCAGATTTAGAATCTAAGACATGGTGATATCCGTAACGCGATGATACTCACAGTGGCTGTCCTCTTGGCAGCTGCTACTTATCAGGCGGTGTTAAGTACTCCCGGTGTTTCCTGGCCACAAAACGGTCACAAATCCCACACCCTGTCACCTTCCTCCATCAAGGTTGCAGATAAATCTATACTGGTAACCACAAATGTGGCTCACTGAAGGAGAACAATGACAGACTGAGGAGCGATTAAATGAGATCAACAGCACGCAATGCAAACATCAGGGGTAGTAGTCGTTCTGATGAAAGATTCAGGCTCTGATCCGGCGATGTTTAGGGTGTAAGGTGGCGGAGCCATGGTTGAACGGGAGAGAGAAGTGAAAAAAGAAGAGAAAAAGGGAAAAGGAGAAAGAGAAAGAAGGAGGAAGAGGGATACACGAAAGGCAGCTTTGTTTGACACCATATTTTGATAAGGATTTCTTGCTCTTCCCATTCGAAGAACAACAATGTGAATTCAAAAGGACACCCAGCATACTTTAACTTCATATTCAATGGAAATTTAAGGGGATTTTAACCAAAATAATAACAAAAAAAAAATATTTACCAGATTAATGCACAGTCAAAACTATTTACTAAAATAAGGCTCACACCACTGGTGGCGTAGGGGGGTCCTACGCCACATCAGTGGCGTGCCCGGTGGACCAATCACAGTCTGATAATTCAATATTTATAAAAAAAAAAAATGACACGGTGGCGTCAGAAAGTACGACGCCACTGGTCGTGGCAGAAGGTGGCGTCGTACTTTCTGACGCCATTATCACATCAGCCTTATTTTGGGAAATAATTTGAACAGTGCTTCAGATTGGTAAATTTTTTTTTTTTGTTATTATTTTGGTTAAAAATCCGAAATTTAAGTGTACTGAGGGTTAATGTGCCCTGACCGAAAGTACTTAACCAGAGGATAGAGACTGGTAGCATTAATGAATGGATGCTTTTGACCAGAGGATAATACACCGTATTTAATGGATTTTCAAAATGGATGTTTTTGATCGGATGAAAGCATTAAAAGAAATTATTTTTTTATAATTTTATTTTTTATTTTTTTTGCTCAGAAATATAATTTTATATCAATAACTTGAAATATTTATTTTTTCATTGGTGCCAGTTTAACTTTAACCTGACTCAGTGACCTTTAACCAGTCACTCATCCGGTTTTAATATTTTGGAGAGTCCTTTCTTATCTCTATTTCTTTCTCGTCTCTCCCTCTCTCTCTGTTGGGACCACCCCATTCTGTTATTGCTTGTTGTGATTTCTTTCCTCCTTTCCATTATTTCTTTTTGAATGTAATGCCGGTTGCGCACTGAGATTCATCGTGATGTTATAGTTTGTTAGACAATATGCTCGTCGATCGGTTCAAAATCTTCAGCTATGGAATAGTACTCAATCTGAATATGACCAATAATTTCCATTTTTTCTACCTCAGACTTGAGACAATTTTCAGACGTGGCAGCAATTTAGAGTCAATCCTTTTGTTGTGGCCACTTGACCGTTTTAGGGGCTGCAAGCTTCCCTCTTTTTTGTTACAATCTTGTCTCATTGTAGAAAATGGAAATATCAAAATTTTGCTGCAACTGGGAATACTTTGTGTGTGCTGGTAAAAATGATTTTTCCTTGGTCCAAGTTTGCGGTATTATCTATAGAATCTATTCACATATGCTTGAAGTCAAGAGTAATAAATTACAAGTTTTCTAAATAATTTTAGGTCCTAATCGGTTAGCCTATTCAGTCTTGACTCTTGAGTGAATACAAGAATGTCTAGTTAAAATATACACCAAAAGTCTTGAAACATGATTGAAGCATCTCTCTCTCTCATGGGATGTTTGATCATTAAATTCTTTGCTTTCAATGAGCTTGTGTTTTACTCCCTCTGTTTCTTATTATAAGGCACCAACTAACTTTTCTCACAAACTAATAAAAGTAGTTAAAGTCAATAAAGTTACCATACAATTTAAATAACTTCCAATATTATCTCTACTAATTGCACTAAACTCTAACATTATATTAATTATTACTCTCACCCACTATCCTTATTAATTAGGGGCAGACATGGAAACAAATAATTAATGCTTATTGGAAACAAGCAAGTACCTTATAAAAAGGATCAAATAAACTTATTAGTCGTGCCTTATAATAAAGACCAAAGAGAGTATATCTTCTCTCGCATATTTAAGGTCTGATTTTTCACACTCACAGATCCAGCTTTTACCAAAAGGAAATTGAAAGTTGTAAATGCACCCATCAAGGGAGATTGACCAAAATAATAAAAAGAAATAAAAAAAATTACTAGATTAATGCAAATTAGAAACATTTTACCACAGTAATGCAGTTTGTGACGTTTGACAGACTCACAAAATTAAAGATGCAAAATAGGTTCACACCACTGACACATACTGACAAATTATGTGTCAGTGGCGTGGGGGGAAAACACGCCACATGTGGCGTGGACAACATCCACGCCACTGTGGCGTGAAAAAGCTGTGGGATCAGACCCTCAATTGGGTCTGATCCCTTATATATATAAAAAAAATTAAATTAATATTATATATAATAATAATATATACTAATAATAAATGATAAAAAAGGTGAAATAATTTAAAACTCTACTTTATTGAATTTGAAGTTAAAAGAAATAAAGCATGGAACTGAAATAACTCATTACGCGGTATAATTTGATAATTTAAAACTCTACTTCATTTAATTTGAAGTCAAAAGAAAGAAAGTATGGAACTGAAATAACTCATTAAGAACACCTTAAATGAGTAATTTTTTAAAAAGCGTTCTTAATGAGTTATTTCAGTTCCATGTTTTCTTTCTTTTGACTTCAAATTCAATGAAGTAGAGTTTTAAATTACCAAATTGTACCGCGTAATGAATTATTTCAGTTCCATGCTTTCTTTCTTTTGATTTCAAATTCAATAAAGTAGAGTTTTAAATTATTTCACCTTTTTTTATCATTTATTATTAGTATATATTATTATTATATATAATATTAATTTAAATTTTTTTTCCTTTTATATATAAGGGATCAGACCCAATTGAATTGGGTCTGATCCCACAGCTTTTTCACGCCACAGTGGCATGGATGTTGTCCACGCCACATGTGGCGTGTTTTTCCCCCACGCCATTGACACATGTCAGTATGTGTCAGTGACGTGAACCTGTTTTACGTTTTTAATTTTGTGAGCCCGTCAAACGTCACAAACTACATTACTTTAATAAAATGTTTCCAATATCCATTAATCTGATAATTTTTTTATTTCTTTTTATTATTTTGTTCAATCTCCCCACCCATCAATGCTACTGGTATAAGCCAAGGTTGATGTGACACCACTGCCTTACTTTTAGCCAGAGAAGCGAAGGGCTTCTTGAGGTTTGGGTTTTCTCCTACAGCTTTTTATGTGGCCAGGGATTATGGAACATCGGAACCCACTTATTGCTATGCTGTGTTACTACCCTCCTGGCATAACGTGTTGCAGAAGGCAGCCGGATTTTTCAGAAAAGTTTGGCTGTGTGTACATAAATTCAGGCATTCTTTAACACTACGGCCACTGTTTCTCTCTCGGCGTTTGTGCCTATGTTCTTAACTGGACTAGAAAACTGTGGCATACAATAATAATATATATCACTCCCTCCCTGTTATTATTTATAAGTTTATTTTGATAAAAACATTTAGTTTTATTTATAAGTCTAATTTTATGTAATAAATGAGATGTGATAATTTTACCTATATTAATTACTATTCTGATCCTATTTATAAATTCCTTTTGACCAAAAAAATTTGATCCTCTTTATAAGTCCATTTTGACCAAATAAATGAGATTGTGACAATTTTACCTATATTAATTGTATCAATGAAAATAGAGAGGGAAGAAAAATTTGAAAGTACCCAATCATAAATGAGGGTAAAATTGAAAATTCACCTCATAATCATTGAACTAACTACCTCTCCTTGGTATGTGTGATTTGGTCAAAAGAGGACTTATAAATAGGACCAGAGTAGTATATCATTAAAGATAGAGAGGGTCGAGAAAAAAAATGAAGATAGAGAGAGAATAAATAGTTGAAAAATAATCAATCATAAATAAGGGCAAAATAAAAAATTTACCCTACAATCATTTAGTTTACTACTTCCTCTGATCCTTACTAACAATTCTCACAAACCAATAAAACAGTTAAAGTCAATAAAATTAGCCTGCAATTTAAGTAACTTCAAATTATACCTCTACTAATTGCGTTAAACTCTAATATCATATTAATTATTATTCTCACTTACTACCCTTATTTATTAGCGGCATATATGGAAAAGAATAATTAATGCTCTTTAGGAACAAATAAATGCCTTACAAAAATGACCAAATAAATTTGTTAAAAATAAAGACATGAAAGAGTACTTTTCTTTAGTATATGACATTTGATAAAAATAAACTTATAAATAAAATCAGAGTGGTACACATTTCGAATCCAACTTTTATTCTTTTGTTTTAAACTGTCTTTAATTTTATATATATATATATATATATATATTAGAATATAAATAAAATTTGAAGAGAACAAACAGAGTTGGCTCATGTGTTTCTTTATTGTAATATATATATACACACACACTCGCAGACATACGCGCCCATGATTACTTTTTATTATTAAAGGAAATTATTTTTTTTTATAATTTTATATTAATAAGTTAAAATCTTAACTCTCTTATCAGTTTGACTTCAATTTGACTTTGGTCTCACTCTTAACCTAATACCCCTGACTAATTTAATGACCGGTTCGATTTTAATAACCTTAATTACAACATTGTTTGCCATACTCACCTCAGACACAACCCGTTCTGTCTTTTTTTGCTCGAAGACACAACCCGTTCTATCAGTAACCCATATACACAGACACAACCCGCTCTATCAGTAACCCATATACAAAGTTACAACCTTCTTGATGAATGCGTCACAGGAACAATTCAATTCAGTGTAAGTTATTTGAACCACCAGTTAATTAGCTAGGTGTCTATCTGAGCAAAAAAAAATTAGCTAGGTGTCTACGTTAGGTTGACGTGTCTATTCTGCTTAGCTCGACCCTGTACCCTGATATTCACGTCGCCTAATTAACGGTGAGTGGCCTTTGCTGTGCTATGAACTTTTTTTTAGTTATTTGTTATTTGTTTTGCATGTCATTATTGTATTGAAGAAATTAATAGGAATTGTTTGGGAATCGTGTTTATTTTATTTTCTTTTGAAGCTTTATATTTATTTGGGAAAAAGTCCACAATTGAAAATGGAGGGAAGGACCTGATAAAGTTTTACAATTTTACACATAGTATCAGTATTCTAGTTGAGGTCCTTGCCTTTTTATACATGAAACTGGACTGACCTCTGGCTGACATCTATCCCATTATGTTTATACTTACTAGAAAAGTTTACTTTTTTAGTTTATAATTAGCACAATTTATTGTAAAATTTTAAAGGGAAAATTTTATTAAAATACCATTTAGATTTACAAAACTTTTAGAAGTCCCCTGAATTTGTAAAAAAAAAAAAACTACGGGCAAAAAGGTAATTTCATTCGAATTTGCATATCCCTCATAGATCATTGGTACCTCTCAGTCTTTTTACTAATTCAGGAGATTTCTAGGAGTTTTGCAAATTAAAATGGCATTTTAATGGAATTTTCTTAATTTAAAATGATTTGTTACGTAATAATTGAACCTAAGAGCACTTTATATTTTTTTTTTATCCATAAACATAAGAGTAGACTAAATTATATAACGCTCCTTTTGAATTTTGACTCATGCCGTCTTGTTTTAAACTTGACAAGAAACTTTTTTTATAATTTTAAGTTAGTTGTAAATAAGTCTTTATCATATTATACTCCTGTGATATAATGTATCACCTGTTTAATTAATTTAATTAGATTAAAAAAGTTAGATAAATTAGTTAATTATAATAAATATAACATATTTTTTCTAAAAAACCTTGACTATTTTCTCTAATTCCCTCTTCTCCAATTTGAGGGAGTATCAATGAATTTTTTAAAAAAAGATAAAAATATAAAAAATAGCTCTTATATATAGGATCAAAATCAACTCTCTAATTAAATCTTATATTAAAGATTGGAGGAGTATTATTTTAGTGAAGTAACACACAAATTAATGCTTCAAAAAAATATTCGATTGAATGTGAAGTTTTAAGAATGATAGAAATTATGCAGATTATTCAAAGCTAAAAAAGTTTACGTATTATTTAGCAATAATATTATTCTGATTTCGTTGTCAACTTTTGTCACAGGAAAAAGAAGAAAAAGGAGTGCAACCCCCATTTTTCTTCGTTCAACAGTTCTATCTACACGTGGGACCTCACATCTCTGCGGCAAAATTCGGGGCCCGTAATGAGAGCAGGACATGTGGTGGTGAGCTTCAAACCCTTGTCCTGAGCTATTTCCCAAGCCCTCGTCTTCTCCAATTAATGCATACCACAGCTGCCATATTTAAAATACACAAGCAAGCATTAGGCATAACAAGAAGGTAGATCAGGAGGAGTAATTCAGAGCTTGTTTTGAATGCAGAGTGATTCAGAGCTCCAGGAGGCGTGGTTAATTACACTGCCATTGTGCTGCTCTTGCCATAAACTTGCAGATAGCGAAGACGTACACGAGTACGCATTTCTTTACGCTGGCTGTTGCTGTGCATGCCTCCATCACATTATGAGTCGCTCAGCCTTCTATCTCTGCCATCGATTTCTGCACATCACCTCCCACGCAACTCATCAGCATATTGCACCATTCATGATGATCATGTCATAGTTTAATGAAATTATGTGTGCATAATAAGAAGTTTAAGAACAGAATGGGGTATGACTTTTGCCACCTCAGGCAAGAAACAAAATGTCGACATAAAAATAAATAAGGAATGAAAAGCAGAGGGAGATAGAGAATTAAAGTGTAGCCAGAGAAGCCAGCAGGGTCAGTAAATGCAGAGGTGTGGAACACGCCCCGACTGCCCTCAAAAGCAATTCGCAGGCTCTCAATATCAGTGACGTTGGGGGAGCGGATTCTATCCCACTCCCATTTTCTTTTCACCTCTCATTATCCAATCTCTACCATTGATTTCTGTCTATTTTATTTTATATTTGCAAAACTCATTTTCAATGCCATGCTTCTGACACCCACAAACAACCACCTGCTCCAACGCTCTGCTGCAATTTGACGGGAAAGACGGCAAGCAACTTTTCTTCCCCATAGCTAATTAATGTCTTTTGTTCCCAACCAATAAGGTTCGTGGCTATTATTGGATAAGAAAAGGCAAGATCGTTTTCTTTATGAGTCCACCTCAAAAAAGCTGGTTGGTTGGTCTGGTTCTTTTTTTTTTTGCTCAGAAGGTTGGTTGGTCTGGTTGACTCTATCGTGCCTGCATTTTAGATGATTTCATAGCTAATGTCTTTTTTTTCTTATCAATATAAAATATTACATCTGTATAATATAAACTTGTCTTTTTTTTTTTATTTGGCCAATATCTTTATTGGGTCTGTTTGGGTTGGCGGTAGGAGTGGTGGCTTAAAAGCTATCTGGCTTTTTTTTTAAGCCCGGTAGGAAAAGAGTCAAGTTGTAAATAGTGAATTGTGTTTGGATTGTCAGTGTGGCTTTTTGCAGAAGTAGCTTTTTTCTTAACTGATGAGTGTTTGGATTGTTATTTGAAAAGTCAGTTAAGATTGAAAATGACATGAATCATATTGAGTACTACTATACTTATTAGTTGTATATATTAAAATAATAAATGAAAATGAAAATGGAGGACCTGAGTCTTCAGTGCGCCTGGACCGTGACTGGAGTGGTTAAGATAGGGAATTGGGACTGGAGGAGCTGAGATTGGGAGTGGAAGTTGAGCTGAGCAAAATGAAAATGGAGAAGATCAGTGCGTTACCTTGGAAGCTCGGAAATGGGGCGTTCTAAAAGCCCAGCAACGTTGAATCTACTGGACTCTTCCCATCTAATGCACTAGGTCTGCCAAACGCTAGTGGACCACCTTTTTTTTTTGCTGATCCAGTAGCTTAAAAGCTACTGGATTTTTTTGCCTAAAACGCTTCCAAAAAAGTCACGCCAAACGGACCCATTGCCTGATATGAAATCGGAACGAAAAACATTTCCAAAAAAAAAAAACAGAGGAAAATATTGCTATCTAACAGCGAGTTTTGTATTGTACTGATCCTATTGCAAACAAAACACCTAAGAATTACCCAAGTTTTCTCGTGTGAACTCTTCCTGCCTTTTGATCAAGGGAAGATTCATAATTACTTGATGTTCATTTTTTGCCAAAAGCACAAGGGAGTTTCTGAAAAATTGATGATTTTTTTTTTTTTTTTCAGGGGAGCTGTATATGAATGACATAAGAGGGAAGATTCATAAGGAATTTGAAAACTTGAAAAAACTGGTTAGTATGGATTTGTACGATAAGAAGTTTGAAGGAGAGATCCCAAGATATTGCTCGGCGGACAAGTTTGTATTAGCGAGTAAGATTTCCCAATTAAGCGATGGAAAGCAATTGAAGTCAAGGAGGAAAATATTGCTATTTAATAGTAAATAATCACGAATAGGATCAATATATGTAGAATTGTAAGATGAAAGAGTAATAAAAATTAATTAATTTTTTTTAACTTCAGTTCTTTTTAATATATATATATATATATATATATATATATATATATATATAATTCCAATTTTTTTTTTCTTTCACTTACTTTTCCTCTTATACCCTTTATATCAAACAAGCCATTAATGGAGACAATTCTTATATTTACTCTGGTTTCAGCTATGAAATGACGTGACTTTTCATGCATTATTCAAAAGTGTTAATTGCGTTGGCAAGAACAAGTGATAAGTGCTATTTGTTTGAATCTTTTCAATGTTAGTAAATTGTTTTGTAGCAGTTTCACCTCTCTTCTTAAAAAAATATTACAATTTTTATACAATTTCAACAGCAGGCGTAGAATCATCCTGGGCATTGCATTTTATTTTGTAAAATTAGGGGTGCTATTTTTAAATTTTATCTTATATAATAAGGACAAAGACGGATGACAATAAGTTTAATTTCTTTTCTAAAAAGTTTTTTTTTTTTGCATGAAGAGTGGCTTTCGCTTATTTTTTTTTTTGATACATAGGCGATAGGGGATGGGGGGATTGAACCCAGTACAAGGGGGTGGAGAGACTACTCCCAATACCACTGCACTACTAGTAATGTCGGTTTTCGCCTATATTAATAAGAAAGACAAAGAAGGGAAACCCTAAACTATAAATGAATTTGGACTTTCATGGCCAGGCCCATCGTCTTATTTCCTTCTAAGAAGGCCCCTTACACAGAGCAGGGTTGGAATCTCCCATTTTCACTTCTCAGTTCTCACCTTCCTCATTTTCTAACCATTAAATCATTATTTGAATGCTTCACATGTATTTTTATTTTCTTTATTGTACCAAAATTGAACAATTGGTTTTTAATTAATTGATTAATATTTTAATAATAATTTAATAAAAGATTTAATTTAAACCATTGAAATATTAATCTAATATTTAAAAATAGAGAAGGTAATGATGGCAGAAAGGAAGGGGAGAAAAGGAGCTCCAAACTGCCTATGGTAGCCTTCCACGACCTCACAATATTAATCATGTTTGCTTGTTAATTTTATATTTTGAAAAATATTAATATCACTTTTAATTATGACCCACCTACTCGGATCAAATGTTACCGTACCGCAATAAAACGAATCCAAATAAAAGATTGGGGTTGTTCCTCTTCGTCTGGTTCTCTGCACTAAGGGATGTTTAAAACGAGGGGCAGTGGCTGCGTCGGTCTCACAAGCCATACAAAGCTCCGCGCTTCAATTTAAAAGTTATCTCTTTGCCGCCAAACTTCTCAACGTTCAAATTTTGCTTCCCGTTACGGACTCTCCTTCTCCGGCGATGAGTCTTGGCGACACTTTCCTTCCGTCATTTCCTGTTCCCCACAAGCATCTGTCCCTCCCAATTAAGGTACCCTTTTTTCTTCCAATCATTTCTCCTCTGGCAAATCATGGGATGTTTACCATGTCAATATTAAAAAGGTTATGGAATTTTTGATTAGTAGGCATTGAAGATGTTGGGTTAATGTGCTCTTTGGTCACTTAAGCCCAATAAGGCTTAATTGAGACTACAGCCCAAGAACTCTATGGCCCATGTGGTTTAGGGTTAGGTCTTGGGTGTAGTAGCATATAATCCTACTTTCACCTGCTTGAGAGCAAAGAGACGCATAAGGAGGCTCTCATCAGAAACAAACCCTAGAGGCAGACGTTCATCATCTGAACGGTTGCCCACACAACCATCCTATTCCCCTCGAGAGATAGTCTGGAAGATTGATCATAGAGCAGACGAGGACTGTTCGTGGAGAGGCTTTCAGATCGCTCTTCAGATACGAGGACTGTTCATAGAGAAGCTTTCAGATCGCTATTTCAGATCGCTGCATCTTTCCAGGTAATCAAAACGATGAAGGTTTTAACTTTTCCTTATCGCGTGGTACGATACGCTTCCGCGTTTCTGGTGAGATTCCTACAATTGGTATCAGAGCCAAGAGCGATGAGGAAAAGAACCGAGTTTTGATATTAATTTATATTTCATGTGATTTTCGAAAATTATTTTTCAAAAATATGGCATCTTTTTTTTTTCTATATTTGTTATTTATTTCATGGTAGCTATTCGTTTATAATTCATATTTGGTATTAATTTTTGATTTCAATCGGTTAATCTCTTTAATCCATGGTTAGATTTTCTCGTGTATTTCTTGATTTGTAACAAGGAGGCTAATCCCATATAATTAGGTTTCCTCCTTGATGTTTTTAATTTTATTTTGAAATTTCTATGTATTTTTCGAAATTCTGTAAAAGTTGGAGATCAAAAAACTGCGAAAAAGATGAGATGACTTCGGCTAAAGGCATTGGCAGAAGTGACGGCTAGGGTTCCTCTTGTGTGTTCTAGGGTTTCTAGCCAAAGTATGAGCTTTTGGGCTTTTGGGCCCATAGATATCCTAAAGGGACTAGAGACAAATACTATGGGCTGACAAAAGAGGAATTCCAAAGTTGTAATTTTTTTTAATTCCTATTTTTTTTAGGAAAGCCATGGATTAAAATTAATTGTATGAATTATATATGCGATTATCATGATGTTCGTAAATAACATGTCATATAGAATAGGAAGATGTCATATTGTTGCATAATCACATGTCATAAATGCATAATAACTATCATACTAGTCCATTGTATGCATTTATGCGAGATTCTTTAGATTATCTCTACATTAATTATCATTTATTATGATTTGAAATCTGGAATAATAATTGGATTAATTAATTGTGGGATTAGAATCTCTACATTAATTATCATTTATTATGATTTGAAATCTAAAATAATAATTGGATTAATTAATTGTGTGATTAGAATCTCTACATTAATTATCATTTATTATGATTTGAAATCTGGAATAATAATTGGATTAATTAATTGTGGGATTAGAATCTCTACATTAATTATCATTTATTATGATTTGAAATCTAGAATAATAATTGGATTAATTAATTGTGTGATTAGAATCTTTACATTAATTATCATTTATTATGATTTGAAATCTAGAATAATTATTGGTTTAATTAATTGTATGATTAGAATCTCTACATTAATTATCATTTATTATGATTTGAAATCTAGAATAATAATTGGATTAATTAATTGTGGGATTAGAATCTCTACATTAATTATCATTTATTATGATTTGAAATCTCGAATAATAATTGGATTAATTAATTGTGGGATTAGAATCTCTACATTAATTATCATTTATTATAATTTGAAATCTAGAATAATAATTGTATTAATTAATTGTGGGATTAGAATCTAGACATTAATTATCATTTATTATGATTTTGAAATCTAGAATAATAATTGGATTAATTGATTGCGGAATTAAAATCTCTGCATTAATTATCATTTATTATGATTTTAAAATCTAGAATAATAATTGGATTAATTAATTGTGAGATTCGAGTTTAGACATTAATTATCAATTATTATGATTTTAAATTAAAATCTAGAATAATAATTGTGGAATTAAAGTCTAGACAAATAATCCAGGCAATTTCCTAAGAGAATTGTACCTTTTGGAGTATTTTGTTAGTTATTTAAAATGGTCATGTGATGCACATTCTGCCAATCATGACTAGATTTTAGATACCTAATAATTTACTCTAAATTGAACAAATTCTTGGAAATTGAAAATTCTAAATTTAAAATATTGAATGGGTGAAGGTTTTAAATTAAGTATTTAATTTTAAAACCTACGGGCCCCAATTGTGGGTTTATTAGTGAAATGGTTGTCGCTGAAGCCCCATCGGATAAGGATAATCGGATTTCGCTAGATTAAACCTTAATATTTTCAAAATTTTAGTAAAGTTTTGTACGGCCCATCGTCGGCAACACTTAGACACTAAAGATAATTTTGAAAGTAAACAATGGTTAAATACATTCAACTTTGGTAAAATTGTTAACCCTCCCATCGAGGCTCTGGCAATGGAACTGAAGGCCCAAATTAACAATATTAGTTTTACAAGAATCTTGCCCATCGTAAGCCTTGTAAAGATAACTAATGGATTGTTAAACAATAAACGAATAGTAGTTATTAGAATCTACTAGCCCTTATCTGTTTGTTGTTAAATCTAGTTTGTAATTAGTGTGCTTTTCCTTATTTTCAAAAAAATGTCTTTATTCAATCCTTTAGCTACTATCTTGAGCCAAAAACCTATGGATGGTACAAACTACAAACAATGGAAAACTAATTTGGATATTGTTCTTCAATATGAAAAGCTCAACTTTGTTCTCACTACTCCTATGCCAGCGCAGCCTGCTGTAGATGCGTCTGATGCAATTCGGACTCGATTTCAGCAGGAGAAGGATAGATGGGAGAAGGCGAATGTGTCAGTTCGCTGCTACATTTTGGCCAGTCTCGCCAATCACCTTCAGGAGCAAGTGAGCATGATTGAGAGTGGAGCAACAATCCTCCAGACTCTTGATGACATGTTTGCTACGCCTAGCATGGGTGATTTACATGTGATTGAGGCTTGTTTAGTGGAGAATCACGATGATAAATGGATCGTTGATTCAGGAGCCACTAACCATGTTTGTTACTCTTTGCAGTGGTTCAAACATAGCTTACCTATAAGTAAAGGACAAAGAGATTTGAAGCTTGAAACTGGGGAGCTTGTGTCTGCAATAGCAGTAGGACAAGTTATTTTATCTTTTGATAATTGCAGGACTTTGGTTTTAGAAGACTGTTTATTTATTCCAGATTTTAAGAGGAATTTAATTTCTGTTAGTTGTTTGGATAAACATGGTTTGACAGTTCAGTTTAATTCCTCAGTTTCAATAAGAAGTTCATCTTCTTTTATTTGTTCTGGTGTAAAGCTTAATGGTCCTTATTTCCTTAATCCTGTTCCCCGTGAAGTTAATCATGTTGAATTAAAAGATGTTGAGCATATTAATTCATCAAAGAAAAGAAAAGTTTCAAATGAAACTTATCTTTGGCATTTGAGATTGAGTCATATTAACTCTAACAGGATACAAGGTTTGGTCAAAAGTGAGATTTTGAAATCCCTGTACTTTGAACCGATACCAGTATGTGAATCCTGTTTAGAGGGTAAAATGACTAAGAGGTCTTTCAAGGCCAAGGGAAAACGTGCCACACTTCAGCTGGAATTGGTACATACTGATGTATGTGGACCAATAAATGTCCAAGGCAGAGGCGGGTATCAATATTTCATCACATTTACTGATGATTACTCTAGATTTGGACATGTATACTTGATGCGTCACAAGTCTGAAGCTTTTGGAAAATTCCAAGAGTTCAAGGCTGAGGCAGAAAAGCATCTAGGTGTTCAAATTAAGACTCTTCGATCTGATCGAGGGGGTGAATACCTATCTGGAGAGTTCAGATCTTACTTGACCAAAGAGGGGATAGTTTCACAATTATCTTCTCCAGGGACACCCCAGCAGAATGGAGTTGCTGAAAGGAGAAATAGAACCCTTTTAGAAATGACAAGATCTATGCTCAGTTATTCATCACTTTCTGATTCTTTCTGGGGATATGCCTTAGAAACAGCTATGTATCTATTGAACTTAGCTCCGTCAAAGTTAGTTTCAACGACACCAATAGAATTGTGGAAAGGGTCTAAGCCCACCATGAATCACATTCGGATTTGGGGTGCTCCGGCACATGTCTTGAAACAGAAACCAGACAAGATGGACTCGCGTACTGAAGTATGCATGTTTGTGGGCTATCCTAAAGGAACCAGAGGTTGGTTGTTTTATAGTCCAAAAGAAAAGAAGGTCATAGTGAGCACTCACGCGACTTTCTTGGAGGAGGACTATATGACAAACTATAAGCCAAGAAGTAAGGTTATTCTTGATGAACTAGTCTCAGATCAAGTTTCACCACAACCTCAAGGGGTTCCAGCTTTTGTTCCTGTGGTTGTTCAAAGAGGGGAAAATGTACCTGAACATACACAGGAACCAGAGACAGAACCAAAAGTTCAACATGAGACAGAACCAGAAGTTCAACATGATGTTGAACTAAATGAAGAACAAAATCATGAATTGGTTAATATACCTAATGAGGGTCCTCATCTAGAAATTGTTAACCCACAAAATGTGGACCCCCCTGTAGATGCACGACATCAAATGCGACAAAGTCGTAGTGGGAGATTGATTCGTAAACCTGCAAGATATCTCTTGCTGGGTGAGTCAAATCAGGATGACATCATCGCAGAAGATGGTGATCCCACGAGTTATGACGAAGCACTAGGAGATGTTGATGCTCAGGAATGGCACAAGGCTATGAATCGTGAAATGGAATCTATGTATTCCAACTCAGTTTGGTCTCTTGTAGATGCACCTAAAGGGGTAAGACCCATTGGGTGTAAGTGGATTTACAAGAGAAAGAGAGGATCGGACGGGAAGGTTGAAACCTTCAAAGCTAGATTGGTGGCGAAAGGGTACTCCCAAAGAGAAGGAGTGGATTATGATGAAACCTTTTCGCCGGTTGCCATGCTCAAGTCCATCCGGATTCTCTTAGCTGTTGCAGCCAATCTTGATTATGAGATTTGGCAGATGGATGTCAAAACTGCTTTTCTAAATGGAAATTTGGAAGAGGAAATCTATATGCAGCAACCAAAAGGGTTTATAGCCAAAGGGCAAGAAGAAATGGTATGCAAGTTGCAAAGGTCCATTTATGGACTTAAGCAAGCGTCCAGGTCGTGGAACATCAGATTTGATCAAGCCATTGAGTCTTATGGTTTTGAGAAAACTCCTGATGAACCATGTGTGTATAAAAGAATCCAAGGTAATGCGGTATCTTTTCTGGTACTTTATGTGGACGATATACTCCTTATCGGAAATGATACAGAGGTATTGTTGGGCATAAAAACCTGGCTGAGCAAACATTTTGATATGAAGGACCTGGGGGAAGCCAATTATGTTCTTGGTATTAAACTCCTGCGAGACCGGAAGAACAGGGTTTTGGCATTATCCCAGGCTCAATACATTGACAAAATACTTGCCAGGTTTAGCATGGAGAATTCAAAGAGGGGAATTATACCCTTCAGGCATGGGATTCATCTCTCTGAGAAGCAATCTCCTCAAACTCCTGAGCAAAGAGAACGCATGAGTAGGATACCTTATGCTTCAGCAGTAGGTAGTCTCATGTATGCTATGCTATGTATTAGACCAGATATCTGCTATGCAGTGGGAGTAGTAAGCCGGTACCAATCGAACCCTGGAGAGAAACACTGGGTAGCGGTTAAACATATACTCAAGTACCTACGGAGAACGAGAGATTATATGTTGGTCTACTCAAGTGGGAGTCTTGAAACCATTGGTTATACGGACTCAGATTTCCAAGGAGATATTGACTCAAGAAAGTCCACCTCGGGATATGTGTACACCCTTAATGGCGGTGCCATTTGTTGGAGAAGTGTAAAACAATCATGTGTCGCTGACTCTGCCAATGAGGCTGAGTATGTAGCTGCTTCTGAGGCTGCAAAGGAAGCTGCATGGTTAAAGAAGTTACTGACAGACCTTCAGGTGATGCCAGGTGTTGATTGTCCTATCACACTTTACTGTGACAACAGTGGGGCAGTAGCACAGTGCAAGGAACCAAGGTGTCACAAGAGACAAAAACACATAGAGAGGAAGTACCACTTGATCCGAGAAATAATTAAAAGAGGAGATACAGTGGTGGCAAAGATAGCATCAGACGAGAATCTCGCTGACCCTTTTACTAAGAGTTTGCCTGAGCGTGTGTTCGAGAGGCATGTTTCATCTATGAGTCTTAGGAGGATTCCAGATTTGCTACAGCTTTAGGCAGTTGTTATTTCACTTTGTTATTTTGTGCTTTTAAGCAAGACATTATGACATTGCATTTCTTTTCTGAATATTAATAAATGGAGTGTTTTTTTTTCATTTATTTCGCACACTATTTAAAACTTTAAGGTCCGGATCAATTGTGGAGTATATGATCATATGGATACGTTCATAGAGGACATGGTCATAAATTATCATAATTGATGAATTGGTTTACAGCTATTAAATTAAGTTGGGCACTTTATTTAGGCTGCAATATTTTATGAAATGGTTTTGTCCGAATCATTATGAAATATTGGTGTGAGTTAATACTTACATTGAATGGATCAAGGAGAGATTTGATTAAGATTGTTCTTTCTGTCATAAGGAATCAAATCTCCAGATAACTATAGTCATGTAGTTACTCTTAATCCTGAGTTTATTTTAAATAGGTAGTCAAATAGTTTTCACTCTTTGATTTACCAACGAGTGAGGTTTGATCTATATGACGGCCAATAACTCGGTATTTTGGGATTGAGACCATTTGGTTATCAGTGTTTATGAGATAAACAACATGGAATTTATAGGAAATGTCCCCTTGATATGTTTCGGTACTTGGATATTTAAGACACTGGCCAGTGCATGTAATCCATTAGAGAAACTATTAAAGTCAAGGGAATAAATAATTGATTGGGTTACAGAAAACTAGTCAATCAATTATAGACATTCTATAAAGGGGTAATGCATGTTTTTGTTATAAGTGTCATTATTCTTGGAGATCACGTTTGGGCTTTTAGTGGAATAGCACCAAACTAGATAATCTTCTGTAGATTATCATGAGCCTTGATGAATGACAAATGGTAGATCCCCAGGCTAGCTCGAAACAAAGGATAGGGTATATAATCAGATGATGATGGCTTATGGGCTACATGGTCTTGGGTTTACGAACTCAAGTTTGTATCTTAAAGAGCAAGTGAGAGATTGTTGGGTTAATGTGCTCTTTGGTCACTTAAGCCCAATAAGGCTTAATTGAGACTATAGCCCAAGAACTCTATGGCCCATGTGGTTTAGGGTTAGGTCTTGGGTGTAGTAGCATATAATCCTACTTTCACCTGCTTGAGAGCAAAGAGACGCATAAGGAGGCTCTCATCAGAAACAAACCCTAGAGGCAGACGTTCATCATCTGAACGGTTGCCCACACAACCATCCTATTCCCCTCGAGAGATAGTCTGGAAGATTGATCATAGAGCAGACGAGGACTGTTCGTGGAGAGGCTTTCAGATTGCTCTTCAGATACGAGGACTGTTCATAGAGAAGCTTTCAGATCGCTATTTCAGATCGCTGCATCTTTCCAGGTAATCAAAACGATGAAGGTTTTAACTTTTCCTTATCGCGTGGTACGATACGCTTCCGCGTTTCTGGTGAGATTCCTACAGAAGATGCCTTTTTGCTAGGTTCTACTGAAGTATCCTTCTTGCCCATAAGCTGTTTGTGTTTTTGTGTATTCCACTACAGGCATTTTTCTTTTGTCCCATAACTGCAACTTGCTCGATAAGCAGGACTTGAATTTGCTTGTGTTATTGTTAGTTTTCCCCGCTGGCTATGGCCTACCAATCTTTATCTACTAACATAATGGTTGAGAAAAACAACTGTTTTTTTTTTCCTTCATTTTTTACAGTCCATGGGCATTGTGTTTTCTGGAGTGAACCCTGCCCTCTAGAGGAACGAATCCCCCAAAACTGCACGAGTAATCTGGTAGATTCCCATAATATCTTATGTTCCGTAATTAGTGATTGAAAGGGAGGTATTTCCATTTCTTCTTGTTGATCATGTAATTTTTTTTAATCCCAATTCTCAAAGGATACTGTTTGTAGTGTGTAGTGGAACTTAAAACTCGACATCATAATTGAATTAGACACCAAAGGATTATATTCCAATGTAAGAGAGCTTCATGCTATAAAGTATTAATCTGATTTGTTTGCTTGTGCATGCGAAACTGTAACTGAACTTAGGATTGCAGGGCTACCTTTCACTGATGATGTATTATCTTTCATTTCCTATTTATATAATTTATAGCTATGTGCTAATACTAAAATTTGCTTACTTGTCAGGGAAACAAAACGGAGATACTAATTTCAAGTTATGAAGATCGTTTTCTGGTGAGTGCAGAAGGGAACAGGCACTTTGCATGGTTCAATGAGTACAATTCTAAATTTTGGCTATGTGTCAGGTTATTGCTACTCAAATAGGAACCATGGGGACAATACTTCATGCTAGGTCAGTTTGAGTCTTGTGCAATATCATTACCCTAAATTGTTTCTTGAATATGTTCTTTAAGCCCAAAAAACAAATTCTTTGAATATAGACCAAGTAATTTGCAGGAGACTGAACATTCCCAAATCTATCATATTCCTCTATCACCACCAGTTGTAGAGTAGATGCGCCTCGTGGTTTTTCATCTTTGGTTGAACTTAATACGTTTCCAGATGAGACAAAGTATTGGAACAATTTTTGTGATGCCAGAACCAAATGCCTTGCCCTTCCAACAGTGGCTAGGAGCCCCGCTTGCGTTTTTGAGGATATAGTGCTAGTTCAGGGGAACAACAACAATTCTTTAGAAGCAGTACTCTGAGTTTGAACATCCCCCCCCCCCCCCCAAAAAAAAAAAAAAAGACCTTCCTTTATATGTGCGTGGGTAGAATAATCCATTTTGGGTAATTGCCTGAGCACTGTTTGTCTGACGTGCAATCTAGCTTCTTGAAACACAAAATGCGTCCAAATTGGTTTTGACTTTTGAGGACCAACAGAGCTGCAAAGTCCATGGTCTTTGAAGCAGAGTCTTGGCATAAAAGCAAAGTTGTCGTTGGATTATAGACTTAGAGTAGAATTAAAGTTTTATGCATCTTGAAAAATGTCTAATGCTGTGGTACTTCTAGAATTAAATTAGTGCTTTAGTAATCCACACCCCAAAACCACCCATCTTGGACTCCTAGAGCCTTCTTAGGCTTCCAGAATGTTTTCTTCTGGTAGAAACGAGCGTTCACGCATTTTTTTCCCCTCTACCAGAAAGGAAGAAGGGGTGTCAATTAATCCAACATTCAATGTGTTTGTTATTTTTGGCAGACGGGATGAGGCAAGCCAACCTATGAAATTATTTTCCTTTTCTTTATATGAAGGTTGTACTTGATCTTCTCGGATTGCCATGATGCAGCAAACGTTACTGGCATGTGCACGTCGGCTAATGGAACACATGAGGTTGGTATACTTCAAACTATTTTTATTAAGTTAATTTGCACATCATGCGGACTCTTGTGTGTTCATCGTCAAAATTGTTACTTACACATGAATATGTGTGTGTTTGTTTTTCGTCATCTGTGTTTCTTGTTATGAATAACAGTATTCACTATGCAATTCTTGTTTTGCAGTTCCTCTGGCTCCTCTAAGCCGTTAGTGCTCTCTCTTGGTCTTAAAGACCATTCTACGGTACTCTTCACTGTTCTATGCGTCATTTTTTGAAACAAAGATATGCAGAGAATCTCATCTTCCAATTTTTATGCAGGAGACGCTGAAGGCCATTGTTTCTGCTGTGATTGACAATCGCCTCTGGTAATAAGTTGCTGCGCGACTGTCTGATTTAACGATATGGTCTCAAGAGCTTCCTTTCAACCCAACGTGCTTCTCATTCCGATATAAGCATACAAAGGTCGTATAAGAGTTCATTAATCACTCGGCCACTTTTCAAGATTCAGTAACCGATTTTTTAACTTGTTACTTCAGATTACTGAGTGTAAATTTTCTGTTTTGATTTGTAAATTTTGCTATTTTCGCCTGGAGTTTAACAAAGAGAAAACTCGAAATTCTTATTCTAGAACTGTCAGTCAACTTTTCATGTTTATATATTAAGCAAAAACTTATTCAGGGACAATTATTCCGATGAACCAAATTCTTAAATTAATTATTAGGAAAGCTCTCAAATTTGTCACTGACAATGTAAATTTATCAGTCAAATTTACGACTGTTTTATGTTCACATAATTTATAAGTAAATATTCACACGTCATCAGTTAAACCTTTAAGTGGAATAATAAGTGTTTACCCCTAATAGCCCTAAAAATAAAAGATTTATAATTTGGTTCTTAGACATAATTCTCTCGCTTTTTTATTATTTGTTTTGCTTTTGATTGAAGGATCCAATGAATTTACCTTGCAAACAGAAAAAGGAAAGGCAACACTATTGATTGTAGGTAATGGTTGCAAAGGAATACACTGCTTCTGATCCTTTATATAAAATCTACTCTAGTTCAACTTAAGTGGATCTTATATTATGGAGTGGAAGTAGTACATACCTATATATTCAGCCAAGTGTTCACTGTTGTTTTAAGGATAGAAAATATAGGAAAGCAGATACTCTCCTCCTCCCTCCTTGCCCATCCCTCCTCATCTTCAAATCCAGCAGTTGAAATTTTGATCCAATGGTCCACATCATATTTTATGCGGTATTTCGAAAATATGATCTGGATCGTTGGATCAAAATGTCAACGGCCAGGATCTGAAGATAAGGAGAGATGGGTAGAGAAACTATGCGGTATTTCGAAAATATGATCTGGATTGTTGGATTAAAATGTCAACGGCCAGGATCTGAAGATGAGGAGAGATGGGTAGAGAAATTAGACTCGAAAATATAGTCCCACCAACAAGCTGTTAAATGAGGGTGTTAAATTGCTTCACTCCGGAGGAAGACAGGACACATGTTCAAGTTTTGGGATACACATTTATTGAGAGAGAAAAAACCTTATATGTTTTAAGCCTCAAAAAGAAAAACTTGTCACCAAGATAAAAAAAGAACAAGATATCAGTCCTGACAAACAAATCACAGACGGTGAGGCCGTAGCATAGCTCCGTTAACTAGAAGATTGTTGGTAGAAGGGAATATAGTATCCCTAGCTTTTTTTTTTTGGCCCCCCTTTCCGGCTGACAAGTATCCCCAACTTTAAGCTTGAGATAGAACTATAGAAGAGGAGTGTATTTTGTTGCGTAGGGAGAACTCGGAAAAAATTGACAGCAGTATTATATAAGTACTGAGAGTCAAATAGTCAGGGAGAGAGGCGTGTTTTAATTACATTATCAGGTCAATAAATTACATTTTACACAAGCAACTCAATAAATGTTATCTGAACATAACAAAATTGGTGTCCGCGTTAACACAAAGTTAATACATAGTGATGGTACACTAAAATACAAGAGAGGAGTGCCCCCCATAATCCATCCTTGGAGAAATATTGCAAGTGAAAAAGGATCGTCCGTGATGATCTGTCGGTCGAACCATTAAAAAGGCTCATCAACCTTCTATTCACTCTTCCACTCTGTTGGCCATAGAGTTCAACTGCTTCTCAAACTGCAAATATAACAGAAGGTGAGATACCCCAAAAAATGCCCAACCATATATCTCCAGTAGCATAATTCAGATTGGCATGCATGATAACAGGAAGAGCATCCATGCAGAAATGCGAGGAAAATGGGAACACTAAAAATTGGCTTCTTACCTGGGCATTTTTCATTTTTTGTCTTTGCACTTGCACTTCCTCAACAAGACTCCCAATACTGAGATAAGAGTTAATAATTAGATTTCTACTTGACATTTAAATAAAAAATATTTCGAATTAAACACATTATTTTAGGAGGCACTTGACGAGTAAATATCTTAATCTTGCAAGTCCTTATGCATTAAGAAATCTAGGTATATATACAAATATTATATACAAAGTTTCCTAAGTAATTGAGAAATTAGGATATACACCAACCAAAATCTACCTTAGAAAGATCAAATACCTCTGTTGTAATTGAATCACCTGCGCACGCAGCTCTCTCTCCCTATTTGTTGCAGGTGGTACCTGAAGTTTGCACACATAGTTGAGCGAATAACAGACAAAATCTTTACTTTCAGCAAGTCAAGGACGTCTTGGAATGCTGGATAAAAATAAAGAAAATAATCGACTTAGGGTGCTTAAATTATAGGACCTCCAATGAATTGATTATGGTCTCATTAGAATGCTAGAGTGTTTGAGCAAACAAACAAACAAAACCCATGGGAACCGAAGAGATTAATTCGAAATAAACACTGAATAATATTGGAATTGATTAATAGTGAAACACTCCTCCAACTCAGTGGGAGAAGGAAGTTACAACACCAATGATAATACACAAACACACTCTGACCTAGCAATTCGAGAGGCTAGCGCTCTTTTCCAAGTCCACTCTCTATCTGAATACCTACCCCTCTTCTCACTGCTAACGGCTAAATAGCCACAAAACACAAGACAAAATGGTCAACACAGAACAAAAGTAATGCTAGGTCTGCTGAACATCAAAATAGAATAAAGTTAAAAGTCAACTTCTGAGCACTTCAAAAGTATCTTGCCTGGTGTGTTTCGGCCTAAGCCTTCTTTTGTAAATATTTTTTGCCAAGTCAGCCCTATTAAAAACCTTTATTTTCAACAAGAAAGGGTTGTCTACAAACGCTTGATATAATTATATTATATGATAGAGCAAAAATAACAAAAAAACATCCAAATAATGCTCTAAAATATCTATAACATTATACTATTATTGCTCAAGCCAATGTACAATTAGGCCCATATTTTATGCATAAGACGACATGTCGAGGCAGTTTTATAAGTTCAAAAGCATGATGGCAGTTATTCACCTGCAAAAGATCAATTATCCCTGCCTCTGATGATTTAGTATTCTTGCCTGTGGCAAGTGAAAAATGTAGTAACAAATCTAAATCAAATCAGCACATCCATATCATCTAGGGTAAAACAAAAAGGTTAAGAGATGAAAGACGTTACCACGAGATTGCTCCACATACTTTATTAATTTAATAATTTCTTCCTGTCAAAAAAATTATGGGAAATAAGAAAAGTTTAGCCTAGCTATGTCATCCAGATAAATGAAGGCATGCAGCAGAAATATACCCTCTGCATGCTTTTCTGTTGCAAAATGAACTGCAGTGATGGAAGAATAGAAGCAACTGGAGAGTTCTGATTTGGTAGACCAATAGAACCTCCAGAATTTAGAATGATGGATTTGAATGGATGTTTAGGGCCCGTTTGGTACGGGGAAGATTTAAGGAGGGAAAGGAATTTAGAAGAAGGAAAGGAAGGGAATGGAAGATTTTGAAAAATGAGGGAAGATGGTTTGAGGGAAGATGAGTTGTTTGGTAGGAAGAAAATGAAGGGGTGGTAGTTGGTAAAGAATTAAGAAATGTCTATTTTACCCTCAAAAGTAATAATTTAAAATAAAAAGAAGGTGGGGCCGGGGGTAAAATTGTCAAAAGTGTGGGAAGATTGGAGGGAAAGGTGAAATCCCTCCAAATTTGGAGGGATTTGATCTTCCCACATATGTGGGAAGATTGGTGGGCCCGGGAAGATGATTTTCCGGGAAGATTGGTCCAAAACGCGTACCAAACGAGGGAAAATTCTAATTTTCCTTTCTTTTCCCTTAAAATCTTTGTACCAAACGGGCCCTTAATGTTTATATATGTTTTTTTTTAAAAAAAAAGAAGAAGAAGATTAAATGTAAATGGGTTATCTAAAATCCGATCAACCTGCTCATTAATGTGTTAGACCGTATGTATATAAGATTAAATGGACGAGCTATGGGTTTAGACACGGGTTGTCCGACCCGCCCGCGGACGGAAAAGAGTGTAGAGCGCAAGCCCATGAAGTAGATGTTAGGCTGAGTAATGAAAAGAAGAGTGGGCAAATGTCAAAAGAAAAAAAAAAAGAGTAAGAGTGGGCCCAGTAAGATGAGGTGGCGTGTTACATCAGTTTGACAAGATGCCTGCTTGACTCCACACTCACACGTGGGTCATCTGATTTGCCTTTCTCGCCACTCACTTACACTTACACCCTACAACTCATAGGCTCTTCCTAAATACGGTACCATCCTCACCCTTCTCTCTCTGCCTTCCCATGTCTTTTCCTCTTGTTTTCACGCTGCTCCTCCTGCTGACCCTTTTTCTTTCTGTCTCATCATGCTCCTCCCTTCTCCATTCAATAATGCATGTGCTTAATATGCTTTCGTTTAAGCCTTCTTTAACACACAACCCTCAAAACTCCACTAATGAATTCACAGATACGCATTTAGGAGAGAGCAAATTGCACTCGCACTGGGCGCCAATCCCTCTGTTATTCACAAGGAGACATTAGTCTGGCACTAGAGATCTGTGCAGGTTCGGTGTATATCAACGATACACAGAAAACAACAGAGTGTTCCGACGAATGCACACGTTTCTACTACTGAAGTATGGCGCTCTTGAATTCAATTTTCAAACGATCATCGTAGAGATTAGCGGAGGCACTCTTGAGATGCGAGACCATATTGTCTTTGCTCGGCGAATGAGGAATTACATTCGCCGCAGTGAATTCGAAATACTGATTTTTTTTATTAAAAAAAAATATTTATGGAAATGGCAGCTAGCACAAGTGAATTCAATTGGAATTCCTGTGGAAGAAACCAAAATGCCCTATCTCATACATTTCTTTCCAAACCTTCTCGGATTCAAAAGTCATTTCCCCCGAAACAATGTCTCGCATGCTTTCTTCCACCCAATCACTTCTCGTCTTCACTTCCCTGTGGTTCCTCTCCAACACGACGTCGTTTTCTATACTGTTCGTCTTCTTTTTCTTCTTCCCGAGACCTAAGCACCTCCTCCCCGCCATCCACGGAGCTTTGACGAACGCCAGCGCGAAGCAGTGGAGCACCGCACAGGGGCAGCAGCAGAGGGCCACGCAGTCGGCTATCATTCCGGCGGTGCATGACCGGCAATACTTGCCGGAACACTCTATCAGATCTCCGCTGTCGTCCACGGCGAACCTGCCCTTGCTCCTCCTGGAGGTAGGCCCAGCCGTAGAGGTCTCCTGCGACGGTTTCTTACGCGATGATCGAGGACGCTGATCTTCCATGTGATTTACGGCAACAGTTTCGTTTGAATTCAGAGACCTGCCCCAAAATGAAAAAGAAGAGATCAGCAACTTCAAACTCAACATCCAAACTCTCCCAGTTATACGTATTGTAGATGATAAGATCAGCGTTTCCATGCATTTTAACTTGGTAAAACCAGTGGTCAATTTGTACTACGTAACAGCACTACAACACTAATTTAGAGAAGGGCACAAAAAAAGGCAGAGTCATGTTCTTGAGATGGAGAGGGAGGGAGAGAGTGCTACATTCACGCGCTTTAATCCGCCTTGATGGACACAGCATGAGAAGTTCAGAGACTGGTAATGGTTGGTGCTCTTCATGTTGATTTAACCATTTGAGTGGAATGGCACTTTACATTTACAGCCATGTAGAATTTTGCGTCCACCTTCACTTGACTAACTCATTGACCGTTTATAGGCCTAGAGTAGATGCTTTGGATTTATAATCTTTTTATCAAATATTTTGGAATTACGAGGATGTGGAATAAATGCTTTGAATGCTGAAATAAAGTCTTATATAAAAAGTTCACCAAAAAAAAATTATATGTAAAATGATAGTCCCTCTTATCTTAATTATAGGAATATTTTCATAGTGTAAACTATATTACAAAAGTGTTCTTATAATTAGAACCGAAAATAGTACTACATAAGTTGAGATAGAAGAGGTTAAATTATAATTATAATAATTTTCTACTACATGTATATCACGTGTATATCATGTAACGTCGTGAATCCTAGATTTGGAGGGACTGCAGAATTTAAATTATGAAACTCTTATACAACGATGTAAATCTTACAAGTCTCCGGCTTGTCATTCAGTTTCAGTTCCCTCAAAAGCAAACGATTTGATATTAAATTAAGACACAGGGAGTATCATTTTTCCACAATAGAAATTGATCTTCTCTTATGATAAAGGGGGGAAAAACAAATAAATTGGTATTCTCTTCAGAATAAGGGTAAGATTAGGCTTATCCTAATTCCTAACTATTTGTCTCGGTTGATGTTAGAAAAACACGTTTGCACAAGTTGATACAAAACTACTCTCACAAACTTAATAACCACATACTCCAACCATACTTTCGAGACTAGACAAGCTTAACATGCATTGCTGCTTTTCAACAAAACTTTGGCAGGTAAAGAATAGTTATCAAGTATATATTCCTTTTGGTCCTTATTGTAAGACATTAACTAACAATTGTATTTTATCCTTTTTATAAGGCACTTGTTTGTTTCCAAATCGCATCATTTTTTTTATGTATGCCTATAATTAATAAGGGTAGTAAGTCAGAGTAATAATTAATATCATTAATATTATAGTTTAGTGCAATTAGTAAGGGTGATATTAAAAGTTACTTAAATTTTAGAATAATCTTATTGACTTTAACTATTTTTATTGGTTTATGAGAATTGTTAATTGATACTTTATAATAAGGACTAGAGAGTAATATCTAGAGATGAAAACTTAACCAGAAAGTCAAACCAAATATTCTTAAAAATTGTAATAATTTCTTTCAAACATTTATAATAATGTGATTATTACCTATGCTCTTATTATATTGCCTGATTTGCCAAAAATTAACTTGGCCCAGATCAAAACTACTAGTTAGAAAAAAAAAATATTGATATTTCCAAGTAACCATAACCAAACATGTAACGTTTTTAAGGTCATGATGTCGATACTGTTACTCTAACCAACCTACTTTAAACTTTACAGCTGCTTATATTTCACGTGATTAGTGGGTAAACCCATGACTGTAGAAGTTGGCCAGAGACCACTCTGGTATGTTTGTTGCACATAGAAAGAATGAAACGTAACACACAACTGAAGGGAAAGACAGGAATGCCATGCGAGTATAAGGGCGATCAGACGCAAGTGACAGGGGTGGAATGGTAAAAAGGAAGTGGTAGTGAAAATTAGGCAGGGATGACCCAGAGAGGTAACTTGTTATTGCCTCAGAATGAAAAAGAATGGCAAGTGAGGCGGACAAGACACACAAAATAATATAGCCATTTTCTTTTTCTTTTTTTATGAAAATGAAATTTCATTAATTCCAATGTGATTTGGCAAAAACAGAATGGTCACTTGACGTCTTGTTCTTAATTTAGTGCTCTGTCTCTGTACAGGCCTCTTGTCATTTGTCATTTATTTCAATTTCACTCCCATGGCTATTTTGCTGGTCCAAACTTCCCTATAATAGCTTTCTCTACTTGTAATGTGAAACCCGCAAAAACTAAAGGAAAAGAAGAAGGGAACTGTGTAATTACTCTCATGTTTAGGCAGTTATTAGCCAAACGGAAGAAAGGAAAATGAGTTATCCATCTCCAGATTGAAACTTGTGAAAATGGAGATGACAATAAGAGACAAGTCGAATCCTACGGATCGCCAAGTTCTTAGAAACATTGCTCACTCTGACTCAAGCGAAAAGCTCATCCAACGATAAAATAAAACTAGCAGAAGAAAAAATTTGGAATAGCAAGAGTTGATGGACTTATAGTTTTAAAGGTTGATGGACTTATTGTAAAAAAGTGGTCAATGAGGATTGACGCAGTTGGTTAAGGCGTTAGTCTTTACCCCAAAAAGGAGGAGGTTCAATACCCGCTCGTCAATGCAAGAGCTTCATTGGTGGGCGATCTGTAAATACCTCTGTAACTGTTCTTTGAGCCTGGAGGCATGCCCTGACCCTGGTGGGATACCAGTGTCTTCCCCCACCTAAACTTTTTTATTATAAAAAAAAAAGTGGTTTATGATAGAAGTCATTTTTTTCAACTTCTAGAGAAAAATGTTAGGGATAAGTAATCCAATGAGTAATGTACTATTAAATATACATTTGTATGAAATTTATCAATTATAATATATTTAATTAAATACTTTAAAGTTTTTTTTAATTTTTTAAGAATAATTTATTTTTTTACCAATTTTTTTTCCAATCATCACAATATATAATATATATATATATATATAGTATTCAATATGATTTAAGTTATTTTTAGTTATTTTTCATCTCAAGTGATTTTTCAAACACAATTTCAAACAAGAACCTTTTTGGAAGAATGTTACTTCTGTCACCATTATCCTCAACATAAATCACATCTACAATATACTTTTTATCCTATTTTCTGTTGGTAGAAATCAATTTGCAAAAAAATCATTTCTTTCACTACTATCCCAACCAGCTAAATCACTGTCAAAATGGAAGACTTTAAGATGGGAATCTGACGGGGTGAGAGAGATTCCGCCTATGAAACTACAACAGAACGATTAAAAAATTGAAGTTTATAATTCTAGGAGTGGTTTTTCTAAACATGACAAAGGCTGTAATTGGCAAGAAGATACTGGATTCACGTGGGAAACAGGGATGAAATAAACAGTGACTGCTGGTACAAGACGATTTTTATGGAAGAGAAAAACTAGTTAATAACTCTGTCAGACCATCCAGCTCAGACTAACATGCACTGCTTGTGTAAACTTCACATATGCTAGATTAAGAATCTCAATCCAATAAGATCTACTTTGTCCAAAGGAAATTCGAAGTTTGAACCATGAATTAAAAAAATTAAAGAACCAAGCAACTCAATCACTTCTCCACAATAGCATCTTTGCTTATTGACAATTTGACATGACATTCACCTTCTTTGAATTCAATTTGAAAAGAAATTAATAAAGCTATGAGCTCATTCTCCAAGACAAACACCACTAAAAAAGAAAAAGGGTGTACCAAAGTTTAAATGGTACTAGTACTGTACTGCTGCCTAACTGTGGGTAAATTTCCAATCTCACAATACCTCCAAAGGAGCATTTAATTCTCAGCAGAGTTTGCCACACAGAGTCTACCCCACCATCTTTAGTAGCAGGAGAGGGATAGATGCAAGAAGAGCCGGGTGGCTTTGTTTCCCCAAAAGCACATGATTGAGTCTGAGAATAATGGTTCTGACCAAAAAAAAAAAGTCTGAGAATAATGGCATTGGCATTATGGTGGTACTATGCGCACATCCTACATATCACTGTTTGCATGCAGTGGGATCTGCATCAACCACTAACACCTAACCCCAATGACCTCCTTCCTTACTCTGCACTCTCCCACACATGCCATCATCCTTGTCCTATTCAACATCAACCACATTATTTTGTCCCTTGCTCGACAACATCAACCATGTAAAAAAAAATGTTTGAGCTGCCAGGACATGCCTTGTACCTCCCTAAACTTAACACTATCCTTATCCATCATTTCTGCTAAATGCTTTTGTGCCCTGGTTTGCTTTGAGCTAACATGCACAGAGGTTGTATAATTGCAATGAAAGCCAGCTCTTAACATCCTATTAGCCCACTGAACGATCAATTCAAATGCTGCTATAAATACTGTATTATAGCAATGAAAGCCTTCTACATAGAATGCAGAAAATTGAACAGGCGTAGATCTAATTCTCAGTGAGGAGATTTGAAGGAAGAAAATGCAGTGCATAATGCATCATTGACTGAAAATCTGCAGTATGAGAGAGAACATATATATAACAGAACACATAATTACCTGGCAGCAGGAAGAAGAGGGTGTGAAGCTGTAGGAATTGAGAGGAGACCAAAAGTGTTGGTTCTGAGAGTGATGGCTTGATATTTGTGGGACTGCAAGCATGAGCTGGATCTGATGAGAAAGACCCATCTGAAATAGCCCCAAGATGATTTAGTATTACCCCACTGAGAAGAATCTCTTTCTGCGACTTATAAACTATTGTATGGTAATCAGTAAAGCAATATTAATGCGAGTAAATTAATAGCCGGACCCCAACTTTATTTTATTTAATCAGAGGTCAGGGGACTCGTAGTATATATGTATAGAAAATCTGCGAGTGAGGGAGAGAGGCGAAGATGTGTCTGTCCGTTGACGAGTCCCGATGAGAGGGAACATGGGGAAATGTCGCTATCCGGCCTCCATAGCTCCTTTTCCACTCACTCTGAGCAATCAGCAGGCACGTGAGAGGCAGTGTGCACGTGCACCCGCCCTTGAGCTTTCATTGCTTTTCACAGGACACCAGAGGGGTATACCACTAACACTGTTCACTATCCTGTTCATCGTCTTTCTCATACCAACTGTTTCGACTTTCGATATCTTTTTCGTTTGTTTATGTATATGTGTGGATTAAATTGATTCATGTCATTGTCTATACGCATGCGCTTTGCGCTCTTTGATGACAGATCAGAGAGAGTGGGTTCAAGATTTTGGTTCATGGATCAGATGAGAGGACGGGGATTGGAATCAGATTAGGATAAGGGGGTGTTCAAAAGAGAGATTCGGGAAGTTGAAAAATGCAAGTTCGGTTGCTTTTTCATGATTAAAGCTATAGGTTTAATTTAATCAAACTTTCGGCCGGAAAATAAAGTTAAAGATTACACATTTTGTGGTATGATAGAAAAGGGTGGCCAGTAACCTTTGACTCATATTTTTCGTTTTAAAGAAGATACTTTGGGAAATTTAATAGATCCTCAAGGAATCCATGTCACTTCTCCATAATGGTTTATATGATCACTGTCGTTCGAAGTCAAAGGTGATCGATTTTGCATCGAACGTTTATGCAACTTTATTTGGATTTTTTTGAGCCAAAAGAAAAACTTTATTTGGATTTTGACAACGTTGAGATTTCTTTAACCTCTGTGGTCTGAATTACCAAATTGTCCTGCCCTCCGAAATTTTTATATATTTTTTTCCGTCCTTTTTATTATTTTGACTAGGTATTATTTCGATCATTCTCAAAAAATCATAATAAAATGTTAATCATGTTTGAAGTATTATTAGGCTTTAAATATTGGGATTCATTTCCCCCCTTCCGGTCCTGGATTCGATCCCCTCCTCCCCTATTGCCCTGTATAAAAAATAAAAATAAAAGATTTTGTGAGTAATTAACATCTTCCAATAAGTAGGACTTGAGAAATTGCCGGCTGTTCGGCCCAGACTCAGGCCCAAAGAAACCAAGCGGATTGCCTTTTGACCTTTTCCAACCATCGGCTGAACGAGGGTCGCACGAAAAAGCCCATAGAAATGGTTATAAGTTCCCTCCTGTTGCCCTCGAAACCCTAATATCAGCTAACCACAGAGCACCCGTCTGTGTAGGGCGGTAGCATCCAAAACCCTAACTGAGCAGCCTATTTAAGGATTCGATTCCTGTGCTTGCCTTACGTTCTCTCAGCTTCTTACTTTCATCTTTCCAAATCGTTAATTTTCTACTTCTATGTCCCTAGATCCACAGCGAATTCTGTATTGTCTTGTTGTTTTTTCTTTTTCTTTTTTGATATCAGTGTTGCTACTTTTTCTAAACAGGGCAAAGATGAACATTGCTTAATTCTGACACCTCTTGTATGAGTTGAGTCTTTTTTGAATAAAAGGCTCATCTTTGAGCACAGATAGCAACTCTCTGAGCCTTATTCACATCCGACTTAGTTTCATTTCTGATTCCGTGATTTATCTAATTTTTTCCCCAGAATAATAGGATTTCGCCTGATATTGCAATTCTTTGGTCCTGTTTTTGGGTCAAGGAATCTATCGTTAGGCTATATTGAATTTCTTATGCACATATATATGATTATGCATATGTCGTCTGCCTTTAGCTCCGAGTACCTTTTTCTTTTTAATAGGGTTTTTCGGTGACAAGGTAGGCACATGATTATTCTTTGAATAATCACGTTTCCTGTAATTCCTTTTAATTTGAATATAATTGATCGCATTATATTTTCTATGTTTTGAATATGACGTGTTTGATGGTTGAGAAAAAGTTTATGAATTCTCATTGATTTTGTTGGCACATCTAATATGCCGCTGCTGTTGGTGTGGCATACATTTTCTAATAATTTGGATCGAGTCTTTCTAGTGTTTGTATTGCGTATGGAAATCATACCTATGGTGTTGAATGATGAAAAAAATCAGACGGATTCCCACTGATATTGTTAATACATGATTTTACAACCAGCTACTTCTGACAACATCATGTGTATATTAATTTGCATTGTTTTAAATGATTGAATATTTCATTTATATTTTGGCTTGTTTGGCCTGTGATGTTAGAAAATATTTGCTACTCTTGATGGGCATTACCCATCTGATGATGATTCCATTCCACCAAGATCTCTGAGGCCTCGTCTTTGGTTTATTCTCTTGTTTTTTTGTTTTTTTATTTATTTATTTATAGGATAATCTTCATCGAACATGCGTACCTAGATTTGTTGTCAGCATGGACAACACTGACATATACCATAAAGTTTTTATCTTTGCCGAACAAGGAGTTTTCGAAAATGATTCAGCATATCTACTTTTTTTCCCATTGGAATTCATTCTAACGAGTACTGGTAGCAGAGAATTTTCTGCATTGTTGGCAGTATGTAATATAGCAGGTCGTCGGATTGTTTAACCCACATTTGCTTCTCTGGTTGACTTACACGAAGTGTAACTGTCTACAATGCTGTGTTCTTCATATTCAAATCAACCCGAGCCTCCTCCACTGGCTGCGTGGGATGAGTTGTAGGCATAAGCTTGGACGTTCCGGGCTTCTCATTCTATTTTACGAAGTTCAGTAGTACTTTAAACTTTAAGTTTTTTTTTTAAAAAAATTATTTTTATTTATTTTAGTACAAGTCTTTAAACTTTAAGTTGATTTTAAATAGTGTGGAGTAAATTCAATGGACATTATCAATTAATGTTCATTCTACCGGCTACGGCTTCTCTGCAGGTTGTGAGAAGTGGGTAGGGTGTGTTTCCAAGCTGTTTAGAACTGGTTTATTTTTGGTTCATTGTATTGCTAATTCTCCATTCAAATGCTGCCCTTTCCCCCAATATTTTTTTTTGGACTTCAATGCGGCTCAATATTTTGTTTCATTGTATATTGAGATCTCTGCTAATTGGTAAAGCATCATTCCAACCCCTGGCTTATGATTTAAGAGGTTTATAAATTTCACAAAAGTTACAGTGGCTTTTATTATGTATTTGATTCAATTTGAGCCTCACAAAACTTGATTGAGTGTACCGTGAACAAATTACTGCTCGGTTTGGGAATAACGTTATAGGTTAAACAACTAGTTCGTGACAAATATTGAAGAATTTGTGTCGTAAAAGTGGGACCCTTTATCGTCCATGCGAGTCTTAAATGAATATTTCATTTATATTTTACGTAAAATTGGGAATAAAGTTGACCTTTGGTGGGAATTGGAATCATATCTTTGAAGTTATCAGCTCATGGTTGTTCTAATTGCTTTTCCGATGCGCAATATTGGCGTTAAAACATTTCTTTTTGAGGATGTCTTTTTTGTCATCGTGATGTTGTAGTTTGTTGAATTCGTTGTGTGTAAATGGAAGCAGTGACCAATAGCATCAAAGATTGAATGACTAAAAAGGATTGTAAATGAATTAAATAATACAGGTGAACAACATTAGCCGCTGGGCTTATCTATGGCCCCTCCACTTATCTAACTTGACCATAAGAAGTAAGGCAGAAGGAACAAAACATCTAATAGTGGCTGGAACAAGTGAGTGGCCTAGACATGAGGCTGCATAGTTTGTTATTAGAGAGTGTAATTGTGTTGGAGGGGGTGTCGGCGTTATTGCCGCAGATCTTGTGGCTAGGCATACCAGTGTGCTGGGCCAGCTTGTGTGCCTGGCATGGGCTGTCAATCACTTGATCAAAGCAAATGTATCTACCAGATGCGGTGCGGTCCATCGCCTTATAAACACAAACATGAGCTTCGGCTACTTTGACTACGTCCACAGTAGCCAGCAAACCGTGGGAATACATGTCTTGGGCCCCTGCGCACACATTTTGACGGGTCATTTCAAGAAAAAGGGGTATGGAATGAATGGTATTTGGTTAGTGAAGGAAGGTACCTTTGAGATAAGCGATGGTTGCGGTTGGGTTTCTGCGGCAAAATTCTGGGCCGGTAATGAGAGCGGGGCATATGGTGGTGAGCTTCAAACCCTTGTCCTGAGCTATTTCCCACGCCCTCTTCTCTGCCCTCGTCTTCCCCAATGCATACCACAGCTGCCATATTTCAAATACACAAACAGGCATTAGGCGTAACGAGAAGGTAGATCAGGAGGAGTAAGAGGGCATGTTTTGAATTTTACCTTGTTTTGGATGCAGAGTGATTCAGAGCTCCAGGAGGCGTGGTTAATGACACTGCCATTGTGCTGCTCTTGCCATAAACATGCAGATAGTGAAGACGTGAGTACGCATTTCTTTACGCTGGCTGTTGCTGCGCATGCCTCCATCACATTCTGAGTCGCCCTTGCTTCTATCTCCGCCATCGATTTCTGCACATCACCCCCCACGCAACTCATCAGCATATTGCACCATTCATGATGATCATGTTATAATTTAATGAATTTAGCTAAATATATGTGTGTACAATAAGAACACAATGGGGTTATGACTTTTTCTTGTTTTGCCACCTCAAGCAAGAAACATACTGACATAACAATAAATAAAAATGAAAAGGAGAGGGAGAGAGAGGATTACAGTGTAGCCAGAGAGGCCAGCAGGGTCGGTAAATGCAGAGGTGTGGAAGACGCCACGACAGCCCTCAAAAGCAATGCGCAGGCTCTCAATATCAGCGAAGTTAGCCATCACCACCTGCAACTTGTTCTCTTCTCTTGTTCCCTCCATCTCCCTCAACTTCTCCACGTCATCTGCATCCATTCACCATCACTTCAACCATTCATTCATTCTTTTTAATCTTTTTCCGTAAGGAGGTGGAACGCTTTTTATTTAATACGGACGACGCGCCTGATTGATTCCATCACTAACCACGCAGAGTGACAAGGATCGCATATTTAATTTATTTCCTACACGTAGACTCTTTCCTCTCCCTTCAAATGTGTACACTCCCTCGCTTGAATCATTCAATTCAACCCTGTTCCTTTTCTATATTTCATCACCATCAACGATGCTGACCTCCCCCTCCTTCATAACTATTATCATTATTACTGACGCTTGACCTCTAACCACTGTGCTTGTTCCACTTAAGACACCTGACTCTCTATTAAGAAAATTAATGAACCAAAAAGGGGTAAAACGGTGTTCCGAATTTCTAATTTTCTATTCCAACTTTTAAAAAAGACGAAGAAGAAGAAGAAGCTTATTGTGGGGAAAGTTAAAAGGCTTCAATCCTGTGCCAACCCAATGCATAATTTTCCAGTGTTTCCGTGCGGACAGTTCCAATCGCGGAACCCAACCCAGTAGGCATTGATTTGGAACTTTCACCTAAAACCGGTACTCAACCCACATGTTTCGGCATTCAAACATTAATGTCCGCGCTGACACTTCCTCTTGCATATTTTCTTTATCAAACTCATGACTAAATTAAAGGCTAATGGTAACTTTTCATTTTTTATTTCAAACCTTTCCTCGGAAAGTGGGGCGGCTAGATGAACCAGCTGAAAGAGATTAGGAATCGAGTGTTGACATTTATGGATTCCTTTTCTTTTTCCCATACCTGCCCAGAATCAGTGATATTCATTTGGCACAGTGATTTCAGGTTCTCCAGTTTCAACCATATTTGACATAATCAAAAACCTAACCTAACCACCAACCTTACGTATTATATTCTCCTGCTTGTCATTTTCACGATCAAAACTCGCAGTTAAATCTATTTTAGATTCGAATTCTGTTTGTTCAATGCCATCGAACCGCCGGTTAGTCTCAGTCATAATTGTACACGTTGAGTTAACATCGCATCCCCAGAAAAACGAAGAGAGTGATTTCGACATTAAGAAATTAAGATTTAAGACGCTGGAAATTTATAACTGGGAATCTGATGAATGGATGTTGGGATGGAATTGAATTGAAGGAAAAGGAGAATAAATGAATTACCTGAGTTGTGGACGGTGATCCGAACAGAGTATCCCTGAAGCAAAAGCTGATTGGCTAACGCCATGCCCAAATAGGAAACGCCGCTTGTAACACACACCATAGTTCCTTCATCCCCATCATTGACGTCCAAAGGGAGAGGGCTTTTGGGCAATCCCTCATCGTCCTTCCTCCGGTGCAAGGCGGCACACGCCACCACGGTGCGGCGGAACTCCTCCACCTCGGCAGCCCAGTTCTCCACCGTCGGTAACAGACCCATTTGCAAGCGATGCGGCTGATGAATGATCAAAGGCGAGATCAGAATCTAGAGGAGAGAATCGAGTAAGAGGTTGACGAAGACGAAGAAGAGGAGAGGCAGAGAGGGGTGGGTATGTTGCAGGCGCAGATTATGAAGTTGGCTCGTGTTTTATAGATGGACTCGCTCCAGTGCGCCCAGTCAGCGTTTGAAGGTCAAGGTCCGATTTGCGGGCAAACTCGCATGTCTGGGGAAACACAAAACAACGTGTACACTGACACATATTAATACATTAATTCATTATATATATAGAGAAAGAGAGAGCGAGAGGGAGAGAGAGGTGTTAAACCCCAATTTTACCTTTAAATATTCTCATGTGGGAATATTAAAAAAAAAAGCAGCCATGTGACCCTAAAATATTAAAAGGGTTAAGTACCAATTTCGTCTTAGAAGTATATGTAGAGGACCAATTTTACCCCGAAAGTTTTTTTTAGAGTAATGTCCTGAAAGTATAAAAACGTAACAATGTTGCCCTCCGTTAACTGCTCTAAGGGTTAAATGTTAATTGACCCAATTACAATGAAGTGAATTGTCTACGTGTCATTTTTCTCACTTTTTTAAGTAGTAATTTTGACACTTTTTTAAGTAGACAATCCACGTCAATATAATTGGGTCAACTAACGTTTAACCCTTAGGGCAGTTAACAGAGGGCAACATTATTACGTTTTTATACTTTCGGGACAATATTACTCTAAAAAAAACTTTTAGGCAAAATTTGTCCTTGACGTGTACTTCCGAAACAAAATTAATACTTAACTCATATTAAAAACGCTAACTATAGGTGTTGATCTTTTAAAGGTTAAAATGACTTTGCTCTTTTTTTTAAAAAAATATTTTTAAAACGAAATTAATCCAACAAAAATTTTGAGACACGCACAACTCATGTACAAGACTTTTGAAACAAAGCGTGAGCTGAACCCAGTATGTTGTGCAGCCTTTGCAAGTAGTGCCAATTAATTTTAATTTGTTGGTAAAACTTAGAGGAGAGGCAAATTAAAATGAATAATTTTGGGGCGAGCGAGTGTATGGATTTCAGAGTATGTCTTGCATGTGCGTCTAAATCCAATGCTGCTTGTAAGTCTTTGGGAGTGAGGAAAAAATCGAGAATCGTGAAGCCCCAAGGCTTATTTGTTCTCTTCCTTCTTCTGAATTGGGATCTTGCATTGTTAGGTTGTTGCTGGATCTTATTGTTTTTTTAAGTTCCTTTTTTGCTCCTTTCTGTTTTCCTGTTTTCGTTTTCTCTTTCACTCTATCTGGCCACGTGCCCTCCGGCCAAAGTAGAAAGTAGCTTTATTATGTTCAAACACTTTAATGTAATGTAAAAAGAATCCATCCTCCTAATGAAAATACAAAATTGTGTTCATATATAAGACCTTCAACGTGATATTCACGCCCACTTTATTGGTATAATAATCCAAGTTACTGACCCACTCGATCCATGGAAGAATTTGTAATAAAATACAATTATATATATGTATATACGCCTAACGCAATGTAAAGGGAAAATCTTAAAATCACGTGCACTCTACTATTCCTTGTTTCATAACACCTAATTTCCAGTTATTTTGTCAGAACAGAACAGGTATGAAAAATGTATAATTCAATTATGAAGTTACAAAATTGTGTAAAAATTATACGTAATGCTGCTGTTAATCTAAATACGGTATTTTCTAACACACAGACGTAGAAAATTGGCAAAACCTTATTAAAAGATTGTGAAATTGTCCAAATCTAAATTTGGGCTATCAAACTCAATAAATTATTAATTAGGTTATGAGCATAGTTAGGAATTTAAAAAGTGAGTCAAATTATTTTTCTAGTCTTTACATAATTTTTTTTGTATTCTCCAACTTAAGAAATCAACTCCATCTAAAACCGTTAATGCAAATCTTGCATTTAAAGATTTTGTTTGTGCTAAAATTACTCAAAATCTTATGTTTGAATTACTGAATTCATTGAAATTGTAATTAGATGAATAGACGGAATGAAATTTTGCATACTTGAATTAAACTTCCAGAAAAGTTTATTGCATTGTGCTTGATTACTCAAAACAATCTATACAAAGAATTAGGGTTCTCTAAAAAATCTGACGTTCTAGTTGATCCGATCTGACCCAATCCAAGCAAAAAAATTTGGTCCAAGGCAATTTTACTGGACCAGATTGCTCGGATTAGACTGGACTTCGGTCCAGGATCTTAAACCCCTTAGATTGGTCCGGTCTAACCTGATTTTATTATATTTTTTATTTTTTTTGTAAATCACCACTGCATTCAGCCATTTATTGGAGTTTGGACATCCTAATGTACTTTTTAACTTATAAGAATCACTTTTTTCTCTGTCACTTTTTATTACTTTTGGAAGTTAGATGAAATTAGAGCTAAAATATTGCCTCCCAAAAAGACTAAAACAAATTGGAAAAAAGGGGATTGCTTGGACTGGTTCAGGCAGTTCGCCAATCCGGTCTGATTCAGCTCAACCTCGGGTTGGTATTAAACCGGACCTCTAACTGACTTTTGCAGCCCGAAGTCCCATTAGGTCAGATCTCAGGTTGACCTCTAACCTAAAGTCTGACTCGATCTATGGACATCTCTACAAAGAACCCTTTCCTTCCATCAAATCGCTAAGGTCCAGTTTCATGAAAAAGTTTAGTTTTCCCTTTTCTCCACTTTATATTTACATGGGGACATTTTGGACATATTGTCATATTTTGAAATCCTTAATCATGGTACACAATCAACTTGATTAATGATTTGTTAAATTTAATAATCTAAATTATAATTTAGTTAATTCAATTATCTTTTGGTAGGACTTCTCCTAAAAAATTGTTTCCCGCCAAAGAAATATAATATCAAGAGCTTTACCCATGACAGATTTTAAAAAGGGTTTAGGTGCAATCTACCAATAAAATTTTTCTTAAGAGGTGTTTGGCACTTGAAAAGGTAAAATTACCAATAAATAATTTAAAAGAGTGTAAATTCACTAAAAACATGAATTTCACTTAAGGTTTTATTCTCTTATAATTTAATAGTCATTTTTTGGGATGAATTTACACAATTTAAAATTATTTATTAATATTTTTATGCCTTCCAAAACTTATCTATATGACAATCATTTAAAAAGTTTTATTAATATAATTCCACCTTTAACCCCAAAAAAAAAAAAAAAAACCTAGAGCCTCACTTATGAAACGAGATTGATTGATTGCAATGCTTTGGTTGTTGCAGCGAGGGGGAAGTACGGAAAATTACCAAAAGTAGAAAGAAATGCAGAATAGCTTTTTTAAAATAGTAAAAATAAAAATACAAATTACAGTGTTTCATGATGGGAAAATATAAAATGGTCTCTAATATTTATGTAGAATGTGAGAGTTGAAATATTGAAAACATTCAATGGTCAATCATTTTGGCCGAATTGGTTTCCAACGACCTCAAGAAACGTGACATGCATGTCCCCGTCCCCTCTTTCCCTTATTTGCTTGTTTCCTTCCTTTTTTAGTTTTTACAATTTATAAGTATCATTTTGATTCTACTTATAAGTCTATTTTAATCACATCTCACAAATTTTAAAGATATATAGTTAACTCAATGATTATGAGGTAAATTTTTAATTTTTTTTCATTTATTATAAAGTATTTTTTAACTATTTCTTTTATCTCCATCTTCATGAGTATAATTAATATATATAATTATAACAATCTCATTTACTGTTACCTACGTAGTGGTAAATGGAAAATTACATGAAACCATTAAGAATGACTTGCTCCTGGTAGTGCAGTATCAATCAATTATGACGTGGGTCCCAATAAAAGTCAGCTGCTGAGGGATTTGAATTGAAAGGATCGTCGGAGAGAGGATGGTAGGATGGCCGCGTGCCTACCTACCAAAGTCAGAACCGCGGGTTATGCTCAGCTCACCTGCTCATCCCCACATGCAACTCCCCAATTGCCCAACAACTCGGCAACTTCTTGCTTCTCCACATTAAATTAATATAAAACATTTTTATTTTATTCAATGAAATTAAGAGAATTTGATAAATGGGTTTATTATATATCCTGTTACTAGATATAACCATGTGTCCAGTGAGCCCTTACACGACATTGTTTGGATGGCTTCAAATTAAAAATTAAAAAAAATGTATCGTTCTCACGCTCGCTCATCACTGCTTTGTCTCTTTGTATTCCTCGGCTCTGCATAAACGATAAAAGGAGAGGCTTCAGGCTTGGTTTTTTCATGGCACTCGTTGATGGAGTCTCCGCCTTTTCATCATCCGATTCCGATTTGGGCACTATTAGGATTAATTTCAGTAGCTCTGACACCGATGCTATTAACCAGAACCTCATCGAGGAGACAAATCGGATCCTCGCTGAGATCAGATCGGAGAGTGATGCTTTCTTTACTGATATGGATGGATAGTGATGCTTTCTTTACTGATATGGTTTTTGACCTTCCATTGTCGAAGTATGACAAGTATAATTTGGTTCTTCATGGTTACCCTGATCTACTATTCGAGCAAAAGTCTTGGATTGCAGCGAATAAAGACAAAGCAGCGAGTGATGAGCGAGCGTCAGAACAACACAGTTATTTTAATTTTTAATCAGAAGTCACCCAAACGACGTCGTATAGGAGCTCACTGGACACAAGATTACATCCAGTCACCGGATATATGATAAGCCCTTGATAAATTTATGTGCCTTTTAAAATATCTTAATCTTTTTTTATTAATTCTTTCATTTCTTCTCTTCTCTTCATTGAGTAATCCAACCCACTAACGCCCATTTACAGGGGAATTTTTATACAACTAAGCTTCAAGGCTTTTGATTTAAAAAAAAAAAAAAAACAAATTCTCCCTTTATCTCTAAATATAAGCTTCATTATAGGTTTGTTAAAGCATTTACTATGAGTTTTCGGACACTCTTTGGCTTTATCTGTTGCAACTGTTGTCTCTCTCCCACGTATCTTCTTTACAAATGAGGTGATACCCACTCTGGTTCTTATTATGAGATACCAACTAACAAATATATTTGGTCCTTTTTATAAAGCTATTGTTGTTTCCAAAGAGCATTAAATATTTTTTCATGTATGCTCATAATTAATAAGGATAGTGAGTGAGAGTAATAATCAATACTACATCCAATCGTAATTATAAGATCTAGTTGACTTTATTTGGAGAGATTAAGGAAGCTAAATAAATTACTTAATCATTTTATATGTTATAGTCCCTCCGGTCCTAATTATAAGAGCTGATTAACTTTTTTAAATATATTAAGGAAGCTAATTAAATTACTTTAGAGTATTTTTATTTCTATTTTTTTCTTCAAATTGATTAGTTTAACTAATAAATTAATATATAATCTAAGAAAGCACAAAAGATGAAATGATTAAATAACTTATTTAGCTTCCTTAATTTCTCCAAAGAAAGTCAACTAGCTCTTATAATTAGGACTAGAGGTAGTATATCCTTAGATTATATATTAGTTTATTAGTTAAATTAATTAGTTTGAAGAAAAGTAAAAATATTCTAAAGTAATTTAATCAGTTTCCTTAATCTATCGAAAAAAAGTCAACCAGGTCTGGTAGTAGGGGTTATATTGAGAATTATTTAAATTTTAGGATAAATTTAATCACTTTAACTGCTTTTTATTAGTTTATGAGAATTGTTAGTTAATGTTGTATAATAAGGACCAAAAGGAATAGTTGCAAAAGATACATATTTAATATTTTAACTAAATTTAATTGTTTTTTTATAACTGTAATTCGATTATTTAAAACATATAATTAGGGATGAAGGGAGTATTTGTTACTCCCTCCGGTCCTAATTATACGAGCTATTTACCAGAATTTGAAGGGATTAAGGAAGGAAGTTAAATTAGTTAATTATGTATATTTTCTTAAAATATCCTCACCCAAAATTTAAAATGACATTAAGGAAACTCAGTAGCCCTGCGCATTGCTCTCCTCATGTGATTTGCATGTAAAAAGGAACAACAACTGCTACGTATATAAGTGAAGTAATGAATTATAATATTTACTTGAACAGAAATTCAAGAATGACCTGGAGCTACAAACAATGGTAATCCAGACAATGCGAAATTATAAGCGTTTTCTTTCCCCGTGTTAATATGAGTATAAATAGGGGTATTATAGGAAAAAAATTGATAAAAGTTAAAACTTGCTCTCATAATTAAGACCAAAACCAACTCTAAAATTTGCTCTTATAATTAGGATTGGAGGGAGTACATTTAGGATAACAATTAGCTTCTCAAATATGTCTTATATTAACCATGGGAGGAGGAATATTTATTACTATTATTTGTCTGTAAAAGAATAAAATCTAATTTAATTTATCTGCTTTTGGCACACGTAGCTCAACATAACAATGTTTTGAAGGCATGTGCTTATAAGAATAAAGTTGAAAGAGTATAAAGTGGAAGGTTAGAGGTTATTTTCACACATTCAGGAGGTTATAGAGATTTGTTATATATCTGCTTTTGAAGATAATGAAAATTATTTAAATATCTTGCTTTGCTTGATGTCCGTCCATTCAACCTTCCGGGTCTCAACGGAGTAATTAATTTCCCTTTCTCTTCCCCCCTCGTTCCAAAAGGTCATCGCAACTTCCACTTTCTTTCACGTCAAGAATCATTTTTTTGGGGATTTGTTGGGACTCGAAGCTGGAATTTAATTTAGTAGTCTTTAATAATATAAGGTTTAATTGATTTTTTTTGGTTAAAGGTTTAAGAAGTCAGATAAATTAATTAATCATAACATATCTTATATATTATTTGATTATATACTAGTTTATAAATAAGATAAATTAATTTAATATAAAATATAAATACTTTAAAGTAATTTATTCAGCTTCTTTAAAATTTTCAAAAAGTTAATATGATCTTATATTAAAAACTAAGATATGTATTAGTAGTACTAGAAACTATAGTATTCAATCTAGTCCTTATTTTAAAGCACCAACTAATTAATAAATCCTACAAACAAATAAAAATAGTTAAAATCATTAAATTTGTTATAAAATTTAATCAATTTTCAATATTACTCATACTAATTTCATTAAACTTTAATATCATATTAATTAATCATACATAAAAAAAAATATTTAATGTTCTTTGGAAAACAGACAAATACTTTATAAAAATGACCAACTACACTTATTAATTGGTCTCTTATAATAAAAAATAGAGGGATCACTATTTTCTTTTGTTGAGAGATATAACCAACTCTCATTTATTTTTAATTACATTTATTGTGGCATTCTTAAATGTTTTGGAAAAAAAATAATGGAATGATAAAAGTCAAGTTTCGTATTTACATATAAATTGACTACGACGTGGAGGCAGGGAGGGAGGCCGTGTGAGAGACTTGACCAATGAAGAAGCCGTTTCATGTTCCAGGAAGCGCACATATAGATAGAGAGAGAAACGTTGGCGCAATATCAGATTGGGTTTCTCTTATTTAAATTTCAGGAAAAAATTTATTTAAATACCATCTAAAATCTTATAATTCCAAAAGGTTTGGTAAAGAGTTAATATAAAATGTGCTTCACAAAATATAAAATCACACTCATCTTTCTCTCTCCTCTTCATCTCTTTATCTTTTTCTCTCTCCTCTCCCTCTCTAAATTTCTTCCTTACCCCCACCTTAAGTTGGCACGTTCTCTTCGTCTCACTTTTGTCGGAGCTCCTCCTTCATTTCATCTAGGTAACCAAAACTTTTCCCTCCTCTTACTAATGCGTTGATTTGGGCCTCTCTCTCGCTGTTAAAGCTCATCCCTACTCTCATCTGCATCGATTAGAACTAAGTAGAGCTTCTTTTTCTCCGTTCAACTTCATTCTTTCTCTTCACTTTCATCATTACAACGCCAAGAAATCAGTTTTCAATTAAGTTATGCAGTTTTTGGCAAACTCATAAGTTTTTCAGCTAGCTTTTCCAATTGATTAAAAGAGTAATGGTTTTTGAAAAAAATCATAAGTATTGATAATATGTGTAAAGGGATTGACATAAAGTTTTGAATTGTAGCCAATTGAATAATGAGATTGACTAAATAGTAACGCTTTTAACAAAATTGATAAGCACGGACAATATGTGTAAAATAATTGACTAATAAGATTCATTAAAATAGTAATGGTTTTGACAAAATCGATAAGTATGAACAATATATGTATAATGATTAATGATTGACCAAGAGTTTTGGTTTTTGAGTAATAATTTTGACAAAAATTGTAATGATTTTGATAAATATCATGGGTTTTTGAACTCTGTCACCTTTTTTATTCATTTAAAAACTGAATCTATAATGGTAAATTCATTAACATTTTAAAATATTAATTTGATCTCTATCGTGTCCTTTTCAAATGTTAAAAGACTTTATGAGGCTTTGAAATTTCAGATTGTATTTAAATAAATATTAACGGTTTTAAAATTATTTTTATATTTTTTAAAATAAAAATTATGAAAATGAGCCCCTCGAAAACTTGATGTAAATAAACCACTTTTTATCCTACGTTTCCGAACTATTTATCCTCGTTTACTTTTTGGTCATTGAATTTTATAAAATGATAAATTTCAATCATTAAAATTCTTAATCAAATAATAGTAACGGGGGAAAAAAAAGCAAGGAAGGGAAAAGGAGTTCAACCAGGCAATTTCACAAGTCATGAAAAGGAATATATATCTATATAAATGCGCGCGCAAGCTTAAAATAATAAAATGTGTATGACCTTTTTTTTTTGCTCAGAAAAATGTGTATGACCTCACATGGCAAAAAAACAAACTCCTCTTATTATACTAATTTGTCTGCTACAACGACCTTATGGCTGAACATTGAAAAAGAAGAGTACGACGATGAAACTACACATCTACCCCTCCATTATTTATTACTACGTATAGAAAATATACATAAAATCCCATTGTGTAATTTCTGGTCCTTAAATTAAATTACACAGCGTGTGACAAGAGACTTCGAGAAGGAAGTGATGAAGGGGATAATATAAGAACAAGAGGAAAATGATTCTTAATGATAATGTATGTATATTAGAAATTACGGTGTGTTTGGTTCGAGGGGGAAAAGATGAGAAAAGTCTTCAACTTTTCATTTTGTTTGAATTTTTGGGCGGTGGAAGCCAAAATTTTGGCTTTCATTCGCTTCCTTCCCTTCTAATAAACCAAAGAAAATAATATATCTTCTTATCACTTTGCTCTCTTCATACCAAACAACTCCTTAGGATGTATTTGATTTAAAGGAAAGGGAGTAAAGCTGACCGGAGGGAAAAAAGATGAGTGAAGGGTCAAAAATACACATGACCTTTTCCCCCAGGATCGCTCAACACCACGACCTTTCAACTGGATCAAAAATACATACGACGTTACGTTTTTTAGTCGCCCAGCACCACGGCCGTTAGTCAACCGTTAATTATCGTTAGTTGACTGTGGTGCTGGGCGACCCAAAAACATAACGTCGTGTGTATTTTTGATCCAGTTGAAATGTGACAATCCTAAGGAAAAAGATCATGTATATTTTTGACCCTTCACCCAAAAAAGATTGTCAGGTTTATAATAAAACAGAGAAGTGGGGATATTTTTTATTCTGTCTTATTCTTTCATTCTAGATCTTCTTTTTTCTTCTAGAATCTTACAACTCCACTCCTTTAATTTTTTATAATTTAACTCACAAAAAATTTCCTTTCCCTCATCGTCATCGGTACCCCTCTAAGTCCCTCGTACAGATCCTAAAGGATATTATAGTCTGTCGGAAATCGAGAAATTAACTACTAGTATTATTTATGTTATACTAATATTTAAGTGATATGTGTGTTTGTGTTTTTAAAGCAAATATATGAATTTTTAAGCTTGCTTGGCTACTAATGTACCTGACACGTGCTAAACAACCCCGGGGCTGTGTGAGTAGTAGGTGATCACGTCACTAACCTACCATTCTAGACCTGGTTTTGATCCTTTGCGGAGAGTTGGATCCATTGCATTAGAATATTAACTAGTACTAAATAGATTTTTTAGGATACTGCCCAATGCTGAAAAAATAACGCATGATTTTAAAAAATTATTTTAGAATCTTGAAAAAATATTTTAAGGTACTGACTGATATTAAAAAAATAATTCATGATCTTAAAAAATTATCTTAAAGTATATTTTTAGCAGTCAATGCCTAAATTATTTTTTCAAGGGCTTAAAATAATTTTTTGAGATTGCGAATTATTTTTTCAGTCTCGGCTAGTATCATAAAGTATCTTTTTAATATCAATTAGTATCCTAAAATATATTTATAAGATCCTAAAATAATTTTTCAAAATCATGAAGAATTTTTTCAGTACTCTTAAGTTATTTTCTTACTACCCTATCGTGCCTAATTTTTTTTAAAAAAAGAACCAGGTGTGTGATCGGCTGCATCAAAACTGCACCGTCTGATATAGTAGAGACTAGAGACCAAAGCCAGGTCCTACCATTCTTACACAAGTCCCCCCACCTTTTAATCAGCAATCATCCAAATACCTCACATTATAGAGCCGGTAAAACGGGCCGGCCCATTTAAGCCCTGGCCCGTCAAGGACCGGGCTTGAAAAATAGATGAAATATTTGAAATTAGCCTTGGAGGGCCGGCCCTGAAGGGCCTCGGGCTTAGACGGGCCAGCCCTGGAGGGCCACGGACAGGCCCTGCAGGCCATTTTCACCGTAGCTTTTACTTTTTTTCCTTTTAAAATTTATTAATTTATATATATTTTGTATTTGTTATAAAGTTATTTATCCATTTAATTACAAATATATAATAACTATACTCTAATTTTATGATTTGGTTTATTATTTGTTGCAAATAAAGATTATGGATGTGTTCATGATGCGGGAGAAAAAATTCATAATATGCTTTTTATGTTTTATGTGGGTTATTTATGAAGATAGTTTGCTTTTGATTATAAATTAATGATTGTAGTTATTTATTGGATGATTCGTATAGTAATTTACTAGTTATATTTCTTTAAAAAAAAGCAGAGGAAAAATAGTTAAAATTTGGAATAATAATTTCCGGGCCCTGCGGGCTGGCCCTGGCCCTGGCCCTAGTGCTCTCGGGCCAGGCTTTAAAAAACATGTGTTTTTCTTACTTCGGGCCCTGGAGGGCCGGCCCTGGCCCTTCACGGGCCGACCCTGGTTCCCAGCTCTACCTCACAACAGAGAGGGACAAAAAAAAAATAAAAAATAAAAAGGAAGGCACGATATCTGGAGGAAAAGTTGAATGTAATTTATCTATGAATGTTAGATTATAACGAGTATTTCGCAACCCCAAAAATTATGGTTTCAGAATTTTTTTTATAAGTTGAGGTAAAACTTTGTTCTTATACTTATCCCGTAAATGTAAAAATTATTTTTAAAAAACTAATTCAAACACATACAAAAATATCGTGTGGAAATTGTAAACGTAAGATCAATATCTTGACAAAAACCAGTTATTTTAATTTTTGTTTTCATCTTTTGCTACTTTCACAGCCTTGCTTAATTATTCTCCGCTTCATTTAAGGTTTGTTTGGTGAGAAGAATTTGAACGGAAGGGAGAAAAAAAATATTATGAGTTTAATTTTAAAAAAATGGAAAAGTGTGGTCACAAAGCAAAATTTTAAAAATTAATTATTATTTTTTAAGTTCAATTCTTTTGGTTTTTTTTTTTTTTAAAATCTAATTCCAATTTTTTTTCTTTTCGCTCACTTTTCTTCTAATGCCTTCACATCAAACAAAGCCGTGAATCGAGACAACTTGTCTATTTACTCCGGTTTCAGCTATGAAAATGACGTAACTTTTCATGCATTATTCAAAAGTGATAATTGCGTTGGCAAGAACAAGTGATAAATGCTACTACAATTTAAGGTGAATAAATTGTTTTGTAGCAATTTTAAGCGTAAACCATAGTCTCCTCTTCAAAATATATTACAATTTTTATACAATTTCAACAGCAGGCGTGAATCATTCTGTGCTTGCATTTTATTGTGTAAAATCAGGGGTGCTATTTTTAAATTTTAACTTATATAATAAGGACACAGACTGATGACAATAAGTTTAATTCTCTTTCTTTATTTCTTCTTCTTTTTTAATAAAGGTTATTATAGTCATATATAGATGAATTTGGGCTTTCATGGCCAGACCCAGCGTCTTATTTCCAACTAACAAGGCCCTTTATGCAGAGCGGGCTTGGAAATTGGAATCTCCCATTTTCACTTCTCACCTTCCTCATTTTCTAACAATTAAATTAATATTTGAATACCTCTCGTGGTTCCACTAGTGAAAGGAGTCAGACTTTCTAACTAAAAAGGATGAGGTTTGATCCTTAAATTGGTTAAGGCACTGGGGGAGGTATCCTAATGGTCTAAGAAACAGTAAAAACGCTAAGAAGAGGTGGATGCATGTGTACTTTTCAACTCATATGCTCTGTGAACTGAGCTTCAAGCGCCTTACCCTTGAACTGTGTTGCCTAACCCTTTTCCTAAAATTTTTTTATAAAAAAAAATTAATATTTGAATGGTTCACATGTATTTTTATGTAAAAAATATTTCTTTATGTTTTTATTGTAGTATTAAATTATTCATACCAAAATTTAGCAATTGGTATTTAATTAATTATTTTTTATAATTTAATATTTGAAAAATAATTTTATAAAAGATTAAATTTAGTAATTTAAATATTAATCGAATATTTAAAAATAGAGAAGCTAGTGGTGGTACATAGGAAGGGAAGAATAAGGGTTCCAAACTGCCTATGGTAGCCTTCCACGACCTCACAACCATAATCATGTTTGGCTGTTTTTTTTTTTTTGCTCAAATGTTTGGCTGTTAATTTTATATTTTCAAAAATATTAATGTCACTTTCAATTATGACCCACCTAATGTTTAACTCGGATAAAATGTCACCTTACCGCGATAAAACGAATCCAAAAGGGCTTTGGTAACTGGGGTTGTTCACTTGTTCCTCTTCGTCTGGTTCTCTGCACTAAAACGAGGGGCAGTGGCTGCATCGGTCTCACGAGCTATACAAAGCTCCGCACTTCAATTTAAAAGTTATCTCTTTGCCGCCAACTGTGACTTCTCAACGTTCAAATTTTGCTTCCCGTTACTGACTCTCCTTTTCCGGCGATGAGTCTTGGCGACACTTTCCTTCCGTCATTTCCTGTTCCCCACAAGCATCTGTCCCTCCCAATTAAGGTACCTTTTTTTCTTCCCATCATTTCTACTCTGGCAAATTATGGGATGTTTACCATGTTAATATCAAAAAGATGATAAATCTTGGATTAGTAGGCATTGAAGATGCCTTTTTGCCAGGTTCCACTGAAGTATCCTCCTTGCCCATAAGCTGTTTGAGTTTTTATCTATTCCACTACCGGCATTTTTCTTTTGTCCCATCACTGCACTTGCTCGATAAGCAGGACTTGAATTTGCTTGTGTTATTGTTAGTTTTCCCCGCTGGCTATGGCCTACTAATCTATATCTATTGACATAATGGTTGAGAAAAACAATTGTTTTTTCTAATTGTTTACAGTCCATGGGCATTGTATTTTCTTCAGTGAACCCTGCTCTCTAGAGGAACGAATCTCCCAAAACTGCATCAGTTATCTGGTAGATTCCCATAATATCTTATGTTCCGTAAGGAATGATTTAAAGGGAGGTATTTTCATTTCTTCTTGTTGACCATGTAATTTTTTTTTATCCCAATTCTTGAAGGATACTGTTTGTAGTGTGTAGTGGAACTTAAAACTCGACATCATAATTGAATTAGACACCAAAGGATTATATTGCAATGTAAGAGAGCTTCATGCTATAAAGTATTAATCTGATTTGTTTGCTTGTGCGTGCGAAACTGTAACTGAACTTAGGATTGCAGGGCTACCTTTCACTGATGATGTATTATCTTTCATTTCCTATTTATATAATTTATAGCTATGTGCTAATACTAAAATTTGCTTACTTGTCAGGGAAACAAAACAGAGATACTAATTTCAAGTTATGAAGATCGTTTTCTGGTGAGTGCTGAATGGAACAGGCACTTTGCATGTTTCAATGAGTACAATTCTAAATTTTGGCTATGTATCAGGTTATTGCTACTCAAATAGGAACCATGGGGACAATACTTCATGCTAGGTCAGTTTGAGTCTTGTGCAATATCATTGCCCTAAATTGTTTCTTGAATATGTTCTTTAAGCCCCAAAAACAAATTCTTTGAAACCAAGTAATTTGCAGGAGATTGAACATTGCCGTGTCTATCATATTCCTCTATCACCACCAGTTGTACATTAGTAGATGCACCTCTTGGTTTTTCATCTTTGGCTGAACTTAATACGTTTCCAGATGAGACAAAGTATTGGAACAATTTTAGTGATGCCAGAACCAAATGACTTGCCCTTCCAACAGTGGCTAGGAGCGCCGCTTGCGTTTTTGAGGATATAGTGCTAGTTCAGGGGAACAACAACTCTTCTTTAGAAGCAGTACTCCGAGTTTGAACATTCCCCCCCCCCCCCCCCCCACCCAAAAAAAACAAAAAAAAGAACCTCCCTTTATATGTGCGTGGGGAGAATAATTCGTTTTGGGTAATTGCCTGAGCACTGTCTATCTGACTTGCAAGCTAGCTTCTTGAAACACAAAATGCGTCCAAATTGGTTTTGACTTTTGAGGACCAACAGAGCTGCAAAGTCCATGGTCTTTGAAGCAGAGTCTTGGCATAAAAGCAAAGTTGTCGTTGGATTATAGACTTAGAGTAGAATTAAAGTTTTATGCATCTTGAAAAATGTCTAATGCTGTGGTACTTCTAGAATTAAATTAGTGCTTTAGTAATCCACACCCCAAAACCACCCATCTTGGACTCCTAGAGCCTTCGTAGGCTTCCAGAATGTTTTCTTCTGGTAGAAATGAGCGTTCATGCATTTTTTTTCCCTCTACCAGAAAGGAAGAAGGGGTGTCAATTAATCCAACATTCAATGTGTCTGTTATTTTTGGCAGACGGGATGAGGCAAGCCAACCTATGATATTATTTTCCTTTTCTTTATATGAAGGTTGTACTTGATCTTCTCGGATTGCCATGATGCAGCAAACGTTACTGGCATGTGCACGTCGGCTAATGGAACACATGAGGTTGGTATACTTCAAACTATTTTTATTAAGTTAATATGCACATCATGCTGACTCTTGTGTGTTCATCGTCAAAATTGTTACTTACACATGAATATGTGTGTGTGTGTGTTTTTTCGTCATCTGTGTTTCTTGTTATGAATAACAGTATTCACTATGCAATTCTTGTTTTGCAGTTCCTCTGGCTCCTCTAAGCCATTAGTGCTCTCTCTTGGTCTCAAAGACCATTCTACGGTACTCTTCACTACTCAATGCGTCATTTTTGAAAACAAAAATATGCAGAGAATCTCATTTTTCAATTTTTATGCAGGAGACGCTGAAGGCCATTGTTTCTGTTGTGATTGACAATCGCCTCTGGTAATAAGTTGCTGCGCGACTGTCTGATTTAACGATCTGGTCTCAAGAGCTTCCTTTCAACCCAACTTGCCTCTCATTCCGGTATAAGCATACGAAAGTCGTATAGGAGTTCATTAATCACTCGGCCACTTTTCAAGATTTAGTAACCGATTTTTTAGCTTGTTACTTCAGATTACTGAGTGTATATTTTCTGTTTTGATTTGTAAATTTTGCTATTCTTGCCTGGAGTTATCATTCAACTTTTGATGTTTATATGTTAAGCAAAAACTTGTTCAGGGAGGATTATTCTGATGAACCAAATTCATAAATTAAGAAAGCTCTCGAATTTGTCTCTCACAATGTAAATTTATCAGTCAAATTTACGGGTGTTCTATGTTCACATAATTTATAAGTAAATATTCACACGTCATCAGTTAAACCTTTAAGTGGAATAATAAGTGTTTACCCTTAGTAACCCTAAAAATAAAAGATTTATAAATTTGGTTCTTACACATAATTGTCTTGCTTTTTTATTGTTTGTTTTGCTTTTGATTGAAGGACCCAATGAATTTACCTTGCAAACAGGAAAAGGAAAGGCAACACTATTGATTGCAGGTAATGGGTGCAAAGGAATACACTGCTTCTGATCCTTTATATAAAATCCACTCTACTTCAAATTAAGTGGATCTTGTATTAAGGAGTGGAAGTAGTACATACCTGTATATTCAGCCAATTGTTCACTGTTGTTTTAAGGATAGAAAATATAGTCCCACCAACAAGCTCTTAAATGAGGGTGTTAAGTTGCTTCACTCCAAAAAAGATAACAAGTTTTCAAATTTTGGGACACACATTTATTGAGAGAGATAAAAACCTTATATGTTCTAAGCCTCAAAAAGAAAAACTCTTTCCCAAGATAAAAAAGAAGATATCATTCCTGACAAACAAATCACTGACGGTGTGGCCGTAGCTTAGCTCCATTAGCTAGAAGATTGTTGGTAGAAGGGAATATAGTATCCCTAGCTTTTTATTTTTCCTTTCCGGCTGCCAAGTATCCCCAGCTTTAAGCATGAGATAGAAGAGGAGTGTGTTTTATTGCTTAGGGGGAACTTGGAGAAAATTGACAGCAGTATTATATAAGTACTGAGAGTCAAATAGTTAGGGAGAGAGGCGTGTTTTAATTACATTATCAGGTCAATAAATTACATTTTACACAAGCGACTCAATAAAATATTATCTTAACATAACAAAATTGGTGTCCGCGTCAACACAAAGTTAATACATAGTGATGGTACACTAAAATACAAGAGAGGAGTGCCCCCCATAATCCATCCTTGGAGAAATATTGCAAGTGAAAAAGGATCGTCGGTGATGATCTGTCGAACCATTAAAAAGGCTCATCAACCTTCTATTCACTCTTCCACTCTGTTGGCCATAGAGTTCAACTGCTTCTCTAACTGCAAATATAACAAAAGGTGAGATACCCCCAAAAAATGCCCAACCATATATCTCCAGTAGCATAATTAAGATTGGCATGCATGATAACAGGAAGAGCATCCATGCAGAAATGCGAGGAAAATGGGAACACTAAAAATTGGCTTCTTACCTGGGCATTTTTCATTTTTTGTCTTTGCACTTCCTCAACAAGACTCCCAATACTGACATAAGAGTTAATAATTAGATTTCTACTTGACATTTAAATAAAAAATATTTCGAATTAAACACATTATTTTAGGGGGCACTTGATGAGTAAATATCTTAATCTCGCAAGTCCTTATGCATTACGAAATCTAGACATATATACATATATTATATACACAGTTTCCTAAGTAATTGAGAAATTAGGATATACACCAACCAAAATCCACCTTAGAAAGATCAAATACCTCTGTTGTAATTGAATCACCTGCGCATGCAGCTCTCTCTCCCTATTTGTTGCAGGCGGTACCTGAAGTTTGCACACACAGTTGAGCGAATAACAGACAAAATCTTTACTTTCAGCAAGTTAAGGACGTCTTGGAATGCTGGATAAAAATAAAGAAAATAATCAACTTAGGGTGCTTAAATTACAGGACCTCCAATGAATTGATTATGGTCTCATTAGAATGCTAGTGTTTGAGCAAACAAACAAACAAAACTGATGGGAACCAAAGAGATTAATCCGAAATAAACACTGAATAATATTGGAATTGATTAATAGTGAAACACTCTTCCAACTCAGTGGGAGAAGGAAGCTACAACACCAATGAGAATACACAAACACACTCTGACCTAGCAATTCGAGAGGCTAGCACTCTCTTCCAAGTCCACTCTCTATCCGAATACCTACCTCTCTTCTCATTGCTAACGGCTAAATAGCCACAAAACACAAGACAAAATGGTCAACACAGAACAAAAGTAATGCTAGGTCTGCTGAACATCAAAATAGAAAAAAAAAATAATTAAAAGTCAACTTCTGAGCACTTCAATAGCATCTTGCCTGGTGTGTTTCGGCCTAAGCCTTCTTTTGTAAATATTTTTTTACCAAGTCAGCCCTATCAAAAACCTTTATTTTCAACAAGCAAAGGTTGTCTACAAATGCTTGATATAGTTATATCATACGATAGAGCAAAAATACCAACAAAACATCCAAGTAAAGCTCTAAAATATCTATAACATTACACTCTTATTGCTCAAGACAATGTACAATTAGGCCCATATTTTATGCATAAGACAACATGTTGAGGCGGTTTTGTAAGTTCAAAAGCATGAGGGCAGTTATTCACCTGCAAAAGATCAAGTATCCCTGCCTCTGCTGATTCAGTATTCTTGCCTGTGGCAAATGAAAAATATAGTAACAAATCTAAATCAAATCAGAACATCCATATCATCTAGGGTAAAACAAAAAGGTTAAGAGATGAAAGACGTTACCACAAGATTGCTCCACATACTTTATTAATTTAATAATTTCTTCCTGTCAAAAAATTTATGGGAAAAAAGACAAGTTTAGCCTAGCTCTGTAATCCAGATAAATGAAGGCATGCAGCAGAAACATACCCTCTGCATGCTGTTCTGTTGCAAAATGAACTGCAGTGATGGAAGAATAGAAGCAACAGTAGAGGTCTGATTTAGTAGACCAATAGAACCTCCAGAAACCAGGCCAAAAGCGCTGTTTGAAGGACCCTGAATGAGTCAAAGAAATGGCAATGGTTACAAAGCCATTGCCTAAAACATAAATCACCTAAGTTCCATCCTTAGTATTTAATTAAGTCAAGCATCACAAAAGACCTAAATGAGGAACTGGGCCAAAAGTGCAGTTTGAAGGAACGACCCTGAATGAGCAAAAGGAACAGTGATTGTTACAAAGCCCTTCCCTAAAACAAAAATCACCTTCGAGGAAAAAACAACAACAATCACCTGGTTCCATACTCATTATGACTAATAGCAAACTGAGTGGTATGACTTATGGGAGCAAAATACGTTATTATATAAATCCAACCTGCTGTCATATTGATTAAGTCAGATAAGTTGCATGTGGGTTTTTAGTATTTAATTTTCTCAAATTTCTTAGAAGATTGGTGATAGTTATCTTGATGGCCCAGCCATAGGCACTGCTTTATAAAAACAATAAAGCTTAGAAAGGCTTTTATCTAAATAAAATTTTCCAGCATTTCTTCATATTTCACATATAGCAGTTTGGTATGGTGACTTAAGGAACCACAACCAAGCATGACATGACCATGAAACATATACTCCATGCATTTGGGTTTGAGAATAATGAATATAACATTGTAAATGCCCGTATGCCCTATGAGCACAAGTACTTCAATTCATCATTGTTCAATGCATTTTTATGAAAATTTTACACAGGTTATCATTGGTCTTCATATGTGAATTAGTGTTGAATTGCTTCATGCTAAAGAAAGAACGGATGATTGACAAAGCAGTACACACCTTAGGACTGAGATCTGCCGAGGTAACCTTAAACCGTCCTTTGCGCTGGATAACTGCTCCTTCTGATCCATCATCCACTGTGAAAAGACAAAAAGAATAAAAACTTCACATAGCCATGCTTTGATGTGTTAATTTTCTGAATTGACAAGTACAATTCTAGTTAGGCACCAAAAAAAAAAAGGATTTACAAACTGTATTATTGTAACCATAACCACAAAGATAGACATACCGGATGCAAGGTTATTGTTGCTGTCTCTCTTCTGACGATATAACAAAGGACCACTATGATTCCGATCAGAATTATATTTTGCTTGCAAATAATCCCTTTTAAGATGGGAAAATCAAGAGAAATAAGCACAGTAATGTTGCACGAATATGCAGCAACAGTAAAGTGGCAAGTACAACTACAAGGTGATGGAATTATCTCAATTATCACCAACCAAAACACATCAAGCCTTCAACAGAAAGATTAAATGTCCACAAATTCTCAGCATACATGTATCTTCTACAATAGGAGATTAGTTAATAGAGAAAAGAAACAATTATCTTCGTTCTCGAAATGACGATTCTCAGTCTCACAAATAAGTGAATTATGCGAGAGGAGTGGCAGTTTATTTCTCTCCACAGTTCTCTGTTCGTCAATGGATACAAGTATGAGACACTATTTTAGCGTCAAGTCTTTTAAAACCAAAAAAGGGTAAAAGCATTGATTACCGGGCAAACATCTCTGAAGACTACAAAGGTTTTAGTAAATGGATCCAGATGGTGTAAGACAAAATACTGTTGTAAAACAGATGCGATAAACTTCACATACAAAGCTATATAAAAGTTACCTGTCCCCATCAGTAACAACCTTTTTATCAGGTACCAAGGAACCACTCAAATACTTTTTATGCTCAGTTAAAGCACTTTGTGGCACTGAACTAAGCCCAGAACTTCCATTCTCGTTTCTTCCATAATCCTGGTCCAAATCCCTCTGACTACCATTATTCACATCATCCTCGCCAATGTCAAAACAACCTCTGCATGATTCACACACACACAAAAAAAAAAAAAAATTCTGAATGAAACTGAATTGCTAAACTTATCAAAATGTTCAACGCCTGATGTTCATTCTGGCTTATGGAATGAGAAATAAAAAATTGTACACTAGGTACAAAATTTTTCTTTTCATAATTTTATGTGCATTTCTATTCAGTGGTCTATTATATTAAAATGCATCATAAATCTTTCAACCCATTACTCTCGTTAGAAGAAAACAATAAGCAGATAGAAAGTTAAAAGGGCATCGCAAGCCATAATTTCTGGTAAACAAATCACAAGGCAGCACACAGCATGGAGTTTTCTTCTTCCTCAGTAACAGCATTTTTTCTGTTCCCGTGGTTTGCGATTTAAGGTTTTATATTTCGATGTTCTCAAATGAAAATGTCTTAATTTCATGGTTTGAATTATTTTGTATTAAAATTCAAATTGGCTAAACTACAGGTTGGTAAATTGTATTGAGCACCATATATAGAGCACAATAATACTTGAATATGTCAGATTGAACCCAATGCTTCCACATTACTTTACACATGCAAAATAAAAAAGAAAAGGAAATAGCCATACTTAAGTGCTTCAAGAGGTTTAATTGGAAATGAAGCAAGTGAACTCTCCAAATCCTGAATATCACTAAACCCGTCCTGAAATAAAATGTAAAGCGAATTCCAATTTACGAATGAATCCATGGAAATAGCATACTTCAAATATATGATTTAGACTTTACAGCTCAAAGATAAAAGTTTCAAAATGATAAATATAATAGTAGACTGTTCTAGAACAATAGTCTCACCTCCTTATCTAATGTGGGTTTAGCATCTGAATCGTTAGTTGTTACTGCCAATGACCCTTCTGCAGGAACCCCATTATCATTATATTTGTTTTTTAGCTTCTTATCCATATCTGGCTCTTCTGCATTTGGCGTGTCATCATCTTGAATCTGTAGGCAATGCATGTCTGGTTACATAATGATCAATTATAACGCCTACATTTTCCTCCTAGTTTTAAAAACTAAAACCAGACAGTAGGAAGTTGAAACTTACAAGAGCAGCTTGACTTTTCAAGTCCTCAAGATTGAAATTCCAGGCACTGATTCCTCGAATATATTCTTTCTGCAGAAGTTTAAATGACAATTTAATGGGTTTTTAAGATCCTTCGGTTGGAAGTTATACTCTTCTTTGACACGCAAGATATGTATTCAACATGTAGCTAAATATTTATATAAACTCACTTCCCTTTTGGGGGGGGGGGGGGGGGGGGGGACTCCTACAAGAGAAGGCAACTAGGGCTAAACAACCTACCCTCACAATTCTTGGTCTCACCAATTATTTATCAAACAACCATTTTTTATGAATTCTGCTAAACAATTATTCATCTCTTCTAAGCTGCCCCATCCCTCTGCATATCTGACAAGGATACTAGAAACGAGCAGAACACTAAAAGAGAGGCCCAATAATAACCCTGACCCTAATGGAGAAACAAAAAGTTTAATTACAAGAAAACAGTCGGGAATCTTCACAGGATGTGCATATCTGTTTCTAAAGTTAACAAAAACAGCATAATCTGTAAAAGCACAATGCGTTCAATTTTAAGAGGACAAGGGTGAACTCAGAATATGACAATCTAAAATTTAAAACTACAAAGAATACATATACTACAAATAAATTCAATAAACTTACCTGCGATAGTTGTTCTTTATCCTCATAAAGAGCCTTATTCTGCACCAATAAATCAGCCTCTTTTGCCTGGAAAAGACAAGGAAGTCAGAGGAATTACCGTAAAAAGAACACACTCCTAAACAGAAGGAAAACTTGGAAATAAACAGCAAACCTTCAATACCCTAAAACGATCTCCTAGAGGCGCAAGGCCATCTAGAATAGTTTTAGTTAGGTATTCATAGGAGCGTGCATGTTTGAAGAAAGGGTGTTTTAAAAGTTTTTCTGAAGTTGGCCGTTTCTTTGGGTCCTTCACTAAGCAGGTTCCTACCATCTCTTTGAAAGACTGCATATAAAGGAAGAGCAGCTCATGATTAAAAAAATGTACTTCACAAGTAAAAGAAGCTACAAAGTAAAGAGTTACATGAACCCTGACCTTAGAAAATCTCTTGTCTCTTTCATAATCAAGCCCTGGAGGAGCATTCTGTAATGTCATAAGCAAAACCTGCATCACCAAAAAAAGGGGCAAGAGATCAAATGAAAGATCACTCAGGCAACATATAAGTTCTGACAGTTCACACATGCAAGTAAATTCAGAAGACAAGCATATTACTTTCATTGGTGGATACTTGGAAAATGGGGCATGACCATGAGCAAGTTCAAGTGCTGTTATACCAAATGACCAAATGTCTGCCCTGTTTACAGAAGGGGAAAAAACATTTAAAACAAAAGATAAAGATGGAAGCGATGAATATGGGGGGATGCAGTTACTCACTTGAAGTCATATCCATGTAATTGTTGCATAACTTCTGGAGCCATCCTATGAAAAATACACAAGATCCAAAAATCTTAAATAGACATGATGATAGCTGTGAGATCACATTCGATATACTATAATGTAGGTGCCCAAAAGGGAAGTAAAAAATACCAGCAAGGAGTTCCAACAAAAGTATTTCTTGATCGTTGCCTATCTCCAGCATCAAACATACATGCTGACACCCCAAAGTCAGCTACTTTGACCATACCATCAGAATCAATCAAAATATTCCCAGCCTGCGTATTGTTAAAAGTTTGTAAGATGGAAAAAGAAAATACCCTAAATTCAAAATGTGCAGGACAGATGGATATTTTTGCTCAGGTATAAACTTTTGTAGCCATAAATCAGCAAGTCAACTTTCTACGCATAAAAAGTAACTTCGCAAAATCAGAAAAGCGAGTACCTTGTCTGCCTTCATAATTGGTCATACAGAGCACCAACTAGTTATCTATGATTCTACAGTACTATAAAGCAAACTCTTTTTGAATATACGACTTTTTAATGCCACAATGGTTGTCAACCCATCCTGCTATTTTTTTTTATTTTTTTTTGCCAATAAGTCCTGCTATTTAATAAGAAAATGAAATAATCCAGCAAATTATTTTTCAAAAACTAGGGAAATGAAAATGCTCTTTAATAGGGAGATTTGGTTCTTTTTTATGCTCCATTGTTAATGTCCAGCGGTTGTATGTCTTTAACAAGAAGAGGTGGAGGAGAAATATTAGGCAGGACGTAGAGCACCACCTTTACATCTCTATGTATGTGTCCATGTGCATGAAGATAGACAAGAGCTTTGAGAACCTCCCGCAATAAAGTAGCAATAACAGGCTCTTCGAATCCCTCGGGATAGTCAGATTTCATTATATGAAGGCAGGATCCCCCAGCCATGTAGGGCATCACAACCCAAAGGTTGTGTCCAGCAGTGAAAGAACAATATGCCCGTAAAAGATTTGGATGGTCAATCAAGGTCATTGTTTGTACCTCTCTCCTGATGCCATCCTGCATAATTTACAAGAATATTGCATTGCATGAATCAGTGTCAGAGCAGAGGACTCTAAGCACATGCATGGACATAACGGCAAAGACATGTAATTCAGCATCAAACAAGCAACCAATGCTTGAATTTATCCTTCTATAATTTTCATTAATGCAATGAAAAGAAACCATGTCATGGAATTCTCTAAAGGAATCAAATAAGCACAAGCAAAGCACACAGGCACAAATGCATAAGATAGCATCCACTGGCATTTTGATGAAGCCATTGTCTAACATTCTGATAAGCCATCAAATTCAACTATCCTAGTATGCAGGAACACAATGTAAGAGAATAGACAGCAAAAGCAAAATGTAAAAATACTATAGTGATTCTGTATAAGATAGCATGTCATGGAATTCTCTAAAGGAATCAAATAAGCACAAGCAAAGCACACAGGCACAAATGCATAAGATAGCATCCACTGGCATTTTGATGAAGCCATTGTCTAACATTCTGATAAGCCATCAAATTCAACTATCCTAGTATGCAGGAACACAATGTAAGAGAATAGACAGCAAAAGCAAAATGTAAAAATACTATAGTGATTCTGTATACACGGATCAGAAGTTAAAAAAAAAATCATAAATTTTGAAAATAATCAAAAGAACTGGTATTACTGAAAGAAGCCTTTTAGTTAAAGAACCTAATCCAGGCCACTATGGGAAAAAGTAACACGGGCCAACTTCATTACAAATACCAATGAAAATTTTAGACGTTGAGAGACAAAAAATAATCAAAAGTATTCTTTTAGTTTTAAAAATGAACATGTGAAAAACAGGTAAAAATAATCACGCACAAGACACCAGGGAAAAAAAAAATCATGCTGCGTATGGGATTAACCGGCATACCAGATCATTATTGCACTTTTCGAGATCAAGAACCTTGATAGCAACTATTTTGTTGAGCGGCACACAGAGTGCCCTATATACAGTGGCACTAACACCTTCACCAACTTCTTCATATAACTTATAATCTTTTGCGTTGAGAGGAAATCTTTTCTCTGATACATGCTCCATTTTTTTTTCTTATACCATAACCTCCAAACTCTCTCTACTTCTAGATGTTCCACTTAACATGCATATCTTGCATACTCTAGAGGTAAGCACCAAATCAATGTGTTGTATCTCCAAATTATGTAGCATTTCTTCGTTCTTTAAAACATGCAAGAAAGTGCATCGACAACTTGATACGGATTTTTCTTATTATTTTTTTGTTATTTTTCACCAGACAAGATTTCCTATAAACTCCAATACTATCGAAACCTCATACCTGCACGAAATAGTGATTAATATTAGTTAGTTCAATCGAGCATATCTGCATCTATTAATAAGACAACTTGATATACCAATACCATATTGAGCTTACACTGCAAACCAAAGAATCAAATCGGCATATCAAATGAACAGGCAGGTGAAGAGGGCATAAAATCAATCAACAATATTTTCCACAAACAGGAGAACGGCAGACACACTTCCCAAGAAATTTGATCAGTTGAATATACATATTAAAAATATTAGAGCAGAGGATTAGTAGAGACATTGGCAATGGAATACAACAATGATTAGTATGGAAATGCTATATAGTAATAGAACAATCACCTACATTTACTAAATCGAAATTTAGAAATTCGAACAAAATGTATCGATAAAGTGGGATATCAATTCCATCAGTAAACCAAAAGAATTAATGGAGTAGGAATCCACTCGCCGGGGAACATATCTTTTCCCCATCCAGCGTTCTTAAACCGAATCGGGCAATACGGCCACTTCAACGATTGGAAGTGAAAGCTGCAAATATGAAACTTCAGATTGACGCAAAAGAATACTGACCTAGGGTTTAGACAGCCAGAAAGGTTCACTTGAACCAGGATTCTGAATCGGTCAGGGACAAAAACCCCGACAAAATGATATACCCGATTCAGCTGGAGTTCAAATGTCCCAATTTCGCATAAACTACTGACTTGAGCTGAACTATGAATACTAGAGAAGGCGACCACAAGCAGGACGACCTGAAGATGATGGTTGTAAAGCTCCAGATGATTTTAACTCTCTCCCTCTCTATGTATATATCTATCTGTGATCCTCTTTCTATACCAAACAGTCCAGGGTTTTAGGTACAGAGATCGAATCTGCGCCAATTTTTATTTGCCTGCAAATAGAGGAATTGGAGAGGGAGGAAGAACTAAAATCGAGGGGGGGTGTGAAATAAAAGGGGAATTCCCTTTTAGCGTGAGAAAGAGCTATCGTCGTTGGGAATGGAAAAATAATTGGGGAAGGAAAAATTATAATGTGAGAGAGAGGAAGCAAAGTGTGATGCAGATTGGGGGGGCATGGGTCCCGCCGAGAGATTTCTTCGCGAGTAGGTGAATATATCGGCGCGGCCGAGTCTCATGGATTATATCCCCGATTTCTCCCCCTTTCCCTTCGCCCAGGCATCTTCAAAACGTTCGCTCCTGTGCCGTTTTATTAACTGTTTTTGGGCAATCGAACTCTTTTTCTGGCCGGCACCAAACCTAGATTTAGAGATTGAGACAGCTGTTTACCAACAGAAAAAGCTTCTAAATCTAAACTTACGTGGTTTACCTTTTACATTCATAAAATCAATAACAGAAATGCTCTGCTCCACCACATGAAATAAATCTCAAAATGTTCCTAATTTATTTCCGAATTTTATTTTATTTTTTCCCTTAAAGAAGAAGACTTTACGTTCATAGCAAGCTCCACACAAAAACTGACATGGAAACAGCAGTGTGATAATACATTCCGCTAGCCCTCGTGCTGTGAGTGAAGTCTGGTGAAATATAACAAGTTGTTGCTCGGAAACTCAGAATGCCAGTAATTTGGAACAACAACAACTAGTAGTATTATAATAAACTATGTCTTCAAAATGCATCGTCTCGTGCCTGATGGATAGGATGTTGCCACGTTCTTTGTCTCAAGAATATTGCATCTGCTGTGCTGGCCATCCAACCAGAACCAGTGCCAGTTTCTAACACTTTGCTTTCCATGTTTCTTTTCTTCCAATTTATCTCTGGTCACATCCCACATAACAGTAAGTAACCAATATGCCACATACATGATAGTAGCATTTTGGAGTGAGTAAATTCAGCAACCCACCTGATTTTTTTTTTTTTTTTTGATACGTACCCACCTGATTTTGATTCTTACGTTTCATGTTCCACGTCCTTTTATATTATTATTATGCGTACCCAGCGTATTTGGATCTGGGTTGGGCCTTGAAAAGTTAAATGGACAACTCTATCAAGGATCTATCAGACCAGCTTCTTTTTCCTTTTCGCCCGCAACACGTGTTATATATATGGACTAGGAGTCTCCGGGCAATGTCTCCTATTGGGCCACCCCGGTCCAAGATTAGTATCTGTAGAATTCTAAATAGATGCAACAAATTGCTTCAGAGGATTGTCGACGATGTTTGAATTAATTAGGATATTGCTGTTTCATTTTCAGAGCCATTAACAGAGAGATGAAATAGAGACTCAACTTTGAAATCAGAAGATGATCTTAATTATTATCATCATCGGTACTATTCATATTATCAGCTAATTATCTGTAAATGAATACCCACCAAATTATCACTACCCTCAATGCAAATTAAAAAAAGAAAAAAGGGTTGATGCTCAACTGTGAAAGCATACATGAAAGTGTATGGTGTGAGGGTGGACCGACGTCAATGGTTGGGGGCCATGTTAATAAATCAGATCGGTCCATACAAACTAACTAAACAGGGCAGTTTACTGTTAAAGGTTATAGCCTGGAACATGATACCCTTGGTGGTATTCTTCTTGAGACCACTATCTAACCAGATAGTCAAACAACCTGTATTCTTCATATCCCCTTGTTGCCTTAAGAAATCAACTAATATCTTTTATGACTGTAAGTATGTGAGAAATTTTTTTTCTCGACTTGCAAACAATGGCTTCTAAAATCACGATTTGAGTGTTACCCAAACACTCACTCACTGAGATTAAAGTACCCGTTCGAATTTCTTATGATATGCAAGTGAAAGAAGTTCTTGCTAATGGTAATTGGAAATTGATTAATATTTTCCTGCTGATCTTGCTCTGCTTTCGTCAAGCTCCGAGGATGGAGGTAGCTTTGTGGAGACAGTGAATTTTGATGGAGGATCTAACCTAGAATTAAAGCATGCTTTGGAGGTGACAGCTATCTTCATGATTAAAATTGCATTCAAAGGTTATGGAAAGTGGTCAAATGTGACGATCCTAATGAAAAATTCTAACTGATCATTAGTGGATCCTTACAAGGGCAAGGAATACCTACTCTCCTCACACCCGATTCTTTTAACAGATTCTAAGCTACACCCATTTATTTATAAGATGTTAATTGCAATCAGGCAATAGATTACAAGAAATACAAGAAAAAAGATAATTAAGGCTTTCAACTTTAATGATGAATGGGAAATTGGCTAATGAACCCCATCCGGATCACTCAATACAGAACTTTTCTTTCAAGCTTTAGCAATTTGTAATACAGCTACTCCAGTTGTAGATTAAGAATATCATGTAAGATTTTCTGTACAAGCTAAGACATCAGATAAATCAGCTTCTGACATAGCAGCTTCTGGCATCTAAGATGTTGCGTCTTAATTTCATCAGTATTACTTTTTGTGTAAGGCAAATATTGTTTGGAGCTGCTTTCGTGTTCATCTTAGCTGTGTAACTCAGCCTCTCTACAACCATCAATATCAAATTACTAATATATCATTGTGTTAAATTTATTTGTGTATATATACAACCTGTGCCATTCATAAAGCTTTAGCACTCGATGGAATATGGGCTTAAAATGCTTCTTTTAAGGCTGGCACACCAAAATCTAATTATCTCAAAATTATTAATGGGATTGGTATAAGTGGTAAGCAGCTTGTGTCGTTTAAGTAATGTCTCAAGTTCGAGCCTTGTGAATGCAGAAAAGCCTTGTTAGGAGGCTTTCTCACCATAGTCAGGTGCCGGACACGAATTAGATCTGGATTAGTCAAGGCGAAACTCTAGATACCAGATAGGCAACAAAAAGAAATTGTCTTAAAATTTATGTGATGTGAGATTTGATAACAAGAGGTCCATGCTAACACTTTATATATTGTAAATTATGAAGGGTGTGATTAATGTGTAAATCAAAACTACGCACATTACGTTTTTATAGACGATATCTGCAAAAAAAAAAAAGGAATTGAGCTGGTTGAATAAATGGTAATTAGTGTGATTAACATGCTTACGACTTACCCTCCAAAGCGAAGGATAAGGATAACTGGATAAGCATATGATTATAGATAGATACTACCTCCGGTCCTAATTATAAGTACTTGACTTTTTTTAGAAAAATTAAGGAAGCTAAATAAGATACTTAATCATTTTATATGTTGTGTATCCATAGATTATATATTAGTTTATTAGTCAAACTAAATAGTTTGAAGAAAAAAAAACAAACTCTAAAGTAATTTAATTAGCTTCCTTAATCCCTCCAAAAAAGTCAATTAGCTCTTATAATTAGAACAGGAGAAAGTAGATTCTAGAATATGTTTGGGCACTACAAATTGCGAGCAGTGTGGAAGCAGCCAGTAATATTTCTAGGGTTAAATAGCAAATTTGCCATGGAAGTTTTCCAAATGGAGCGTCCAGCACCCGGAAGTTTTTTGGGTACCAAATTTGCCCCGGAAGTATTGAAAAGGTATCAAATTTACCCAAAAGTGACGGAAGTCCACGTAGATGCCACGTCATCACACGTGGCATGCCACCTCATCAATCAAAAGTATCATTTTTGCCCTGGAAGTTTTCATTAAGGAGCAATTTTGCCCCGGGAGTTTTCATTGAGGAGCAATTTTGCCCCGGAAGTTTTCATTGAGGAGCAATTTTGCCCCGGAAGTTTACAAAAGTAGCAATTTTGCAATTCTTTTAAATTCCACGTGTGATGAGGTGGCATGCCACGTGTGATGAGGTGGCATGCCACGTGGACAGTTAGTCAAACTTAACGGTCAAAATTAACGAATGGGCAAATTTGCTACCTTTTTCATACTTCCGGGGCAAATTTGCTACCTTTTTCATACTTCCGGGGCAAATTTGGTACCGAAAAAACTTCCGGGTGCTGGGCGCTCCATTTGGGAAACTTCCGTGGCAAATTTGATATTTAACCCATATTTCTAATCCCCCACGCCCCAGGAACGATCTTGTTTTTTTCTTACAAAATCAACATCAGATCAATCTTTATCTTATAATAAATCATAAATAAAGTCAATTACTCCCTCTCTTAGGTCCTTAATGTAAGACAAATTTGATGAATTGATTATAGTCTTAAATATAAGACATATTTTTCATAATTTTCAGTATTTTTCTATTTGATTCTCCTCCTACAATAATAAAGAAGAAAAAAGAGTAAGAGAATTAAATGAAAAAAATGACTAGGATGTTTTGAAAGGATATATGTTATATTAATTTAACTAATTTCCTTAATTTAATTAAATTAGGTGAAGCGGAAAGAAGAGTATATAATTAGCTCCCATGGAATAATTAATTTTATTCTATCCATCATTCCATTGCATTCTCGGCGCCCCCGGGGGATAAAAGAAATTAAAGAAGAAACTTTGACTTAGAGTGTATTTCAAAAGTCACTTTTCAATATTCCTCAAGTACTATGTATAAACTCTGAGCGAAAAAAGTACTATGTATAAACAAGGCAAAGTCGTGTGCAACAGAAAGTCCTTTTTTTTTTTTGTGCTCAAAGAAAGCCCTTGAATTTGAAAATGAAGAGCAGAAACCCCCAATCACATTTACGCTTCAATTTGGTGATTTTTGGCTAACTCTAAAGAGTGGCCTCAAGTTGTTGTTGTTATTTTTTTTTTTTTTTTTTACTCGAAGCCTCAAGTTGTTGACACGTATATGTGTGAAACATCTTAGTGAGATTTTTCTTAATTAAGCTGCAAGGTTAGGAAGGCCCTTGAACGTGTTAAAATAAAGACCGATACAGTGGTATATACTTTTCTTGTTTCATCAGTACTCGGAAGAAATTCGTGCTGTGGATGAAAATGTATATATTTTGGGATAGGTTATTTTACCTACTCCTATTTTACCTATCTTTGCCTACCTTCTTAAGAACCGTTAGATTACGAGATGATCCAACGGCAGAGATTTAAGAGATAAAATAAACATTTTCCCCCTCCTCCCTCCCACCCTCTTTCTCTCTCTACCTCTCCACTGCGGCACCCAAAATTAGATTCTTCTTCTTCAAAATCGAATCTCGCCGGAAACAAGGCCAACAATGGTGTATCTAATTCTTATAATGCACATAAATTTCAGTTCCATAGCCAGAAGTGCGTGTGTCTCGAATCAGCCTCACAGCTCTCAACATCTCAAGTAGAATATTTACTTCCAGGCATATTGTTTTTGACTCACGGATTTTTCCATTTAAGATAGGATTTGAGTGTAGCAATACTTGCGCGTCAATTCAGGAACCTCAAAGCTCAGTTCCTTTCATTATATAGGTTGGCCATAATTGATACTGGTTCCATACCTCTAATCTCGACTAAGTCGTCTGTTAGTGACTCACCAGCGTGCAGACCACAGAGTAGTCTAGTCTCTCCATCGTCTCATACGATTGAGCTCACAAATGGTGGAGATGATCCATCAGATGCTGCATCAGACTCTTCTACTGGACCAACTGTGACTAGGCCAGTCAATAGCCACCATATGACAACTCGGGCCAAGGCCAGTATAGTGAGGCCCAAGTACCCTTATATTGGCAGTATGTGTCACAAGCCCCTTGCCACTCGTGAAGCTTTCTCTTCACCAGACTGGAAAAATGCAATGCAGGAAAAGGTCGACGCTCTTCTGAAAAATCGCACCTGGATTTTGGTTCCCCACACAAATCAGAAATTGATCGACAACAAGTGGGTATTCAAAGTTAAGTACCGAGCCAATGGATTGATTTTGAGATATAAAGCTTGCTTGGTGGCGAAAGGCTTCCAACTGGTGACTGGAACTGATTTTGGGGAAACTTTCAATCCCGTTATCAAATCAACTACAATCCATGTCATTTTGTCGCTGGCTGTAACGTTCAAATGGGATATTCGGCAGCTTGACGTTAATAATGCATTCCTCAACGGATTCTTGCGCGAAGAGGTCTACATGCCACAACTTGAAGGATTTGTTGATCATCATAAGCCACAACATGTCTATAAGTTGGTTAAAGCGGTTTGCGGTTTAAGACAAGCTCCTAGAGCCTGGTTTTACAAGTTTCGTCTCACTCTGATTGCCTGGGGCTTTCAAAATCTTAGGAGTGGACATCTCCTTATTCATGCTTAAAACACGTGATCTAACAATTTTCATACTTATCTATGTTGATGATATTCTCGTCACTCGAAATAACCGCTTGTACATAGACAAATTTGTGAAGAATCTGACTCAAACTTTTTCTCTAAAAGACCTAGGTTCACTGTTTAATTTTCTAGGCTTGGAAGTATACAAAGATAATTTAGGAATTTATTTCAACCAGATAAAATATGTGGTGGATTTATTGAAGAAATTTGGCATGGTTGATTCCAGTTACCACCCCAATGGTAATTGGTCACTTAGTTTCGTCTGGTGATGGTGACTTGTTGCAAAATCCTACTGGATACAGGCAGGCTATAGGCTCTCTTCAATACTTAACCACAACTTGTATGAATATCACTTTTACAGTTAATAAACTCAGTCAATTCCTGTCTCAACCTAGAACCATTCATTTTCAGACTGTGAAAAGAGTGTTCAGGTATCTTAAGGGTACCTATAACTTAGGTTTGCACATTCAACCATTTAGTAATCTTCAGTTAATTGCCTACATAGACACTGACTGGGCTTGTGACGTAGATGATAGGTGGTCTATGGCTGGAATGTGTATCTTTCTAGGGAATAATCTTGTTTCCTGGTCCTCTAGAAAACAAAAAGTGGTATCTAGATCTAGCGCTGAGTCAGAATATAGATCTTTGTTGGATGGTGATAGCGACTTCGGCAAGTGCACCGGTCGTTATAAGTAATAAAGTAGTGAGAAAAAGATCGTCCCACGAGGAATAGTACTCCAATCACTAATTTTGCTATTTTTGCTTTAGTTGGATGAATCGAGTAATATGGAGTTAACAGAATTTAAAAAATTAAATAAAGAAAAAGAATCTAAAATCAAGAATTCAAGAACAGTTGAAAAAGATAAGTAATTAAGAAAAACGCAGCTAAGGATGAGAATCCCCCTATGTTCCTCTAATAACTCAAATGGAATCCCTTATTGATTATTATTCTCTTGATTGACGATCAATTCTTTAAAGTTGGACTAAATCCCAATGTCTTAATGCTACCTTGGCCCGTTATCTTTGAAAACAACCTAATGTCTTAGTATTGTTTGGAAAAATCATATTCTAATCCAGAATTATGAGATCGTATAAACTCGTAAGCCTATGTCTAGGTCATGCAACTCTACGATGAATTAACGGTTCTGGTTAAATGCACCAACATCTCTATTGTCATACACCAACCTATGAACAATCTAAAAGGTGATCAATCTTTAAGAAGACTTTAAGCAAAGATAATTCATTCAATCAAGAAAATAAAGAATCCAAACAAATATTTTAGATTCACATAGGATTCATCCCCGCCCTAACTACAAAAGAAAACTAGCCAAACATGGCTAGATTAACAAAATAAAATAAAATATGAAAATCAAACTCGTTCTCCCGGTCTACGTGCGTCTTGATGTGATCTCCAATTTATTCCTTCTCCCTTCGGCCTCTCAGTATGATCAATTGCTGCGTTCGAATTGTCTTGTGCGTGGTTGCTGTGCGTGGTGTGCCTCAATATATATACCTTCCTGCGTCTCTCCACCGGTTTGTCTTTTTTTCTTTTCTTTTTTTGCGTCTTGCAATATCTTTTTTTTCTATCTATCTGATTCAATTTTTGATATAATATAATAAGATAATATATTATATTATATACTTTCAATTCAATTCTTTCCCAAGCGTATTTGCATTCACGTTCAACTTCTGCCATCCACGTCATCTTGGATATCATTGATTTTGCTTTTTCTTTCAATCCCATATATCTCTCATATATGATATTCTTTTATGCCCCAAAGCGATATCCCTCTTAGCTTTTCTATATTATCTTCTCTTCCAGATCACATAATATCTCCTACATAAAAATATAGGATATGAATAGATTTTCTGTTATAATATCGTTTTATCCTATATTTAATTAAAAGATAGATAAGTATATAAAAGATAATTAAATAAGTATAAGATATTAGTAAAATCAATCAATATATCCCAAAATCTATACTTATTTAATTAGATGGATCTACTGAAATAAAATGGTTGAGCTCCTTGTTGTCTAAGTTGTGCTTATTCATCAAGAATCCTTCAGTTATTTGGTTTGATAATTTAAGTGCCAAGACTTTAGCTGCTAACCCTGTGCAGCATGCTCGAACAAAACATATTGAAGTGGATATTCATTTCATTTGAGATTTGGTCTCCTGTAGTTTAATTGATTGATGTCTGACATATTCTGTTGTCACTTTAGATTGCTGATTGTTTCACTAAACCTCTTTCTCAGCCTCAACTTGAGTATTTTAGGGGACAAACTCGGTTTGTTTGTAACACCCTCTCGTTTGAGGGGAAATATTAGAATATGAGAATAGATTTTCCTAATATAATATTTGTGTGTAATATTCCTTTTGTAATATCCGCTGTATACGTGTCATTGATCTATAGGGTTAGTTATGATTTATTGTACTGTGATATTCTCATATCATTCTAGAATGATGTATTCAGTTCAATATATAATATAGATGAGAGGCCAGAGTTTTACTGCGCCTCCTATTCATTCATTTCCACTCTCAGTATACCCTATTTTCTCTGGTTTCTAACTCTCCTAAACAAGGTAATTAAATCAAAACAAAAACATCACAGTACATAATAAGAAATTACTAAAATAACCACCCACTACTTCCTAATTCATTTAAGCGTGAGCGTCACGCCTCCTTCTACCGTAAACCAACAAGGGGCATGGCAAATTCCTATCGGATGCCCTCGCAAGCATGAACGAACGAAAAAAGAATTCCATGATTCCATCATCGGTTTGCTAATTGCTACGAGAGTTCCGGCCAAAAATTAGGGGGAAATTATAATAGGTGAGATATACCTCAAAGCAAATTAGGTGTCTGACAAGAACGTGTAATTCACACGGAAATGATTTCAGACTTCAAAGACAACAATCAAGGATGAGATATTTTACTTTGCGTTACATTTTCCTTGCCCCCTGGTGAAGACAAGTTGACAAAAAATATACCATAACTAGAAGGCAAGGGTTTCAACATGCTCAATGATTCTAATGCAAAGATATACACCTTTTTTTCCACTAACAAAAAAGGGGAACCCCCGTGGCTTGCGTTCTCTCTGAGAATCTAATAATGTCAGGTTGAGGACACGTTGGACGATTTGACCAGTGCTCTGGACACTAACCAAGAATTGATTTTATCTGTCTTTTCTGCTCCTCTGTTAGGGTCCTGGGGAATAGAACCTCAAAAGTTACGTACAGGTCACCTTTCTTATTGCTCATGTGCAACGGCATTCCTTCTCCTTTGAACTTCCTAACTTCCTTGAGCTTTGTAATTCCCTGATAAGTCAAAAATAGTTCATCAGATGCGTGCATGTTAACCCTTTTCAAAACCAAGATATGAAAATGACGATCTCACCTTTGAACTGATGTCCACCAGATGTTCATCCAAGTGTTTAATGGTCTTCTCAAAACCCACAAGTGCTTGAACCTGAAGGAAATAAAGCTTAAGTTTGGCTCCCAACAAGAAACAAGAAAAAGAGGCAGGTAATAAAGCTGAATAACACTTTATAATGCCCATAAGGACATATGTCTTTAGTTCAACGCTGTGCTTATCATTTGTTACTACTTTGTACACGCCTCAACTGTGGCCAGTATCGTCAAGTTACATAATATTCAGAGTTATGGTGAGAGCAATTCATAATTTGATTCCCCTATCAATGAATGTGCGAAGTTTACCAGAGTTACGGTGACAGTGGTGTGTAAGTCATTGCCCTCCCTTCTAAAGAGGTCATGGGGTGCTGTCCGGATGCGAAACTGATACAATAAAGAACATATCATCAGTATGAATAACACTGATATATAAAAAATACCAAATTAAATACCACATGACTCAGTTACTAACCCTTAAATCTCCGGCTTCACCATCCACTTTGGGTTCACCATCTTCATAAAACAGAACCTCCTGGGAAAAGTCAGGAATTTGTTAACATATATGACAACAGTCAATGCAAACTAAAATTTGAAACGTCACTAAATTTCTATGATTCATACGCATCAGTTTTTTCTTTAAATTAATAGAAGTGCACGAGGAGTGAGAGCAATCCTAAATTCCACATGCCATGACATAGAATTGGATCATAGCTGTCATTATATTCAGAGTTCAGATGCATTTTTGGAGTTCAGACATGCTTCTTTACAGCGTACAGTTGCTATGAAAAGAATACGAGTTACAGACAATCTACGCTAATGCTTCACAAATCATAGCAACCCAGACTTCACCAAAATCACGGGAACTAAGACTTCACACACAGATACACAGTGAAAACAAACTGATGCACAAACAAACAAATGCCATCTGAGAGAAGTTGTGTCTCCACACCAACCCAGGTCCAAATTCTTTTTTCTCTGCTTTTCTTTTGACAACTTGCTATTAACTACTCCTTTTGACATCATTATTTCTCCCTCCTCTATAATTACAGCCTCCCCCCCCCCCCCCCCCTCCCTCCCCTTAGTCTCCTATGATCTGCTTTCGCTACATGGGTGGGTTGTGTCCCAACAGACAATGAGGCATATAATATTGTGTACGATTACTTAAGCCTATATTTGGAAACACTGAACGCTTACCTGCCCATCTTGCATGCCTTTCTCAATATCAACAGTGATGAAATACCCCTCCCTTTCGTATTTGACATTAGGACATTTGTCACAGACCTGGACAGGAAAACACAGAATATTGAGTGAAAAACCTTCAGGTACATAAACCACAGAAATCAGACGAACCTGCATTGCTGGGGTAATGTGGCAAAAAATCACATCCACAGGGGCAAAAAACATAAAACATAACCTTGCACTCCTTTGACATTCTTAGTGATGATGATTACCTGCTCTGTCATCTGTTGAAACATCCCAGGACCAATTTGTCTGTGGTAAACCTCGTTTCTGCAGTTACAGCGTCTATTCCCAGGTGCTGGCTTTAAAACATTCTTCTCCCTCCAAACCTGACATTTGCAATGTAAATAGCATACACAGAATAAAACCAGTAAATGCCTAGTCAGAAGATTAAAACTTCCAGTACAAACAACACGAAAAATCTTTGGCAAACGCATTAATATACCTCAACTAGATAATTACAGTTTACAGCAACATTTCCCAACCATGCCTTGGTCACTCTGACCAAAGCATTGATCAGTAACAGTAATGGTTACTTAATACAATGCCTAGGATGTATGAACAAAGGGGCAAGAGACCAGTGCAGAATGTGCTCCAGGCAAATCAGATGTTTAATGGGGGCGTAGGAAACATGCATAAAAAAACCATAACTAGCATAACCACGCACGTATGTAATATATTACAATACAGAAGTTCCAAATTAGTTCTGTTTGTTCCTGTCGTTTGATTCTGTCAGTGAACCTAGCCTTGCTGCTACCATCTTGTCATATAGAAACCAATCTGACAATTCCAATTTCAAAAATTCATAGCACCCAAATCTTGGGCATATTCAATGTATGATAAGCTAAATAGTCTGATTCTGCCCGATGGATAAATAAAACTTCGCAGTAGATATATAGTTTTGTTTCGTGTACTTAAAACAATAGATAGAAATAAACTTACTTTCAATGAACCTCCCATGTACAAGTCTTCCAGAGATGCATCCAATTCGATAATGACATCACCTTTTGGAATTTTCTCTTCCTCCTCCTCCATTGAACCTCCACCAAAGAAACTGAAAGAAGTGGTCAACATTACAAAATTTCAATAACTAGCAGGTTTAATATGTGTTAGGAAATATATTGTAATCATTAGGAAATATATTGTAATTAATACATAGTCAATCAGTATTCTTAACAATAAGGAATTAGAGAAAATCATCATAAATTATCATTAAGAGCCATCAATACTAAGGCTCCTCTCTCTTATATAAATGCACATACGTTTATCATAAATATACACAATTTTCTGATTCTTTACATTACAATATGGAAACAAAATATCAACGATTATATCTAATTGGACAGAGTTCAGTACGTCAGACAAACAGACGAAGACATAAGTAGGATACATGAAATAGTGTCCCTCTATGTACAATATGGCGAGTTAGATCACGAATAAAACACAAAATGACATTCCTGGCCATCAAAATAATGTCAAGAAAGAATGCCAGTGCTACGTTATAAGAACTTACGAGCTAAATCAGTGGCGGACCCAGGATTTGAAATTTGTGTGTGCACAATTAGTAAGGGATTTGGCTCCCGAAATTTTTTTTAAGAAAAGTTTTAAATGCATTAAAAATCAAATTATAGACAACAAAATAAAAGAAAACTTTAACTAAGCATAGAAAAATAATAATTAAGAGTCAACTAAATTAATACAACAGAAACAAAAGCATTCTTTGATTCTTCATTTCTTGAAATATTGCATTATATCTTCATTATCAATCTTATCAAGTATATCACGTTCAACATAAATTAGTATACATGAGTTAAATCAATCATTACTTATCCAATTGTGTAATTTATCCTTAACAAAAGTCATTGAAGAAAAAACCAGTTCAACATTAACAGTTGCTACCGATAGAATGAGTGCTAACTTTATCAACAAATAGATTAGTGGATAAACAATATCCTTTCTCTTCTTGGAACCTTCCTGAGCCCTATGAGATAGAGAGTTGCTAGTGGCGGAGCCACAATTATGAATTAATTTAGAGAAAACGATAATTATGAATACTTTAAGGGTAAAGAATTTCTCCAGTCACTAAAGATAAAATTATTTCCCATACTTTAATGTAACATATTTCCCTTTATTAATTTCTCCCAACAAAAATTAACTAAAGAGCATAGCAGAGGGAGTGTATATACTTATAATTGGGCGTGTACAAACCTCATACCACTTGATTTCTCACTACATTTGGAGAGCAACATTAGAAACGTACCATGGTTCGCGGGGTCCACGTTTGGCTGCCAAGTGCAATGCACCACTCCCTTCATTATTTTTTTGTTCCATTTTTTTTATGTCTGCATGTGCACCCAGAGGCACAACCGTGGGTCCGCCAATGAGCTAAATATGTCTTGGATGTTCATTCTACCTCCCCTGCCTCCACTAGCAGCATGCTGTTTCAGACCCTCTTCGCCATACCTGTCATAGATATTTCGCTTCTCGCTATCCGACAATACTTCATAAGCTATCCACCAAAAAGAACCATGCAACCCCAAACCGACGACAAAATCCGTTAAAACAAAAATAAACGTTCAACAAACCATAAAAATCAACTTAAGAATCAGATATACCATTGTTGATCTCAGCAAATTTCTTATCAGCTTCTTCATTTCCCTGATTTTTATCGGGATGGTACTTCAACGCCAGCTTCCTATTAATTAATCCATCAGATGGGGGAAAATTTCGAACAACTGACTAATCTAAATTGAGATACCTCCCCATGGATAATTTTAAACAAAATGAGATTCAAACTTTTTCCATTTTATAGTCTAGCTGGTTCACCACTAAACCAAATATTCTTGGTTGAAATGTGTGACTTTTTTATATTGTTTTATGCGATAATAAATCAAAAAAAAAAAAAGAAGAAGAAGAAATTATTGTTATGTATGTATAGTTTGTACGCACTGAAAATTTAGCATTTTCATTCAAGAATTTTGATACATGGATATCTTGGACTTCTGACTTTTCGTGTTAAATATGCACATTCCCCGCCACCGGACATTACGTGTTCTTCTATACTAATTGCTTAGTGGATCGCGACCTGCCTGGGCGACAATTAAAGATAAGCAGTCGAGATCTTAACTATAAAAATTCGTTTAATTAATTCAAAAAAAATAGTTAAGGTGATTATTTGCTATTATAATATAAAAATCACATCATTTTTGGAAAAATAGTGTTTCCACCAAACCCTCTCTCCACTTTCTATACACATAATTTTTCAACCATTGGATTAGTTTTTAATGGTTGAGATTTATTCTGTAAAAATATTTTTATCATTTAAATAATATAAAAGCCAATTCAGGTCAAGTTGGGTTTTTTTTTTTTTGGGGGGGGGGGGGGGATCTAAGTTAATTAAACCCATTTAAAAGGCACTAGTCATTAATGGGAAAGGTGTGTGAAGTATCACGTGGATGGATAATGTGTTGCATGTGTTTTTAATGGGAGATCGTGAACTCGTAGAAATTAATTTGGTAGTTGCCCCTTTGCGGTTACTGTACTTGATGTTGTTTGGTATTTCCGTATTTCGGAAGTAGTGGTTATTAGTGAAATCATATTGTTAGTGGAAATCGAAGTTTACATGAGTGGATCAGCCTTAATTAATACTATCTCCAATCCTAATTATAAGAGCTAGTTGACTTTGTTTGGAGAGATTAAGAAAGATAAATAAATTACTTAATCATTTCGTATGTTGAATGAAGTACATTAATTTACTGGTCAAATTAATAAGTTTGAAGAAAAAAATAAAAATAAAAATATTTTAAAGTAATTTAATAAGCTTCCTTAATCTCTCAAAAAAAAAAAGTCAACTAGCTCTTTTAATTAGGACCGAAGGCAGTGGCGGAGCTACAAATGTTTTTGTGGGTGCAAGTGCACCCATAAATTTTAAGAAGATATATATATATTTTTTAAGGGACTTTGTAATAAGTTGTCTAGGTGGTGTGATGGTAATTTCACTAGTCCCGTATCAGATCTATGTTCAAACCCTTGTGTAGACAACTTTTTTGCTTATTTTTAATATCTTATCACATATGATGAGAAATCATAATAATTATTGCAATATATTGTTTTATTTAAATTGATTTCCTCGAAAATACTTTTCAATTGATGAACCCAATTTCTGATCCTAAATTTTACGAAGGTGTGGGTTGCATTTTATCCTCCTTAAAAAAAAAAAAAAATTCCCCCGAATCTCGCTATTAATTGTGCGCCTACAACCATTACATCCTGGTTCCGCCACTGACCGGAGGGAGTATAATTTGTGTGTTATTCAGGCTTTTTTCCCTATTTGCCACTTTTTAGATAAATAATTACCAATTTGCCACTCTTTTCAAAATATTTCTCCATCTGCTACTTTTAGTCGACTAAACCACCTTTTAGTCGACTAAAAGTCGTGGTTTCATTTTTTTTGGTTGACCGCTCATTTAGTCGACTAACCCACTTGGGTTAGTCGACTAAATATTATTTAGTCGACTAACCCAAGTGGGTTAGTCGACTAAATCTCGGCTGGAGGGTTAGACTAAATGTAATATACTAGATTTAATTTACCGTGGCATTGATATAAAAAAAGGTTAATACAAAAAAGATAAACTTTAATAATAATAACATAAGGTCTCTCTGCAATAAAAAAGATATATTTTAATAAAAAAGAGATAAACTTTAATTTACTGTGGCATTGATTTAAACATATATATACTGAATTTAATTGTTTTTAATAAAAGATAAACTTCAGCTTTTTGATATATTTGGCGAAACTGAAACATATATATGATCAACATATATATACTGGGCATTTGTTTCTTGAAAGTAAAATATTTTTGTTGGAATCTTGAAATAATTAAGGGCAAATTTTCTCTCACTATAATCTTGATTGTTGGAGAGATCTTAGGATCTAGTTAGAAGATTATGTAAATTTGTAATTCCTAGATATTAGCATCTATATCTAGATATTAGGGTTTATCTAGGCTAGCAGTTAATATTTTCTACCGTATATAATCCTACGAGCTGTGTTAAATAAAAGTAAGTTTTTGGGATCAATAGATTAAATTCGACAGGAAACTTCAATTTTAATAAAATATAAAATTCAGCTTTTTATAAAAATATATATTTGGCGAAACAAGAACATATATATGATCAACATATATAATATACTGGGGCATTTGTTTATCAAGTTTAGATATTAGCCCCATCCGATCTTACAGTTTACTTCAAATATTGGTTTTCGTTGGATAAATTGTTCAAATTTAATTTGAATAGCCGAAATTGAAGATTTTCAAGATTTTTTAAATGATAAATTCATTTTTCTAAACAGTAGTAGATAGAATATCTCTATTTTGAATTTATATACATTTAGTCGACTAACCCGTCGGCTTAGTCAACTAAATATCGCGGGTTTTCTTAAAAACCATCCAGACGAAATTTAGTCGACTAAACAGAGTAGGTTAGTCGACTAAATTTCATGGTCATCCAAAAAAAAGGACCTGACGACTTTTAGTCGACTAAACCACGGTTTAGTCGACTAAAAGTGACAGATGGGGAAATATTTTCAAAACTGTAGTAAAATGGTAATTATTTATTTAAAAAATGATAAATAAGGAAAAAAAACCTGTTATTCAAGTTTGAAATGCCTCTCAAGAAATTAAACATAACTAGAACGCGATTTTAATTCCGTGCACCCACAACAATGTATGTTTTTGTCTGTCTTCACCCACATGCACTTTACAAGCCAAAGTTGATATTCGCCGCGCGTATAGCTTTGTTTAAACACTGTCATGCCTCGAACTACGTCACATGGAATTATTCTAATTTTATTTTAGAGATAAATCACGTAACTCAACAATGTTGGGAAAGTAATTATAGAGTTTAAGATTTGGTAATTATTTTAGAATTGAACACGAAAATTATAACACAGAATGAGTTTGAAGTGTGGTGGAACTGACGTATGGATATGTATGTACGTGTGTGAAAGTGGAACAAAGAGGAGTTCAACGTAACCTGTGGTAAGATCAGGTCATCACGTTGGCACCTGAACAAGTAAGACCACATATATAATTAGAGTTATAAAAGTAGACGTTAGAGAAGGGGGGGAAATACAATAAATGTGAAATGAGGCGTAGTGAGTAGTAATTTCTTGTCTTGTAGTATGGAAAGAGACCGTAAAGACAGGGATTGGAAGTTAATTATTAGAAAATACGGCGCGACAAATAAAATTAAATCCCAACAACAAAACTAGGATTGCGTCAGCCATTAGGTATGAAAATGGAGTAATTAATACTATACGACTTACGAGTATTAAAGTTTATATATATATATATATATATACGGTGTTGGTAATAACTAGAAGAAATTAAATTAATTAAAGGCGTTGAATATAATCCATGAAGGTGAGGCGCGTTTGGGGGTTTTACGTTTTATTGGCGGATGAATTGAACGTGCACTTGTGGAACTGGAAGGGCTGTGATTGATTTTTTGGAGCAACTACGATGAGGGGTTGAAGTGTGAATCAACCAACATGGTTTCTAGAAGAAGCGGCCTCATTCAACTAATCTGAGCTGAATTCATTAATTCCACCATTAAATGGGAATTAATCATTCTCTATATTCAGACCATCCCCCTCCCCCTCCCCCTCCATCTTTCTCCATCTCTTACCTAATTCAATTAATACAGTAGTTACTATTTTTCTTCCATTTCACTACTACCTCCTATGGTGGAAACACTCTTATCAGATTTTAACTAAATAAGCCTGAACATATATATAACAGAGCCCTAAAGCCTAAGTATGTATACAAGTCTTTTTTTTTTTTTTTTTGCTTAGACTTGAGTCTTGAAAAGGTCTAATCAATTCTACAATTTTTTTACAGGCCTACTTATAATAAAAAGACATTTAAATAAGCTTAAAATTTGAGCTTAAAGGCCTATAATGTAGAGCTCACAATGTGATTAAAACAAAATTTAATTCTTATACTTTAATAAATTTAAATTGATTCAAAAAGCTATTTTTTGAGTTTTAAATGAGAGAGAATCAACCCACTAAAATAATTTGATAATTGTATTTTTAAATCAAAATAAAAAAATGATAAATATATAAATATATCATAGACACATATAACATAAATAAAATTATATTTTAAAATGAGTAAATGAGACAAGCCTAAAACCTTACAAGTTAGGTCTTTCTAAAAAATGATTAACCTATTTATATATTTAGACCTTAGTTTAACCTTTTTGTTAAACAGGAGGTCAAGTCTTAATCAAACAATGCATATGTCTTGGCCTGACAAGACATGGTCTATTTCCATCATTAAAACTTCCTTATGGTTAATCATACGTACCCTAGCTCATCTCTGCGTATCATTTTCCGGCTGTTACAGTCTTCCCTTTTATTATTAATCTGTACTATTTTTTTTGTTTGACGTTCAGAGCAAAAACACTTGCTTCGTTCTTTATCAATAAACTGTCGAATAAAAAAATTATTCGTGTGCTTCATTGTTTAATTTGTTCTCGTTGAATGTCGCCATTAGTAGTTGTACATTTTGGTTAAATCAAGTGAGCAGATGAAATTTAGTATATAAAGAGACGGGTGTGCGGAACTTAAACTATGGTTGGAATGATCCAAATCCGAGTTTTTTTGGCCAATGAATAATATTTTTGATATACTGAAGAATTCTTCTTCTTCTTCTTCTCTCTTTTTTTTTTTAAAAAAAAAAATTCAAGACAAAACGATATATTTTGTTTTGAATAAAAAAAAGGGAAAATAAGAATTTTAAAATTGAAAAATCCTAAATTAGGTTTATTATAAAAGATTGATAAGATAATAACGAGACTAACAAGCATTTCACAATTCATTTTATGAGAAATACTTGATTTAGAATTTTACATTTTTTTTTCCTGTCATGCTCCCATAAAAACACATTCTTATAACAAAACAAGTATGAAATGCTTATGGAGGGATCAGTCACTAGCTATGAGGTTTTGCTTTCGTTTTTAAGTGTTTAATAGCCTCATTGTTTTGGATTCTAATTGAAGCTAGCCCCGCTCTTGATCTCAATCTATCGTGTCAAAAAATACTTTATTCATATTCCAGCTCAGCCCTCTTACAAGACCGCTACTTTTTGCCTTTTTTTTTTAAAAAAAAAATGCATTTTAGTTCTGGTAATGGTGTTTTAACCATATGTAATATGTAAAACTCTATCACTGAAGAATGTTAGATCCAGATGTTTAGGAGTTATGTGATGCGCACGCCCCACAGCAATTAATAATTCTTAGATTTCTTAGTACGTGCCACAATATATATGACTATGAATTTATGCTAGCGCAATAACCTTTTCAATATCAGTGGAACTTTTGGATCGATCGCAACCTTTATAATTGTAGGTAATTCATCCCTGGCCATTGGAAATTCTCACGATTTTATGTTCCAAAAATATACTCCTAGAAGCCTTTAATAATTAGCCCTTTTTCTTGGTACCCGGTTATGATTATTTGGAAAAAAAAAAAAAAACTCATATAATAACCTAGGTTAAGAAAGTCATGTTTTTTTTTTCTTAAAAGACAAATTTATACGAGTTATTTAATCAATTAGGATTAAAGTGGTTCGAGCTGTCATAGAGTTCAGATTAATGACATGTCTTCCTTTGAGCATCATATAATACAAGTAGGAGAGTTTCGATGCTGTTAAGGTCAGTCCTGCGGCGAGAAGGAATATTCTCAAATGGCTTCATTCCCAGCATTGAATGCTCACAGCCTCGCGCATCCACCACCCTCCTCCCTTCTGTACTCTGCCCTCATTAACCCGTTTCACGTACCACATTTATTCCCCCTTCATGTCCAGTCACTGCTCAGTACACACATTAATGTTCATTATATTCTCAACCCTTAATTACAGGGGCAGGAAGTTAATATATTGATTCTAAATATAAAATATTTATCAATTTTATCTTTAATACTAGATTATTTCCCCCAAACTAATTACTTAAAATATAAACTATCATATACTATAATGTTTTAGAGGGATCAGGCTAAATTTATTATAATAAAGTAATTTATCTATATTTTATTAATATTCACAAATTTCTTATCTCTTCTGCAACTTGCCACTGCTATGGATTATATTGGGACCACACTGTATGGCCCATATAATTTATCTCACACTTTCTATCTGTCCTCTTCTAATTACCTCACCATTCTCACTTGCCTTTATTTCCAAAATAAAAATAAAAATAAAAATCGTGTATTCCCTCAAATAATCAAACACTACGTGTTTCTGCGTAAATACATCATTTAATAACAAAGGTTATTATTTAATATTATTTTATTCAGCGGAAAATATGACCTGCGCGCGCCCCAATCCATGAACTATTAAAAGCTTACTTTCCACATTCCACTCCTTCCCGGCCGTCCCAACTCCCAAATCAACGCGTGAAAGATATGCTTAGATTTTTTTTTCCCTTTTTTTTAATTCTCTTTTTTAGTGATTCTTTTAGATTTACTATTTCATTGCTCTCGTTATTAATCTGTCTTTTCTTTTTTTAAAAAAAACCATGAAAGAGATTGTGTTCCCAAGATTTAAAGCCAATCTGCTGGCAAGTTTGATTATTTCAATTTCAATCAGATTTTAAACAAATTTCACGTTAACAATTTTCTTAACCAAAAAAAAAAACCGACACTAGCATTATAATTAAGGTAAAACTTGGGGATCACGATGCTAGTCATGTTATCGAGAAACGTGGGAAGCCTCACAGAAATATCACAACAAGCACTAAACAATTAGCTTTGGTCAGCCATTATTTGAATTCCCTCTCCTTAAACTGATATTCACATTTGAGCCAAAAAAAAACACTGATATTTTGACCCAAAAAAAAAAAAGAACACTGATATTCACGCCTTTTTCTCTTGTCTTATAAATACGATTTATTTCGCCTGCCCCTTTTCATATTCCCCGTCACTCGTCAATCTCACACAGCACCGCACAGCTATGCACAATCAACAAGACCCTCCAGATTCTTTCTTCTGTCCCAGCTTCAATAGCTATTGCACCGATAAACTCGCTGACATCGCCGATCAAGTTGCCCGCGAGCAGTTTCGTCGCCATGACGACGACGACGCTGCTACCGCCGACGACTCCAGGGATTTCGAATTCGTCACCTTTCAAAAGGCTGCCGGTGAGGTTTTTTTCGATGGCCGTGTGGGCCCTGTTTACCCTGTCTTTGATCGGGACCTCTTGACGGATGATGAGACTGGCCCCCGCCGTGGCTCCAAAGCTGAGGAGGATGCGCTTGCTCTTCAATTTCCGCTGAGGGAGTTGTTTATTCGCGATGAGGATCAAGCGCGTGCCGACGATCGTGATCCGCCGTCGTCCTCCTCATCGGATGCGGATGATTTGGAGTCGATTCCTCCGGGGACGTACTGTGTTTGGACTCCCAAATCAGCCCAGGCCTCGCCTAGCAGATGTGAGAAGAGCAAATCCACGGGAACGTCGTCGTCGTCGTCGAAGAGATGGAAGCTTCTGGATTTGCTTCGGCGGAGCAACAGCGACGGTAAGGAGTCGTTCGTGTTCCTAACGCCGTCCGCCCCAGTGAAAGGGAAGGAGGTGAAAACAGAGAATTCGAAAGAGCAATGGAGCTCCGGAAGCAGACAGTCAAGCAAAGTCGCCGGAAAGCAGAAGGCGAAGGGGTCGGGGAATTCAGGCGACGGCGAGAAGAAAGTGTCGGCTCACGAGGCATTCTACGTGAGAAACAGAGAGCTGAAGAAGGTGGACAGAAGAAAGTCTTATTTGCCTTACAGACAGGACTTGGTTGGGTTCTTTGCAAACGTCCATGGGTTAGGCAAGCCCTTTACTCCGTTCTGAAACTTTTAGGTTATAGATTATATGAGCCGTTTATGTTTTACACATTGAGTCCCTTTAAATTAAGAGATTAAACTCAAATCTGATGTAAATATAAAAGATTAAATGTGTATTTTAACCGATTAGATTATCAGATTAGGTTAAGTTTTTCTTTTGTTTTTGATCTTATGCTGTGGATGTTGTTGGATCATAAATTGTTCGGTATAATCTGGAATGTGGTGATACGGAATCATACGAAAAGCAAACATGGATTCTGAGGGATGTTCAGGATTCTTGATAATTTTTTGTCCATTACCGCAAAGGTGGCCCTTCGGTTGAGGAAGGAGGTTGCTTGGAGGGTCCCATTCTACTTGAGGGGGATTCGTAAGTTTTGTTCTTGGGTACAATTAAGAAATCGACAAACACTTTCAGGGTCAAAAGTCAAGAAATTCAGAGGAATTACTGGCTTATTTGTTTTTTCTGATTTTATGTTTTTTATAGCACTTTATAAATTCTTTTTTAAAATGAGTTTTGAAAAGAAAAAACATAAAAGAATTGTTTACATAATTGTTTGGAAAGAATGCATTTGAAAACAAAAGGAAGCTTTCCAAATAACCAATGAGGGTTGCATATATCATATATGACTTAGTACAAGTTTGCCTCCAATTGGAGAATTTTTTTTTAGAAGTATCTAATAGGAGAATACGAAAAATATGATGGAGAGTCGGACAAACAAAAAAATAAGAAAATTGATAAAACAAAAAAAATAAAGAAATTCAGTAAAAAAGAGAAATTATGTCCAAAATAAGAAAACAAACAAGCTTGATTGTTTGGGAAGTGCAAAAAACTCTTGGTGAGGTATACAAAATCTTTTTAAAATGTTAAAACAAATTGACACTCAATTTTACAAGTATTTGAATGTTAGTTTCGAATTAAAGCACTCATATTTTTATTTCGCCGACCGCAAAATATTTTAACCTTCCAGTAAATAGTATAATCGTAAATTTTGTCTTATTAACTCCTGGGAGTGGTCAAACAATAATTTTTTTTTTTAAAAAAAAAAACTCCAAGGAAGTTGATTGCATGTCAAGTGTCAACTGAGAGTGAGGAGATGTATGCATCTATATGGACAACTCGACTGACGCAGATGTCTTTGTTCTTTCTTTTCGGCCTGCGCTGTATCACCCTTTGGATGAGCGGATCGAAGTGATAGTTTTATAAGGAGCGTTTTTATTTTGTTTTATATAATAACATGCTTAATACTTTACAATTTCTAATTATAAGATATAGTTGACTTTTTAAAAAAAAATTAAGAAATCTAAATAAATCCCTTAATCATATTATATGTTGTTTATCATTAGATTATATGTTAGCTTATTGATCAAACTAATTAGTTTGAAGAAAAAAATTTAAAAAAAAACCTCTAAAATAATTTAATTATATTCCTTGATCTCTCTAAAAAAGTTAACTATGTCTTATAATTAGGATCGATGAGAGTATTATTTTAGAAGTACAAAACGGTGTTAACAACTCCCTCGCCTGGGGGCCAGAAATAATCTATAGTGAGTTCTACGATGTAATATACTTTAAGTTTAGTCTAATTTATTTAATAAATAGATTGTGCTTAGGGTCAATTCTCTCTCGCTCTCTTTTTTTTTTTCTTTTTGGTGCTAGGCGTAAATATCTTTAAATAGATTATGCTTGGGCTTGTTGTGAGGCTTTTATTTTTTATTTTTTCTTCTTTGGCTAAACATATGTAACATTTTATTAGAAATAATCCTATTCAAGATACTGTTTGACACTAAATATGTGTAGCTTTTTTTGTGGGGATTCAGACCTCAGTTTGTAACGCTGTAGGGGACTAGTCGTTTCTACTAGATCCAACAAATAAATAGGTTAGGCCTATCTTTATAAGACTTCACCTACAAGATTGTAGGTTTAGCCTGTTTAGCTTTTTTGTTAAGAAAATTTGTATTATCATGTATATTATATATCATATAATCTAAATTGATTTTATGAATTATTTATAAAGTTACTTAGTCTTAATTCTAAGTTTTACACTCTATCATTTATACGAGTTCAACTCTTTCATTCATCATTTAATTACATCTACTTTCCTTTTTTTCAATTGCTCAAATTGGCAAGTTGGTTCACTCCCTCTCCTTTGATTTATGTTGCTCACTAAAGCATTACAATTACAAAAAGTTTATTTTAATGATGCCTGTATGAAATATAATGATCCAAAAAGGAGGAGTATGTCTTATTTTATGCAAGAAAAGCGCAAGAGGTAAAATCCAATTCTGCACACTTGGTTGATTTTAAAAAAAATGTGTCTCCTCAATTAACTAATGATTAGTTTTCCTTATTCATACTTGTTTGGGCAACTATTGCCACTATGTATTCTCTTTTTTGCTTACAAAATTGTCCATTGTAGGTGAAAAATGGATCCGAACATTTAAGTCATAACATATTCTTTTTTTAGTTAAGTATAGATATCTTTTTTATTGGAGACAATTCTATTCAAGGTACTGTCAATACCAAATGTGGACACCTCTCATAACAAGGATTCAAACTGTTTTGAACTAGCCCCTTCATAACAACTCTGTTATCTCTTTTCCCATAGTTAGTGATATCACTGTTTTGAACTCTTTATAATTTGTGCCTTACTTAATGATTTTTGATCTCGTTGTACCTCCTACGTATGTTATATCACCAACTCTTACTAATTACAAATTGTCCTTCTATATGAAGGAAACATAGGAGATTTTTCTTAGAGTAATAGCCATCACCATTGTCAACCTCCACAAAACAATTGTCGTTAATAAGTCTACTACCTTTATTAACAACTATCGTTGTCCCCTATTAACAACACTTTGTACACAAAAGAGCTACAACCACAAAACTTTCATACCATGATCATTAATTCCCACTTTTAATGCATAAACACAGCACAATATACCCAAAAACACAGTAAATGGCAGACAGAATCAACAATCTTTGTTAGTGGGAGAGAAGGAGACGCAGAAGATACTAGAGTTGATGGTCACTTGATGAAAATGTACATGGTTACTCGACCGACCAGATGGTTGATGGGTCACACAATAGGATTTTTGAAATGTGACTTTGAGGATTCAACGGTGTGACAATTGCGCTAAGATACAAAACACTCAAGAAAACAATATTGGTATAGTAAATGGAATTAGGAATTAGAAGAAGAAGAAGAACGTCACCTTATGACATGGCCACTTCGTGAAGACCAAATGCCATGTATTTGACTAAAGGAAACAATTCCGATTAAGAAATTGAACATCTAGATGAAGAATCTATGAAAGCTGAAACCTCATTGTGTTGGTGAGAAAAAATATGTGAAACAATATTAAAAAATGGATCCAAAGGAAGCTCCATTGGATCGTGTTTGCTAGTGTACATTCCAATTTCTAGTGAATATTAAGAATGATGCATGGCTAACGAATTCTGGCTCGTTGCAGGCAAAGTGATTGCTTATAATCCTCTCCATTGATTGCTTGATACGAGATGAATGAGCGAAGTGATCAAAGGAATGTAGAGTGTTTCAATATGGCTCTTTTTTCCTTGTTTTATTGAGGATATTTTGGTATTTTCACAATTATATTATATTACTCAAATATCCGCGAGATTTTCTTATAAATTGAAGATTTTAAAGAACTTTTGGACGTATTTTACTTAGCTTAAAACTTCAGTGCAATTTTTCCTAAATTTATCTATATGGGTATGTATATGTATATATTTCGTTGGTAGGTGTATATATATACTACCGGTCAATATATATATATATAAACACATTTTAAATCATAACTCTTGGGTTCTTCGAAAGAATATAATAACTTGCCCCTAGTTTCTTAATGATATGAGTCGGAATGGGCTATGGGTAAGGAAAAGCCCATAAGTAATAACCAACAAACATTGGGTTTATGCAGGAGGCTCTAAAACAACTTAGTAAACTTCCCTGTGGGAGGTCCTAAAAAAAAAAACTTTTCTGGGAGAGGTCCCTGTTTATGCGTCCGACAGAACCTCGATCCGGACTAGGTAGAGCGAAGCTCTGGTGAACCGGGTACAATAGCAAAAGAAAAAAAAAACTTAGTTAAAGTTAGGGACATTTGCTATCTCACACACATAAATGACATAACTTTTATTATATCCAAAAAATAAAAAATGATACTAGTATAACTTTTATATTAGAAATAATGGTATGATGGCAATAAAATAAACATTTTGACAACAAATACATCACAATCCATTCTTCAGTTCAGTCGCCGGGGAATAAACTCAGATGCTTACTATATATGACAAATTGAGAGCAACACATTAAAGACGAGTTTAGAGAAACACAAATTTAACTAATTATGGTAACGTCTGACACCATGTTGTCATGCCTTACTCAACTATGGCGTTTTCTTCCGTGCAGACATTTTACACCATATTCCTTGTTTAAATGAAAAAGCGTTATAAGTGCAAGCATGTTGACATAATTTGTTCACAATACATCGAAAATGTCGACATCGTTTCACACTTACGCTTCCCTTTAGTACACAATCAATTAACCGCAAGATCTGGTGAACACAAACACACACACTTCTTCGTCATTGCAGTCTGTGAAGGTCACTTCATCTTTGGTCGCAATGACCTCAAAGCTTCACTGTCATGTCCATTGCTTCATCTTCCCCTTTTCTGGTATTCTTTCACTCTCTCTCAGAAAACCTTCTTTATCGTAAGTTCTGTTTAGTGCAAATGTCCTCTCTGTATTGCGTGTCCTTGACTCACTAAGTGGCGGTTTGGAAACAGCTACTAACTGCCAGAACTGTTATAAAACCATGTTTTTTTTGTAGTCGATGTATAATTCTGTGTATGGAATAAATCTGATTAAGAGGAGCTTATTCTTTGCTTTAATTAGTATCTCGTGAGAAGAATTAGCTAGCCTTGTTACTTTGTATTATTTGTATTCTTCATTTCTTGTAGCTGAGACAAAACACGAGACGTGGGGGTTAAATAGTACATGTCTGAGGTTTTTGAGACTACGTTTGTGTTTTGGCGAAGCTCTCTGGTATATAAAACCCGACAACACACATGATGAACAAGACCAACGGAGCCGTTCGTTCCTTTTCTTTCTGTTAAGAGAAAAATCACATTGTTAACAACAACTAATAAGTTATTATTTTTTACCTAAAAGTAATGAGTTAAAACAATCCGGATGCTTGGTTTTGTAAATAAAAATAATAATAATATTACTTCCTTCGGCACTATGAAAGTGTTCTTATAATTAAGACCGAAGTATATGCAGAGTATATATTTTTGAATCTTGCAATTTCATTACATTTTAATTAGAAACATGACTATAATAATGGTGAATAACAGTCTAATCCGCGTGGATATTATGTGATTTGATAGAAACAGGAGGCAGAAAGAATGCAAGGAGCTATTCACAGAGAGAACCACAAACAAATTCTATGGCTGAAGGATAGGGAGTTATCTGTAACTCCACTGCTCTTCACACTCCCACCACATATCCATACGTACATACATAATAGGCCCTTAACATTTTTTTCCCCAAAAAAACTGTTTTAATTAATTGTGATTGGTTGTTATATATCATCAAGCGCTCTGATCAACAGATTAGATTGTAAGTTTATTCCAGCTTAACTAGTGGTCTTATGTTTAAACCCTGAGTATGGAGCCACGATATTACTTGGTGGTAATAGGTTTTTCCCATTATAAATCTACATTCCTATGAACCGGATTAATTGGTTGTTAGTAGTGCTGAGTAGACCAATCCAGAAAAAAAAAGGTCTTTAGTTATGGTGAGATTACTCATGCTTCCATCTGCAACACACAAATGCTATGTGGTTCGATGTTTTATTACATTAAATTTGGGAGTTGAGTGTTAAATCTATAGATGGCATCAACAGAAAAGGAACACATTATGAGACAGTAGTTGGGTGCATTAAGTGGTCGGAATGAGATGGAGCACAAGTGGCTAGAAGGAGAGCAACGTGGCGAACCGTCATTGCGCACAAAAAGGCTTCAAGTAACAACAAGACAACATTATAATAAACAACAACAATATCTACGTTGGCATGGGAAGATGAAGACGGAGGGGTGAATAATAATATCCATATATTTACATCTGTAGGAATGGATCTGTGGCAAAGGTTTGAAACCTGATCTTGAAGGATATAGAGAATGAAGCAGAGGTTTGAACAGCTTTCGCTTTCATTATCCCAATTCAATTCAAAAGCCTCTCCACGTATTGGTAGAGAGGTAATAGAAGTTTCTTATATGTAAGGCTCCATTTTGTAGAAACTTTGTAGTTGCATATCACTTGTAATTGCAGGCACAATGTCGACCGCTTCCATTAACGGCTGCTACCTCTCTTCTTTCTCTGCCTCCAAAACTTCTCTAACCACTCCTACATTACGTCCCACCACCATCTCTGCAAGGCTTGCCACTCCTCCTCCTCCTTCTTCATCTTCTTCCTCAATCCCTTCTCTCATCCAAAACAGGCCTGTCTTTGCTGCTCCCACTCCCCTCGTCCCCACTTTGGTATCCTTCTCTTTCCTTCTCTCTTTTATCTAACTAGCTTAGAATCCAACATTGTCAGGTTCGATTGGGGTAACTCTCCCCAAGACATCTTTTACATTCGTACAGATTTAAACTTGAGACGTTAGCACCTTCCATTTGAATTCTGTTTCCTTCTTTTAAGCATCATGCACTTGGGAGAGAGTTTTCACGTGGAACGCTTTTTGTTTGGGTGACACGTGTGTCTTACTAATTTGTTCAATCCCCTTGTTTGAGTCATCAGTATGACTACTCAGCATCACAATCTTCAATTCTTTTTTCATTCTAGTAATTAAACTCAATCTCTTCCAAGACATGGACTAAATGATCGATTTAGAAAAGTCAACTCAACACCAGTTTTCTGTTTTTATATCTTTAGGGGAAACTTGACGCAACTCTCCATTTCCATGTACCATAAACGGAGAGTCGGAGAGGCCTTTAGTTATTTAATGTTGTCGAACATGTATGCATGTCTTTATATGGCATCATTCTATTTCTCATTCAACTCTTTTGTGAAGGGTGAGTTGCAAACCACAGCAGAAGCAAGAGCGGTCCAGGTAAAAGCTCAGGTGGGGACACCAATATCTGAAGGCATCGCATCCTCTGAGGCTGTCGAGAGGATCAAGGCTGGCTTTATTTACTTCAAGAGAGAGAAATATGAGTTAGTCATCACGTCAATCAATACTTACGTTTCCAAGTTGTGTTTCTTTCACCTCTAGCTCTTCTTATTGTTTCTGTTTTCCACAGGAAGAACCCTGCTCTGTACGGTGAACTTGCCAAAGGACAGAGCCCCAAGGTGTTCATTACCTTACTAACCAGCCACGAATTTTCTGCACAAAATCTGTTTTCTTGAAGCTTGATTGTGTCTTATTTCATGTTTCACTTGCAGTTCATGGTATTTGCTTGCTCAGACTCGAGGGTATGCCCATCTCACGTGCTAGACTTCCAACCAGGGGAGGCTTTTGTGGTCAGAAATGTTGCTAACTTGGTCCCACCATATTGCCAGGTCCCTCCACAGCAACACCATTAATGCTTTTGTAAATGTTATCTCCTTATGAGTGTGACAACACCTGCCTAAATCTTAAACTTTCTTTTTACTGTGCTGTAACAGACCAGATATTCTGGAGTTGGGGCTGCCATTGAGTACGCTGTTCTGCATCTCAAGGTACATAAATATTCCCAAACAAGACTCAAAAACATCAGATGGACTTTCTCCAAAATAACAACGTAATCTTGGAACAGGTGTCCAACATCGTGGTGATTGGTCACAGTGCTTGTGGTGGTATCAAGGGGCTCATGTCTATCCCAGACAATGGAGCCGTTCCCACGTAAGTACAATTTTGTTTGAAATGAAGAAATCTAACATACACATTACCGACAGTTATATTAAATGTGTGATGGGTGATGTGCAGTACTGACTTCATAGAGGACTGGGTGAAGATTGGTTTGCCTGCAAAGGCAAGAGTGAAGGCAGTACATGGAAGCGCGCCTTTCCCTGAACTCTGCACACACTGTGAGACGGTCAGACTAAGACACATAATAATGTTTCTGGGTTTGTTTTCAAATAAGAAAAAGATTTTGCAAATAATCATTTTGGGTGTGATTTGATTGCAGGAAGCTGTGAATGTTTCACTTGGGAATCTGCTGACATATCCATTTGTGAGGGAGGGGCTGGTGAACCAGACATTGGCACTGAAAGGAGGATACTATGACTTTGTGAAGGGATCATTTGAGCTGTGGGGCCTTCAGTTTGGCCTTTCTTCTGCCTTCTCCGTATGAAACCAACCATTATTAATACATACTACATGCCAATGTGTCCTCCTCATTCAAGTTCCCTAACTAAGTTGTTATTGGTGTTGTACTGTGTAACTACTACAAGCTCTTGTTTTGTAATTAATAAAAGAAGATGGAGATTCTCCATTTTTTTAGAAGTTGCTTTTTGTGCGTGAAAAGATAATTGATGGGGAGAGAAGTCTAATGAAGTCCCTATTGCATTTTTGTCTTGTTGTGTTTAGGTAAAAGATGTGGCTACGATTCTGCATTGGAAGCTATATTAGAGGTCGTGTCCGCTATGAAGAGTGCTACACCTTCCTTCTTATACACTTTGAACTGGCTTTATGGAGAAAATACTCTCCCTCTTTTTTTACAAAACAAATAAATAAATTATGAGTTGGATTTTCAGTATTTGGCCACATCCCCAACTCCCTTCAATTTCATTAGAATGGGGAAACGTTCGTGAGAGACAAGACTATTAGTAATAAGGCAAGTCTTGAAAGTGATTTTTAGATTTTAATAATTCGAAAGATCAGTTCTCGCACGTGTATGATAAAGCAAGTGAAGTAAAATATAGTTTTCAAAAGTAAATGCATATTTTTATAATTTTTAAACTAAAAGTAAAATAATTATGAGAAATGAAATACGGAAAAAGACAGGAATATAATGTATTTACTTGTTCTGTGATTTGCAATTTTATAATCTATATACAGGTTTCTTCTCTGTTTGCTCCTTTGGAAAATAAAGGAAAAAATGATTGGATCTGTTTATCGGTCATATTATTCGTCCTGAATTCCAAACCATACCTGGCATCGGTTTTTCAGTTGAACAGATAGGCGTGGTCCAATTTTTTATTTTGTGGTTCATTATTCTTTCAACCCTTCTCTCTCCCCTAACAAATAACAATCACATTCCCCATTTGCCACTTCTGTTGCAATTGGACCAGGCCTCTGAGTGGGCTTGGACCCATTAGACTCATCCAACCCGAAATTTGCCATACAAATGTCATTAAACCAAGATCTGAATTTCTGTTAAAAGAAATGCCCACATTTAGTGCCTATGTGTCAAACAGGAATGTGTCTAATAGGAGGATAGCTATAAATAAATAAATAAATAAAGAAGAAGGCATATCCAGGAAAATAAATAGATCAGAACCCCCACTAGTCAGCACAAATTGCTTAATCTCCCTCACCCTTGTTGCCTTTTTCTTTTCCGATTTCAATAATAATAGGATAAATCAGTTCTTTCACACATTTTTTTTTTCCAAAAAAAAAAAAAAATCAAAATGTAGGGATGATTTAGTTTTGCCAGAATCCATATGTACAGTTGGAGCTTTCGTCAGGAAACAACCAAGAATATGCAGATAAAATTGCTGCATTCCCTGGCATGTGGAATGTATATACATGACCCTTATGATTCATCAGGCTTTGGCTCAAGAGCAACAGGGATCTTCTCCTTGTGGTCACCTCGCAAGACCTCCACTGTCACCTGATATCAACCACCATCAAACAATTATCACCCCATTATACACTACATCCCCACCAACTTGACAGAAAAGACCAGCTACTCCTAGAATTAACTTTTACTGTCTACCATATCTGTTTAGAATCAGATAGACTATTCGATTTTTTTACTGTTATAAATAGACTTGATATACGCATGATCCCATGAAAATATCTACGAGGTCCATGGAGGAAACACATTAAAGACATACCGTATCACCCACTTTACACTGGTCAAGAATTCTGTACAAATCGCTTCCATTAGTAACTTTTATACCATTCACAGATGTTATGATGTCACCTAAAACGAGCCTCCCATATGAATCACGTTTTGTTGGCCGCAAGCCCTGCAAAACAGAAATTTTGACTAGCTTTGTTAGCATAAGTCCTGCAACTCGAATGCAAATCAAGCTGTGAAGCACTTGAACGAGTGACGGTAAGCAGAATCACATTCAAGAATACAAAAGAAATGAGGTATAGTGTAAGAATAGGCATACTGCTTTCCCGGCTGGGCCATTGGCAGGAGCATCTAAGACAAGAACTCCACTAACACCCAGCTGCTCCACAGATTGATCAGGTGCAAACTTAATTCCCAAAATAGGTCTTGTGACCTTTCCAAACCTCACCAACTGGTCAACAATGCCATTTACCTGAATATGCAATATAAGAAGCATGCATATCAGAGCACAAGTAAACAGAGCCATATGCCTCACCAAAGGTTATATTATATAATAAAAGATCTAAGTAAGAGCTCACAGTATCCACTGGAATAGAAAATCCAACACCCGAAGATACGCCTGATGGAGAATATATAGCTGTATTTATCCCAATGAGGTTCCCGGAACTATCCAAGAGTGGCCCACCACTGTTACCAGGATTAATTGCAGCATCCGTTTGTATAACATCTTGAATTGGACGACCAGTAGCAGCAGAACTAATTTCTCGACGAAGTCCACTATCGACAATGAATGGATTAATAACAAAATCAATACAAAAGAGGGATGAAAGGATTAACGAAAGCAACAAGACATCATATATTTATTTATGAAGTTTAAAACCCTTGGTGCTTCTAAAATAAAATTTGCAATTTGATTTAATAGAGCTGGAGAGCACACATGTCAATATAAGAAGAGTCCACTGCAGCAATTATAGTTTTACAACACCTAATAGACCCGAGTGATTGGTTAATTATATTAATACATTCACTAAATTGGTGTCATACCTGATTACGCCAGTTGTAAGGGTATGGTCAAGTCCAAACTACAAAAAGATGAAATATCACATCGGGTGAGCAGTTAGTCAATTACAAAGAAAGGCATCAATTATTAAGGTCAAATGTACAACGAAGCATAGAGCAACAACCATCACAGGTTATCACTTTTCATAAGATTTTCTTCTATTTCCTTTTGATGTATGAACCATATAATTGATCATATGCATAATTGGAGAACAATAGTTCAATCAATCATATGCATTTAAACCGCATGAATAATTCTGTAGGAAAATGTCATTAGCTCTCACCGGGTTTCCAATAGCAAAAACCTTCTGACCAACAAGTAAGTCAGCAGAAATACCAATAGGTATGGGTCTGAGTTTATCTTTTGGTGCATCAACACGCAGGACGGCAACATCTTTGTCTTGATCAAAGCCCACAACTTTTGCATCATAAGTTGACTGGTCAGCAAGAGTGACCCTGCACATAACTAGCGTAATTTCAATTGAAGAAGATTTACTGGTGCATTGTGAACCATCTTAACATGTGAATCTACAACCCAGTTCTAAATTTTCTGATCAGAGGGTTCAACTTCAAGAAATGCAACATATGACCAACCTGACTAAATGCAAATCAACCACTGAAGAAGTTGCTAAATATACAACTTTTTGAACCCCTAATTTGTTTCGTAGGCAAACATTTTAATGAAGCATATGCACACTTTTGGCTGCATAACTTCAATCTATAAGCTCAAGGCCAGACATATCAGGGCCGGATCAGCGGATCTTATCTTTAAGAAACAAAAGCGATAGTTGAGAGCAGGGTTTCAAGTCATGCTGATTAGATTCAAGAAAAGATTCATAATTTGCCAACCTGATATCGGAAGCACCGCGGATGACGTGATAATTGGTCACAATATGACCCTTTTTGTCCCAAACAAAGCCAGACCCAGAACCCTGCGGAACCTCCAACACGTCCAACGTAAACGCATCCTGCCTAAATCCACACCATGCCCACTCCTTAGAAACATTAGAATCCAGATTTTTTATTTGAAAAAAAAAAAAAAAAAACATCTACGACGACAGATTTTTAGAAAGGTGAAGCCTTATAGCAATTAGGCCCACCTGACGGCTAGGTTGGTTATGTTCACCACAGAGGGGGTGTTCTCTTGAAAGAGACGCACAGTGGCGAGCTCATCGGTCTGCAATTTCCTGGGTGTAGTGAGCACGAAGGCAGAGGCAGGGTCAACATCGGCAAAAAATAGGGCAGACGATAAAGCCGCTGAAGTGAAGAGAATGAGAAGAGAATCCAAAGCGGAAGAAAGAGAAGTTTTAATGGTGCCAAGCTTGAGAAAACAAGTGGGAGTATTAGTTGGGGGCCGGCGAGAGTTTGGAAGGATAGAAGGGCGAAGAAGAGAGATGGAGGGGAAACGAGTGAGAATTGTAGTGTGGGAATGGAGACGAAGAGGATTGGGGAGATGAGGCAAAGGCTTCTTCAGAGGGAGAGTGCCGTGGAACAATGTGGAAACCACGGGTGAAGTAGCAGTCGCCATTTCTGTCTGGACAGCACAAGCTGTCAGCTCTATCAATGGATTGACTTGGAGTCGCGTGTGCCGGAGTGGTTTTTTAATTTTGGCCCCTATAGTGTGTGGTGGAGTTTTTTTTTTTGCTCAGGTGTGGTGGAGTTTCACTTCGCATAATAATAATATTATCACATAATTAACTAGTAATGGATAAGTAATCATGAAATTATCAAACTTTGCTTGAAGAACTTAGACTCGGAGTCCGGTTTCTCTTCTTGGCTTCTTCTCATAATCCATGGTTGGCTTTAGATCTTTTTGTTTTTTTTTTTTGGGTACCTCACCCGATTCATGGGAACCACATTCGATTTCGATTAACCTGGATTTGACCAAGCGTCGGGCCTACGGTTGTGGGGAAAAATTCCTAACACAATTTTTACCATTCCCTTTAGATCTTGATCATACATTCTTCAAAGAAAGTCATTTTTTTATATATATATTAATGAAGGCAAAAGCCAAAATAAAGACAGGAATTACAACATTGGGGAAATTAATCCCAGACACTCATGATCTACCCAATTCCTTAAGAACAACGGGCACTCACCAAGGAACACTGATTTTGATAAGCCAGTCTTAGCAAGAGCATCCGCTATCCGGTTAGACTCTCTATTTACATGACAAAGAAGAACTGACCACTCCCTATCTAGCAATTCCTTGATACGGACGGACAGAAGGCTCCCATTGTAAGGTCCCCCCGGTTAGAAAGATTAGTGAGAAGATCGCTAGCATCGGATTCCACGACAATCTTCCGAAGCCCAAGATCCCATGCAGCCATCAACCCCTCATATAACGCACATTCTTCTGCCGTGTAAGAGTTACATACTCCAATACTTTTAGCAAAGCCAGCAATCCATTCCCCATAATGGTTTCGGAACACACCTCCACACCCTGCCAAAGAAGACCTTAGGGAGACCACACCATCGACATTCAATTTGACCCAGTTCTCCGGGGGGCGGCACCAACACATAGGTGAAGAAGCACTCAAGAGAAGATGTAGGAACAGACAGTATCAATTCAGGGTACATAGCGAAGCTCCTCCATGCAGACAGAATAATTGGCGCTGGGTTAGGGGGTCTAACAAAGCCAGACTCGAAGATAGACAGATTCCTCCATTTCCAGAGATGCCAAATCCCCACCCCAAAAATAATGTGCCAGCTAGAACCCGCAATTCTGCCTAGACTATTCTTGAGATTCAAAGCAAACCAATCTCTAAGTCCAGCAGAGAAGAATGAGGACACGAACCTCGGTGCAATTAACGCTGTCCACATCCTGGAAGCAAAGGGGCAGTCTCTAAGGATGTGGAGAGTATCCTCAGCAGCAGAATTGCATGTAGAGCAGATAACTGAAGCCGGAGCCCAATAACTTCTTCTAACATTAGTTGGCAGCTTGTCCAATGAAGCCATCCACATAAAGACTTTAATTCTCTCCGCACCTTTCCAGTTCCAAATGACCTTGGACAGGTTAAAACTGCTGTGAGGAGGATTTGGTTCAATCATGAAATAGGCTGATCTAATAGAAAACACACCATCATTTGAGGCACCCCACACTAGCAAGTCATTGCCCGAGTCAGCCCTGGGAGGAAGCACAGCCCTAAGCTTTTGAATAATTGAGGGTAAAACACATCCATCAAGCCGGTAGAAATCCCACGAACCATTGCTAACCCAGTCCGCAACGTGAGAATTCATCTCCTCAAAAGACAACAGTCTTTTACAGAAATCATTAATACGACAACCTTGAAGAAGCCAATAATTAGTGAAGAATTTCACCGATTGTCCATTTCTAATTTGCCATTTGGAACCTCTGTCAACAATTTCCCGATGATAAGAGATAAAACGCCAAATAGTAGAATCCCTTGGGCGTGAGGTCAGCAGAGAATCATCATCTCTCAACATGTAACGGTTCTGAAGAATATCGGCCCATAAACCCTTAGCACCAATAACTAGCTTCCAAGCCAGTTTGGCTCCACAAGCTTGGTTAAAGGAGGATAGTTTCCTGAAGCCAAGACCTCCAAATTCCTTTGGTCTAGTGATAGAATCCCACCCCACTGGGTGAAATTTATGCTGAGACTCGTCGTGGCCCCAAATGAAGTTCTTCTGTAATCTCTCGACCTGAAGACAAATACTGCGAGGGATTTTTGCGACTTGCATCGGGTATAAAGGGATGGTGCTCAAAACTGACTTGGCTAAGGAGATACGCCCGGCAGTGGAGAGACAATTCACTTTCCAAGCCGACAACTTGGCTTGAACTCGCTCAACAATATAGTTAAAAGTATCCTTCCTTCGCCTGTTACGGGAAAGGGGGAAGTCAAGATACTTACCAATTTCAGAGGAGATCTTCATATGAGTTAGATCCTTAATTTTCTGCTTAGAAATAATCGAGACTCTTGGAGAGAAGAAAATTGAGGATTTATCAAGGTTAACCTTTGCACCGGAAACCCTAGCGAACACTTCTAAGCAATTCATCATACAAGCTGCCTGTGCCTCGGAACCAATTCCAAACAGAAGTAAGTCATTAGCAAACATCAAGTGGGATACTTTCGGTCCCTGATTGGAAGTGAGTCAAGTGACTATTGGTTTCCAACTACCATTATCAACCGCATCATAAATCAGATGAGAAAGTTTGTCCATACATAGAACAAACAGTAAAGGTGAAATCGGATCTCCTTGCCGGAGACCACTTTGCGGGGAGAAGAATTCCGTCTGACTCCCATTCCACATCACATTAGAGGAGACAGAAGTCACACAATGAATAATGAGCCGAATAAAATCATCCTCAAACCCGACCTCGCTGAGAACCTGTTGTAAGAACTCCCAACGGATTCTATCATAAGCCTTCTCCAGGTCAATTTTCATAGCCATAAGGCCTCTTCTACTCCGGTTCCTTTTCATAATATGAAGGAGCTCCTGGCCAATAATAATGTTGTCTTGAATATGCCTCCCATGGATAAAGCTAGCTTGGAAGGGAGAGACAAGATCATTTATCACCCCTCTAAGCCTCTGAGTAATAATCTTTGCCACACACTTGTAATGCACCGTATAGAGAGAGATAGGTCTGAAGTGAGTTACCAGCTCGGGATTATCCCTCTTAGGAATTAGAGCAATAAGAGTCTTATTAGACTCTTCAACAGATACCGAGCGTTGGAATACTTGTTTCACAAAAGCACACAGAGAAGGGCCCACAGTCACCCAATTATTTTTGTAGAAAATAGGGGAAAACCCATCAATTCTGGGGGCTTTGTAATTTCCCATAGAAAACACAGCCTGCTTGATTTCATCATCCGAAGGAACACAAGCCATATTCGAAGCCGTTACCCTATCAATGACGGGAAAGCTAGACAGAGTAGAGAGATTACTTGGATTAAGAGAATCATCCGAATATAATGCCTTAAAGTGGCAAACAACCATGTGCTTTAGGTCAGATTCATTACTCACCCATGAACCCTCCAAACTCTTGAGAGAATTAATTCTATTCCGTCGACGCCTCATCTTAGATTTAAGATGATAGAATCTGGTATTCCGGTCCCCTTTTGAGATCCACTCAGTCCTCGATTTTTGGAACCATTTTATCTCCTCTAGCTTCAATAACATTTGAAGATCAACCTGTAGCTCCTTTTCCAAGTCACAGAGAAAGGGCGAATGAGGATAGTTCCTGGATTTTTGAATGCCCCCCAGGCGCCTCATAATGATATGAATTTTCTTCTCAACAAATCCAAAGATCACTTTGTTCCAGACCCCAACAGAGTCCTTAAAGCTAGAAAGGGCCAAATTCAACTCTTGATCAGCAGGCCAAGTACTAGCTAAAAATTCAGTGTAATTATCATGACTCAGCCACATAGCCTAAAATCTAAAAGGCTTAAGACCAGCCTGTAACCCAAGATTATTACCAAAACGCAAGCATATGGGGTTATGATCAGAGAAAGTAGTCCGAGGTAAAACTTGGAGATGACATTCAGCAAAGTAAGAGAGAAATGTAGTGTTGGCCAGGGCACGGTCAAGCCTCTCGTATAGCCTTTGACGCTCCCCTGTTTGAGGTCCACGCCATGTAAATTTGGGCCCACAAAATCCCATGTCCGACAGGCCACAAGCAAACATCCGATTATGGAACAGACGCATCCGAAACATATTAACATAAGCTCCTCCACTTCTTTCATTAGATTGAAGGATGTCATTAAAATCACCGATGACCGCCCACGGATAGGAAGGTGGGGTAGATAGGCAAAATAGCTCGCTCCAAAGGCGCTCTTTGAGACTAGGAATTGGAATAGAGTAAACAGCAGTAAGCAGGAACTTCTACATTCCAGTGATCGTACATGAAAGATGAACATACTGTCTGTCAGAGTTGAGCACCGAGATTGCGACACGGTTACTTTTCCAAGCCACAGCAAGTCCAGCCAATCTACCAACACTAGGTACCAGAAATAAGCCATCAAAACCAAGCCTCTGAAGAGGCCAAAAATGGGCCTCTGAGTCACTCTTGGTTTCAGACAAAACCATCAGGCATGGATTCGAATCCCTACAGACAAGCCGTATTTGGTGGGCAAAATCCTTGCCACATATCATCCAACTTATCTCCTGAGAATGGTGACGAGATTGGGCTGATGGAGAAAGGGAAGGCTGAGAAGGAAGCGTTTCGTTGTAGAACTGGGCTAGGATCGGCCCAATAAAATTATGTACACCTTTGTTGGATCACCTAAGGCGGATGTGAATGCGAATTGGACGAAAAGCATACATACATATCTGTTTTTTTTTTTTGGAGGGAAATGTAATGGGCAAGTCTTTTCTGTATCAAAAAAAAAATATCTTTTTTTTTTTTTTTACACGGGAAATGTAATGGGCAAGTCTTTCAATAGTGTCTGCAACCGTACTCCGAGTCTAAGTTCTTCAAGCAAAGTTTGGGATCTATATCCCCTGTTTCTTAGTTTTAATGTCTCAGCACAATTAAAATGAGGGTGAGTTTAAGCAACAGGGGATACAGACCATTTTGGGATCTGTATCCCCTGTTTCTTAGTTTTAATTGTGATTAGATATTCACCCTCATTTTAATTGTGATTAAATGATCACCCTCATTCTCTCTCATTTCCACGTACACACATCCAAGCCCGATGACACACTTTAATATTCATTCCATTTTCCTCTCATACACTCCTACGGACATAATAAACACCATACACATATACGTAAGGTTGTCAAACTCATGAGTTTAAGCAAATTCATGACAGAGACATAAACTTGTATCGTAAATTCGTAAGAGTTTACTTTTATTATAAAATAGATATTAACAGTGTATAATTGAATAATTAAAATATAAAAATGACAACAATTTGATTTAAGTATATTTTAAATTCAAATAATTGAAATTAAATATATTAACATTTATAATTTATTATATTTTTTAATAAGGAAATTTATATAAAATTCATACGTAAAGTAGTTGAGGATGACAAAATTGAAAAAATTAACACAATTTTGTAAGTTAGAAACGTAGACACGATAAATTCCATGTGTAGACTCCTGAGTTTAACTGAGTTTACAGTTGACACGAGTTTACTAGAAACTCGACTCGATTTGGTAAGGTAGAAACGTAAAAACGGTAAACTCGAAGAGTCAACTCGCGAGTTTGACAACAATGAGTACACCTACACTCATTCCTTCCCTCCACCGGACCCCACACACACAATTAATCACACACACACACTCACTTCAATTGCATGCAAGCCACGCACACGCACACAACTACTCTTATTCTCTCATCCGGCCACGCTTAACACACACACACACTCTCCTCTTGACACTTACACACACACTTGTCACTTAATTAAACACAATACACACACATTTGATAAGCTCATCTCCTTATTATCCGTCATACATCTTCCTCTCACAACCTCACGGCACCTAGACACACACATTCCACATTCCTCCATTCCCTCCATCCAACAATTCTCTCCCCTCTTCCCTCCCAAACCCAAACCGTAAGGCTTTGTTTGCGAGTTTCATTTTGGAGGGAAAAGGAAGGGAAGGGAGGGCTTTGGTAGTCCCTTCCTTTAATTTGTTAATTAATAAAGGAAGGGACTACCAAAGCCCTCCCTTCCCTTCCCTTTCCCTCCAAAATGAAACTCGCAAACATAGTCTAACTCTATCCCAAAAACATCAACAATTCCCTCTTCCTTCATCAAACTCTCCCAAATCCTCCAACCATCCCATCCCTCTCACGGTCAACATCCCCTCATCACTCAACTTGGATATTCAGCTAGTAATAGATTGAAGAAAAGAGAGGAAGAAATTCATACAAGATTAAGGTAAGAATTGCATGTGTACTTGCATTAATTCCTTTCATCTTCTTGCATGTCTTGTTGATGGTTAATAGACAACATGCATTTGGTTTTTCTGGTGAAGGCTGAAAGTTTGAAGAAGAAAAAGTGAAGATGAAGTGATCTTAAGAGCAAAGATCAAGATTTGTGGTAAGATTCTATTCATTTTTTAAAAAATTTTGGAGTATTGCTTAGAAACCCAGATTTAGTAATCCGTGGGGAGATCAAAGAAATAAGTGGAATTTGAGAATTATGAGACCACCAATGTATTCTTCATGGAAATATGTTGGTGAAAGAATTTTTAAAGGGATTTTCAAACATAAAGTAACAAGCTTTTCAAAGCAGTAAAAATCATCAGTTTTGTAAATCCTGAGATCTAACATTTTTCTGTGTTGTTTGAAAATGTAAAAGTCCTCTAAAAATTATGAAAATATTCCAGAAGATAGAGGACATGAATATCTTTAAAAAGATGGGTATTTTGTATTTTTCTAAGCTCTGGCCAGAGAGCAATAAATTATACAAAATGACCCTGCGTTTTGGAAACAAATCTGGACAGTTGGGACGTTTTTGAGATCTGGGAATGAATGGCGTGTGATTAAATGCTGGAATCAATTCTTCCAAAAACTATACTTAATAATGCGTTTATAGGTTTTTGAACCACCTCAATTGGACATTTAGAACTCCAGATATGAATTTTTAAAGATAAGACATATTTTCAGGAGGTTTAATTGCACAGAGAATGAAAATAGAAAATCTGGGATTAATGTGGTGTGTTCTGACTTTGGGAATTATTTTTCTATGAAAATAGACTTGTCAAGGAACACGTGGATTTTGGAAGCACGTTAAAATGATTTTTGTGCAATTTATTAAAATGATTAAAGTTACTAGATTTTCTAGCCAGTTAGAAGATTAATTCAGAAATGAGTAAATTAAGAGCCGAAAAATAATAATATTTGCAAAAGGGTTAAAAGGGAAATTCATTTTTCCTGGTTCTAAAAATATGGTCATATCATTAGGGCCATAAGGAGAATGAAGGGAAGAACTCCAGGCAACCCTGGCGGTTAGCAAAAGAGGAACTCGTGTAAGGACAATAGTCCTTAAAAGGTAGTGGGCTTACCTTACTTGCATGTATTTGATAATAATGCTTGTATGTGTATATATTTGATTACTGTACTGGTTTGCTATGTTTAACATACTGGAATGATTGAAGCTCTGTTTATGATTATGCTATGGCCATGAGTATGATGCATGAAGCATTGAGCATGTAGATATGTCATTATGTTAACATGAGCTTGTGCAAGGCAAGTATATCATACATTAGCATTTATCTTGCATGCATTGTTTGGTACTGTATGCTACTGGGATTCCTTAGAATCTCACCCTCAACCACCAACCAATAGACAGGTAAGCGCAGGAAGAGAAATACTGCCCAAGGTTCAAGGAGGGAGCATTGCTTGAAGACGGCTCAACACAAGGATAATTGAAGAACTGAGGGACGACAATGTTTAAATTGGTTTAAGTTTCACTGCCTATAATGAATGTAATCATATGGAAAGGGGTATAAATCCTAGGAATACCTCTGTCATGTAATCAAGTTTAATTTCCGTTGTATCACTATAACAAACTATTTCTGATTTTGCCACACTACTGCATAAGATTAAAGTAAAGAATGTGGAACCCCTAGCTGGTGTTACAGTTTGTGGTATCAGAGCAGCGGTTTTGGTGGTAACATAAATGTATATTGATATTTGATTACATAATCACGGGAAACAAAGCAAAAATGACAAATACCTTAAGGAAGAAGGTTGGGCTCCGGTAAGATAACACCCTTGAGATATGATGGCACAGAGTATGAGATCTGTTGCTAATCCTAGAGCTCCTTATAAGGAAATCAGGGTGTTAATTAAATTCCCGCCATGAACTAAAAAGGGGAAAGTGAAGTACATTCATGGTGAGAATGTATGGTAGGCAAGGAAACTTAGTGGACAGGGATGCCCTTGGGTTATCAAAGTTTGATATGCGAAGCCCTAAATCCTGTGAGACTGATATGTTCATAGGCTGGCCGATGCCTACGGTTAATGGATGGTGAATTTCTAACAATGCCTGAAGGGCTATAAAGTTCGATTGATATATATAAAGTTTTGAAACAGTCAGAAACCTAGGATGACATGGGTTGAATGCACCTTGTGAATGCCCGAAGAGGTTGCAACACCTGAAGGAGACAGATAATGTCTTGAAAGTGGCCAATGACAATAATCACTAGCCTTCCTATGTGCTAAGGAACTTAGAGCCGGGTAGGCTCTGCATTTATTTTTCCTTAGGTAGGGGAATTCGGAACTGGTAAGGTCCTGCGTTATTTTCCTAGCTACGGCTCACTTGGTTACCAAGTCTCTATGAAGCATGTACTAATGCCTTAGGTCATGGCTTCGAGACTTGGGGGAGGCGCTCTTGGGAATTAATTTCCTAAGAGACAGAACCCTTAGAGGAGGGGACAGTACCTACCCCAGTAGGGGCCAAACACCACATGTGGAGGGGGTTAGGCCCTAGGGACGGTAGTCGCGGACTGGCTGGGTCCTCCACGGTGGTGGGCCGTTACAGGTTGGTCTGGCGGTAGTTGGCTAGGTCCCAGGACATTCTCCTACCAATGAAGTGGGAAAGGTTCGATTCCTGGAGTCGCTCGTTTGGGGAAGGCTTTACTGTTAACAACTCCTGACCCGGAGTAGTTGCACACTTTGCTAACATTTTTTCCCCAAAAAAAAAAAAAAAAAATTGCTCGTGACTTGTGACCACACATGGGCTTTCTATTCCAACCATAGCCCAGCCAAAGGAAGTTGGCAAATTTAAGTTGTCTTCCTCCCAACTTGGTGACGAGTGAAAAGGGAGTCAGTCATATTTTGTGGGAAGCATCACACCACTTTCCATATTTAGCCCTCCCTCTACCAGAATGGTCGTTGCTCATGGGACCCCACCAACCCACGAAAAAGGCCCATCCTTTGGGCCCCAACTTGCCCTTTTCTTTCTTCTCTACCTCTCTTTTTTTGCTCAAGCTTCTCTACCTCTCATTCTCCTGCACATATCTATGGGCAACTTCTTTGCCACTTGATGAATCTTCATTCCATGCCTTTTTTTCTTTTCTTTTCTTTATGTGCTTGTATTCCTAAGAATCATATAAACAGATATTGATAGCATTTTTTTAATATATTTTATTTTTTTATATTAAATTATATGCTACATCTTAAAATATTTTTTTTACCTCAAATTAATTAATTTCCAGTTTTACATTTAGAAATATTTTTCCCGTAACACTAGTTTTTTAGAAATTAATTAATTTAAGATACTAGATGTAAAAAATATTTCAGGATACAACATATAATATAATCTAAATAAATAAAACCTATTAAGAAAATGCCATCAATATTTTTTTTATGTACTTCTTAAAAGGACAAGCGCATAAAGAAAAATATGGAATGAGGATTCGCCACTGGACTCTTTTCTATCTTGACAAAATCTACATTTTTATTTCCTTATGCTCATCACGTCAAATTCTTTAATCAAATCTTACCAAACCCTAATTCATGATCCAAATTTGACATGAATGGTAAGCATGTGGTTCAAGATTTTTCACTGCCCTTGGACACGCAGCCCCAAGTTTAAAGATGGCAGGGTACCAAGACATTAAAATTAGTCTCTGCTGCAGAAAGAATATCTTCATAAAAATTCTCTATTTATCTGCCAAGTTCTGTTATCAATTACTAAATGGTCATACAAAAAATTACCAGTACTTGAGCGTTATTTGGCTTTCATAAAACCTATACACAATTTATTATTTCCGTCCTGGAACATGATTATCAGGCACCCAAATTTTCTTTCAAGTATTTGTCTGAAGTAACTAATTTTAAATTACGTCTGATATACTTCTTCTGATCTTTATTATAAGACAGCAACTGACAATTTTCACAAACAAATAAAAATAGTTAAAGTCAATAAAATTGCCTTATAATTTAAGTGTTTTTTTTTAATATTACCCATGCTAATGACACTAAACTTTAATATTATTGTTCTGTTCTGGGAACGTGACTGATCGGACTTGACTAGGTGTCAAGCCTAGAGCTTACGTACCCTTTGAAGGGATTAAAGTCCACGTAGTTTGATGAACGTCTGAAGGCGTTTAGCCAGGGGGTGGTGTGTGTACTCTGTGTGGCAGAAAATAATGTGAGCATAAGTAAGAACGTGTGCACCTGTTTGATAGATCTTTGTATTTGTAGAGGTTTATGTGGAGGATATCTCGGTTGTTTATGACATTCGAGGTGAATATCCAGGGGCGTACATCACGTAGATACAGTCCGGATAATGTTCCTATGATGTCGATAGATAGGATCCGCTATAATATAGGTGGGATTCGATACGGGATATATTCCTTATTGGGCCATACCTCGTATATGGGCCTTGGGTCGGTCCGTAACAATTATATTAATTATTACTCCAACCTATTATCCTTATTAATTATAATAAGGATAATAAGGATATTAATTATCAAGGTTCTGAAAACCGGACCGGTCACTGAACCGGTAGGGGTAATAGGTTGAGGGTTAGTGGGTCAGACCGGAGTCAAACCGGTACTAATTAAAAAATATAATTTTAATAAAAGAGGTAAAAATATTTATATTTTAATAAGAAAAAAATATTTTATATAAATTTGGCAGGATGTTTATAATAATATTGATTTATTTAAAAATGAAAAGATACCACACGTCACTTGCAAAGCATCTCATTATTGAATTTACTTTATTCTTTTTTTTCCTCAAAAATTGAAGTTACTTTATCGAGTTTATTCACAGGTGAGTTAAATTGAGTTTATTCACGGGTGAGTTAAGGAAAGTGGTAGCAATTAATTCACCGTACAGCTTCTATCACATCATGGCTGAACTCCATCCCCTCTGCAAGGCAACGTCGACATCAAGCCTCAATAATCAATATATCTCTCCAATTTCATTTTGAAATCAAATCGTCTCCAACCCTTCATTTCTTCTCCTTCACTCTCTCTCACCCAGTCATGCTTTTCCTCCTCCACCATATCCGAATGCTTGATCTTCTTCTTCTTCTTCTTGGATCTGTTAAAAGGTGAAACAGCAACCCAAACAAATCTTTGCACCACCAGTAAAAGATTTCTTTTACAAATCGGTGAAACCCAGATAAATCTTTAACCTGCCCATGTTCATCACCTCTTTCAGCAATTTTGCGGCACCGCTGTCATCGAACACTGAGGAAACTCGCCGCCATGGATGGATCTACTACTCCGTCGACATCTCTGTCTATTCTCTCTCTTAACTTCGACACCTGTTCTCCTCTCTTCAGTTGAAGTTTTTTTTTAAATAAAAAAAAAATATTGTGACTCGGTCAACTTGGAAACCCGGGTTTCCCGTTAACTCGGACCGGTTATCCGGCCGGTTCGCCGGTTTCCAGCCCAAACCGGCCGGTCCGGTTCGGGTTCCCAAACATTGTTAATTATGGACGTATATAAAAAATAATTAATATATTTTGAAAATAAATAAGTACTTTATAAAAATGACCAAATATAATTATAATTATTAATTAGGGTGTTATGAAAACCGTAAGGAGAAGATTTTATTTTAGACAAGTAATTAGATTCATGGAATAAAAGCAACCATGTATTTCTTTCTTTTCTTTTGTCCATATTCGAAATTATGTATTTCGCCTCAACCACTCCCGTATTTCGTAATCGTAAATTACAAGTTCCAGATTCAAGTAGACAGGAAAGACATACAGGGTAGGAAGACTAGTTTTAGATGTTCGAATTTTCGGATTAACGAAAAAGATTCCGCACAGAAAAGAATAGTGGCGCGAAGCCCATCGAAACTTGAATAGGTACGCGTCACGCGAAGGGAATGTCCAGGGCCATCTTTGTTTTCCATCCTCGGTCTTCCAGTCGTCCATGTTACTAATTTTTATTCATATTGCCCCTTCTTTTCCTGGTTGAAGGGGGGTGAAGACCAATTCAAATTTTATTTCTCTCAACGACGGGCTCGTGGAATAATTTTACCTTTTTCTTTCGTCGGGTTCGATTCATTTTCTGCGAAGCTACGCGACCCAGATTCACGTTTCATTGGTTTCGTCACTCTTTGTCGAGGTCTCGGCAAATTGAACCTCGGTGTCGTTTTTGGCCTTTGGAACATTTGGTGAGTAACATTTCAAGCTTTTCGCGTTCCTTTGTTCGATTCCCTGACTGTGGATATGTTAAGTATGTGTATTCGTTGGGACTGGAATAAAAACCAATCATTATTGTGATTGTCTTTCTCTGCTCTGTCCGTCCGTGTGCCTCGTAGGAGAATAATTCAGCTGTAGCCAACTTTCAATTTCTCCAATATATTCCTGCTTCTTTCGCATGTCATTTATCTTCTTAGCTTGAACGGCTTTTTCCTTGTTCTGTATTGCTTCTGAACTTTGACTAAGCCTTATTATCCGGGTAATTAATTGAATTTTGCTCGTTACTTATTTCTTCTTCCATCTCTCCCACCTGGAAGGTAAAAGAATGGATTTTAAATCTGTTTTAAAAAGCATATTCTTATTCATAGAATGCTGATTTATATATAGCAGTTTGCTTGTGGTTAACTCAGAACTTGATTCCTACCATTGTTAGGAATAACTTAACAACAGCCCACTCCTATGATTGATTAATTGCAGAGAAGTCACGGAGTGAAAGTGAAGTTTCTTGTTAGGAAAATTTCCGTTTTTTATTATCTTATGCCCCTTTTTTAAATAATATTTTTAACAGAGGGATTGCAATGACAACTAATATAGCCGGCGGGAGTGGCCAACTACACTACATATCCACAGACTTCAAGGGGCGAAATTGTAGAACCGCCTGTACGGTCTCTGATGTGCCTATCAAGAGCTATTTGCAAAAGGAGCTCCCTTGGTATGTAGTCAAGATGTTGCTCCAGGAATAACGAAAATTTAGGTTAATTATCATTATTTGCAGCTAGACTCATATGAATCTGAATTGTTTGTTTAACGCGTGTCTATAAACGCATCGTCATATTATAGTTTTATTGTGAAGTATTTGAAATAACTTCGGGCAGCGTGATCTGAAACTTTGAAAATGGAACTTTGCTTTGCTACTATATGATCATCTTTACTGAATTAATGATTTTCTATTGTTTTTGTGTCTTAATATTTCAGGTCAAAAGGAGCACACAGTTTCCCGTGGAAAAACCGATGCAAGCTTGCTGTATCTCCACTTTATAAGAATTGGAAACCTATCAGATCAGTCATCTGCTCCTACAACAAAGATGGTCCCACTAAGTATTTTGACTTTGCTGTGATTGGAAGTGGAATTGCTGGCCTTCGCTATGCACTTGAAGTTGCAACATATGGAACTGTTGCAGTGGTCACAAAGGCTGAACCTCATGAATGTAATACGAATTATGCTCAAGGAGGTGTTAGTGCTGTCCTATGCCCTTCGGATTCAGTGGAAAGTCACATGAAGGACACCATAGTGGCTGGGGCTTATCTTTGCGATGAGGAGACTGTCAGAGTATGCTCTAGAATTATAAACTTTACCTTGTGTCATTCATTCCTAAACTCTGACCTCTGCCCTGTAACATTAGACCTAAATACTAAAATCTGGTGAATCGCCAATTTCTTGTTGAGCGATATCTCTTGAACATGCAAGAAATATTCTCTTTCCAGTCTTATTGAAAGATATCTCTTGAAGGAACGTGCAAGTGTTGCTCTTGTACGTGTAGATAATAGGTGTAAAGTTGCTAATCTCTTTCCCTACTTTATTCAGCTTTTTGTGCACTTTGACTTTATCTTTTAGGTTGTTTGTACGGAAGGTCCTGATAGAGTTCGGGAACTGATTGCCATGGGCGCATCATTTGATCATGGTGAAGATGGCAACTTGCATCTAACGAGGGAAGGAGGCCATTCGCATTGTAGAGTCGTTCATGCTGCTGATATGACTGGAAAAGAGATTGAACGAGCTTTACTGAAGAAAGTTATCAGTGATCCTAATATTTTTGTCTTCAAACACCACTTTGCTATAGATTTGCTCACTTGTCAGGTTTGGGTCTCTGCAGATTTTTTTCCCCAGTGCAAAGTTACATGTCATGTTTTGTCTTCTTGTAGCCTGCATTGTGAAATTATTGGAAGTTTTCAAGTTCTCTTGGGTTTTGGCCTTCTCCAATTTTGACCATCCAAATTTGATATCAGAGCATTTGAATTGCCGGATGCATTCACTTACAAAAACACATTTCTGATGTTGCAGGATGGATCTGATATAGTTTGCCTTGGTTTTGACACTTTGAATACTGAAACGTTACAGGTGGGAAAAACTGTTATCTGTGTTTCTTTGACGGCAAACTTATTGCCAGCTTTAATTCCAATTTTTAAAACTTTTCTCCTTTTTAGCTTTTAGGTGGTAAGATTTATTTCGAAGGTAACTTTACTTGCATCTGGCGGGGCTGGTCATATCTATCCTACAACTACAAATCCCCTGGTAGTACTCTTTCTCCAAAACCTTATTTTTTTTTTTCTTTGGGAAAAATCCATTACCTGAATTGATTTCATCTTTGTATCTTGACCATATTCAGAATAATCATGCTGCAGTTGTGCCTAGTCTTAGTTGCATCTTAATCTGACTCTCTTAGTGATTGTTACAGGTAGCCACTGGAGATGGGGTGGCTATGGCTCACCGAGCCCAAGCTGTGATTTCCAACATGGAGTAAGTAGATCCTTTTCAGAAATGTGAATGTTTATCTTTTACTATTTTGTCAATGTGTTAGAACAGTTGAAATAGACAAATACTAAATTGATCGTGAATACCGTACCGCTGTGGCAAACTTGCTTATAGGCATAGAATTAAGTGCATTTCAATGCACAATTGCACCAACGTTTTAAGTGCTTTTCAATGCAGAAGATCAATTAAAGAATGTGTTAGACTAATTATCCTTTATTGACGACTCTTTTCTTTCTGCGAAAAAGCTATACAGTTGACATTATTTTATTCTAAGCTTACATACTTCATCCCTGGTTGCATGTGGGTGAGAACTTAAATGTCTAGTATTTTGATATTCTAGTTTCTCTGTACGAATGGCTCAGGTTTGTACAATTTCACCCTACTGCCTTAGCTGATGAAGGGCTCCCTCTCAAACCAACCAAGTCTAGGGACAATGCATTTCTGATATCTGAAGTTGTCAGGGGTCAAGGGGGCATCCTGTATAATTTAGGCATGGAAAGGTTCATGCCCTGGTATGATGAGAGAGCAGAGCTTGCCCCCAGGGATGTGGTAGCAAGAAGTATAGATGATCAGCTTAAAAAGCGTGATGAAAAGTATGTGCTACTTGACATTAGTCACAAGCCCAAGGAGGAAATTCTCTCCCATTTTCCCAACATTGTTTCTGTGTGTCTCCAATATGGCTTGGACATAACTCTTTATCCAATCCCAGTGGTTCCAGCTGCTCATTATATGTGTGGTGGAGTAAGGGCTGGGCTCCAAGGGGAGACAAATGTACAAGGTCTGTATGTGGCCGGTGAGGTAGCATGCACAGGCTTGCATGGAGCCAATAGACTTGCTAGCAACTCATTGCTTGAGGCACTAGTTTTTGCTCGTAGAGCTGTACAGCCATCTGTTGATTGCATGAAGAGCTCCAACCTTGATCTGACTGCTTCAAATTTGTGGCCTAGACCCACTGTGCCTATGTCACTTGGAAGTAATGTCATTGACAAAATATCAGCGATGACATGGGAAGTGAGGAGAGAACTGCAATCTATTATGTGGAATTATGTAGGAATAATTCGGTCCACCATGAGACTAGAAACTGCGAAGCACAAAATTGCTGAATTAGAAGCCAAATGGGAGGGTTACTTATTTCAGCTTGGGTGGAAGCCTACTATGGTAGGGCCAGAAACCTGTGAAATGAGAAACCTTTTTTGTTGTGCTCAGCTGGTGGTCAGCAGTGCCCTTTCTAGGCATGAGAGCCGTGGGTTACATTACACAACTGATTTTCCTCATCTTGAAGAAAGTGAGAGACTACCAACTATTATTTTCCCAAGTTCACTTGCACTAAGGAGTTCGTGGAGTTCCCTACAACTACACAAGAAGCCCATGTATCAGTAAGTAGAGCTGCGCCTGTGCTGAGACATCAGCATCTATTATTATGTATAGGGAACTCAAAAGTTAAGCAGGATCAACACCAAAAAGGTCTAAAACTTTTGTGGCGATTAAATTTTCCAAAACTTGCTTTTCTGGATGTACCTCATCTGTCGAACAATTAGTAATTAAGATGATCTTAAGAATCTTAATTGTATGCTTTTATTTTACTGCTGATGTGCTATCATAATCCAATTGTTTTATAATGCTGCTTCTGCAGAATCCCTTTGAGATAGCTTTGACATCCAGGATATAAGGAATGGCAGGTTAGAGAAGGTTACCGCCCCCATCTGAAGGCTAGCAACAGAGAATAGTGAAAATTTCATCTGGCACGTTGGAAGAAAAACGGACCTAGCAGCCTTTGCAACAAATTTGCGGGTTGCAATCCTGGTCGCTATTGATAATAAGTTGTGAATTTGATTGAGTCGTAGAACTAGAATCAAAACAGGAGGAAGAATCAGCCCTTTGTTGCTTTTTCATTCACATCACCAAGGCACTGCCAGAATAAAAATGTATGAATCAGTGACTTCCAAATGATTAGGGTTTAGGGATACAAGACTTTTGGATTTTTCTGTTAACTTAATCCAACGAACTCATCAATAGTTAGCAAGTAAAGACCTGCAAATAATTAGCTACGAAAGCAACTGGGAAGAGTAGCTTGATTATGGTACAACCAGTGACTGCTATTTTTTCTCACTATCACTTCTCATTCAAAAAAAATAGACCTCCTTACGCAGAGAAATGGGTTTTATGTAATTCATTCAAACCTAAAACGCTAAGCCATCTTGAGCCAAAAAAAAAAAAAAAAAAACGCTAAGCCATCCTTGGCAGAAGAATTCCAATTCCACAATTTGTTAGAAAGTGATGAACTATTTGCCAGTAAAATTTGTGTTATATGTCATTATGTGATAATAAAGCAAAGATGCGCGTAGTAGAGATAATATTGACGCCTTTTATCTTTTTTACATTATAAATTTATTCTTTACTAGTTTTGTATTCTTGCTGGCTACTCCACAGGGGTTGGTTGGTATCATCAATAACCATTGCTTTATGTTGTCCCTTGTACACACAAAAATATACATCTTTCCTTAAAATAAAATGAACCTCATTCGTAATGAATTCTAGATAGAGGGCATTGGCCATTCATTTTAACTTCCCGTACAAGTTTTCTGTCATCATTCATCTAATGATCATTAGTTGCATATATAAGTTTCTGTACCAAAATCAAAATACGAAGCAGCGATTTTTAATTTTCTGGTTATTATTTTTTTATTATTTTTTATAATCTTTAAATTATATCTATTCAATTAATCTAAAAAAATCATATTATTACTTTATCTTTTCTCTCCTTTTTCCAATCAACTACTCAGATGAGGCTAAATAGAGTTATGAAAAAAAAAAAGATAAGGAAAGAATTCTCTTCCTTTTTAATATCTGATGTCAATAAAATGATCCAACTTATCAGATATATATAAAAAAGGAAGTGGATACACAGTATGCTTGCCGTTTCCTTCAAGTAAAACTAAACTTCATTTTGGCTTCGTAATGGGTTGGGTTATCAACCTTTCCTGCATCATTAATACTCATTTTGATCATTTATCAAAGTCTCTTACCATTTTTTATCAGAGTTTATTTGTTTTTCATTTTTAAGAAAGTCTTACTAACGTAGTTATTGAAATTAAAAACTGTTGGAAACTACGGCAAAGGTATTTTTTTTTCAGTCAGCATTAAAATTTTCTGTCTTATTTTGCTCCGTCGGGGTCCGGGACGGACCATCAATGAAAATTTCGCCCATAAAAAACGCAAATTCACTACGGTATTCAGTACCGACATCATCCGATTTTTTCTTATATAAACCCATTCAGTGATCCACTGCCGCCAATACAGAAGAGGAGGCACCAACCATGAATTGTAGCACATTGATTCATATCATTGGGTGTTTAGTTCTGGGCTTGGCATGTGGAGTGTGGGGTGGTGATTATGGCTCTGAAACTTGTGGGTTTCGTGCAATTTACAACTTTGGGGACTCAAATTCAGACACTGGAGCCTCATCTGCAGCATTCACCGGAGTTCATCCTCCTAATGGCGAAAGCTTCTTTGGAAGTCTATCAGGAAGGGCTTGCGATGGTCGACTTATTATTGATTTTCTCAGTAAGCACTAAAGCAGAGCATGCTCTTTTTCTTCTTCACACTCTTAATTCGGCGTTTTAATTTTTATTTTCTTTACTCAAGTTTTCTCCTTTCTTTAATGGGAGCGTTCTGGCCCCTTCTTTGTAAGCGGGTATTGGATGGTTGATAATATAGATCTATAGATACATTTCTTATGTATGTTTCGTTGACGAACCTATGCAGCTGAAGAACTGAAGCTGCCATACTTGAGTGCGTATTTGGAGTCACTTGGGTCGAATTTTCGGAATGGTGCAAACTTTGCAGTAGGAGGTTCATCAATTCGTCCTGGCGGGTTTAGTCCATTTGATTTGGGGCTTCAGATAGCCCAATTCAAACAGTTCAAGTATCGCGCCAACGTTATGTACAATCAGCTTTCAGGCAACAGTTAGTTTCTTTAATCGTCATCTCTGGACTTCCTTATGTATTCTTTACTCTTAAAGCATGTGCAATCTGTAGATATCTCATAAGCACATAATGAGAATCTATAATATTTTCCAACTAGATTATCCTCTTTGGACTAAAGTTGATTTGTCAATGACAAATAATGCCACAATATTCCAGGGACAGAACCACCTTTTAAAACAAGTCTTCCAAGATCAGACGAATTCTCTAAAGCCCTATACACCTTTGATATTGGACAAAACGATCTTGCTTATGGTTTTCAACACGGCTCAGAGGAGCAAGTTCGATCATCAATTCCTAAAATCTTACAAACCTTCTACCAAGCTGTCCAGGTATTCAACATTAGCAATCATGAGAGTACTAACTGATTGGATGGTGAGTTCTGTTCTTTGTACTAATACTTGTAATGGACGGTGATTCAGCAACTGTACAATGAAGGGGCTAGAACCTTCTGGATCCACAACACGGGCCCCATTGGGTGCTTGCCTTACAGTTTCATATATTACCAGTCAAAACAGGGCAACCTGGATGCAAATGGGTGTGTCAAACCCCAGAATGAGGTCGCTGTGGAATTCAACAGACAGCTTAAGGAACAAGTGTTTGAGCTCAGGAAAAAACTGCTTCTTGCCAAATTCACATACGTTGATGTGTATTCAGCCAAATACCAACTAATCAGTGACACAAAGAAACAAGGTGATCCACAAGTTTTGACGATTAAACAAACACGTTTTAAGTAAGTTTGACAGCGAAGTGCAGAACCTAACTTGTATATTTGGCTTGGTGGCAGGTTTTGTGAGTCCTTTGCTGTTCTGCTGTGGAAGTTACTATGGTTACCATATTAATTGTGGGACGCAAGTCAAAGTAAATGGAACAGTTTATGGGTATCCATGCAAGAATCCATCTCAACATGTTAGTTGGGACGGCATACACTACTCTCAAGCAGCAAACCTCTGGGTCGCTAAACGCATTCTCGGTGGTTCCTTATCTGATCCTCCAGTTCCAATTGGGAAGGCCTGCTTCTGAGTCTTACCAATCCCAAATTAAACTCCCGTTTATAAGTTTACCCTATTAATTTATTTTTTACCAGTTTTGTATCCTTGCTTGCTGCTCCGCCCGCGTAGGTTGATATCATTGATGACCATTGCTTTATATGGTCTCTGTACCACCCCCCCCCCCCCCCTCCCAAAAAAAAAAAGAAGACAAAAAAACAAAACAGTAACTCCTGTTATTAGTCATTTTTAAAGGAATTGTTTGACTCACAGTATAAGTCATTTTGAAAATAAGTAATACTCATTTACTAATTTTATCTACATAATTAATGTTTAAATATGATTTTTCCTATTTTTTTCTTTTTCAAGACCTCATTTAATATATATATATATAATTATAAAAGAAATTAATTTAAGACACATATAACGAATTAACTTCCGTGGGTTATAATCAATTGAAGTAGACGTCATCGGTAATGAATTATGGTATTCGCCATTCATTTTGACTTTATGTACGAGTTTTCTGTCATCATTCTACAATGCCCCAAAATATGAAGCTGCAATTCTTAATATCTGAGGTCAAAAAAAATGGTGGAACTTGTCAATAATCAATGATGCGTGTGAAAAAGCGGGCCAAAAAAAAAAAAAGAGTATATAAAAAAATGGCCGGCCAGAAAAAATAAAAGTATATAAAAAAGGAAGTGGATGCACAGTATGTTTAACGCTTCCTTCGAGTAAATCTCAACTTTATTGGCCTTTGTTTTTAAAAAAAACCGGTGATTACGGAGTTGTTTTAATTAAGAACTGTTTGTAGTTGTAAAGTATCGTCCAGTTCTGAAAATTTGTCTCACATATATCCAAAGAACAATATTCACAGCAAATATATTTTTGAGTTAATATTAAAATATGGAGTCCCATTTTTGTTCTGTTCTGTGGGGCACGGGACTGAACTTCGCTGAAAAATTTGGCTCATCAAAGTGCAAATTTACTCGAGTACTGAGTTCGAATTTTACTTATATAAACCATTCAGTGGTTCAACCTCATTTTGTAAGAGAGATAAATCAACCATGAATTCTAGCGCTCTGATTTATATTATTGGGTATTTAGTTGTGGGTTTGGCATATGGGGTGTATGGTGATGCCTATGGCTCTAAAACATGTGTTTCTGCACTTTACAACTTTGGGGACTCAAATTCGGACACTGGAGCTGGATATGCAGCATTCGCGGGAGTTCATCCTCCTAGTGGCGAAAGCTTCTTTGGAAATCTATCAGGAAGGCTTTGCGATGGTCGACTTATTATTGATTTTCTCAGTAAGCACTAAAGCAGAGCATGCTCTGTTTCTCCCTCACGCTCTTACTTCGGCTCAGTGCTGGTATATGGTGGTTGATGGTATAGATTAACTAACTATAGATACATTTCTTGTGTGTGTTTCTTGACGAACCTATGCAGCTGAAGAACTGAAGCTGCCTTACTTGAGTGCGTATTTGAACTCACTTGGCTCGAATTACCGGCATGGCGCGAACTTTGCAGTAGGAGGTGCATCGATTCGTCCTGGCGGGTTTAGTCCATTTGATTTGGGGGTTCAGATAGCTCAATTCAAACAGTTCAAGTATGGTGCCAATGTTCTGTACAACAGTTAGTCTCTCTACTCTTCATCTCTAGATTTCCCTATATGTTGGTTTTGACGGTACTCTAAAAGCATGTGCAATATGTAGATATAATAGTTTCCAACTGGATTATTCTCTTTGGACTAAAGTTGCATTTGACTATGAAAAATGATGCTACAAAATTACAGGGACAGAACCACCTTTTAAAAGCGGTCTTCCAAGACCTGACGAATTCTCTAAAGCCCTTTTCACCTTTGATATTGGACAAAACGATCTTGGTTATGGTTTTCAACACGGCTCAGAGGAGCAAGTTCGATCATCAATTCCTAATATCTTGGAAACATTCCACCAAGCTGTGCAGGTAGGTAATCAACATTTGCGATTGTGAAAACAACTAATTGGATGACGACTCTGTTCTAACAAGTCCTAATATTTGTAATGGCTGGTGTTTCAGCAACTGTATAGTGAAGGGGCTAGAATCTTTTGGATCCATAACACAGGCCCCAGTGGCTGCTTGCCTAACAGAGTCATATATTACAAGCCAAAACAGGGCAACCTGGATGCAAATGGGTGTATCAAATCCCAGAATGAGATCGCTCAGGAATTCAACAGACAGCTTAAGGAACAATTGTTTGACCTCAACAAAAAACTGCCTCTTGCAAAATTTACATACGTTGATGTGTATTCAGCCAAATACCAACTAATCAGCGACGCAAAGAAACAAGGTGATCCACAATTTTTGACGCCAAAACCGACACATTTTAAGTAAGATTGCAGAACCTAACTTGTATACTTGGCTTGGTGGCAGGTTTTGTGAGTCCATTGTTGTCCTGCTGTGGAAGTCTTAATTGTGGGACCCAAGTCACAGTGAACGGAACAGTTTATGGGAAGCCGTGCAAGAATCCATCTCAACATGTTATCTGGGACGGTGTCCACTACTCCCAAGCAGCAAACCTCTGGGTTGCTAAGCGTATTCTCAGTGGTTCCTTCTCTGAGCCTCTAGTTTCAATTGGGAAGGCCTGCTTCTGAGTCTTACCATGATTCAATTGTTTTGTGCAGGAGTTAGTCACATATTTTAGGATCAGAGTGTTATGTATTACTCTCCTTCTCTTCTTGATGACACAAATTTATACTTCATTCAGATTGGAGGTTGGGTAGGCTTAATCTATAAATCAGTGAAGTATACAGGTAATCGTGTGTTTTATGGGTCACGTCGGGTCCAGTACTTGTTCTACTCCTGGATTGTGTGGTTTTAAAATTATACTTTGCAATTTACCCAAAAAAAAAAAAAAAACTTTGCACATTCGAAATTTAGCTTCAAGAACCTTTCTTTCTTTCGTCCATCTTGGACGCAATCACACGATACTAAGCATGTACACGAATGGCAAAGAAAAGCTTGATGTTAGTGTCACGTTTGCAAAATTTGCAAATTTGTTCACCGGAGAAAAATCGATCAGTGGATGAGGTGTCACAAAATCAATTTTAAATTTGAAAACTTGAGTATCGGAAATTGCTAGTCTGTACAATGATATTTTAGCTCTTTATTTTTTTCCAAGTTCAATAGCGTTTGCACTCAAGACACTAGTTTAGATGCATTTTTCTATCATCTCTTGCTTAATTGAATTGTTTTTGTTTCATTTTTCAAATTAATTGAAAGTATAAAGAAAAGAATATACTGAAATTATTAAATTCAAAAATCAATTATTACAATGTCTCCTGAGTTTACCCCCTCACATTGACATTTTATCTGTCAAACTGTGAGTGTTGATCATTTATATAATGTAACTTTGTAATTGAAAAATATTTAATATTGTCATTTGTCTATCACTAAAACAACACAAATTTGTAAGTGGAACAATGAATATTATTATTAGTGGTCTTTATATTTGTAAATTTAGTCTTTATACGTGACTCTCCCAAATTACAATCTACTGAATCGATTATATTTTAAGCATCAAGTCTTCAGATCTTCAATCCTTTTTTAATTCCCTTGTCAAAAAATATATATTATAATCAACTTCACATGAGGTCAAAGTAAAATTGCATCAAATTTGTCGTTTTAATTTCCTAGACGCATCGTGATTGTTATCCTACTCATTAATTTCCCTTGCCACGTGTAGAGTACCAGTAATAGAAAAAACTGCCCTTTACGCGAAAGTTTAAATTATATTACTGTAAGCACATATCATTAAGTTATTCTTTAGTGGTTTTATGTCCTTGCTGGCTACTCTATTGGGGTTGGTTCGAATCATCAGTGACCATTTAGCTTTACTCACAAATATATCTTTTCACAAGGGGGAAAAAAGTGAAGCCCTTGCGCAATGAATACTTGATAGAGCAATATTCGCCTTTCATTTTTAACTTTCTGTACAAGTACAACGTCTGTGTTACCGTTCATATAGAGCTCATTTGTTGTATACAGAGCTGCAATTTGTAATATCTGATGTGAACAAAATGGTTGAACTCGTCATAAAAGTATGTAAAAAAAAAAAAGGTGTAATAAATAAACAGCCTTCAAGTAAACCTTGTACTACGTACTGTATTGGCTACGTTCTCTGAGTTGGGTTGGTTTGGATTATTCTAGCTAGGGTTGTTTAAAATCCGGTATGGGACTTGGATCTCCCAATCCCAGTTCTTGGTCCAAGTTTTTAGCAGAGATGTAAATTACATCCTGTCGTGATAATCCCGAGATCAAGACAATGATAGTTAAAAACTTAATTTATCACTACGATTTTACGTTTTTACGATTTTTTTTAATTAAAACGATTTTACTATTTTTCTAAATACTTTATATTTTTACGATTTTACTACGTTACGATTTTACATTCTCCTTCTGTTTTTAGGTAAAATCTACGTTTTCACTACCATGATCAGGATTGGGAACTTCTAGGTTTTTAAAAAAAGAAAATTAAATTTAAAATATAGTATTATATTAGTCAAATTTTTTATAATCTAGTATTTAAAGTAATCATTTAACGCCCAATAAAACCATAATAATCACATATTTAGAATTGGAGGATAACATTTTATTATTATTACTACAATCACCATCATCATTTTTGTTATTATCTTTATACATTATATAATTGAGATAGAGTATTGTCACTATTAATTTTGGTTACTACTAAGTCACTATCACTTTTTTCACCGTTAAATCAGAATCTTAATAGGAGAGAGAAATGATAAAGGTAGATAAAATTCTGATCTAACGGTGAAAAAAGTGATAATGGCTTAGTAGTGACAATATCCTATTCCTATATAATTAGGATTAATATCACGATATATCTGGTTTAATTTCAATTAAAGATATGATACATATTATCAATAATAACTTAATTTATAAGTTTTTTTTTTTTAAAAAAAGGACTGAGATCTCAGTGATTCGATTCTTATATATCTCGGGTCTCGGTTGTCCCGATCCCAGTTCCGATCACGGCCCGAAATTTCCGAGATCAAAATGGCTGTGACCGGATACCACACCCTTAAATTGTCCACCTTTACTGAATCCAGTTGATTGAAGTTTATTTGTCGTCATTTCAAAAGCGCTATACTGAGAGTGACTTCAATCCAATTTAAGAACTCCTGGCTGTAGCGCACGTGATCATTTTGACAGTTGCCATGTTGGTCTCCAGACCTGGCTTTCAGAAATTTTTGTCTCATACGTATGACCCAAAGAACAATATTAATGGCAAACACATTTCCGAGACTTTTTTGTTCGTTTCTGTTTGTTCACGGCACCGAACGTTCTTTGAGGCTTTTTAATGTAAACCTTATTATTCAGTGATACACCACCACTTAGTAAGACGGAAGAAGAGGAACCAAACATGAACTCCAGTATAAAGATTCACATAATTGGGTGTTTAGTTCTGGGTTTGTCATGTGGAGTTTGGGGAAATAGTGTCTCTAAAACTTGTGGGTTTCCAGCAATTTACAACTTTGGGGACTCAAATTCAGACACTGGAGCCGGATCTGCAGCATTCACAGGAGTTCATCCTCCTAATGGCGAAAGTTTCTTCGGAAGTTTATCAGGAAGGGGTTGCGATGGTCGACTTATTATTGATTTTATCGGTGAGCTCCAAACCAGAGCATGCTCTGTTTCTTCTTCACACTCTTGATTCAACACATTATTTTTTCTTTCATCAAGTCTTGGCCTTTCTTTAATGGGGTCTTTGTGGCCATTTCTAAGTGGGTGTTAGGATGTTAATGATAGTAGTTTCTTATACACGTTTCATTAACGAACCTCTGCAGCTGAAGAATTGAAGCTGCCGTACTTGAGTGCGTATTTGAACTCACTTGGGTCGAATTACCGGCATGGTGCAAACTTTGCAGTAGGAGGTGCTTCAATTCGTCGTGGCGGGTATAGTCCTTTTCATTTGGGGCTTCAGATAGATCAGTTCAAACAGTTTAAGTATCGCGTCAACGTTCTGTACAATCAGCTTTCAGGCAACAGTTAGTTTCTTTACTCTTCATCTCTGGATTTTCCTTTCCTTATGTATTCTTCACTCCAAAAGCATGTGCAATCTGTAGATATATCACAAGCACATCATAATAATCTATAATAGTTTCCAACTACATTATTCTCTTTGGACTAAAGTTGTGTCTGACAATGAGAAATAAAACTACAATATTCCAGGGACAGAACAACCTTTTAGAAGTGGTCTTCCAAGACCTGGTGAATTCTCTAGAGCCCTATATACCTTTGATACAGGACAAAACGATCTATATTTTGGTTTTAACCACACTTCAGATGAGCAAGTTCGATCATCAATTCCTGATATCGTAGACGGCTTCTACCAAGCATTGCAGGTAATCAACATTAGAAATCATGAGTAACCAAATGGATGGCGACTCTGTTCTGAGAACCAACAGCTGTAATGTCTGATATGTTGTTGTAGGAACTGTACAATGAAGGGGCTAGAATCTTCTGGATCCACAACACTGGTCCAATTGGGTGCTTGCCCTACAGTATCATATATTACAAGTCAAAGCAGGGTAACCTCACTAATCTGGATGCAAATGGGTGTGTCAAAAGTCAGAATGAGATAGCTCAGGAATTTAACAGGCAGCTTAAGAAACAAGTGTTTGAGCTCAAGAGAAATCTCCCCCTTGCAAAACTCACATACGTTGATGTGTATTCAGTCAAATATCAACTAATCAGCGGCGCAAAGAAACAAGGTGGTCCACAAGTTTTGAAGTCAAACCCACACAGTGAGTAGATTGATAGCAAAGTACAGAACCTAACTTGTTTGCTGTGCTTTGTGACAGGTTTTCTGAGTCCAATGTTGTTCTGCTGTGGAAGTTACTATGGTTACTATGTTTTTTGTGGGACGAAAGTCAAAGTAAATGGAACAGTTTATGGGAATCCGTGCAAGAACCCATCTCAACATGTTAGTTGGGACGGCATACACTACTCTCAAGCAGCAAACCTTTGGATAGCTAAACGCATTCTCAGCGGTTCATTCTCTGATCCTCCAGTTCCAATTGGGAACGCATGCTTCTAACTCCTCACCATAATTTGATTGATAAAGAGCATTATGTCATTCTCATTTTCTTGTTGATCATTCTAGAAAGGAGGAGTTGAGAGTTGGTTCCTCTTTTGTTGACCTGCGTCCTGCGACACAATGCACGTTCACAAATGGGAAAAGAAATAGAATAAAATCGTGTTTCTTTTTATGGGAGGACGTCAATGTCATTTCACAGTCGCGCTTGTTGGCTGTCATATTTGTAATATCAATGATCGGACCAGGAACGTTTGAGAACATGTGGCTGTATCTCAAATACGGCAACAAGCAACATAATTTTCTAAATACGAAATTTGGTGTACCAGCAGCGAAAATTAAGTTTGATCATCCGTTTGTTCAGTTTGAAAAATGACGTTTGAACAATCATAAATTGAGTAGAAAAGGAAGATATCGATATTGGACGAATGAGAACTCTCCTCTGTTCTATAGAAAATAGATTTACAAAAGCAACATCTCCAGAGGACTTTGAGCAACAAACTATTGGGGAGTGGAACATGTTCCCATTTTTTCTTTTTCTTTTTTTACTTCTTTTTATTGTTTTATTCATGTTTTCGAACAATGATAACACAAAGCACACCAACTAATCTCGCCGTGTATTATATATATGTGAGACTTTATGTAACCTTAATGCCATTATTTTCTATAATCCTAGAGTTGACATCAAGGAGAGTTTCAAGGGATCTTCTAGATTTTGTGTTCCGAGCCCTGCCTGCTTCTTTCAATAGCTCAGCCAACCTACGCTTCTCATCATCCACATCAGGATTTGCTGTCCCAAGCTTTTCTTCTCTCATGTTCACAACATATTCCAAAATTCCAATCGCATCATCCACTCTGCAAACCATAAAATATAACAAAACAAGTATTAGCAAAGAGAGGAGAGTAATACAGACAAACAACACACAGTACTCTAAGAAAATCTGGTTACTTTTAGTACCTGCCCATTGCATCGTAAGTGCCTGCTAGATTACTATAAACCCCTAAAGTGTCAGGGTGATATGGACCATATTCTTTTTCCAGAATACCTTTGGCCTCCTCAAACAAATCTGCTGCTTCATTTATTGCATAACGCTGCACGCAGGCCAGACCCATTTGATTTAAAGCAATCCCAAACAAAGCAGGTTTCTTCTCCCCATTGGCACGGAACTTGTCAATAGCACTTTTGAAAACGTTGTAAGAATCAGAATAATTTCCCATCATATAATACATCACCCCCATTTGGGCCTCAATTCCAGCAATAGTGCTTTGCTGACCTGGGGAGTTACCGTACTTCTTCAAGGCCTTTTTGAGTAACTTCAGACCTTGCTCCACATCATTCATTGACTGATAGATGGCTGCAACATCTATTAAGCCACTTGCAATCTCTTCAGATGGGAATCCTGGATTAGGCTTTCCAAAAATTCTCAGTGCATTTTCACAATAAGATTTTGATTCCTTGAACTTCCCTATTTTGTTGTATAAGTCAGCCAACCTGACATAAACTGAAGCAACTGTTGGGTGATTCTCTCCTTTGGCTGACTTGAACACTGTGAGGGCTTTCTGATAGGAAAATATTGCTTCATCATAACGTGCCAAAGACAGATAGGCATCACCAATGCTGCAATCAACGGAAGCCACTTCTACATCCTGACCATTAGCCGCCATGGCCATGCTTGCTAAAACATAATGCTCAAGAGCAGATTCAAAATCACCCTTTGAGTCGCAGATGAGTCCCATGAGTCTCCTATCTGCTGCTTCTTCAGGAGAAGCAGGAGAACTATTTCCCCTGTGAATGTCAAGAGCCATCTGACAAAGCTTCTCAGCCTCATCAAACTGAAGTGCTTGAACATGCGCCTCAGCCACATAACGACACGTCTCACCAAATCTTGGGTCTGTTTCCCCCAAGACTTGCCTTTGGATTTCTAGACCTGCTGTGTATAAAAGTATTGAATTCTCAATCTGCCCCATCATTGCGTAAGTGTCACCCAATTGCATGCACCCTGCAAACTTAGCCAGTGCATGCTCCTGGCCATCCTCTAAAACAGGAATATCAATGGATCGTTCAAGAACAGGAATAGCCTCATTGTATTGCCCCAGATTGTAGTATATTGTTGCCAAGACGTGCAAACACATGACCATTTCTAGATTAGGCTTCCCATCTGCACACATCTCAAATGATTTCACGGCTCGAAGAGCCAAATCAAGAGCCTTCTGGGAATTCTCACCTGAAGAGATCATATCTCTTGCCTGCTTGAGTAAAAATGGTCCAAGGTCTGGGTTATCTAACCCGGCAGCAGCAACACGTTCCTCGACCCCGTCCTGTAACTTGACGCCAAGTGTACCAAGGCTCCTTTGCTTCCTCGTGTTGTAATAAGAATTTGGTTTTCTGGGACTCTTCTCATTCCTCTTGTCAATAGGTGGCTTCTCTCGCAAATTTTTGCTTCCAAGAGTTGATCTGGCTGACCCTTCAACAACCCCTGGATTTTCTGGTTTGTTCTTGTCTGTCTTTGTAGACTTCTTATCGTTTGACACAACATCTTTCTCTGGGGTTGACCCAACAGTATTGTAGTTTTCTTTACTTTCGGTGACCACCTCCTTTGTGATCTCTGAATCCGTAATATTTCCAACGAGATGGCGTAATTCTGAATCAATCCTGGATTCTTCACCATATGAGTAAAAGCTAGCTCTGGAGGGTGACTGATCAGAGCTCTGCATCTCACACACATTGTGATACAATTGCTCTATGGAGGTTCCCCCCACCCCATCGATGGCCAGATCAATTGAGTCACTCTGAATACTCCTTGGACTTAATGGACTTCTTGGTGATCCTTGCTGGTTATAATTTTCCTTTTGAGGATCGTAATTCCCATTAATTTCGTCTTCTGTACCATTCACCTCGAATTCATGCATGGCTAATCCAGGCATCGTACAGTATGATTACCAATGTACCTAAAACCAAGAAATATGGTTCAGATTCTTCAAATTATTAAAATATGAACCGAACACCGCGTAAAACTATATAACACATAATGCAATGCCATCAATGGTTGTGGCCTACTGGCCTCAATCATAGATTAGGTATATGAGCATATCCGCTCCTATAAAAACTAAAAACAGCCTATTTTCTTTTCACCGACAAAAGGCATAAATCGGACTGATACAAAATTATAGAGAACTAAGGAATCTAATCCAAGTAAAATAAATCTATCCCGCATGAAACTGGTAAAAAAAAAATGAAAAGAAAAGGAGAAAATAAAAGGCAAAAGCAACCACATATATATTCCATTCCACGCGTGACACGAATTCTTCCCAGAACAGTTAAGCCAACATCACACCAATCTCAAATCCCGTGGAGTGACTTTAAAAATAAAGAATTCATCAAATAAGATCATTCATTCAAGGTCAACAAAAAATTCCACCATTCGAATTCAATGATTAATTTCAGAACAACGGAAAGGCAATGTGCAAATCCAGTAAGCCAACGATACATAACGAGAGCTCAAACAGTAATGACAGTCAGAAACATGTTAATGAAATACGTGAAACCAATGTATAAGCAATACCTCATTGCATTTAAGAAGGAAAAGAGAACCAGAATAAGAAAAGAAGCAAACAAGGAAGAGATGATTGATAGGTTGTCACCTGTACAGACCCGGAAAAACTGAAAACCAAAGCTCAAAGCAGCTAGCGTGAGATGAGGAGATAAGAGGATGATGGGTCAATAGCGGTATTGGGTTTGTATGCATTTATATGAGTAGGAGGAAGATGGAAAAGCGGTGAGGTAGGCGAGGGCAGAATGGGGATACAATTTTATTGGGAAAGAGAATACGAGTGCGAAAGGTTGCAGAGAGTAGGAAAGTTGAAGCAAGCCAAGACGACGACCTCTCTCCCACTCTATTCCTTCCTTTCAACCGCTCTATTATTCATTTTCATTCATTCATTAATAATAATGCATCATTTATTTATACATGAATGTATTTTTCATTTTTAAATTTCTGAATGTGCTGGGGAAATTCAGTTGCAGTTAAACCGTAGTAATAGACAAGGGGTGGCGGGATTATCGGCTTTTGGACGCGAAAAGACCAGCCGGCAATTATCCGATGACGGTGTGTTTTGTCGATGGCGGTGAAGGCTGAACACAAATCTGCCACGTGCCAAAAGATATTGGGTGGAATGTTACTATTGGTTGAGTTTCGTATACACGTGGATCACATCCAGCTATAATGAGATTTTTTCTCCTTATGTAGCGGTCCCTGGGGGGGTCCACCCCTGAGCTGGCTGGGCCCTCTCTCTAAAGTGTTATATTCCCCCTCATAATTCATGATGTGCTAATGAAAAAAAGAGAATAATTATTATATTTAACACGCCGCCTTTTAAAAATCATGCTCTCTTTGATTGAGTACCTACGAGTATTACGGCCTGTAAAATGTCAGCAAATAAAATTTACCATATTATATATTGTACCATGAGATTTTTGCCTCTTTTTAAATATTATAATTTTTTTGCTTTGCGCTGGTTTCAAAATTCAAACTAGTTGATATAATAATCGTAAAAACTGTCTTTAAATCGTGGGTGAGTCTAATTTATTTCTTAAAATTTTAATATAAAATAATGATAATAATAATTGCGAAGGCTGATGCTGATATTGAGTTTTGGCCAGGCAAAAAAATGGTTGAAAATGAGTGTGACCAAAACTGGCGAACCAGGCTATGGGATGAAAATGACAAAGGTTGACAGTACAAAAACAGATTAATTAAGAAGCTGGCAGGGTTTGATATCGAAATAATAAAACAGGGAATAATTAAGTTTCACGTTTGGTTTAGGATAATTAGAAGCAAAAATTGGGAAAGTGTGTGTTGTAGGTACACAAGTCCAAGCAAAGAATAACCTAACGACATATATATATAATGCATTTGCTCCCTAGCTAACTCAACACAAAACAAAAATTAAGTCATGCCTTCATTGGAATAAGGTAGGCACGCAGCATCACCGCATTTTTTTTTAAATATTTTATATTCCACTATATTATTATTTTATTAACAAAAAAAGGGGATCGTGTAGAGTCAAAGCAAACAAAAAGGGGGTGAGATCAGAAATCAATGATTAAGTTGGATTAGGGAACATTTAATTAAGTGATCTGGACTGGTGAGCCAATCCCATATAATAAAAATGCACAAGATTTGGACTTGTTGTGGTATATATATTGGTACGTAGCCCATATATGTATATAAATATATATATATAAAGCGCCGGCAATGAGTCCTTAATGTGGTGGTTAATTAGGACGTTGGGGACAAGGGCCCATACAGCACAAGCTAAGTTTTTTGGAATTATAGATTGAGTGTTGGAGTTAAAAGTAAAGTAAAAAGAATTTGATATTGAAGAAAAAGGGGGAGGGACAGGGATACATATAGCAGTACAGTTGGAGAATGAAGCTGCATGCAGAAGAAAGAAGGGAAGCGTAAAGGAAGGAGAGGGGTCATTTTAAACAGCTGATACGCTGTCGTCTTCACCAACTCCCTCATTTAATTGAGATCCACTGTTTAATATTGTATTACTTACTTGGCTAACCATCACATCTTGCACTGCATGCGCCATTTGGTTACTGTATGTATAATGTATACACACTACACACACATTCATTCTTCATATCCCTTCGTTCTTACTCTTCACTCCTGCATCTTAGATCTTACCTTCTTATATATACTGATCATGCCACACCCCTTCCAAACCAAGTTACCTACCCAAGGTCATGCTACATCTCTCTTACTAAACTTTTTGTTGTCTAATATGTAAGCAATCCATGAAACTGGACACATACATAGTATAGAGTAGTTGGGTAACATATGAATAACTGAATGGATCGATACTTATTATGGGATTCAGCTCTGCTTGGATAAGTGTTGGGACCTCTGAAGAATCATGTTTACAAGCCCAGCTAATTCCTATCCGAACCGATTTCTTGCTAAGGGCTTCGTTTAGGAGGGATAGCTCAACATATTTGGACCATCTAAATCTAGTATGGATGACTCATATTTTGTTTTAAAACTAATTTTATTTGGTATAAATATTAAATTAAATATAATCTCTTAACTATTATTTTTATTTAAAAATCATTATTAAAAAAAAAAACAAATTTGAACTATCCATATCAGATCTATACAATCTCGACATACTTGAAAACTAACTCTCCCTGAACAAAACGTTTAGCAGCAGACCAGTTCCAATTCAAATCGTGGTGGCCCAAAACCCCAATTCTTTTGTTGTTTTAAAAAAATTCCGTTTTCAACCCTGAACCAGGTTATAACGCTCTGCATTTTAAGCTTTTAATAGCTCTGGCGACCAACAACGATTGCTCGGTGAAAGGGTAAGCTTTATTTATATATAGGGGAAATCCTTAAAAAACACAATTGAATTATTCAAATTTTAAATTGGACAATTAAATTTAACAAATGGTTTATGTCGTAAAATAAGATTTTAGAATCGATAATTTTACCTTGCTACCCCTATTTAACTCCCAATCAATTACTCTCTCTAGTTATTTTTATAAGTAAATTTCTCTCTCCTAGGGTTGGTCTTTAATATAAGTTACTTTTTTCTTATATTTCAAAATTTAATACTTTTTTTCCTTTTCTACCTTTATGAAATACATATCTTCATATTAATTAGTTCTCACTCACGGCTAGATCTCTTTCATTTAATCACTTATTACTCATTCTCTCATATTTTTTTTTTAATCTATTCTCTCTCATGTACTCTTTTCATAAATAATGACATATTGAAAGAAACATGACACTTTTAACATATTTATTGTTTTTAAGTAATTTTAATCGCCAATAAGGATGGGAAGGAGTAATAAACTGTCCTATGTGTAACCTCACTCATCCATCTCTATTATTTTAGTTTTCTTACCCACTTTAACACATATTTGAATTAGTTTTTAGAAAATAGTTTTTTAGATTTACAAGATAAATATATGAAAGGGGTTTTATCTTGACTTGTAAAAAATAACTTTTAAAATGATGGTTTGAGTGTTATCTAAACACAGACGTCATTGTACAAAACAATGTCTCACTCTTTGAGGTGGATCATCAAATACAGATGCTATACTTTTTTATTTTACTCCTAACGTATTCAAATGTCAGTATGATTATTTTTGTTCTTTGCGTAATGTTCCGCAGCACACATATCTCGAGCTGATTAAGAAAATAATATTTTTTATTGCTTCATACGAATATATTTATATTGATTAATGTTACAAATATTTGTTCAATGTTGCCCTTTGAACAAAACCGTACCCCCGAGTAGTGGGGGACGCAGAAAATTTAATGACTGGGGCGAAATTAAAAAAATATTATATTATAAATAAAAATATTTGAGATTCAATGCAAACCTAATATATAAAAAATTGAAAAAATATATATTAAAGTTAAGATCACTTCATTTGACTCTAATAGTCAAAGTTAACAGAGCTAATGGTTTTGATATTTTTGCCCCACTTTTGAGAACTCATATGTGCTTTTACGCTTCTAAAAAACATATGGTGTTAGGCACACCTTGAATAGAAATTCATAGGTATTTTTACATATCTACGCGTAGATTTTTTTTTTTAACAGGACTAGTTTAGTGTAGGTGAAATAAATAATTTGTACAAATATAATGGAAGTTTTCTAGGGAAAAAAAATCAATTTCAATTTCATGTTAATTTAATATCTTTTATTGCGTTTTTTGTTTTATTTCACTGTCACCTATTTTTCGCTAACCCAGGCGACACCGTTTTGCTATGAGGACCAAGTTTGAAATGTTGACCTAATGCTATATGGGTTGGGTTTGAAGTGTGTGGAGGCAACCACACTATTCATCTTCATCTTCACCATCATGCACCTTTCCTTCTTCATCAATATGAACTAGAGCGACTTGGCGAGAACCAGAGAGACTTCGTTCTTCTTCTTCAAACTTCTGTCAACAAAAATCGGAGTGAGGACCTAAGGAACTCCGATTTGCCTTCTCTTTTTTTTGAATCTTTTCTGTTTCTTCTCTGATCTGTATTTTACATATATAATATTTTTGTTCTTTAAAATTTTAGGGGGGGCGGCAGCCACCCCTTGCCCCCATGTAGGTCCACCCCTACCCTCGAGGTGACATGTATTTTCCATGCGTGTTTTTTTTTTTGGGGGGGGGGGGGGTTGGAAGAAGTGGCTAGAGAGAATTTTCGGAAAAAGTGTTGTAGAGGAGATAAAGTGATTAATGAGTCCCCATTTTTGTTTTTAAAAAATTTGTCATTTATTTTTTGGAAAAAAAGACTTCAAATAGTAGAGATTGATGAATGGGGTAGTTACACATAGAACAATTTATTAATTGAATTGGAATCAAATGGAGGGTAGTAAAGTAAAATTGTTGAATTCCAAAATTCTATTTTAGGACATATGACCTCATTTATAACTTGTTAAATTCAACTACTTGATTAAAATTTAAATAATCTGACTGTTTTTTTTAAGAGATTTCCCTTTATATATATATGTTAAGGGTAAGTTTGGTTTGAGGGAAGGGGAGGGGAGAGGAGGGGAAAAAAGTGATAGAGAGAAAAAATTTGTGGGTCCCACTATACTGAATTTTGAACCCAATTTATCCTCCCTTCATTTTTTTTTTCTCCCCTCCACTCCCCTTCCCTCAAACCAAACTTATCCTAAGAGTATTTTGATAATTAACTATAAAAACTTATTAACACATGGAGGACTTGGAACTTTAATTTGACCTATCAAGAGAGCTGGGGACCTTTTTGCATTTAGATTCCTATCTTAAAAATTTAAAATTATTTAGGCAAACTAATTTGTGGGGGCACATATATAACTCGGTGTGTTTCGGCGTGCGTGCATGTAATTTACCTGTCGCCGTACGTCTTCCTCCTTCCAAAAAAAAAAAAAGAAAAAGAAAAAAAAGAAGAAGCTGTTAGAGTCCATTAATCATGGGCGACATCATGATTCTTTATTCGATCGTTCTTTTTCTGTCTGCGCTGGCAAAGTCAACATATTCCTCAAAATCTGTTGATGAGTGGGGGATAATGATCACAAGTTTATTATGTAAAAAGCTTAATTGAGATGTGTGTATATATATATATGACCCGACCCTGTTCCGCCATCAATGTAACAGGCATTATCTAAGCAAGCTACTGTACCCAAATATTAATAACAAGCAGTCACGTACATATTCGTTGGTCAGAGAGATTGGGTTTCAGTCTTTTGAACTTAAAAGGTTACGTTCCTTCGTTTTCTTAATTATAGTCTTTGTATTGGTGGACCATGTAGATTTTTTGAGTTTCGTGGAACAAGTGGACGGAAGCATTCTAGAGAATGGCATCATTATAGTCACACACACACGACCACGCGTCTGGTGTATGCAAAAGCATATACAATAGGAGCTTCTCTGCGTTTTAATTATATTCCTGTGGTCTTTATCTCTCACAAATTAAATAATTGAACACCCTTCCCCATTAATTCTGTGCATGTGCATGTGCATGTGCATGTGCGTGCGCATATATATTGAACTCAACGTACTCGGTACATGGGCCTCGGGGTTTTAGATTTGAGTTTGACATACAGAGTAGCAGCCATATGAAGGAGCGATCGAGGGTCAAAATTGAAGGACCAGAGCCATCATTAATTTTTGTATATTTGTTGGATATTATCGGTGTGATTGGTGAAAATGGAATTGGCCAGAAGGGGGGGAGCTGGAGGAGGATTTGGTCTCAGCCTGCGCCCATCTCTTTATGTTCGTTGAAGACCCAACACTTTTTCACGTTTGAGTGAGTGGATTTCCTTTTTGAATCTTGAGCATCTATCGGTCCACACCCTCAACACAACTCCCTCTTCATACTACTCCCTCCGTTCTAATTATAAGACATAGTTGACTTTTTTGGAGAAATTAAGGAAGCTAATTAAATTACCTTAGAGTATTTTTCTTTCTATTTTTTTCTACAAAGTAATTAATTTGATTAATAAACTAATATATAATATAAAGATACATAACATATAAAATGATTAAGTAACTTATTTAGCTTCCTTAATCTCTCTAAACAAAGTCAACTATGTCTTATAATTAGAACCGGAGGGAGTACTATAGAAAGCACTTTTGACTTCCTTTTTTAGACCTTTTTTATGTTCAGTTTCAAAAGGACGCTTATTATAAGCGACATAATAAAGTCTGAGAACAAAGTTGGTTAAAAAAGAGACGTCATAAGAGACTTACGACATCCCTTTCTAAAAATAGACGACATAAGGGATTTTCTTTTTTTAAAAAAATCTTTATATTTTACATTGCCAAGCAATGAACGATGAAGGACATGACAAAAAAACCTATTTCTTCCACCATTGTTACAAACTACATCAAAGTAACCCAAAACATGAACAAAAATTTAGAAAATCAAATTCAAAACCGAACAAAAAACATGAACATAAACCCAAAAATATTTGAAAAACAAAATAAGACTGGAGAATAAACGATGAAGGACAGATAAGAACCCGAAAAATATGCAGATGTATAATTTTTTCAACGTCTTCAATACATCATGGAGTCACCAAGGAAAGTGGACGTCCAAAAATTCATATCAGTCACCGTCGGTTTCCATTTTTTCACCACTTCTAAATATTCAAGTGCCCAAATCCACATCCAATTTCTTTAGGTCTGCCTCCGTCATCGAAAGGAATACATAAATCTGTCACCGTCATGGCCATAACGGTTCCGTTTCTTTAGATCCACCTCCGTTGTGGCAAGGAAAGCGAACGTCGGCAGTGGTACTCCTTCTGCAAAAAACAAAATTTTCAATTCTCCATCGTCGGCGTCTTAGCAAGGAAAGTAGACGCCGACTGCGGTGCTCCTTTTGCATGCCCATTAATTTATTGAGATCATCAAGAGCAAATGAAGAAAGAAGCAAATGAAATTGAGGAAAAATATTTGTCACGAAGGTATATGTGAAACATTTTAGGCGTCCCAATTTATTATTGGGACATCTAAAGCGAACTTTAGACCACTTTTAACGTTGCAATTTTAAAAGGGATGCTAAAAATAGTGCTCTTAGTGTCCAAAAGCTCTACTTTTGATGTCCCATTTAGAGTTAGGATGCCGACAATCCCTGCTTTTGGTTTCCCTTTTCTAAATTAGGATGTCAAAAATATACTTTAATTTTTGCGCGCATTTGAAAATTGGGACATCAAAATTTCCTGCTTTGGTGCCTCTTTCTAATTAGAATGCCAATAGTATACTTTTGGCATCTGTATTTGTTAAAGGGACGCTCAATATTTCAAAATTCCTACACAAAATTATAAAAATGCCATTATCTTTATTTTTTACTTCCATTTTTTAAAAAATGGACGTTTTTGAGACGTCATTCCTGCTTCTTAAAGTGGTGTCACTAACTTTCTTAATTCCCTCACAATAATATATTAATTAATTACTCTTCTCTTCTACTATATCTAACTACCAAATTCAAATTAACTTAATTATCTGTTCATCACATGATCCGACTTATCTCAAATATTTCACAAATATAATACATACCACATCATTATGTGCAACAGTGCAAGCCTCTAATTTGTTGTCGAATTATATTTCGGATTTGGATTCAGTCCATTGCGACTTAGCGTCCACTGCCATCCACTACGCAAAAACAACACTAATTTCTCTCTCTCTCTCTCCAAATATTTCAAGATACTATAAATACTAAAAAAGATACTTCAGGATATATTGACCGATACTTAAAAAATAGATCATGATTTTTAAAAATTATTTTATGATGTTGAAAAAATATTTTAGGGTACTGACTAGTATTAAAAAAATACTTCAGGATACTGATTGAGGATACTGTAATCTGGTACTGAAAAAATACTTAATGATCTTGAAAAATTATTTTAGGCCAATCAGTACCTTGCAATATTTTTTCAAGATCCTAAAATAATTTTTAAAAATCATGAAGTACCCGTTAGTATTTTTTCAGTACCAATTAATATCCTGAAATATCCTTTTAGTACCTACAATATCCTGAAATATTTATAAAAAGAGAGAGAGAGAGAGAGAGAGAGAGAGAAATCAGTATTGATTTTGCACAGTGGACGGCACTGGACCGCAGTGGACTGAATCCAAATCCTTATATTTCACCCTCCTGTGGGCAAAGGAATCGGTGTACAAATTTAAAGTGTTATAATGTGGAGTAGGGTGTTAACACATGATGAAGGAAAAGATATTCCAAGGATGCCAGCTTTCTCTGGAGGTGGTTCCCATAGGATAAACGACGAATCTATTCTGGATTCAGGACCTCCTTTAATTTGTCAAAAGAAGGTCCTTCTGAAATTTTCTCCAAGTCAACGCCCCAACCAAAGCATGAAGACTCTGAGAGAGACGATCGAGCATACTTTAACTACTCCAAGCTTGGAGACAAAAATAGATGCCTCTCCCACCCACCCTACACCACAATACCAGGACGATAAGTAAAGACCTTATGACCTTATCTCTCCACTTCCACGCATCTTCAACCCCCGGCCCAAAAAAAAAAACGTCCAAATTAATCTTCATCGTCGTTAAGAAACTATACTCCCAACTTTTCATTCTCCAAGTCAAAGAATCTCTGAATAAGCACCAAGGCAGATAATCTCAGAATCACAATAATCTTGTTTAAGGTATAAACATTACGAGGGTTTGGACGCTTCTCCAAGTCAAAGACCATCATAACATAAGGAAGAGAGGCTAATTCTTATGATTATATATCATGAGGCATATAAAATAAATTCTCATACCGCTATCCCCATGCGTGAGAGGGCGGTCAAATTCTGGCGTGGGATGACAGAAGAAGAGAATGAGTGTTCGAGACAGACCAAATCACCTCGATTACAGACGCCGTTAAGTTTTGCTCGATCCGAGGCCTAGCTATATATGTATCACACAGACAAAGTAAGTTAGAGTGAGCAGCAACCACGAAATGCATGGTAAAGCCAGGTGGGGTAGCAAAAGTCAGAGAAAACAGCGAGCGAAGATATTCTGATGGAAGGAATTAATGGACCCCATGATGTGGTTCAAAGCCAGCTAATAATAACACAAAGGGGGTTGGGAAGAACAAAAGGACAAAGCCTGATTAATCCGTTGTAATGCCTAGACGATATGCAACTTGAAGCGATTCTGCCATCTCCCTCCTCTTATAAATACCACTCAACTCTTTTTCCTTAACCACAAGCCCTCCCCGCCAGCTTTCAGATATATATATCTTCGCCTTTCTTGAGCAATTAGATTTCACTGGAAACAAAAAACATGGACAGCAGAATCGAGTACGCAGAAACTCACAGGTTCGTTCTTCTCCCACTCTAATGCTGAAATGCACTTGCATGCTAATTGCTACACACAGAGTTTAGCACATATCAGATAAATCATTAAGCACTAACAATTATTGATTGTGTGACAGGAACAAGTGTGCAGCGTGCTTCAGGCAGTTCAACAAGTTGGAGCACTTAGTGGAACACATGAGGATCTCATATCATTCGGTTCACGAACCCACTTGTGGCATTTGTGGCAAACACTGCAGATCATTTGAGTCTCTGAGGGAACACCTTATAGGTAATTAATCTTTTTCAACTGTATATTTTCCTACGAAAAGACTATTCTTAATTTCATTGAGAAAGTATAGTTTGAGAATAAAAATCGCGGGCTACTGCAGGTCCATTACCAAAGCAGGAGTGCAGAGATATTTTTGCGAACCGAGGATGCAGGTTTTGCTTGAAGGTCCTCGACAGCCCTTACTCTCGAAGGATCCACCAAGAAAGATGCCAACTTTCTGCAAATACGGTACCAATTAATCCCTCACTCAGCATGCTGAATTCTTAGCTTCCTCGGTGTTGACTTTTTCTGCAATTTTTTACCCTTTTAATTTGTAGGGATTAATTGGACGTTTTGCAAACCTGGGGATTCGTGATAATTTGACTATTGGGAAAGGGCCGCAAGTAGTTGCGCTTGCTTGCAAAATGGTGGGAGGTGGCAGTGACGGTTCACTTGATCTCTGTGCCAGAGTCTGCATAATTGATGAGCGCGAAAACATCTTATTCCATTCTTACGTGAAGCCTCCAATTCCTGTCACCAACTACAGGTTCGGAATACCTAGGATTCAAAGCTGTATAAGATTTGAAATGTCTATTCATATATATAGCGGATGTGCTAATAAAACTAGGCGGCTAAAACTGTGACAGGTATGAGACAACAGGGCTTCGACCAGAATACTTGAGGGACGCAATGACGATGAGGCAAGTGCAGAGGAAGATTCAAGACTTCCTCTGCAACGGAGAACCCGTGTGGAAGATTCGACCCAAGAGTGGCCGAGCCAGGATTCTGGTAGGTCATGGGCTAGATCACGACCTCGAGTCTCTCCAAGTGGAATACCGGTCAGAAATGATAAGGTAATTCAATTTAATTATTACATGATTATATTGTTTATTAATTAAATAATAATGACTAACTTCAAATTCATAATATTGACCAATGTTTGATGTCAACAACAGGGACACTGAGAAATACCCTCCATTGATGAAGACAAGCAAGCTGAGCAACTCACTCAAGTACTTGACACAAGTATATCTAGGGCAAGTATCTTTAATAATCAAAGATCAAACTTTTAGATGATCCCTTTGTGTACGTGTACGTGAAGATGACATAATGAAGGTTGAGTTGATATATATAAATGTATATATATGCAGGTATGAGATTCAGACTGGGATACAGGACCCATATGACGATTGTGTGGCAACGATGAGGCTGTACATGAGGATGAGGTCCCAGGCACACAAAATAGAGGAATACCCTTTGGCTTCAGATCCTCAAAATAAGAACAATTTCGCGTCATGGAGGCAAAGAGAGTTAGAGAGAATGAGCCCAGATCAAATGCTTGCAATCTCCAGGTCTGACTATTACTGCTGGTGCCTCGATTCCATCTAGTTCTGCCTCCACTCCATCCACACCGCCAAACAACATTACATTACATTCTATATATTTCTATTTATTAGCCACGGAGTAAAATAAAATTAACAAAATATGTAGTCCTGTAATGGACATTAAACACGTTTATTAGTTCGTTATCTTTAGATATATATTCTGGGACTATTATAATGAAGCAGCTTGCACTGCACTGCTATAAGAATATATCACCCAATACGTACTAGGTTTCGTTATATATATAATTATATTACGTCTGAAGGAGTTCCACGATGTATGGAATATGTAAGACAAATCAATAAACAATAATAGCAATATATGATTTGATTGTTTAATGATGCATTTCATGTTTACTGCCGATTCCATGCAGAATCTGGATGACGAGTGCTAAATTAATAGCAATAAATCCCTCTCTCTCTCTCTCTCTCTCTCTCTACACACACACACACACGCGCGCGCGCTAAGGACGATATGCTAATATAACCATTGACCTACACAAAAGTGTGAGGAAATTAGTGGTCACACACACATATATAACACTCTGATCCTATTTATAAGTTCAGTTTGATCAAAAAAATTTAGTCCTATTTATAAGTCCAGTTTCGAAAATAAATGAGATTGTGACAATTTTACCCATATTAATTGCACCCATAAAGATAGAGAGAGAAGAAACAATCAAAAAGTACCCAATCATAAATGAGGACAAAGTTGAAAATTTACCTCATAATCATTGTGTCAACTAACTTTTCTTGATATATGAGATTTGGTCAAAATAAACTTATAAATAGATATAGAGTGGTATATCATTAACAAAATAGTAATGATCACAAGTTTCTTTTTCACTGACATGGAATTTAAATTCAACGTCTCGTAGTTAGTGTAATATCCCAAATTTTGGGATTTCGAAGTTTGAATAATATATGAAAATTAATTATGAAATTTTGGTTTGAAATAATTATGAGAATGATTATTGAGAATTTAGGCTTATTTTTTCTTAATCAATTTTAGAAAAAGAGTAATTCAATAAGAAATAACTTATGCCTAAAAAAGTGTAGAAATAATTTATGAGAAATTAATGGTGAAGATTTGGCTTGAATAACTAATAAAGTTCATTATTGGAATCAATATTATTTGGCCAAATGATTTGAAATAATTATTTGAGAATTTTGATATTTGAAGTTAAAAACTCTTTTTGTTTGTTGCAGCTCATGAATATATATATATATATATATTATGTTTATGCGTGCTGTGTGCATAATAGAAAGAACCCATAGTACATGAAATAATGGAAAAGTGGTATTAGATACATATACATGGATTATAAAACTTGTTGATAATAATGCATGGCTTATGGGTGTTGGTCAAATTGCTACCATCACTAAGTTGGAGAATAAGTCAGATTATTTTTAATTAGTGCTAATACTTAACTCAACATTATATGAAGCATAGTGGTATTAATTAACTCCTAATTAAAGTGTTAGAATAACCCTGATGAGAGTTTAAATTAATTATGGAGAAATAATAATAAATTGTAAAATGATGATGATGATGATGATGATTATTATTATTATTATTGCTTTCAAAAATTAAAATGAACCTTGGAGAGTTAATATAGGTCCAATAGCCTTACATTAAGCCTAGTCCTGTGACATTGGAGATTATGAAGAGCTTGAACAAATAATAACTTGCCGTCTGGAAATGTATATTTATAAGACGCGATAGTTGCCGAGACAATAAACGAATGTGAAGCTAGTATAAGATTTTGAAGCAGTTGGGTAGTAATTTAATCCTCACACACTCTATATGGCTGTGTATGTTTGTTTTAATAAATCGTACACATAATGTCTCGTCCCGTGTGGGCCAGCACCACTCACGGTTCGATTGAGCGGAAGGACTGACCATGGAGTACCTTCCCAGTGGATGGAATTAGAGTAGGGCCTAATGAACGAAAGTCCTTTGGTGGCTAACCTAGCTAGTTGCATTCAGATGACTCGGATGCTTCTGATTGAGAACTTTGGCGGTTCCAGGGGACTCTCGGTAGGTCCTAGTCTACTAATCCTAGTTGGGTGTTCTGATTGAGAACTCCAGTGTACAGGGGGACTCTCGATACAAGCCATAGGGTATACTTAGCGCTATGGTTTTGTGATATGTGTTTAACTGCATGAGATCTACACTGTGTTTACTGAATGCTATGCTGTTGTGGATTACTTGTTATGATTGAGTGTCATATATTCTTTATATTTTATTTATGAGATTAACTGTTACTCTAAGATTCAAATTGAATCCCAGATGTCCCTAAGAGCTCAGGATCCGAGCACGAACATTCCGGCAGACAAGGTTTCAAAGGAAAGGCAGCAAGTGCAGACAACTGATGGCTCCCATTTAGATTTTAATAGGCTTGGGAATTTACATACATGTTTTGGTTAATTCCCTTTTTGTAATTTTAATATTTTGGTACCGATACATTCACGGATTATTGTATTAAGAACTCGATAGGTTATTCCTGCACTCAACCAAGTATGTTTTATTTATCAATCTACTATTCTATCCCTGTGTTGCTCACTATCATTCTCTGCAATACTTTGATAAGTGTCGTAATTACAAGGGGTCTGACACTTAATTAGGCAGCAACGTCCATGGCATATTTGACTAGAACTGAAATGTAAATTTAGCTTTTTAATTTAAAAGGCTAAAACTGTGAAGCATGTTTGGGATCGTGTTCGGAAGTTTCAAAAGTGGTTATTTATATAAATCAAGACAAAACTTATTTCATATATTTATATCTCCGAATGTCATAAATTATGATTGAAAAGTTACTTTTGAAGGCTTTAATTACTATTCTAATCGAGCACATTATTGAAATATGATATCTATATTAAAGAACAAACTTATGACTTCAACTGTTTAAACTGTTTCGAAAATACATTATTCAACAATATCCTCGCGTCAACCCCATATATAATTTAACTTAAAACTCTTTTGTTTTCGTCAAATTTTCTGCTGCCCCCTCCAATTAGAAGTTCACTTTAGGTATTTGCTCCTCTCGTCAGTCAATCTATCAGACATAAACCAATGACGGCATGTTGAGGCTCTATTTGATAGTGTTGAGTGCGGACTGTGTGGAATGAAATTTGAATAAATAGTCTAAAATTTAAATTCTTATATATCATGTAAGAAAAACTAAGAAATAACGTTTTCATGACAACCCACTGTCCGGGACCAATAGATCGGCAAACATATTATAAGCCTAAAATTAGTACGTCTAGTCTTTACAATCGGATCGATTTTATATTAAAGATAGGAGGGATGCAATATACTTCCTCTATTCCATGATATAGGTCACCTATAGAAGAATAGTAGTTTGGTCTAAAATATCAGTCATTTTCAAAATAATTAAAAGTTATTTTTCAGTTTTATTAATATAATTAATGCTTATTTTCAATTTTTCCTACTCATTAAATTTTCCCACATTGTCCGATAAGAGCAAAAATTAAAGTGAAAAAAAATATCAATTTTAAACATATTTAATAAATTAATTGTCACTACTTATTTTATGTGAATAATTAGTTAAAGTGTCATATACTATGGATTGAAGGCAGTAGAACCTTCTCAATGATTAAACATATATTACTCATTCAAAAAAAAAAAAATCTTACTATAGAAATGTTGTACCTAAGTCTAAGACATTTAATGATTAAAGATTTATTTAAGGGTGAAGGAGCGTTTTTGCCAATCAATTATTAGTCTAAGAACGATTTTACCAACTAACTTTTAATGAGCCCAAAAATGCCAAAGAACAATTAAATGTGTAAAAAAAATACAACTCCGTTTCTGGAACAGTAACTTCCGTCTGTTTGCACGCCACGTGGGATTTTGAATGCCAGCTTAGTCACTTATGTGGAAATTTCACTGCCCAGGTGGCTTTTGTGTTTTTTTTTTTGAATCCCCATTTGTTTACCCAAACCCTGTCGACAAAACGAGCAACGGCGAGAACCACAAAAACCAGCGGTAATCGCCGATCAGATTGAACGCAAAGTCAAAATTCATAAATCAGAAAATCTTCAATTTCACTTTCCATCTAACCAAAACCTCAGATTCTGATTGCTTCACCGACGCCAGCACCACTCAGCCATGCCCCTTTTCAAAACTCCTTTCAGTGGTTACTCCGTCAAGTTCAGTCCCTTCTACAAGAACTGCATCGCCGTCGCCACTGCCCAGAACTTCGGCATCCTCGAGAATGGTCGAGTTCAGGTCCTCGACCTCTCGCCGAACCCCGGCATGCCCATCTCCGAGATGGTAGCCTACGACACAGCCGATGGGGCATACGATGTCGCTTGGTCTGAATCGCACGATTCCCTCCTCGTTGCCGCCATAGGCGATGGTTCCGTCAAGCTCTATGACCTCGCGCTCCCACCTACATCCAATCCTATTCGGTCCTTTCACGAACATACACAGGAAGTCCAATCTACCGATTACAATCTAGTGCGGCGCGATTCCTTCATAACTTCTTCTTGGGACGACACCATTAACCCTATCACCGTTGCTCGTTTTGTTGACAGGGTTTGGGTAAACAAATGGGGATTCAACAAAAAAAGAAAAGAAAAGAAAAACACAAAAGCCACATGGGCAGTGAAATTTACACATAAGTGACTGAGCTGGCATTCAAAATCCCACGTGGCGTGCAAACAGACGGAAGTTACTGTTCCAGAAACGGAGTTGTATTTTTTTTACACATTTAATTGTTCTTTGGCATTTTTGGGCCCATTAAAAGTTAGTTGGTAAAATCGCTCTTAGACTAATAGTTGATTGGCAAAAACGCTCCTTCACCCTTTATTTAATTGATATGTGGATTGAAACCTTTGAAAACAGGTTTTAATTTCAATTGTTATTTATCATGTACGAAGTAAATATTCATGGTAGAAAAGTTTTATTTTAACTTACATGAACGTGCTTAATAAAAATCGAAAGACTTAAATCCACTTCAATATATTTTTAGGATTTTTTTTAATAAAAAATTTTGGTCCCTATATACCACTAAAAAAAAAAAAGGATTTTACTTCCCAAAAAAAGTCAATTTTTCAAAAAGGAGAGTAAAAAATAAAGGCAATGACATTTTTATAATTCTGTAAAGAATTTTGACATCCCAATGTGAAAAGGGATTTTGGAAGGGCTTTAGCCCAAAGGGAGCCTACCAGAAATTCTCTTGCATATATGAGTTGTCAATACCCTAATATTCCTGGAAAGGCATATATGTTGTGTTAGGGTTAGTACATATATGAGTTGTTGATACCCAATGATAAATTGAGTGTGGGATGATTGTTGTAAAAATAGCTTTAGACAACTGAAGGAGAGGTTAACGTTTGCACCAGTGTTAATTATCCTATATTTTAGTATCATCTATGTGGTATACATTGATGTTAGTAAGTAAGGATCGTGATGTTTTGATGCAACGGGGTGGAGTGGAGGCGTATATCTCTCAACAGTTGAAGCCTTAAAAACCAATCAGATCCTCCGCACATCATTAAGCCTAAAAGGGTTGAACTTCGTGAGAATTTGACTTATCGAACAAAACCAGAACAAATAGCCAATATAAAGGATAAACAACTAAGGAACAAGACTATTCGACTTGTGAAAGTTATATGGAAGGAGAAGGCTCCTGGAGAAGCTGCTTGGGAGATTGAAGAGAAAAATGCGATAGTTTTATCCTCACCTATTTAATTAAATAAGTAGAATTTACTTGAATTGAATTTTGGGGACAAAATTCTATTTAGGTGGAGAGAATTGAATAATATTATCCACATCTTTTATCCATCCTCCACAATGTTCATAAGAAAATTCCACTTGTCTAGTGATATTCTATTAATGCTTTATGAGATTGAAAAGATTCTCTTGATAGCTTGTAAAATGATAATGACAATTGATAGTTCATGGTCATTTTATCTCTTGAGTATTGATATAAAAGGGATACATGGTTGTGGAGTTGTAATGGAAAATTTTGTATAAGTATATACCACATGATATGCCACCACTCGATGCATAATAGATGGCTTTGACATTCTCAAGGCTCTTAGTATCACCATTTCCTTTAGCCGGATTAAGGGTCAGCTTAAGGGATAGTGACACCTCCTTGATTTCATCAAAAGGAGGGGAGCCATATATCGTCCAATCATGACAAGCTAAGCACCTTAGCTAGGTAAGGCCTCATGATTTAGAATCATGTGTAATCTAGTCAAATGGATGAATCATTTGTTAGTTATGACTCTAGTCAACAGTTATAAGGGTGGTTTGGGGTAATAAGGATGGTCGGTGCATCAATCTTTTGCTTGAAATGTTATATATGTGAATTATGAAAAGAAATATGATATAAAAATTGTAATACATAATTAGTGAAATTATATTTCTAATACTTTGTTACATAAAATGTTCCACTTGAAACCTTACAAGCATATATTAACATTTATAATGAGTTGGATTGATGATTACTATTATTTTTCAAATGATAGCTCTTGTGGGTTTATTAGAAAACGCTTCGGAAGCTTTAGTTACTTTTGTTAATGGTAGTGCTTCTGTCTTTTTGACACATGTTAGATTATTGTATATTGCAAGGTTATGAAACCCGAACTGGCCGATTCAGATCAGATCGGAAACCGGCGAACCATCTGGAAAACCAGTCCAAGTTAGAGGTAAAACTGGGATCTTGAGTTGACTTGGAGTCAACTCGTGCAACTTGAACTGAACTGGCTAAGTTGGCCAGGTTAGAGGAAAAAAGATTGGTTTTCTTAAACAAAAAAAAAAAAACAAACTGATGAACGAGAAAGAGAACGAGAAGGAGGAGAGAGTGTTGGCAATGGCTGGCGGAGATCACGATCTGAATTCGTCGAAGGTCGAAGCTTCTTTGGTCGAAAGTCGGAAGACACAGTCATGATGTTGGCTCATTGAAGGTCGGATTGTCAGAGCTTTTTTAGTTAAAAGACGAAAGATGGAGATCGCCTGAATGAGGGACGTGGGACGATGGAGGGTCCAAGAATCCATTGTTGACGGTTTGGGGGAGGACCGGAGGAGAGAAGACAATGAATTGAAGAAGAGAGAGAGACTGATATAGTACAATATTGACCTCCTGTGTGAGAGAGAGAGAATTAAAGGTGAAAGACTATTATTTTGCAAACCATACCACTTACTATTCTTGCACATACTCCCATGTCATTATATTAATTCTGACACATGCCAAGGTATAGGCTAGTAGGCATAGCGTATTCAATGAGAGAGATCTTCAGGATCTCTTTTTTTAAAAAAAGTATTAATATAATATTACATATAATGACATTACATCCTCTCATTTTTTGATGGGTTTAATATTTCTGCTTTTGCTGCAAAAAAATTTTTCTTACCAAACTCACATAAAAATGAATAAGTCCCATTATAAAGAGATGAGGGAGAAAATATTAATGGGACCTACTCACTTTTATATAAGTGTGGCAGGAAAAATATTTTTGTAGCAAAACAAAAATATTAAACCTTATTTTGATTATAAATTATTTTTTATTATTAAAATATGAATATTTTTATCTATTTTAATTAATACCGATCTGAGCCTAGTATAACTCCAATATAACCCACTGCCCCTTAACCCGATACCCCCAGCGGTCCGAGTTTTAGAACCTTGGTGTATTGCCACATGCCCACATTAGGCCTCATTTTGCATACTATGATATATTTTGGATATTTTGATAAAACTTGAAGTAATATTTCAGTTAAAGAGTTTCGACCGGGTTAAATCCAAACTTAACTGTGTGCATAAAACATTTTGATGAATGGGTTAATCATACCATTTATTAATTGTTATTTTTCAAAGTGGAGGATGTTACACTAAAGGCATTACTTTTGACGTTCCCCTCTCACTTTTCCTGTTGTAAGCATGTTTTCTAGGTTATTCTTGATTTTCGCTTACTTCTTGAATGTTTGCTGCGCCTTAGAATTATGCATGTTCTTTTGTTAGTTTTTGAGATTTTGGTATTCCAGATCTCGTCGTTCCCCTTTTGACCTTTTAATGTCAGTTCCAGATCTTGTTCTTCACCATCTCTACTTCTAATCTTTGACGGCCTTCTTCCTGGTTGTGTTGAGGATCTCCACCACCTCACTCACTGTCAGGATCTGGCTTTGGTTGTCTTCATCTTTACCGTCCCGATTCACTTACCGAAGGTGTTGTGAAAGGTGGAGTGGAAGAGGAAGTTGGCGCCGGAAAGCTGGATCTAACTCTTTTTCTTTTTTTCTTAAAAAAAAAAACTTACGGTGTCCCTATTTTTAAGAATGTTGTATCCTAACTTTACTACGTCTCTAGGATAGACGTACCCCCCTATTTTTGGACGTTAAAAGACAAAAAAAAAGAAAGAAAGTTAAAAGCATTATCTGTAATAATAATACTATTTTATTGTTTGTTTTAATTTCTTTTCCTCATCTTTATAGGGTCTAAATTGTTGGTTTCTATATTTTCATAACAACCTGTGCTTGAACTTGACCGTATTAATTTTGTTTATATGGTGCTATCCCCGTTGACTTGATTGACATGGTTGTCGACAGACTACCTGAATCTTAAAACAAAGCATAAGAGATTATGGAAATCAAATCCAATCAATATAATGAAATCAATGTTATGGCAAAAAATAATAATAATATAATGAGATCAATGTTGAATGGCTGGATTTTAAAATAAGAGGGTGCAATATTGATTTTGAAGACAATTCAATAGGTAAACTGTAACATCCTGAATTTTGAATCTAATATCTTGAACATAAACCTATTTTGGAAAGACTAGTAGGCTCTATTTTTGGAAAGTGATAAATTTGAAATCCGTATTTTGTGGGCCCTGTGAATAGTATTTACTATTCACGTATACGTTTTTACTATTTTCAAATACGTATTTAATACTTGAAATTTGTGAAATATGAAAAGTGTTCACTATTCACAAATACGTATTTACTATTTAAAAATACGGTATTTACTATTCCTAACTACGTATTTACTATTCATGTGGGACCCACGGCCAAAATAATTCTCTGCAAACTTCCCGTGAGCGACAACCTTTCTCGTGAGTTTTGAAAAAAATTCACGCGGGACCCACGTAATAATATTTTACTATTTAATTTATAATATTATATTATTAAAAATTTTCAAAATTTTTCACGAGGCGGCTGAGAGGTTCACGGGGTGCTATTTTTTGATTTTTGAGAAAAATTACGTAAAATGACCCAAAGACGAAAATTACACTTAAAGACCCATTTTCCAACTATAAATAGACCTTCCATTTCATTTCATTCTTCACAACTTCTAAGAGCCGTAGAGAGAGGTAGAGAGAGAGAGAGAGTAGAGAGATATTTGTTTGAGAGTTATAATAGCTGGTTGGTGATTCGGGTATTAGCAAGTAACAGGTAACTCTGAATATTCTTCCTTATACTTGTGAATTATGTATGATTATAAATTGTTTGTTTATTATTTTGGCAAGAATATTTAGAAAATACTTATGGTTTTAAGATCTAGTGTGGGAACTTTGATTTGTAAATCTGCAGAGGTACTACTTATACGTACGTTACTATTCACGTATACCGTATTTACTATTCATAATACTATTCACGTATACATACCGTATTTACTATTCATGTATACATACCGTATGTCCTCTTCATTTTTACTATTCATGTATATATACCGTGTTTTACTATTCACATATACACATAGTATTTTACTATTCACAGATACGCATAGTATTTACTATTCATAAATACACATATTGATGTATAAAACTTTATGGTATAATAATGCATTATTTTGAGTGAACATATTCATCATGGCGGTTGTTTTATGATGGGTGGAGTAAGGAGGGATTTGAATGATAAGAATGATTTATGCCACCACTCGGTGCACAGTGGATGGTACTTGTTTCAGGGCCCCATCTTCCATGTTTTCCTCTGGCCGGGATTTCATTGGAGTTGTGGGACATGTGACACCTCCTTAGTTATTTTAAAGGAGGGGAGCCATAGTCCAGATTTAAGCTATATACCTTTGGCCGGGTGTATCTTAAGTTTTGGTGAGCTTGGAACAATTCAGTCAAATGAATGAGTTTCTATTGGACTATGTGTTAGCCTATGGCTCCAGTCAGCGGTATATGGTTGGAAGGTGATATAAGGGAGGGTGCATACTGCATAATGCATTTCTGAACAGTTCAAGAATTTGATATAATGATGAATATTTTGTAAAGACATGAGATGAAAACTTTTGAGATATATATGTTTTATTACCTTCTATATTGATGACTATTAGTGTAAATTATTTTGTATGAGAAATTATGGAATCTACATATATATTTGAAATCAGCCCAAACCTTTTTGTCATATATTATTTGCTCGTGTACGGTAGAAATATTCAGTAGTTACTGAGACGTGGAATCTCATCCCATATTAACATTTTTCAGGTGAATATCCTAGTAGAGAGCAAGGGAAGGCACCTATGGAGTGAGCTATGAAGGCTCTTTTGTACTCCTATAGTTTATGTTATGTTATTTTATTTGCCATGAACCTAAGACTTCCGCTTTGTATTGAACTCTGAAATAATTTTCTGAAATTTATTTTGATTAAGGGTTAAACTTTATTTGAAACGGTAATGTAATCTAATGATTTGGATAATGATACACCCTTTTGGAGGAATTATAAGTATTTTGGCCAAGTTTTTGGGTGATGAAAATGAGGTGTTACATTTTTGGTATCAGAGCTAAAGGTTCCATGGCAATTTTGTTTATTTTCTAAAGTGATTTCTTAAAATTTTTTTTAAAAGTTCGTGGCAAATTAAATATCATAACATGAGCACTTCCCTTTGTTAGATTTAGAATTTATTTAGCTATTTTATTTGTTTAGTGTCCTTATAGTATTAATCATAGGAGGAGATAATGGCAAGAACTCGAAGAACTAATTCAACCCCTGCTCCATCCCAAAGAGGTCTCCATCCGCATCAAGATGGTCCCTATTCTCAGGATAACAATGCCCTTTTGGCAGAGTTACGAGACGTCATCCTGGAGATGAGAGAGAAAGTGAATAGACACGAGGATGAACTAGCAAAAGGAAGAGGCCAAGGTGGTAAGGAAGGAAAGGAGAAGGCTCTGGAAGTCACACCTTCTGACCATCAATCTAGGGGAGGAAGTCGTTCTCGCACTGAAGATGGAGGTAGTAGCGGATCTCATTCTCAATATCATTCCTTACCTATTACTGAGGTTTGGGAAAAATTTCGGAAGTTTACTCCACCGATGTTCGAGGGGAAGCTAGATCCGATTGCAGCACTGGAGTGGCTGAAGCGTGTAGAAAAGATTTTCAGAGTTATCGAGATTAGCTCACAACAAAAGGTGATGGTTGCTGAACAATTGTTGCAGAAAGCAGCTGAAGAATGGTGGGAAAGCACCAAAACAAAAGGAAATGTTGAGATGACGTGGGAAGAGTTTAAGGAAAAGTTCGAAAATTATTACTTTTCCCCTTCAATCAGAATAGAGAAAGAAACTGAATTCCTCACATTCAGGCAAGGGGAATTACATGAAGACGAATTTATTACTCGCTTTTTAGAGTTGTCTAAATTCTGCGGATATTCACAGAACAACTCTAAATGGTTGAGTGCTCGATTGGTTGAAAAAGCTAGACCAGACCTAAAAACAGCTCTATCACCGTTCCTTGATGAAACAAGGGATTTTGAAGAAATATGTGACAAACTGCGCACGATAGCAAGGAACAAACGAGAAGAGGAAGCTGAGAAGATGAAGGGTTTTCAGGCCAGATCTACACACCTCATGAGACCAACGGGAGGAGTTACTAAGAAGCAGAGTCACAACTTCAGTAATGTGAATACGCGGTTTAGTCAACCATCCAGAAATCACTTTGGTGGACCATCGAGGAGTTATTTTACTGGACCCCAAAGAAGTCATTTCAGCAGACCACCGAGGAGTCAATTCAAAGGACCTCAAAGGAGTCACTTCAGTGGAGGTCAGAGTTCATATAGGGGATCCACAGCTCCTGCTGCAAGCACCGCTAACAATCAGATGTGTGCCAAGTGTGGAAGAATACACCAAGGACCATGTGTGACGTGTTTCAACTGTGGAAAGCCAGGACACATTTCCAGATTTTGTGAGGAGGAGCCTCGAGGAGCCAAGGATGCTAGAACTGCAGTGCCAGGGAAAGTGTTTGCACTATCACATCAGGAGGCAAGTGCTTCACCAAATCTGATTAAAGGTATCCTCAAACTCCAAGGTCTTGAAGTAGAAGCCTTATTTGATTCTGGTGCCACACACTCTTTTATATCATACGACTGTGTGCCTCGATTGAATTTAAGAGTGAGTGAATTGCCTTATTATATGATTATTTCTACACCGGCGGGAGCTTCAGTAAAAACTTCTAGGGCTTGCTTAAATTGTACGATTGAGATTGATAATAGGATCTCAAATATAGACCTTGTTTGTTTACCCACGAAGGGTATCGACGTAATAATAGGAATGGATTGGTTGTCAGCTAATGACATCATCCTTGACTGCAAGAGGAAGACTATCTTTCTTGCGGATGACTCTATGAGTCATAGTAGACCACAATTGTTGTCTATAGTACAAGATGAAAAGCCTGTTCATCATGGTTGTCTTGCGTACATGGTGTTTTTCTCCATTCAAGAAGAAGTAGAGGAAGGGATAGAAAATATCGAAGTGGTAAACGAGTTTCCGGAGGTATTCCCGAAAGAAATGACAGGTTTACCCCCAGAGAGAGAAGTAGAATTTTCTATTGATCTCGTACCTGGAACGGAACCTATATCTAAAGCTCCTTACCGAATGTCTCCATCGGAACTAGCAGAATTGAAGAGGCAGATCGAGGAATTGTTAGAAAAGGGTTTTATCAGACCCAGTGTATCTCCTTGGGGATCGCCCGTACTCTTTGTGAAGAAGAAAGATGGGAGCCTGAGACTATGCATTGACTATCGCCAGTTGAATAAAGTGACTATAAAGAATAAATATCCTTTACCCAGGATCGACGATCTACTTGATCAGTTGAAGGGAGCATCCATATTCTCCAAGATCGACCTCAGATCAGGTTATCACCAACTGAGAGTCAAAGCTGAAGATGTCTCAAAAACTGCATTCAGAACTAGATATGGCCATTATGAATTTCTTGTTATGCCATTTGGGCTAACAAATGCTCCAGCAGTATTCATGGATTACATGAATAGAATTTTCCGACCATATCTAGATAAATTTGTAGTGGTTTTCATTGACGACATCCTTATCTACTCTAAGGATGAAGAAGAGCATAAAGAGCACCTTAGAATCGTGCTACAAGTGTTGAAGGAGCACAAGCTCTATGCGAAACTGTCTAAGTGCGAATTTTGGTTGAAGGAAGTAAAATTCCTAGGCCATGTCGTATCGGCTGAAGGTGTTGCAGTGGACTATACTAAAGTTGAAGCAGTTCTCCAATGGGAACGACCAAAGACCGTGACTGAGATCAGGAGTTTTCTAGGTCTAGCTGGCTATTATAGGAGATTTATCAAGGGCTTTTCGCAAATAGCTATGCCTTTGACTAAGTTAACAAGGAAGGGACAACCATATGTATGGGACGAAAAGTGTGAAGCAGCTTTTCAAAATTTGAAGACTAAGTTGACTACGGCACCAGTACTTATAATTCCAGATCCTGCTCAGACCTTTACTTTGTACACAGATGCTTCCAAGAAAGGTCTTGGGTGTGTATTAATGCAAAATGGTAGGGTAGTAGCTTATGCTTCTCGACAGTTAAGGCCACATGAAGGGAATTATCCTACTCACGACTTAGAACTGGCAGCAGTAGTGTTTGCTCTGAAGATTTGGAGGCACCACCTCTACGGTTCAAAGTTCGAGGTTTATAGTGACCACAAAAGTCTAAAGTACCTGTTCGACCAAAAGGAGCTCAACATGCGACAGAGGAGATGGATGGAGTTTATCAAGGACTACGACTTCGAATTGAAGTATCATCCAGGAAAGGCGAACGTTGTAGCAGATGCCTTAAGTAGAAAGACAATCCATGTAGCCCAGATGATGATCAGAGAACATAAATTGCTCGAGGAGATACCAAGTACATCTATTGATGTAATGTCAGGTTTGGTCGCTACCATGGAAGCATTAACTATTGAAAGCACAATTTGGAAAGAGATTAAATTCGCTCAGCTCGAAGATGAGTATCTATTAAACGTGAGGGAAGATATTGAAGAAGGAAAAGAATCGAAATTTGGGATCGATAGAGATGGGATATTAAGGTATAAAGGAAAAGTGTGCATACCTAATGATGGAGAAATAAAAAAGCTCATACTAGAAGAGGCACATCGGAGTAAATACACTATCCATCCCGGAGCAACCAAGATGTATCATGATCTCAAGCGGAATTGGTGGTGGCGGGGCATGAAGAAAGATGTGACTGACTTTGTCACTTGTTGTTTGACTTGTCAGAAAGTCAAGATCGAACATCGGAAACCTCCTGGATTATTAAAGAATTTGGATATCCCAGAGTGGAAATGGGACAGCATCTCTATGGATTTCATCATGGGGCTTCCTCTAACGACATCCGGACATAATGCCATTTGGGTAATTGTCGATAGGTTAACTAAGTCAGCTCATTTTCTAGCAATTGCAGCAGAATACTCATTGGAGAGACTAGCAAAGATCTACTTGAAGGAGATTGTCAGATTGCATGGGATACCGAATAGCATCGTATCTGATCGTGATCCACGATTCACTTCACGATTTTGGAAAGCATTGCAGAATGCTATGGGAACTCGGATGAGTTATAGTACCGCTTATCATCCTCAAACTGACGGGCAGACTGAGAGGACTATTCAAACTCTGGAAGACATGTTGCGGGCTTGTGCAATCGAACTAAAAGGAAGTTGGGACGATCATCTTCATCTTGCGGAGTTTGCATATAACAATAGTTATCACTCCAGCATTGAGATGGCACCTTATGAGGCTTTGTATGGAAGAAAATGTAGATCTCCTATTTGCTGGACAGAATTGAATGAGCGAATTTTAATAGGTCCAGAACTTGTGGACGAGATGACTCAAAAGATTAAGGTGATTCGACAGAAACTTGTCACTGCTCAGAGTCGACAGAAGAGTTATGCTGACAAGAGAAGACGACCGTTGGAGTTCATGGTAGGCGAACATGTATTCTTAAAAGTCACACCAATGACTGGTATTGGTAGAGCAATACGAGCAAAGAAACTTTCACCTCGTTTTATGGGTCCTTATGAGATTTTGGAGAAAGTTGGACCGGTAGCTTACAGAATTGCATTACCTCCACAACTTGCGAACCTTCACGATGTCTTTCATGTATCGCAACTGAAGAAATACCAACCGGATCCTTCCCACATTATAGAAGTAGAAGAGGTAGAACTCGAGGATAACATGACGTATAAAGCTGAGCCGGAGCGGATTGTTGATGCAAGGGACAAGAGATTAAGAAACAAGACCATTAGACTTGTAAAGGTCGAGTGGAAAGGAATGACTCCCGGAGATGCTACTTGGGAAACGGAGGAGAGCATGCGTCAAACCTATCCTCATTTATTTAAATAGGTTAGAATTCTTATTATAGCGAAATTTTGAGGACAAAATTTTCTTTTAGGAGGGGAGAAATGTAACATCCTGAATTTTGAATCTAATATCTTGAACATAAACCTATTTTGGAAAGACTAGTAGGCTCTATTTTTGGAAAGTGATAAATTTGAAATCCGTATTTTGTGGGCCCTGTGAATAGTATTTACTATTCACGTATACGTTTTTACTATTTTCAAATACGTATTTAATACTTGAAATTTGTGAAATATGAAAAGTGTTCACTATTCACAAATACGTATTTACTATTTAAAAATACGGTATTTACTATTCCTAACTACGTATTTACTATTCATGTGGGACCCACGGCCAAAATAATTCTCTGCAAACTTCCCGTGAGCGACAACCTTTCTCGTGAGTTTTGAAAAAAATTCACGCGGGACCCACGTAATAATATTTTACTATTTAATTTATAATATTATATTATTAAAAATTTTCAAAATTTTTCACGAGGCGGCTGAGAGGTTCACGGGGTGCTATTTTTTGATTTTTGAGAAAAATTACGTAAAATGACCCAAAGACGAAAATTACACTTAAAGACCCATTTTCCAACTATAAATAGACCTTCCATTTCATTTCATTCTTCACAACTTCTAAGAGCCGTAGAGAGAGGTAGAGAGAGAGAGAGAGTAGAGAGATATTTGTTTGAGAGTTATAATAGCTGGTTGGTGATTCGGGTATTAGCAAGTAACAGGTAACTCTGAATATTCTTCCTTATACTTGTGAATTATGTATGATTATAAATTGTTTGTTTATTATTTTGGCAAGAATATTTAGAAAATACTTATGGTTTTAAGATCTAGTGTGGGAACTTTGATTTGCAAATCTGCAGAGGTACTACTTATACGTACGTTACTATTCACGTATACCGTATTTACTATTCATAATACTATTCACGTATACATACCGTATTTACTATTCATGTATACATACCGTATGTCCTCTTCATTTTTACTATTCATGTATATATACCGTGTTTTACTATTCACATATACACATAGTATTTTACTATTCACAGATACGCATAGTATTTACTATTCATAAATACACATATTGATGTATAAAACTTTATGGTATAATAATGCATTATTTTGAGTGAACATATTCATCATGGCGGTTGTTTTATGATGGGTGGAGTAAGGAGGGATTTGAATGATAAGAATGATTTATGCCACCACTCGGTGCACAGTGGATGGTACTTGTTTCAGGGCCCCATCTTCCATGTTTTCCTCTGGCCGGGATTTCATTGGAGTTGTGGGACATGTGACACCTCCTTAGTTATTTTAAAGGAGGGGAGCCATAGTCCAGATTTAAGCTATATACCTTTGGCCGGGTGTATCTTAAGTTTTGGTGAGCTTGGAACAATTCAGTCAAATGAATGAGTTTCTATTGGACTATGTGTTAGCCTATGGCTCCAGTCAGCGGTATATGGTTGGAAGGTGATATAAGGGAGGGTGCATACTGCATAATGCATTTCTGAACAGTTCAAGAATTTGATATAATGATGAATATTTTGTAAAGACATGAGATGAAAACTTTTGAGATATATATGTTTTATTACCTTCTATATTGATGACTATTAGTGTAAATTATTTTGTATGAGAAATTATGGAATCTACATATATATTTGAAATCAGCCCAAACCTTTTTGTCATATATTATTTGCTCGTGTACGGTAGAAATATTCAGTAGTTACTGAGACGTGGAATCTCATCCCATATTAACATTTTTCAGGTGAATATCCTAGTAGAGAGCAAGGGAAGGCACCTATGGAGTGAGCTATGAAGGCTCTTTTGTACTCCTATAGTTTATGTTATGTTATTTTATTTGCCATGAACCTAAGACTTCCGCTTTGTATTGAACTCTGAAATAATTTTCTGAAATTTATTTTGATTAAGGGTTAAACTTTATTTGAAACGGTAATGTAATCTAATGATTTGGATAATGATACACCCTTTTGGAGGAATTATAAGTATTTTGGCCAAGTTTTTGGGTGATGAAAATGAGGTGTTACATAAACTTATAGTAGACACAAATTTCACGATTTAATTAAATCTAAACCAGGCAAATGATATTATCATTGTTCATTGAAAATTTCTCCAAGTTTAGTTTCTTATCCCACAAGACTCATGAAAATATATTTAAAATATATCTGACCGAGATATAGTACAAGTTAAGAACGTTTTGGATAGGGATGTCCAAAAGACCCGGTAGTCCAGGTGGTTCGGTCTAACCCGGTCCGACCTGACCCAGTTTCTAAAAAAAGTTGGTCCGTACCATATGAGGCGGACTAGACCAGACTGGTCTGCTCGGGTCAGACCGGACTTCAGTCTAGGGGCTAAGACCCCCTAGACTAGTCAAGTCTGGGCTGATATATATATATTACTACCTTCGGTCCTAATTATAAGAGCTAGTTGATTTTCTTTGGGGAAATTAAGGAAGCTAAATAAGTTACTTAATCATTTCATATGTTGTGTATCCTTAGATTATATATTAGTTTATTAGTTAAACTAATTAGTTTGAAGAAAAAAATAAAAATAAAAATACTCTAAAGTAATTTAATTAACTTCCTTAATCTCTCCAAAAAAGTCAACTAGCTCTTATAATTAGGACCGGAGTATTTTTTTAAAGAAAGATCACAACTTAACCTAACCCTCTGTCTTTCTTTACTGTCTTCTTTACGATTTTTCATCACTTATCAGTGAGTCTTCTTCTTTGGCCAAAAAAATATCTGGAATCTTCTTCCCTTTTCAGTCTTCTTCTTCTTTTCTTCTTCCGTTTGACCCGATAGAATGTTGTTATTTTGTATTTTTGTTCAATGTTGTTGGAGATTTTCTTATAGGTGTATGCTTGGATTTAAAATGTTTGCATGTTTGCATCTTTAAATTATTAATCCAAAGAAGTGGGGGAAAAAAACTATATAAAAAAAATGAAACAGGTCCTAGACAGCTTGAACCAATCCAAGCAATCTACTGGACCGGTCTGGTCTAGCCCGAGCTCAGGCTGATGCCAAACCGGAACAGACCTTGGGTTGGCTTGTCCAGCCCAAGGTCCCTCCGGGACCAAACATTGGGTTGACCCCTAACCCGGTCTGAGTCTGATCCATGGACATCCCTAGTTTTGGATGAGCATTTGAAATTTAATTTATGTTAAGGATAGAACAAACTAAATCTAAACTGGCCAAATGATCAATATATCCGCTCTTTGCCGCCACTCATAGACCCTTCCCAGTCCCAACAATGGGAGATTTGGTTGTAGTGAGGTTGTCTACTTCTTCCATAACATTCACCCAAAAAAACAAAAACAATAATAATACTACATGCCATCCTTATAAGATATATTTAATGAGTTTATCTTTTTTATAAATATAAAATATAGTTTGAATATATAACAATATTTTCTTATTTTACCTCTACTGACATTCCTCAAAAACAATAAAAAATAAGAGGAAATTAAGGAAGATGATTAGAGCATTTTAAAAAATATTAATTGACTCATTGTTTAATTTTCTTAATTTAATTATATTAGATAAATATATCTTATTTTAAAAAGATCGATCACCTCCCAAACGTTAGCATCTCCAAATATTCTCACTTCTTATTTTATTATCCATCAAATCCCAAAAAGCATATATACGTTGTGGGCTCTTTATCATCCAAGAGGATATCTACTTTTTGTTAGGACATATTATTGAGTAAAATCTTATATTTCTTACACTATAACTTGTCCTTACATACTTTTTAGTTACATTTCTTAATAATTAACTTCCTTCCTTTAAGCTCATAACAATTCCCTTATTCTTTAATTTTTTAAAATATAAAGTGTGAGTAGATGTTAAATTTATTTATTTTTATGTAATATTATAATCATAATTTTATAACATAGTACTAGTAGCTATTAGACTTCAAACGATAGACAAGATTCCCTCATTAAAACTTTAAAGACCACAACTATGTAACCGATGTCCACTCGGGGGCCAGGCAAGGACGGAGGTACACTAGTGCCTATGTGGGCAAGTGCAGACATAAACAATTAAAAAATATATATATTTAGTAAAGGACTTTCATTACAATTTGTCTAATTGGGATAGTTGGTTAAGTGTTTACCCAGTCAGCTTTTGGTCCCCGGTTCGAAACCCACCCTCAGCACTTGTGTTTTATGTTTTTTTTTTCAATCCCTAAATCGCCTTCCAGCCCCAATTCCCCCAAACGTCGACTCTCACGTCCTCAGCCCCAAACGCCAACTCTCTCGACTCTCACCATCACCGTCCAGCCGCAAACCTCAACTCTCACAGTCTCATCCCCAAACGCCAAACCTCTTGACTCTCACCATCAATCCCCAAATCCCTGTCGCCCAAACCTCTCGATCAATCACCCACTCCTATTCGATCCGTCCTCGCGCTCTCAACTCCAAACTTGCCCTCCGTCGTTGGCGTCTTCCGTCTCTGCTCTGGCACCAAGTAGTGCTGTGCAGTGGGGTGGGAATGAACCTATGGAGAGAATTTCTAGTAGGATTTCTTTGATTTGTCCTTTTTATGTTTTCAATTTGTCCCATCAGATGCTTTTGATTTGAGTTGTTTCTTTGCAATCTATTTCGATTTAATTAGCCTCGTCTTTTTGCAATGTATTGATTATTAGAGGTTTTGGTTCTGATCATTTTCGCGTACCACCAGAATCATCACTGAGAGCGAGATGTATGGAAAATAATATGTTTCAACCTTATCTTACTGCTTTAACTTTGAAGTTCAACCTTTTTTTCCTCTTCTAACAGAGGATGAGAGATTCTTTTATGGATTTTCCTAGTGGTTCTAAATTTCCCTGTTGATTGTTCTCATTTGTTATTGAACTTGTCTTCTTGTCAGTGGTGAGACTATGCTTTATCCATATTTATGAGCAATGGGCTTTTGCTTGATAATTTTTTTCTGATTGGTTAAATTCACTTTTGATCTCTGCGCTGGTTTAAGCTTTTGAGTCAAGTGATTATTTGACACGATTATTTTGGGCAATCAATTCATTGTGCTGTGCTACCATGACAGAATCGACCTGCAGAATTGATTGCCGAGTTTTTGGATGAGAAGATGCGTGCAGGTAACAAGGGTACTTCTGAAGAGGAATTGGAGGGTACACTAGATAAAGTCCTAGTATTATTCAGATTCATCCAGGTACATTAAATGTTTCCTTGAAGCTGAAGCTAGCATTAGCATTTTGGTAAAAAAAAAAAAAAAAAATCGGGGGCGCTACCCTCGAACCCTTACATTAATTGTACACCCATAAATTCTAAATCCTGGCTCCGTCACTGGGGCCAGGGCATCATTTGATTGGATGCTGCAACAACTTTACACATGAGCCTAAATGTGTGGTACTCACTCTTAGGCCTCGTTTGTTATAAAGAAGATTTGGGGAAAGAAATGAAAGGAAAGGAAGATTTAAAAGATGAGGAAAGATTGTTTGAGGTATTTGGTAGGAAGAAAATGAAGAAGTGGTAGTTGGTAAAGAATTAGGAAATGTCTATTTTACCCTCAAAAGAAATTAATTCAAAATAAAAAAGATATTTTTTTTTGCTAAAATATATTTTTGTTAAGTTCGAACTCGTGGAAAAAAAAAATCGCCAAATTCAACCTTTCCCGCCAAATTTAAACTTTTCCGCCAAGTTCGAACTTCACGCCAAGTTTGAATTTTAAAGGTAAATCTGTAAAAAAAAAAACACTTTCCTGGGAAGATTGTAGCTTTCCTTCTATTTTCTGATGGAAAGCATCTTTCTTCAAATAAGGGAAGATAAGTACTCATTGAAAGATATTGACTGGACTTTCTGTCTACCAAACATTCAAAATCCATGGAAAGATTGAGATCTTCCCTTTCATTCTCTAATCTTTTTTCTACCAGACGGGTCCTTATTCTTATCATAAGCCATTTCCAATTGATTCGCAGAGAATGACAATTTGTCATTAATATTGTCACCAATTAATAATTTTTTCAGCTAGCTTTCAACTACGATACATAACAAAAATAAAGCGGCGAAATTGTAACCAATAAGGCAGCTGGTGCCTTAACTCCCTAGTCCCTCCTGTCATTTTTGTAAGAGTCTAGAATTTGAATTGTCTTCGTCCTCTTTATAAGATTTCAATAAGAGTTGTTTGGAAATTTAATGAGTTTTTTCCATCTTTTAATTACATATATTACATTAATTAAAAAGTTGATGATATTTATATTTACTTTATTTCTCTTTTATACTTGACACTCAAAAATAGGGGTATGCTTGAGAAAAAAGTTTATTTTAGATACACTCATTATTTTTAACTACTTTCTTAACCAGCATAATTTGATTAGCGCAGGAGGTTGGAGAGTGGATAAATGGGATTTAGCTTCTATCCGGTGCAGTTAATATCTGCTGCCATCTACTGCAAAAAACGGTGCCGTTTTGGCGCTTTGCTGATGCTTTTTTCTTTTTTGAAAAAATATGATATTAAAAAGATACTTTAAGAAACTACTTGATGCTAAAAAAATACGTGACGATATTGAAAAATTATTTTAAGATTTTTAAAAAATATTTCAAGTACTGACTAACACTAAAAAGATATTTTAGAATACTGACTGATACTAAAAAGAAACTTTAGAATATTGAATGGTATTGAAAAATACCACTAAAAATATGATTGGTGCCAAAAAATACTATAAGATATTTTTTCAAGATCCTAAAATATTTTTTTAAGATCATGAAGTCTTTTTTTAATACCAGTTAGTATTTTAAAGTATGTTTTTAGTGTCAGTCAGTATCTTGAAATATTTTTTCAAAATCCTAAAATATTTTTTCAAAATCATGATATATTTTTCAGCACTAGTCAGTATCATCGACCTGAAGTATATTTTTCCTATCAATCCTAAAATATTAAAAAAAAAAAAAAAAAGGCATCAGCAAGGCGCCAAAACGGCACCGTTTTTCCGCAGCGGATATTAACTGCACCGGATTGAAGCCAAATCCGGATAAATGAGGAATCTAGGATGGTTGTGCATTCTAGAGGGTCAAAAGGTGATTGCTGACATTATTATTATTCTCAATATCTCATTCCCAAGTCAACCCCTTCAATTCGCATCCAATATCATGTTCCCCTCCAATCTGGTATATGCCTCCTAAATTCCCATATTCCCTTATCTCCATTAATCCCCAATTCACTACACTTTATATATACTTACTCCTCCTTTGATATTACATATCTCTGTTTTTTTTTTTTTAAATTTTTTTATTTGCCAGAAACACCCCCAGCTGTAGCTAGTTTAATTTCAAGCTGCAACGTAACTTGCTCGATCGGTCGTCTCTAGCAGCACTACATTCTGTTTCCTTTTCCCGTGCCACTTTAGTTTAGGATTCTTCTTATCTCCATCCAACCCAACCAAATCCCCCTCCATCTATACTTAGCTTCCACGTGTTAATACCTTGTGGTCATTCATGCAGCTCCACAAAAGCAAGGAAGCTTTACATTAATCTTTTCAACCTCTCCTGTATGTGTCATCGTCTCCTGATCCCAGTTGATACCTTTATATATGAGTGACTTTACTAATTAGTGGTTGTTTATATCATAATGCCTTTGCTCCCTCAGGACTCGGACAGAGGATTTAATCCTGGGGCATGGCAGCTGCGGTGTTTGTCGGAGAATACTAGGGCACTGACTTATGTTGTTGACGGACGACTTAGAGAGTGACTAAACAAGCCTTCTACAACTTCAGCCACGGCTCAGATTGTGATTGAACAAGTTTATAAATTAAAGGACCCCATGCATAATTAGAACACACACACACATATATAGAATGGAATATATATATATGCATATATATCAATTGCGAATGTTCAAACAGCTTCAAATTAAAGTGTCTGCGGTAAAAAGAAGCAAACATGCATGGTTCAACGCCCAAATGTAGCGCTAGTCAATGACTACGTACAGGAATCGTCTGTTTACGCTACGCCCTTCATCTTTACAAATATAGCTATCCCGATCATCTCCTAATCCTTGTTCATCTTTTCTTTTCTTCTCCTCATCCTATATATATCCATATTCACTTTAAGATTAAAAATTCAATGGTTGAGATTTGCCCAATGAATTAATTAAGTAAATTTTATATTCAGGATTGGATATACTATCAAATAGATTGTAAAGCTTATTGCAGAGCCAGTGAAGTTTAAAAGAATATTATAAGAGATACAAAATTTAAATTAAAGATAATCTATTAACACTAATAAAATTTTCAAATTAAAAATGATTTTATTATTTACAAATCATGAATTAAAATTTTAAATATGAAACTTAAAATTATATATATTTGGATGGAGTAGATAATTATCATGCTGCTGTGATGAGCACTTAAAACTATACACAATTATAGTTTCATTGGTACTCCTATAACATAACAAATCGTAAATAATAAGTAGTACTAAGTACGCAAGGCCAACCGCATGCACTGTGGGGAATTGAATCCTTCTCAATTCCTACGATGACAACCCGCGCACCACATACTTGGGAGGTCCTCGAAGTTCTCTTCGGTGTAATCAATCTCCATATCAGCCTCCAACTTCCTGAGGATCGAGTTCCAGCTTCCCTGTGCTGCACATGCACGTATCTGCTACCTTTGATGCTCCAAACACGTGCTTCCCCTTGCATGAGTTTGAGTCAATGTTAAAACTATCTTTGAAAGAACTGTGATCCTCATATTTTCTGCCAGACTAGTGCTGGTTTGGGCAAATTAAACCGTAGTTCTAGAAACATTTTTTAATCATATAAAACTCCTCTCACACATTTACCTTATAAATCCTAAAAGCACTTTTAAAAACTACAACAAAACAGGCAATCAACCCGATTGGTTATACTTTAAGCCATTAATCATGTAAGCGTGAAAATATGGCTTTAGGGGAAATTGTTTTATTAATCAAGTGGGCTAAGAAGAATGTTTTGTTTATTAGAAATGTAAATTGGGCTGTTTTTTATTTGGGCCAAAACATGATCCAGACTTTGTTGGGCAAAGATTCTGCTATCTTAAATTAATGGGCAAGATCCACAGTGAAAACGTATCTGCCCCCAATAAGTAGGTACGACGTCAACCATGACGTGATTCTATATTTGACTCACCTGCTTATCATGAGATCCGCATGCCCACGACCCTTGATTCCGCCTCCCATTCAGTCATCTCTGTTATTGAAGCCGCCAAATGATAACCCAAGAGCAGTGTTGAGCGAGCCTGTTAACAAACTAACCCTGAACCCACGAGATGGAAAAGAAAACTCCAATCCTAAGTTTCAATAACGAAGCCCATCAAAAGGTGGGGATTTAAAATGCAATCCATCATGGTCAGGACAAAAGAGTGCGTACGTGACCAGCACTACTAGTAGTGCAGTGGTATTGAGATTCATTTCCCTCCTCTAGATCCTAGGTTCAATTCCCCTCTCCCTCGCCTTGTATAAAAAAAAAAAGAGTGCGTACGTGGGCACTCCCTGATGAGGAGCTATCTTTTTTGGAGGCCAATGAAGCCAGCTTCGATGATGACTCTGTTTCTGAACGCTCGGAGATGGAGCTGTATCAATCAATATTCGTGTGGAACTGTCAGGGGCAGCCTCTAATAGATTTGATTCAAGGGAATAAGCCTGGAATCGTTGCTCTTGTTGAACCTAGAATTTCGGGGACTAAAGACAGACTGTGCTATTAGAAGAATTGGGTATCCGTTCCTCACTCACATCGGGTTGAAGCTGATGGCTTTGCAGGTGGAATATTGCTTTTGTGAAATTTCCAAGTCAAAGTTCAAGGGGTCTTGAATGATAAACAATTCATTCATGTTTTGGTGGAGCTCTAACATCCTAATTTTTTTTTAATAATTAGATAATATTAGAAAGAATTATTTCATGATAAATCAGATTTGTCATGTAATTATTAAAATGAAGAGTTTATCAAAAATATGATTTATGATAGTAAAGGAAATTATGTAATAATAATAATGAATGGAATAGAAATTTAATAAACAATAGCAGAATTTTTATTATTGTTGTTATTATAAATAATTATTAGAAATAAAAGTAATAAAAGAAAGAAAGAAATACGGGTTGAAAAAGAAAAGAAGAGATTGACGTGTACTTCTTTTAGTTCTTATTATAAAGCACCAACTAATAATTCTCACAAACTAATAAAAATAGTTAAAGTCAATAAAGTTATCTTATAATTTAAGTAACTTCTAATATTACTTCTACTAATTCTACTAAACTATAATATTACATTAATTATTACTATCACTCACTATCGTTATTAATTATGAGCATACATGAAAAAAAAATTCATACACTTTATAAATAAGCAAGTGTCTTAATTATTAGTTCGTGTTTTATAAGAAGGATTAGAGAGAGTACGAAATTAAGAGAAAGAAAGAAAGGCACGTGGCCCAAAAATGAATCACGTGGGTGAGGAGTATTATAACCCATGCCCCTACTCACTTCATTTTGGAAGCATATAAGGTCCTTCTCTTTTATTTGCTTCTTATATGTTTGTCTCTCTAATTAAAGTGACAGATAAATTTTTTTTAATTTGTTTTTGTATATGTTATATATTTTGATTAAATTATATGCTACTTTCTGAAAAAAAAAATTTATCCAGTATCTCAAATTAATTAATTTCCATTTCTGTATGCAGAAATATATCTTGTAACACCAGATCCTGGAAATTAATTAATTTGAGATATTGGATGCAACAAAAATTTCAGAAAGCAACATATAATTTAATCTAGATAGATAAAACATATAAAAAAAATTATTAAACTAAAATAAAATAGGGAGGGACAAACATATAAAAAAGCACCGTATAACAAGCACTTAATATAAACCCTTTCATTTTGCTTTGCGCACAGTAAAAAGGTCTGGAGGCATTGGTTTCTCTCTCTTCTCGCACTGTACGTCTGTACTCCATTTCTTAGGGAAATTTTATAGCATCGTTTACATAACTAAAATCACTTCCACTCATAAAAATCCCTCCATAGAATTGTTCCATGTATTTTTTTTATTGGTAAGGAGGATAATATTGTTTTGATCAATAAAATTTTGCGGTTAGATTTATGAGAGTTTTGAACGATAGATGATTATAGATAGATAGATGAAGGTTAATAACTAATTTTAATTAGTTTGGATTTAATATTTAATTGTTTTATGATTTGATAATTAACTTATTTTAAAAATAGCTAATAAATTAAATTTTTAGGATGTTTTTTATAATTACATTTGGGTTAGACATTTTATTTGGGTCATTAGAGGTACTATTGAAATTTTAACCGGTTTAATTTTTTTTAGATTTTAAGTTATATAAAGTTATAGGTTAGGGTTTCATATTTGAGTTAGACTTTGGTATAATTTTAATTGTATGAAGTTCTGAAAATAGATTTAATTCGTCTAGATTATTGATATTATATGGGTTTGTTGGAGGTGAAACTTTAAGTTATAAAATTGAGTGATTGATATAAGAGTATGCTATGATGTTACCTAATGATTCTAATGAGTGATTTGGGCTCACGAGAATTGATTTATGACCTTTTTTTTTTTTTTTGTCAGAAAATTGATTTATGACCTTGGATTGTTATGGTTAACACCAACCTCCATCTTAAAGAAAGAAAAGGTGGATATCATCAATCCCAACCTAGATGCAATGCATTCAATAATTTCATTAATAGGCGATTTTAACCAAAATAATAACAAAAAAAAAATATTTACCAATCTGAAGCACTGTTCAAACTATTTACCAAAATAAGGCTGATGTGACAATGACGTCAGAAAGTACGACGCCACTAGTGGCGTCGTACCTTCTGCCACGACTAGTGGCGTCGTACTTTCTAACGCCATCATGTCATTTTTTTTAAATTTATAAATATTGAATCATCAGACTGTGATTGGTCCACGCCATCTGGTGGCGTGGACCCCGCGCACGCCACGTCAGTGGCGTGAAACAGGTCCACGCCACTGATATGGTGTGGGATCCCCCTACGCCACCAGTGGCGTGAGTTTTATTTTGATAAATAGTTTTGACTGTGCATTAATTTGGTAAATATTTTTTTTTATTATTATTTTGGTTAAAATCCCTCATTAACAGGGTTGGGCCGGTTGACTTGAGTTTTTTTGGCACAAGATATATTTTGAAGAGTATATCATGCTAGGCCTAGCGCTTCACCCATACCCTACAACATCTAGGGTGGTACTCTGGCCGAGATTAGTTTTTAGAGGCAAAGTGGGATCCACATAATCCTATGACTCCTATGTCTAGCTCTCTCTCAGCTCAACAAGCGACTGTTGAATCCATTCCTACCACACGCATTTTATGAAACAACTATTAAACAATTGAATTTAATTAAAATAAATAACAAATATTAAAACAAACAATGTCTATAACTTACGATGGTGTCATCTACCTACTGAGAGGTCACAGTCCCATCTAGGTGTCTATGGTTGATGGTGAATAACTCCCCATAGTTCATTCGACAGTTTTATTGCTAAGCCTCCCTCTCCTAAAAGAATTAAAACAACACATTTATAACATAAAGTTAAAATTAATTTAATTGTAAAAAAAAAAACCAATTTGTTGTAAGAGACAAGAAATGTCTTCGATCCTGCCATGTGAGGATCCTCTACTGCCCTCGGCTCCTTGTGATTCTCTAAAAATGAGCTTGCAGAAATTACAAAATATTAAAATCATTAAAAATTATAATTATTAAAAAATAATATTATTTAAAAAATTACATGTCCTTCTTAGCTCCTCCTGTATTGGACATAACTTGCCCAGTCATTAGGTGGGATGTCGTCAGGCATGTGCTCCATCGGCTGCTCTAGAGATATCGTCTCATCCTTATTCATAATGTAGTAGAGACGTTCTTTCAACCATCCTCCATCTTTATCATCGTGTACCTCTTTCAGCACAGTCATCCAATATCATTGAATAAATAATAATTAAATACAATTAATTAATTAAAATGACATATATTATAACTATTTACATTTATAATATAATTAAATACAATTAATTGCTTTCACAACCTCATCCCACGCTATTTTCTTCAGCATCTGGGGAACCTCCTTCCATGTCTTAAAGTGGGAAGGGAATTGCATCCAATTTACACGCAACTCGTTCAGATAGCGGTGCAGTAGGCAACCACAATTTTCAATCAGTTGGTTTCATTCCACGGAAATATGACACATAGTCCCTAGTCTAGACTATTGAGACTGTCTATGTCCACCCTCCTAGTAGTTATGTTCCCTTGCTCATCTACATAATTTACCACATACTTTAATTAAATTTAAATCCATAGTTAAACCTATGCAATTTAAATATTAACTTTATTATCACTAATTAAATTTACCTTGAACTTACACCTCAAACCTTGTCGATAGCAAAGACAATCGTCGTGGGTTATCCCGATCCCAGGACTCTTCCTCATCTAAGAACTGCTCCATATCACTGAGTATGAGAATGTTGAAGTCAAACTTATTGTTCTCGTCATAATCATTGAGACTAATGTTAGCCCCCCTAGCTGAACAAGTAGCTTTGGTTTGTGGCTGCTCCAGGGCAAGTTGTTGTGGCAAGGTTGCTTCCTACCATGGCACGATGACATGTTTACCTCCGTGCTACCCTCTATTACCCCTACTACTGCACCCAACATAATAGATTTGGGGGACGCTCAATCTCCTTCCCCTTGTCCTTATCTCTCCCAGAAGTCATAATAACTACTACTTTTATTAAATAATTACAAATATTATCAATATTTATGACAATTTTAATAATAAGGGAGAAAACGAAATAAACGAGTTAACTTTCCTAACCTCAAGTAGCTAACTCTTTAAATATTTAAGCAGAAACTAAGATATGAAGCAAAACCTTTTCAAGAAACGAATTTGCTAAAAGAGGTAAAATGAGGGTGACAGCGCTAAACTAATTTTTACTAACAAACAACCATATATTAGTTTAGCTGACGCCGTCTTTCGGCCTCCCAAGGGGAAAAAAAAAAGGCTGATACATTCAGTTAACCATGGGCGACATCATGATTCTTTATTCGATCGACCTTTTTCTGTCTGCGCTGGCAAAGTCAACATATTCCTCAAAATCTGTTGATGAGTGGTGGACAATGATCACACATATTCGATCGACCTCCTTTAATTTGTCAAAAGAAGGTCCTCCTGAAATTTTCTCCAAGTCAGCATGTGATCTGTGAGAGAGAGAGGAGCATGCTTTAACTACTCCAAGCTTAGAGACAAAAATTGATATATGCCTTTCCCACCCCACATACCACAACGCCAATGGAACTTATTTTCCTGCCTATCTTTTGGTTAGGCGGTGTCTTCAGTCCATCTAAGCCATAAGCAGGGAAACATGTTCCACAATACGAATACCATAAGTAAAGACCCTATGACACACTCACAAACACCCCCCCGGGGGGGGGGGGGGGGGGGGGAGTCCAAATTAAGCCTTCATTATTGATCTTCATCGTCATTGAGAAACCATACTCTCAACTTTTCATTCTCCAAGTCAAAGAATCTCAGAATCACAATAATCTTGCTTAAGGTATAAACATTCCGTGCGCTTGGACGCTTCTCCAAGCGTGAGAGGGCATGGTCAAATTCTGGCGAGGGACGACAGAAGAAGAGAATGAATGTGCGAGACAGACCAAATCACCACGATTACAGACGCCGTTAAGTTTTGCTCCATCCGAGGCCTACCTATATATGTATCACACGGACAAAGCTAAGTAAGTTAGAGTGAGAAGCGACCACGAAATGCATGGTAAAGCCAGGTGGGGTAGCAAAAGTCAGAGAAAACAGCGAGAGAAGATATTCTGATGGAAAGAATCAATGGACCCCATGATGTGGAATATATATGGATCATAACGAATGTTCAGAGCGAGCTACTAATAGTATAAAGGGGGTAGGGAAGAACAAAAGGACAAAGCCAGATTAATGCGTTGTAATGACAAGACGAATCGTTAATTGGTATATGCAACTTAATTAATCGCTCCCTCCTCTTATAAATACCTCTCAACTCTTTTCCTTAACCTCAAGTCCTCCCTAGCTTTCAGATATATATATCTTAGCCTTTCTTGAACAATATAAATTTCATTGCAAACAAAAAACATGGACAGCAGAATCAAGTACCCAGAAACTCACAGGTTCGTTGTTCTCTGTCTCTAATGCTGAAATGCACTTGCATGCTACACAAATACACCTACACACAGAGTTTAGCACATATCAGAAAAATCATTAAGCACCAACGAATTATTGATCGTGTGACAGGAACAAGTGTGCAGCGTGCTTCAGGCAGTTCAACAAGTTGGAGCACTTAGTGGAACACATGAGGATCTCATATCATTCGGTTCACGAACCCACCTGTGGCATTTGTGGCAAACACTGTAGATCATTTGAGTCTCTAAGGGAACACCTTATAGGTAATTAATCTTCTCCAACTGTCTATTTCCCTACCAAAAGAGTATTCTTAATTTCTTTGGGGAAGTATAGTTTGTGCGACTAAAAATCGCCGGCTATATATCAGGTCCATTACCAAAGCATGAGTGCAGAGATATTTTTGCGAACCGAGGATGCAAGTTTTGCTTGAAGGTCCTTGAGAGCCCTTACTCCCAAAGGATCCACCAAGAAAGATGCCAACTTTCTGCAAATACTGTACTAATTAATCCCTCACTCAGCGTGCTGAATTTGCAATATATTCTTAGCTTCCTCGGTGTTGAATTTTTCTGCAATTTTTCACCCTTTAAATTTGTAGGGACTAATTGGACGTTTTGCAAACCTGGGGATTCGTGATAATTTGACTATTGGAAAAGGGCCGCAAGTAGTTGCGCTTGCTTGCAAAATGGCGGGAGGTGGAAGTGACGGCTCACTTGATCTATGTGCGAGAGTCTGCATAATTGATGAGCGCGAAAACATCTTATTCCATTCTTACGTGAAGCCTCCAATTCCTGTCACCAACTACAGGTTCGGCATGCCAAGGATTCAAAGCTTTAAAAGATTTGAAATTTCTATTCATATATACAGCGGATGTGCTAATAAAACTAGGCGGCTAAAACTGTGACAGGTACGAGACAACAGGGATTCGACCGGAATACTTGAGGGACGCAATGACGATGAGGCAAGTGCAGAGGAGGATTCAAGACTTCCTCTGCAACGGAGAACCCGTGTGGAAGATTCGACCCAAGAGTGGGCGAGCCAGGATTCTTGTAGGTCATGGGCTAGATCACGACCTCGAGTCTCTCCAGGTGGAATATCGGTCAGAAATGATCAGGTAATTCAATTTAATTAGTACAGGATTATATTGTTTATTAATTAAATAATATTGACTAACTTCAAATTCATAATATTGACCAAATGTTTGATGTCAACAACAGGGACACTGAGAAATACCCTCCACTGATGAAGACGAGCAAGCTGAGCAACTCACTCAAGTACTTGACACAAGCATATCTAGGGCAAGTATCTTTAATAATCAAAGATTAAACTTTTAGATGACCCCTTTGTGCAGTGTACGTGTACGTGAAGATGAGATAATGAAGGTTGAGTTGAAATACATAAATATATATATGCAGGTATGAGATCCAGACGGGGATGCAGGACCCCTATGAGGATTGTGTGGCAACGATGAGGCTGTACATGAGGCTGAGGTCCCAAGCACACAAAATAGAGGAATACCCTTTGGCTTCAGATCCTCAAAATAAGAACAACTTCGCGTCATGGAGGCAAAGAGAGTTAGAGGGAATGAGCCCAGATCAAATGCTTGCAATCTCCAGGTCTGACTATTACTGCTGGTGCCTCGATTCCATCTAGTTCTGCCTCCACTCCATCCACACCGCCAAACAACATTACATTATATTCTATATATTAGCCACGGAATAAAATAAAATTGACAAAATATTTAGTCTAATATGTAGTCAACTAATGGACACTAGACATGTTTATTAGTTAGTTACCTTTAGATATATATCATGGGACTAATATAATATAATGAAGCAGCTTGCACTGCACTGCACTGCTATAGGAAGCATCGGATACGTACTAGGTTTCATTATATATATGATTATGTTACGTCTGAAGGAGACAATGTATGGAATATGTAAGACAAATCAATAAACAATAATAGCCATATATGATTTGATTATTTAATGATGCATTTCATGTTTACTACTCGTTCAATTCAATTCCATACAGAATCTGGATGACGAGCGCCAAATTAATGAGCAATAACTCTCTCTCTCTCTATATATATATGCGCTAATTAACGACGATATGCTAATATAACCATTGACCTACACAAAAGTGCGAGGACCCTGACTACCTACGGAAACACACGTCCGGGCAATGGAATAGACCCTCTTCAGCCCTATTCTTTTTTTTGCTCGAAACTCTTCAGTCCTATTTACTAATCACTTTCTAAAATAAATATTTTTCTTAATCATATATATCTTTAACAAAGTAGATATGATATTCACAAGTTTCTTTTTCACTGACATGGATTTTAAATTCAATATCTAGTACTTACGCATGCAGCAACCATGGCGTATATTTGACAAGAACCAGAATGTAAATTTAGCTTTTTAATTAAAAACCTAAAACTACAGATAATATTTTATACATAATTGAAACAAGATATCTAAATTAAAGAACAAACTACATAACTTCAACTGTTTAAACTGTTTCAAAAGTACATTATTTAACAATATCCTCGCGTCAACCCCATAATTTAACTTAAAACCCATTTTGTTTCGTCAATTTTCCTGCTGCCCACTCAGATTAGAAGTTCAATTTAAGTATTTGCTCCTCTCGTCCGTCGCCACGCGGTACATTATCAATTTCTCAGACATAAACCAATGACGACATGTTGAGGCTCTATTTGATAGTGTTAAGTGCGGACTGCGGACTGTGGAATTAATGAAATTTGAATAAATAGTCTAAAATTTAAATCCTTATACATCATGTAAGAAATACTAATTAAGAAATAATGTTTTCATGAGAACCGCCTCACTGTCTGGACCAATAGATCAGTAAAAATATTATAGGCCTAAAAGTACTACCTCTACTCTTTAATATAAGATTGATTTTATATTAAAGATGGGAGGGGTGCAATATACTCTGTCCGGTCCACAATAGCCACTTATGGAAGAATATATAGTTTGGTATAAAGTATAAGTTACTTGTAAGATAATTTATATTTATTTTTCAGTTATGTCCTTATAATTAATGCTTATTTTCAATTTTGCCTAATCACTAAATTTTAACACATATTCCGATAAGGACAAAATGTGGGGAAAAAAATAATTTTGGATATATTTAATAAGTTAATTATCACTTCTTATTTCCCTTGAATAATTAATTAAAATACCTAATATTATGGGTTGACTGTAGGAAGTAGAATCTTCTCAACGATTAAACATATATTACTGACAACAAAAATTTCTTATTGTAAAAATGTTGTACCTAAGTTTCGAAGACATTTAATGATTAAAGATTTATTTTATTGATACGTGGATTGAACCCTCTAAAAATAACGTTATTTATAATGTATAAAATAAGTACTCGTACAATTATCACTTCTTATGTCCATACAATTAATGCACTTTTTAGCATTCATGCAATTGTCACTTCTTATGTCCATACAATTAATGCACTTTTTAGCATGAGCGCTCTAAAGTCTCCAGGGCCAGATGGGTTCAACCGTTCTTCCAGTATCAGTGGGAGACTGTTCGGGAGTCTGTGGTTCACTTTGTCCAACAGGCGTTTCTCCATCCTGAGCGGGTTAGTGAGGTGAATGGTACGCTTATTGTCTTAATTCCCAAGAAGGATCACCCAGAGACTTTCAGGGACCTTAGACCGATTAACCTTTGTAATGTGATATATAAGGTGATTACTAAGGTGGTGGCTAACAGAATGAAATGCTTCATGGCTCATGTTATTTCTCCCAACCAATGCAGTTTTGTTCCAGGACGGCTTAGTACTGACAACATTATTGTGGCTCAAGAGGTAATTCACTCTATGCGTGCGATAGGAGGGAAGAAAGGATTTATGGCAATAAAGATTGATCTAGAAAAGGCCTATGATCGGGTTAATTGGAAGTTCCTTAGTAAGTGTCTGCAGGAATTAAATCTTCCTATGACGCTTATCCGGCTGGTGGAGTAGTGTATTAGTACAACGGAATTGCAACTTCTGTGGAATGGGGGTAAGGCAGAGTGCTTTAAGTCTTCTCGAGGCGTCAGACAGGGTGATCCCCTTTCGCCGTATCTGTTTGTGATATGTATTGAAAAACTTGCCCATATGATTCAAGAAAGGATGGAAAGTGGTGTATGGAAACCCATCAGGCTCACAAGGACAGGCCCTCCGGTGTCCCACCTGTTTTTTTGCAGATGATATTATCTTGTTTACGGAAGCATCGGTGCAACAAGCGGAGTTGGTACGAGAATGCTTGTCTCTCTTTTGTGCCTCCTCTGGTCAAAAACTCGGGTCTTTTTCTCTAAGAATGTTAATCATATTAGGAGATCTGGGCTGAGTAGCATCCTTGGGTTCACCCCAACTCCGGATCTTGGGAAGCACTTAGGTGTGCAGCTCCATCATAATAGAGTCGTGAATGAATCATTCCAGGCGGTTGTGGATAAAGTTAAAGACAGGTTGGCCAGCTGGAAAGCTAACTCCTTTTCTCTAGCAGGAAGGGTGACACTCATTTCTGCGGTCGCTTCTGCAATCCCAGCTTACACTATGCAAACGTCACTTCTCCCCAGCAATGTATGTGAGGACCTAGATAAGCGAAACCATACCTTCCTTTGGGGGGGTACAGCAGAGAGCCAGAAAACCCATCTTGTTGCCTGGGATGATGTGTGTTAGGACAAGAGAAGGGGAGGATTAGGATTGCGTCATGCAAAAGTCCACAATCAGGCTCTCCTCAAGAATTTAGGTTAGCGACTGATCACACAAAGGGATGCCCCTTGGGTTAAGGTAATTCGGGATAAATATAAGTGCGGGGAGGACCTTCTCCCTTGCATTAATAAGCGTCACACTGGTTCGAATGTGTGGTCAGGCATTAAGAAGACATGGCAGTCGGTGTCTGAAGGTATTGTTACTGATCAGGATACTAATTCAGTGAAGTGGAAGTGGGAAAGACATGGTAATTTTATTGTGAAATCTGCCTATCAGGTGTTGTCAGGTGATGCTTAAGAGCAGGGATATGACTGGGGTGGTCTTTGGAAAGTGAAAGCTCCACAACGATGTAAAACTCTGGTATGGCTGGCAGCTCGTCAGTGCTTGCATACTAATGCCAACTGGAAGCGAAGAGGTTTGACTATGGATGCGAGCTGTGCTCTCTGTGGTCACGCATGTGAAGACACTGTGCATGTGTTCCAGAATTGTATGCATTCGAAATCTCCATGGAAGAAGTTGGTGCCTGCGTCCAGATGGAGATGGTTCTGTAATCAAAGCTTCTCAGACTGGGTATGGGGCAACATAGGAGGCTGGTTTGAAGCCAGTAGGCGGTGGGCTTCAACGTTTATGATCATGTGCTGGTGGCTTTGGAAATGAAGGAACTTACTGGTGTTCGAGAAGAAGTGGACAACCAATGATAGCCTTATTGCAAATGCAACAGCGATGGTGAGTTGCATGAGTCGTACGAAAGATCGTCTAGCCGGGACAAGGATACAGGGGGCATTCCTAGCCCTTAGCCGAGAATCATGGCGACCACTAGAGCCAGATTGGGTGAAGCTTAATGTCGATGGGGCCTACTCATCTGTTACTGCTAAGAAGGCTTGTGGGGGATTAGTACGTGACTCTACTGGGAAGTTTCTTAAAGGCTTCGTCTGTTCCATTGACGAGGGAGATGCGTTAGCCACGGAAATTTGGGGGTGCCTCCTTGGGCTGCGAATGGCATGGACTATAGGGTGCAGGAAAGTCTGGCTCGAGACCGACTCCACTGAATGTCGGGACTTGCTCCTTCATGGACAGGTCCAGAACCATAGAGACGTTGACCTTATTTTAGAAGCTAGAGCTATGCTTGAAAGGGACTGGGAGACGAAGATTACTTATGTGCCCTGTTCGTGTAATCGTGTTGCGGACTACTTAGCCAAGTCAGGACTGGATGACGTTCAAGGTTATCAGGAGATCTACCTCCCTTCGGATAATCTACAGGGCTTGATTCTAGATGATAAACATGGTTGTAATAGCGCTTTAGGTATTTGATGAGGTTTCCTTTTATATCGAAAAAAAAGGTACTTATTAGAGAAATTTTATTTCAAGTTGTGTGAGTATGCTTAATAAAGATTGAAAGACTTAAATCTGCTTCAAATCTGTATATTTATTGGCCGTTATATAGATCAAACCTCACCCGTTGGTAAATCAAAGAGTGAAAACCATTCGACTACCTATTTAAAATAAACTCAGGATTAAGAGTAACTACATGACTATAGTTATCTGGAGATTTGATTCCTTATGACAGAAAGAACAACCTTAATCAAATCTCTCCTTGATCCATTCAATGTAAGTATTAACTCACACCAATATTTTATAATGATTCGGACAAAACCATTTCATAAAATATTGCAGCCTAAATAAAGTGCCCAACTTAATTCAATAGCTGTGAACCAATTCATCAATTGCGAGAACCTATAACCATGTCCTCTATGAACGTATTCATATGATCATATACTCCACAATTGATCCGGACCTTAGAGTTTGTAAATAGTGTGCGAAATAAATGAAAAATACCTCATTTATTAACTTTCAGAAAAAAAAATGCAATGTCATAATGTCTTGCTCAAAAAGCACAAAATAACAAAGTGAAATAACAACTTCCTAAAGCTATAGCAAATCTAGAATCCTCCTAAGACCCATAGATGAAACATGCCTCTCGAACACACGTTCAGGCAAACTCTTAGTAAAAGAGTCAGCAAGGTTCTCCTATGATGCTATCTCTGCTACCAATGTATCTCCTCTTTTAACTATTTCTCAGATCAAGTAGTACTTCCTCTCTATGTGTTTTACACTTCTCCAACAAATGGCACCGCCATTAAGGGTGTACACATATCCCGAGGTGGACTTACTTGAGTCAATATCTCCCTGGAAATCTAAGCCTGTGTAACCAATGGTTTCAAGACTCCCACTCGAGTAGACCAACATATAATCTCTCGTTCTCCGTAGGTACTTAAGTATATGCTTAACCGCTACCCAGTGTTTCTCTCCAGGGCATAGCATACATGAGACTACCTACTGCTGAAGCATAAGGTATCCTACTCATGCGTTCTCTCTGCTCAGGAGTTTTAGGAGATTGCTTCTTAGAGAGATGAATCCCATGCCTGAAGGGTACAATTCCCCTCTTGGAATTCTCCATGCTAAACCTAGCAAGTATTTTGTCAATGTATTTAGCCTGGGATAATGCCAAAACCCTATTCTTCCGGTCTCGCAAGAGTTTAATACCAAGAATATAATTGGCTTCCCTCAGGTCCTTCATATCAAAATGCTTGCTCAGCCAGGTTTTTATGCCTAACAATACCTCTGTATGATTTCTGATAAGGAGAATATCATCCACATAAAATACCAGAAAAGATACCGCACTACCTTGGATCCTTTTATACACAAGGCTCATCAGGACTTTTCTCAAAGCCACAAGACTCAATGACTTGATCAAATCTGATGTTCCATGATCTGGATGCTTGCTTAAGTCCATAAATGGACCTTTGCAACTTGCATACTGTAGTCGGTTATATCAAGAGGCAATGAATAAATAAGTCAAATAGTTAGGGTGGTATTTTTACACATGCGCGCACACACAAATTTAAGATCTATCATAGTCGCTATATAAATGAATTTTCTTGCTTGAAATTCATTTATTTTTCTAAAAAGTTGCAAGTTGGACTAGCTCACATGATTAATATGCTTTTTTTTCCCTCTTAATTTTTATCTATCATCAGTTTAAATAGGGCTGATACATCCATGTGAATTATATTATTACGAGCTGCAGATTAAAAGGAATGATTCATTTAATTAAACTCATGAGATTAGAGGCTTAAAATCTTTAAATTTTGAATTGACTCTCTGGTAGGAAAAAACCTATATATATATATATATATGTGTGTCTATATATATATATATATATAAACATTATTGAAATGCTATGCACGAGTCAAACATAGTTTGACCCCCCCCCCCTACATGTAAAAAATGACAGAGAAAGTATATTTGGAGCTTCATCAACAACATAAAAAATTCAATATTACGTTACATGTGTTGGAATCTCACCAGAAACGCGGAAGCGTATTGTACCACGCGATATAGGAAAAGTTAAAACCTTCATCGTTTTGATTACCTGGAAAGATGCAGCAATCTGAAAGCCTCTCCACGAACAGTCCTCGTCCGCACTATGATCGATCTTCCAGACTATCTCTCGAGGGGGATAGAATGGTTGTGTGGGCAACTGTTCAGATGATGAACGTCTGCCTCTATGGTTTGTTTCTGATGAGAGCCTCCTTATGCGTCTCTTCCTCTCAAGCAGGTGAAAGTAGGTTTATATGCTACTACACCCAAGACCTAACTCTAAACCATATGGGCCATAGAGTTCTTGGGCTGTAGTTTCAATTAAGCCTTATTGGGCTTAAGTGACCAAAAAGCACATTAACCCAACAACGTTGTGGGCTCTTTATCATCCAAGAGGATAACTAGTTTTTTTAGGAGAAATTATTGAGTAAACATTGTATTTCTTACGCTAGAACTCTTCATCACTATAAAATTTTTAGTTAAATTTGTTAATGATCAACTAATTTTAACTACTTTCTTAGACGGAATTTAGTTATAGGCTGGGGAGGTCGGAGAGTGGAGAAATGTGGAATCTAGGATGGGTGTACAGTCTGGAGGGTCAAAAGGTGATTGCTGACATTATTATTATTCTCATTCCCAAGTCACCCCCTTCAATTCGCATCATCCAATATCATGTTCCCCTCCAATCTGGTATATGCCTCCTAAATTCCCATATTCCCTTATCTCCATTAATCCCCAATTCACACTTTACATATACTTACCCCTCCTTTAATATTACACATCTCTGTTTTTTATTTTATTTGCCAGAAAACCCCCAGCTGTAGCTAGTTTAATTTCAAGCAGCAACTTGCTCAGTCGTCTCTAGCACTACATTCTGTTTCCTTTTCCCGGGCCACTTTAGTGTAGGATTCTTCTTATCTCCATCCACCCCAACCAAATCCCCCTCCATCTATACTTAGCTTCCACGTGTTATTACCTTGTGGTCATTCATGCAGCTCCACATGCAAAAGCAAGAAGGTTTTGCATTAATTTTTGGATCCTCTTATAAATGTTATGTTGTGTATATACTTTTCCTCCTCACCTGTATATATGTGTCATCGTCTTGATCCCTGATTCCTTTATTTATGAGTGACTTTACTAATTAATGGTTGTTTACATCATAATACCTTATAGCTCCCTCCCTCAGGACTCGGAGAGAGGATATAATATCCTGGGGGTGAGAATGGCAGCTGCGGTGTTTATCGGAGAATACTAGGGCAGTCATCACTTATGTTGTTGACGGACGTAAGACTTAGAGAGGGACTAAACAAGGTTCTACAACTTCGGCCACGACTCAGATTGTGATTGAACAAGTTCTAATTGAGGACCCCGTATATATAGAATGGAATATGCATATATCATTGCGAATGTTCAAACAACTTCAAATTAAAGTATCTGCGGTAAAAAGAAACAAACATGCATGGTTCAACGCCCAAATGTAGCACTAGTCAATGACTACGTACAGGAATCGTCTGTACGTTTACGCCACGCCCTTCATCTTTACAAATATAGCTATCCCGATCATCTCCTAATCCTTGTCCATCTTTTCTTTTCTTTTCTTCTCCTCATCCTATATATATCAATATTCACTTTAAGATTAAAAATTCATGGGTTGAGATTTGCCCAATTTATTAATTAAGTAAATTTTATATTCATGATTGGATATAATATCAATTATCAAATAGATTGTAAAGCTTGTTGGCAGAGCCAGTGAAATTTAAAAGGATATTATAATAAGAGTTACTAAAATTGAAGTAAAGATAATCTATTAACTATAATCAATTTCTTGAATTAAAAATGATTTTATTATTTATAAATATGAAAGTTAAAATTATATTTGGGCGATGCAGATAGTTACCATGCTGCTCATTAATGTGATGAGCACAAAAGACCATACACAATTATAGTTTCTTTGGTGTAGCATAACAAATCGAAAAACTACCTTCTCTGGCAAGAGCAACCGCATGCATTGTGGGGAACTGTATTCTTCTCAATTCCTACGATCAACCCACGCACCACATACTTAGGAGGTCCTCAAAGTTCTCTTTGGTGTAATCAATCGCCATATCAGCCTCCAACTTCCTGAGGAGTTCCAGCTTCCCTGCGCTGCGCATGTACGTATCTGCTACCTTTGATGCTCCAAATACGTGCTTCCCTTGCTTGAGTTTGAGTCAATGTTAAAACTGTCTTTTAAAGAACTGTGTATTGGTGTTTTTATATTGTTACTGTACACAACTTAGATGGATATAGATAGTTGTACATTTAGTTAGTTTGTTATAACTGTGTATGCATTCATTTGTACATAGGTAGTGAACTATTTTATCTATATAAGGACTTGTACCCACTGTAAATATTCTAAGAAATAATATTCAGATTCATTTCCTCTTCTTGCTTCAGCAATATGGTACCAGAGCAGGATAGTCTTTGACATCTTGTTTTCTTCTCAAATCTTTTTTTCATTCCTTTTTGCTTTCACCAATACTGTGATCCTCAGCTGAGGAACTCATATTTTCTGATTGTTTTCCAAACAAGCAAATTATAATTTTACAAGCCTTTTTCTCTAAACCAAGATAAAACTCTTTTTAAATACTTATCTCATAAGTCGTTAAAAAACTTCTAAAAAGCTAAAACCAAACAGGTACTCAACCTGATTGGTTATACTTTAAGTTTTTAATCATGTAAGCATGAAAAAATGGCTTTAGGGGAAATTTTATTAATCAAGTGGGCTAAGAAGAATGTTTTGTTTATCATAAATATAATTGGGCTTATTTTCTTATCGGGCCAAAACATGATCCAAACTTTGTTGGGCAAAGATTCTGGTGCCTTAAATTAATGGGCAAGATCCACAGTGACATTTCCCATCCTACTTCGTCCATTCATGTTTTGACTTTGAGTGAGAAGCTTCCCTTTCATCTTGCGTTCACTTGCGCACATATATATATATGGTAACAAAATCCATACAGAAGAAACCCGGACAGATCAAAGATATATGAAATGCTGAAGTATCAGACAAAGACAAGAGACGAAGGCCAAGTTTAGTGTGTTACAGCAGCCTTACAGGACCATTTCCACCATCCATGTGTGAAATTTTTATTAGCAAACGATAGAAGGTTTTAGGGACTCGGCTTCAGAGCTTGTCCTACGGACGAGCTCTCCTTGCTCGTCCGTCCAGATTTCGTCTGGACGGTCCAGATCTGATTTTTTTAACTTTTGTATTTTTTTATCAAAAATAATTTTAATGGGTAGAGAATCTAAAATAAAAATAATCTCTTAACTAACATTTTTTTAAAAAATGATTTTTTTATGTATAAAAAAATAAAAACAAAAATTAAAAAAATCAGATCTCGACCGTCCAGACGAAATCTGGACGGCCTAGATCTCGTCCATACGGACGAGCAGGGAGAGCTCGTCCTTCTGAAGCTGAGTCCAGCTTTTAGGGGATGGGATAGATCACTACTTATCCTGTAGCTTTGCCAGCTTCCAAATACGAATATGCTTCTTTCAATTTAGAAAATGGCATCGGAGTTTTAACGTCCAATACTGCCTTCAACTTCCCACTCTCCAAATATGGTCTTAGCTTCTCTAGGACTGACCCCTTCGACGTCAGCACGAACAATACAGCATCTTCATAACCTGGAGGTATTATCGTCACCACTTTCCCACCTTCCTTCACCGCCTTCGCTGCTTTCTCCTCTCCTGTTTGAAACATTTATATCATTACTGTTAGGTTTATTAGTTCCCATTATATGACCCATAATACAACAAACACATATGTATTAATTGCTTTGACATTTATATAGAGTCTGACCTACTGCATCATAGACTACATCAAACTTGTCGGGAAGGTCTTCAAAATTGTCTTTTGTGTAATCAATAGGCAAGTCAACCCCCAACTCCCTCAAGAACCTCAGTTTCCCAGTGCTTGCTGTAGCTGCTATCCTGGATGCTCCGTAAACATGCTTTGCAAGCTACCACCCAATTAATCAATATTAATCTATTAACCAGCCTGATCTGCGTATGATTGATTTATAGAAACATAAAACATTCGTGCAATTAAGACCTGAATCACATAGTTGCCAACTCCACCGGAACCTCCAAGAACAAGGATGGATTTTCCTGCAGAAAATCCGGATCTTTCAAGGCCTTCGTGAGCAGTCTGCATGGCTAAAGGAATGCTAGCAGCTTCCACAAAGCTCAGAGAAGGTGGCTTGCGAGCCAAAAGTTTCTCTTCTGCAACAGTATACTCTGAGAGAGTACCGAGTGTTTTGAGGTTTGATAATCCTTCCGCGTTGATATCACCGTACACTTCATCCCCAACCTTAAACTTAGTCACTTCGCTTCCCAGTTTCACCACCACGCCAGCCACGTCAAATCCAGGAACAGTCTAATAATAAGGATAACCAAAACAAGCATTGAAATTGAACATCTCAAGTGAACAGTTACTTGAATCAAGAAATCATATTAGCAGGAGAGATCATGAAAGTGAGTGATATGAATAAATATATATATTACAGGTCTGAGGGGGTCGGTTTGGGTGAACCAAGCGAGCATCCTCTTGTAGTCAACGGGATTAAGGGAAGCAGCAACGACCTTGATGAGGACCTGGTCTTGCTTCAGTTCAGGAATAGGCCAAGCATCATGTATCTTCAAAATATCAGATGGCTTCCCATGTTCTGTGTAGAACCAGGCTCTGGTATGAGTTGGCACTGAAGTAGTACTTGAATCAGATGCCATATTGCAGATTACTAATCTTCACTTTTCACTGAAAGCTGGTGCGGAGTAATGAGTGGATGGTAACAAAGTTTTATAGGCTCTGACGCTTCATATGAAAGACACGAATCATGTCGCTTTTACAGTGAGGTTTCTTGCTGTGTCACTTTGCATTTGCCATTACCTGGCGGCTTCATTATTTGAATATCGTATTAAGCATGGGTTGGCTTTTAATATTGTTTTGAACTTTTGATCATCCATCGGGTTTTGAGCCGTCCTAGCTTGCTAATTAACTTAAGAAGGCAAATTAATTTATAATTTGTTCAAAGGCATGTAAGTGGGAGAGCATTTTTGAAAGGTTCAATGACACTATCATTGGGAAGTATTTTATTAGGGATAACTAGTAAATGCATAAAAATGGTAACCCACCACCCACCCTTTTGTTAATATATGAATCAGTGGGGAGCAGTTGGGGAAGGGCCAATCCTGCTGTGTTCACATGGGAGGAGATTATTTTACTTCCCTAGTTATGTATGTGTGTATATGTGTATCAAGAAAAAACATAGACAGATACTAATCTCTATTGAGCTAAGAGTTAAATGTGCAGTTTGAAAGAGGAGCTTTATACCCAAGAGGGGGGGTGAATTGGGTATATTAAAAATTTTGCAAACTGGTTCTGTTTTTACACTCTCAGAACAGAGCAGAACAGAGGAGATAGAGAGAAGAGCTTTGCACACAGCGATTTATACTGGTTCGGTCCTTTCTCTGACCTACATCCAGTCCCCAAGCCTCACTTGGGATTTTCAATCCACTATAATCAAATATTGATTACACACTCTGTACTAAGAGTTGTTCTCTCACTAGAACACACTCCCCCTTACAAGTTGTAATCAATACACCCCAACTACCAAGTCCCCTGACTTGTAGTTATCTCAATCAATAAATGATTTACAAGTATTTGACTCTCTTACAGAGCTGATAGGATAAACACTGAAGAACTAAGTATCAAAATGATACAATACAGATGAAAGCTTGATACAATAAATGACTCAATAAATTTTCGCTCTAAGTAGTTGTATCAGCTTGAGAAGAAGTTAATGCTCTCTATTTATAGGTAGAGAACATTAAATGACCGTTGTGAGATGATTCCAACCGTTGGAAGTGATTTGCTTAAGTTCTGGTCATCTTCTCTCTCTAAACTTCTGCTAATCCAAGTCTTAATGAAGTCTGATGTGGATCTCTGAGTTTCTGCCCGTTGGAATTAACTTTACTTGATGTAGTAAGCATTCTTTAACGTTAACAAGGCGTGCTCAGATGGATTAGCCGAAAGTAGACGAGATTGTGCAGGTGCATTAAATGCACTGTTCACCTTTTTGCTTTTTCTCACAAATCTTCAATAATCTTGTTCTGTGCTAACTGAAAAACACTCAACAAACTTGTTAAACATATCTGGGATCATGAGTGAATGATTTATGAAAGCAATTAGATCAAACAACAAGTTATAGCAGATTTCACAAATTTGAAAAAGCTTCAACGGTCACTAACCTCGAGGTTAGTTCATCCAACCTCGAGGTTGGCCTGAAATCCTCAGGCAAACCTTCGTTTTTAAATCATTCAACCTCGAGGTTGCAAAGTGAACCTCGAGGTTTCTCTTGAGAAGAAACCTTCTGATAAATCTCATTAACCTGCAAACCTTGAGGTTCCAAAGGTAACCTCGAGGTTTGAAGTTTGTTTCAAACCTTCAGTTTTCACTGGAGCCCGACAACCTCGAGGTTGTACATCTGTACTCGAGGTTGGCTCTTTGAAAGTGCAAAGTTCAAAGTTAAACATAAAGCCCAGCCTCGAGGTTACAATGTTAACCTCGAGGTTTTCAATACTTTGAAAACCAGTGTGCTCTCTGTAAGTGATGAAACTCGAGGTTGCAACATCATACTCGAGGTCAAAGGTGTTTTCATCGAGCTTAAGTTTCAAAACAAAGTGTCCAACCTCGAGGTTGAAACATGGACCTCGAGGTTCATGTGCTTGATGAACAACATGACCTTTCTGTATGAGTTGAACCTTGAGGTTTGCTTTGCATACTCGAGGTTACAAGTGATAATGAAGAAACTTGGATTCTCCAACTGAACCAGAACCTCGAGGTTGACTTCTCAACCTCGAGGTTTCACATATAACTTGTGAAACCAAGTTTTGCAACATTCGAACACATGATTTTTAAAGCTTCTGTAAGGTCAAACCTCGAGGTTACAAACCCAACCTCGAGGTTTGCTCTTAACCAGAGTTTTGACACTTAAGAGCAAAACCTCTTCAATTGTTTGTAGTTGTTGACAATCATCAAAACCATCAGAGAACTAACATTCTCCCCCTTTTTGATGATGACAACATCTACAAGCAATACCTCTTTAAACATTTAAAAGATTATCAGTGAGATTATCAGAGTGTTTGAAAAACTGATTTTTGCACAAGTAGAGTTCTTAGATAAAGAGTCATATATTCTCAGAGATAAGCAGAAGCGTGAAATTGAGACTGATATTTCAATTGATATTCCATTTCAACAAATTTATACAAAATACAATGGAATTCAATTAAAAAAAATACAGACAGTACAAAAAAAAACATGAAAATACACATGCTGCTGCACAAGAAAAACAACCCTAGATCCCTAGACTCTAGTCCTCACTCATTGCTTGTCTCTCCCCCTTTGTCATCGTCATCAACATACTCTGGGTCGAGAATAACAAGAGGAGGCTGGTAAAGAACCATAGCAGAGGTGGGATCAAATGTGGGATCAAGAAGAGAAGGATGGGCAAAGGGAGAAGGTGTGGGGAAGATTTCAGTAGAGGGGGTAGGTGGAGATAGAGATGGTGGAATGAGAATTTCTGTAGAAGGGGTAGTGGGTGAAGGTTGAGTCTCAGAGACTGGAGTGGTATGAGATGGAGATGTGTGTGGAGGGCTAGGAAATGAGAAGGAATGAGAGGGAGGTGAGTGATGGGGTGAGAGAGCAGGAGACTCAGCAGGAGAGGGAGGTGAAGATGGGTCAGGAAGTGATGAGCTAGGGCCATCATGAATATCAGGACGGGGATCAGAGGCTGCATCAGCAGAAGGTAAGTCAGAAGCCACATCAGGAACTGGAACAGATGAGGGGCCATGAGTGGATGAGGAGCCAAGGCCAAAATGTCTGAGAAGCATGTCAGCTTTGTCTCTGGCATCAGATGCAGCAGTGAGAGAGACAGCCAAAGAAGAGTTCAAGTCAGTAAACCTTTGATCCATTTCCTCCTTTAGCTTGTACAGATGGGACATTGCCTCAGTCTGTGCAACTATGACATCCATAAGTCCCATCTTGATGTCAGCCCGCAATACATCAACTTCAGTCTTCATGATAGCTCTGTGGGAGATTAGGGCTTGATCCACTATCTGTCTGATCTGCCCCATCAGATCATCTGGTATAGGAGCCTGAGAAGGTGGAGGAGCTGACTGTGCTTCCTCAGGAGCTTGAGATGCCTGAGACTGTGCTGTACCCTCTGTATCAAGTTTGATCTTCATGAGGTTGATCTGATGTTTGCCAAAATAGAGAGGGTATTCAAGCGTATCAGTTGACCCTACATACCAGATTTTGTGATAGAAAAGTATCACAGAGATTAGAGAAGGATAAGGTATGTGTGTCAATTCCTTCTTGGCAAATCTGAAACTCTTCATCCCTTGGAGCAGCCAATCCCCAATGTTGAAAGGAACTCTCTTCACAAATGCAGTGAAGGGTCTGTAGTCTAGAGATGTGAAGTGAGTGTAGTTCCCAGCCTTAGGAATGAAATTCCTAGAATATATGTACCAAAGGATTCTATGCACAGGAGGCATGTCACTTGGTTTGAATGAAAGCTTAATGGCTTGGTCACGAGGGAAGGGTTTGCCTGGGATGAGAGTTTCATATACCTCTTGATTGGTATATGAGAACTCAGGAACAGGAGGTGGGTTTTTGATTTTCAAAATTTTATTGATCTTCTCAGCAGTCAATGAGAATGCAACACCTCTGACTACAGTGGATACTGACTCTTCTAGCAGATCACCATCATCATCCAATGTACTACTATCCCTCATTTTGAAGTAAAACATCCTAACCAAACTAGGGGTATAGGGACAGTATATGGAAACAAAAGGTTCATATTGTTTTATCCAAGGTGAAAGATCTAAGTTGCACTCCTTATAGAAATTTTCAAGGTTTATTGCAACTGAAGCACAAAAGACTTTTGGGAGATAAATTTCTCTATACTTATCATTTTCCTCCTTGGTTGAGAAGGATGAGGCAGCAGTGATGAATCCTTCTGGGGGTGATCTGATATCCCGGATGTCCTCAATTGCATTGACAGCAAATTTCTCCAACTTCTTTTGCTGTGAGGCCTGAGAGGATGATTGAACTTGAGGCCTTGAGGGATTCTTGGTCCTTGCCTTCTTGGCCTTTTCTCCTATTTTCTCTTTCCCTTTACCGGTTGTTTCAGGCACTTTCCTCTTTTTAGACTCAGCTTGACTGGACTCTTTGATGGAAATGCCCTTCGGTTTGCTCTTCGGAGGAGGAGATGGAGGAGGATCAATGGGCATCCCTGGGATGTGCTTATCAACCCCTGAGCGCAAGCGAAGAGACCGAGTCTTCTTCCTCACAGGCTTGGTTGCTTGAGGTTCTGGGGAAGGTTGACGTTTTGGAGGTGGAGAGGGAGACCAAGATTCTGTCTCATTGTTCGAATGGGAGGAAGATTCTGACTGGGAAGGAGATTTCGAGGCCATTTGTGGACAGAGAGTGGAAGAAATGTGCAGAAAGATGAAGATTGGAAGAGGAAGTGACGAGAGAGAAGGAGTGAACTCGAGGTTAGGGTTCAGTAAAAATGAAATTTCACAGCAGCATATATATAGACACGCTCTCAACCTCGAGGTTGACTTCTCAGCCTCGAGGTTAGATGAACAAAAGTTCACTAAACTCTGCGATCAACCTCGAGGTTGACATCTCAGCCTCGAGGTTAGATGAATAAAAATTCACTAACCTTTGAAATTCTTACCTCCAACCTCGAGGTTGCCTCCAGAACCTCGAGGTTCGACTGTCTGATAGATGAGATGTCTCTTCTGTTTGCTACCAACCTCGAGGTTCTAATCCCATACTCGAGGTTCCAGCTTTTAAGCATTCTCAATTTTGACAGTTTGCCCCGATAACCTCGAGGTTAGCTTTTGAGCCTCGAGGTTCCATCCATCAGATATCTTGAACCTTTTGACACTCTTCCAACCTCGAGGTTGACTACTGAACCTCGAGGTTTGCCCCTTTGACAGCAAACCTAAGTCCTGCATAAGATTGTCTATGTACTCCGATGCTAAAGTTAGTGATCTATAATCATCAAAACCATATTTTAATATAAAAGTAGACAAGAATTACTTACAACTCATTGGGATTTACCATTCCCAATTCTCTTCTTATGAATGTGAATGGGTCCTTGGCTAATGGTTTGGTGAAAATGTCTGCCAATTGAAGATGAGTTGGGATGAACATCACTTTCACATCTCTCTTCTGGACATGATCCCGGATGAAATGATGTCTCACATCAATATGCTTGGTTCTTGTATGTTGCACGGGATTCTTGGCCAAGCTTATTGTGCTAGTGTTATCACATAGTATTGGAATCTCCTTTAAGTGCACTCCTAAATCAGCAAGTTGTTGCTTCAGCCACAACACTTGAGCACAGCAACTTGAGGCAGCCACATATTCAGCTTCTGTTGAGGACACCGCCACGGTAGTTTGCTTCTTGCTAAACCAAGAGACAAGTGAGTTGCCAAAGAATTCGCATTGCCCACTTGTACTCTTTCTATCCGTCTTATAGCCAGCATGATCCGAATCTGAATATGCCACAAGATGCTCCGGCTGACCTTTAGGAAACCATAGCCCAAGAGTCTTTGTATCAGATAGATATCTGAATATTCTCTTCACGTGTTCAGCATGAGACTCTTTGGGTGCGGATTGGAACCGAGCACACATTCCAACACTGAATTGAATGTCCGGGCGACTTGCAGTGAGATAGAGCAATGATCCAATCATTCCTCTATACTTGGTGATGTTAAAGTCCTTGCCCTCTTCATCAGCATCCAAAGAAGTAGTTGTGCTCATTGGTGTGTCAGCCCCATTGCACTTGTCCATTCCAAACTTCTTCAGCAAATCATTCAGATACTTTGTTTGAGATATGAATATCCCATCTTTACGTTGCTTGATTTGCAGCCCAAGGAAGTAATTAAGCTCTCCCATCATTGACATCTCAAATTCACCTTGCATAGACTTGGAAAATTCCTCACACAAAGAATCATTAGTAGCACCGAAAATAATATCATCAACATATATCTGTACGATTAAAATCTCATTTAATTTATTTTTCTTGATAAACAATGTTGTATCAGCCTTTCCTCTGATAAATCCTTGATTGAGTAAGAATTGACTCAATCTTTCATACCAAGCTCTAGGAGCTTGCTTAAGACCATACAAGGCTTTCTTAAGTCTAAAAACATGATCCGGAAATTGATCATTTTCAAAACCTGGAGGTTGTTCAACATACACCTCCTCTTGAATGAAACCATTTAGAAAAGCACTTTTGACATCCATTTGATAGAGTTTAAAGCCTTTTGTGCATGCAAATGCTAGAAGAACTCTTATTGCTTCCAATCTAGCTACTGGAGCATAAGTCTCTTCATAGTCTATTCCTTCTTCTTGATTGTAACCTTTGGCCACTAATCTAGCCTTGTTACGCACAATGATGGCTGACTCATCACGTTTGTTCTTGAATACCCATTTTGTCCCAATTACCGGATGGTCTTTGGGTCTAGGCACCAAGTCCCAAACTTGATTTCTATCAAATTGATGTAGCTCCTCTTGCATAGCAATCACCCAATCATTGTCTGAAAGGGCTTCTTCTATTTTAGAGGGCTCTATATGAGATATAAATGCAGAAAATGTAACTTCATTCAAGGTACTATTTCTGGTCCTAACTCCTTGATTTACATCACCTATAACTTGGTCTAAAGGATGATTCCTTATAAATCTCCAAGCTCTAGGTTGAGACTGATCAGCATTTTCTAAATTGCTTTCAGGATTAGCCTCAAAAATGTTTTCAGAATTTTCAGAAGGAGTAGGAGCATTTTTCGAAAAGAATTTGTTTTTGAAAATAATCTCCTCTTCATCATCCAAGGATTTATCAGATTCAGATTCACAAAATACAACATGTATAGATTCCTCAACAATCTTAGTTCTAGTATTAAAGACTCTATATGCTTTACTCCTATTAGAATAACCAATAAAGATAGCTAAATCAGCTTTAGGATCGAATTTACCAAGATTGTCTTTACCGTTATTGTGCACATAGCACTTACAACCGAAGACACGAAGGTGACTGAGGTTTGGCTTTCTTTCTTTGTAGAGTTCGTATGGAGTCTTATTCAGCTTCTTTCTCAAGTATGCTCTGTTGGAGACGTAGCAAGCCGTACTCATGGCATCAGCCCAAAACACTTGCGAAGTGATGTACTCGTTCAACATTGCTCTAGCCATTTCAGTGAGTACTCTATTCTTTCTCTCCACAACACCATTTTGTTGTGGTGTTCTTGGTGCTGAAAAGTTGTGATCAATCCCCATACTATCACAGAACTCAGCAAAGGCTTGATTTTCGAACTCTCCACCATGATCAGTTCGTATTCCTGAAATTGAGAACCCTTTCTCGTTTTGGACCTTCTTGGCAAATGAAACAAACTGATCAAAGGTTTCATCTTTAGAAGATAAAAATATTGTCCACGTAAATCTAGAGAAATCATCGACAATGACCAAAGTGTATAAGTTTCCACCAAGACTTTTCACTCTAGCTGGTCCAACTAGATCCATGTGAAGAAGTTGAAGAGGTCTGTTTGTTGAAATCTCATTTTTAGCTTTAAAAGAAGATTTGGTCTGTTTTCCCTTTTGACAAGCATCACAAATCATATCATTTTTGAAATTCAGTTTGGGAATGCCAATAACCAAATCCTTTTTCAATAACTTGTCAAGTTGATACATATTGACATGAGCTAATCGCTTATGCCATAGCCAACTCTCATTCAAGTTACTTACAAAACAATTTTCAGAAGTAGAAGCATTGCTAGAGAGGTTCAAAGTATAGCAGTTTCCATCTCTAGGTGCTCTAAATAGAGCTTTATTTTTCAAATCATTTATGGAGATCAAATCCTTTTTAACAATAAAGCATTCATCAGAGTCAAATATTACCAAATTACCCTTATCGGTGCTTTGGCTCACACTTAGGAGATTATGACACAATCCTTCTACAAGGTAGACGTCTTTAATGAGTGGGCCTTCATTGTTGCCTATCTCACCAATGCCAGCGATTTTCCCGGATTGATCACCTCCAAATGTGACTCTACCTCCATCTTTTGGCTTTATTGATAAAAACTTTGATTTGTCTCCAGTCATGTGTCTTGAGCATCCACTATCAATGTACCACTTGTTCGGCCTTGATGCTCTAAGACATACCTGCAGATTACCAGAGGTCAAGTTTTAGGTACCCATCTTTTCTTGGGTCCTTTGGGGTTAGCATGCACCTTGGGAACATATGTTCCTTTTGGTACCCAGACATAATTTCCTACAGGTTTAGCTTTTCTTTCTTTTCGATGAAAACAAGATGAAGTAGAATGACCCTTCCTATTGCAATATGTACAATGTGCAAAAGGATTTGAGGAATGAACAGATTTAGTGAAATAATTCATATAGGATTTTTGTCCATTCTTTTTCTTTCCTTTCTTCTTATCAAAGTCTGGTCTATAACCAATGCCCGATCTATCGTTTGTAAAACGTTGTTGTTTCAAAATTACATTGAGCATTTCACTTCCCTTAGTGAATTTCTCAAGTGCTTTTGTAAGTTGTGAATTCTTTTTCTCTAGGATAGAGCATTCATCACAAATCAGAGATTGAGGAGAAGAGAGGTTTTCAATTTGCAGTTCAAGAAAAGAATTTTTTCTTTTCAAAGACATATACTTGTCTGCAAGTTTTTCAAACTCCTTTTGAACAACATTGTATTCAGCAAACAATTCATCATAGGAAGGAAGAGATTCATATACCTCATTTATTTCACTAGGTTGTTCTTCTTCCTCAGCAACCAGGCATATGTTGGCTTTTTCACTTTCATCCTCTTCAGCTTCATCCTCATCCGATGAGCTATCTCCCCATATAGCTGACACATATGCCTTCTTTTTGTATTTCTTGAATTTCTTCTTTTCTTTCTCTTGGTTTTTCAGCTGAGGGCATTCTGCCTTGATGTGTCCGGGCTTCTCGCATTCATAGCAGATGATAGGCTTCTTTGATTCATAACTCGAACTTCCTTTCTGAAATTTCTTGAAGCCTTGATCTCTTTTATAAAACTTCTTGAATCTCCGGACCATCATGCCAATCTCTTCATCCTCGTCCTCATCTTCCTCATCCTTTTCCGCATTCAGAGCCACTCCCTTGTTGCGATTGTTGCCACCATTGACATCTTCTAATTCCTTCTTGAACTTCAACTTGCTCTCATATTCAGATAAGCTACCAAACAAAGCTGCAACTGACGTCATCGACTCTCCACGAGCCTCTTCGATAGCTGTGACCTTTGCTTCCCAATCTTTGGTCAGAATATTAAGAATCTTTCTTACTTGAGACCCTTGATCAAAGATCTTTCCTAGAGCAGCCAGTTGATTTGTCAAATGGGTATATCTGAGCTGAAACTCTCCAATGCTTTCTCCTTGCTTCATCCGCAACAAGTCATATTCAGTGGTTAGAATATTAATCCGGTTTTCCTTGATTCCAGAAGTTCCTTCATATGCAATCTCTAGTGCTTTCCACATCTCCTTAGCTGTTGACAGATTGCAAATGCGAAAGAACTCTTTTTGGCTAAGAGCACTTTGAAGCATCAGGATGGCCTTGCTATTGAGAGTAATATTCTTCTTATCATCATCGTTGAACTCAGCTTCGGTCTTTGGAACAGTGATGCCTCCTTCAACCTTAACTGGTACATAATCTCCAGTTTCAAATACTCTCCACAATCCATATTCTGTAGCCATTACGAACACACGAAATTTTGCTTTCCAGAAAGAGTAGTGTTCGCCATCGAAACCGGGAGGTCTGTTGATTGAAGCTCCATCAGGAAGAATTCCTTCCATAGTGATCCTTCTCGAGTGGTTAAACTCTTCTGAGAAGACCTTGCTCTGATACCAAATGAAAGAGGAGCTTTATACCCAAGAGGGGGGGTGAATTGGGTATATTAAAAATTTTGCAAACTGGTTCTGTTTTTACACTCTCAGAACAGAGCAGAACAGAGGAGATAGAGAGAAGAGCTTTGCACACAGCGATTTATACTGGTTCGGTCCTTTCTCTGACCTACATCCAGTCCCCAAGCCTCACTTGGGATTTTCAATCCACTATAATCAAATATTGATTACACACTCTGTACTAAGAGTTGTTCTCTCACTAGAACACACTCCCCCTTACAAGTTGTAATCAATACACCCCAACTACCAAGTCCCCTGACTTGTAGTTATCTCAATCAATAAATGATTTACAAGTATTTGACTCTCTTACAGAGCTGATAGGATAAACACTGAAGAACTAAGTATCAAAATGATACAATACAGATGAAAGCTTGATACAATAAATGACTCAATAAATTTTCGCTCTAAGTAGTTGTATCAGCTTGAGAAGAAGTTAATGCTCTCTATTTATAGGTAGAGAACATTAAATGACCGTTGTGAGATGATTCCAACCGTTGGAAGTGATTTGCTTAAGTTCTGGTCATCTTCTCTCTCTAAACTTCTGCTAATCCAAGTCTTAATGAAGTCTGATGTGGATCTCTGAGTTTCTGCCCGTTGGAATTAACTTTACTTGATGTAGTAAGCATTCTTTAACGTTAACAAGGCGTGCTCAGATGGATTAGCCGAAAGTAGACGAGATTGTGCAGGTGCATTAAATGCACTGTTCACCTTTTTGCTTTTTCTCACAAATCTTCAATAATCTTGTTCTGTGCTAACTGAAAAACACTCAACAAACTTGTTAAACATATCTGGGATCATGAGTGAATGATTTATGAAAGCAATTAGATCAAACAACAAGTTATAGCAGATTTCACAAATTTGAAAAAGCTTCAACGGTCACTAACCTCGAGGTTAGTTCATCCAACCTCGAGGTTGGCCTGAAATCCTCAGGCAAACCTTCGTTTTTAAATCATTCAACCTCGAGGTTGCAAAGTGAACCTCGAGGTTTCTCTTGAGAAGAAACCTTCTGATAAATCTCATTAACCTGCAAACCTTGAGGTTCCAAAGGTAACCTCGAGGTTTGAAGTTTGTTTCAAACCTTCAGTTTTCACTGGAGCCCGACAACCTCGAGGTTGTACATCTGTACTCGAGGTTGGCTCTTTGAAAGTGCAAAGTTCAAAGTTAAACATAAAGCCCAGCCTCGAGGTTACAATGTTAACCTCGAGGTTTTCAATACTTTGAAAACCAGTGTGCTCTCTGTAAGTGATGAAACTCGAGGTTGCAACATCATACTCGAGGTCAAAGGTGTTTTCATCGAGCTTAAGTTTCAAAACAAAGTGTCCAACCTCGAGGTTGAAACATGGACCTCGAGGTTCATGTGCTTGATGAACAACATGACCTTTCTGTATGAGTTGAACCTTGAGGTTTGCTTTGCATACTCGAGGTTACAAGTGATAATGAAGAAACTTGGATTCTCCAACTGAACCAGAACCTCGAGGTTGACTTCTCAACCTCGAGGTTTCACATATAACTTGTGAAACCAAGTTTTGCAACATTCGAACACATGATTTTTAAAGCTTCTGTAAGGTCAAACCTCGAGGTTACAAACCCAACCTCGAGGTTTGCTCTTAACCAGAGTTTTGACACTTAAGAGCAAAACCTCTTCAATTGTTTGTAGTTGTTGACAATCATCAAAACCATCAGAGAACTAACACAGTTGAGTAGTGCGTCCAAAGATAAGAAAGCTTCTTCCCGTTGACATTGCGGTGGAAATCGGGTTGAGCGACCCCCACCACTGCCCACTGCGGCGGAGACCCAAATAGAGTGCCGGCACCGTCATTTTTTATGGGGGTGTGGGAGTGAGGACGGATCTGTATTCTCTTACTATCCCTTAGTAACTTTAAATTTGGATCATCCAATATTTGATTTAAGTATCTAGAAAGAGTCAAGTCATCTACTTTTTAAAATTTCATTTCTACTTACTTCACGAGATCATTTGAAAAAAATGACATAACTCTTTATGGACGCTTAAATCAAATATTAGATGGTCCAAATTTAAAATTACTGAGGGATACTAAGAGAACATGGTCGGCCCTTCTGCTCAATCGAGCCACGAGTGGTGCTGGCCCCATACAGGCGGGACATACAAATATGGCATACATAAACATATATAGCTATGCAAAGACGTTACATGAAGCAGGAAATCTTATTGGTCAAAGAAAATTGACTCACAGCTTCTATATTTATCAACGTGACGAATATTATTTTTGAATAATAGTATAAAAAATTGGGGTGAGTTGAGTTATACTCTTTCTGATCCTTATTATAAGGTACCAACTACTAAGTTTATCTAGTCATTTTTATACATGCCACGCTGATGGACAAATTTTTGAAGGTAGACACCTTAATCGCAATGCTCTACAGTTCAAATATTATCTATAAATCAAGTATTCACATTACACAATTGATGGGAGGTTGGTTTTAGTCATTTAATTAGAAATTAAAATGCATGTGTTCATCTATACTCGAGCAAGACAAGTGAAGACGCAAAAATATATAAAAAGACGCTTTTCATTTAGTTTACTTATCTATAATTTATTGATTACAAATACTGTCTTTTCATCTTTTGGATATTAATTTATCTTGTTTTGGATTACTTGCTAATTACTTACTAAATTGACATAGAGTGCGAATTGTTTAGTTGCTTTGAAATTATGTGAGTGGACATCTGGACACATAAGAATGCTTACCAAGGATACTCAGGATACAATGGAGCGACAGGTGGACATAAGAATGCTTACCAAGGGTGAAGATGATAAGCGGGATGTGGAGAAGGTGCGGACACATAGAAAAAGATGACCAGAAAGACAGAGGTGGACACGGATGAACAAGCTATGACGGAAAAAGGGGAGCAAAACTGGAACTCGGTCCAGGAAACTGATCAAGCTGCCATACCAACAATGGAAGAAGCCACTGTGCCTCTGTTGACTCTCGAGAGGGCCACAACTGAAGAAATGGATGAGGACTCTACTATATCGGGAAATGCACAACCGACCTTATCCTTTAAAGGTACTCTCATGAATGGGAGTACTCATACTGAACCTCCAAGGAGGTGATAAACATAGAACTAGAGGATTTCTCAGTCAGCATGGAAGGATTGATTCCATGCATCTCTTTCTCTCAAGTCTCAACGTGTCAAGGACTTGTTAACATAATCCATGAAGTATGCTGTTGTTATTAAAATACTGGGCCGCTTCGTCAGGCAAACTACTATGCTTTCTTGAATCCGAAAAATGTGGAAACCTGCACACAAGCTCAAGCTCACCGAATTGGAAGGGGGCTATTTTAGGTCAAGTTTGATGATGAAGCCGATTACCAAAACGCCATGCTTGGTAGACCTTGGGTCATCCTGGGGCACTACCTCACTGTGCACCCATGGGAACCAACATTGTCTCCTCTAAACCTAGAAATCAAGCGAGTATATGGATGGGTTCGTCTCCCGTGGCCGCCGTATCACTACTGTCATTAGAACGTCCTTAGAGCCATTGGAGAAGTCATGGGCAAGGTGCTGAAGAGAGACTATAATACTGAGGAGGTTGAAAAGGCTAGGTTTGCCAGCCTGGCGGTAAAAATCGATTTAACAAAGCCTTTAGTCTCGATAATAAAACTAGATGGCTCGACTCAATTTGTGGAATATGAAGGCCTTCCCACTATCTGTTATCACTGTGGACGGTATGGCCACCTCAACCTTCCCACTATCTATTATCATTGTGGATGGTATGGCCACCTCAAAGTCTCTTGTTCTCTGAAGCCAAGCAGTAGCAACCTTCTGTGGCTTCCTTGAGCTCACCGGAAACAATGCTTGGTGTTTCAATCACCTCTGATGAGGAGCTAGATTTTTTTGATGAGGCCAATGAAGCCAACTTCGATGATCATTCTGTTTCTAAACGTTCCGAGATGGAGCACTAATTTGATTCCCATGTATCAATCAATCTTCGTGTGGAACTGTCAGGGGGCAGCCTCTAATAGATTTTCGTGTGTTTTGAAGTCCCTTCTTTAAGGGTATACCACCCTAGTCTTATTTATAAGTCCAATTTGACCAAATTTCATATACTAAGGAGATGTAATTGACACAATAATTATGGGAGTAAATTTTCAACTTTGCCCTTATTTATGATTAGGTATTTTTCAACTGTTTCTTCTCTCTCTATCTTCATAGGTCTAATTAATATGAGTAAAATTGTCACAATTCATTTATTACATGAAACTGAATTTATAAATAGAATCAAATTTTATTAGTTAAAATAAACTTATAAATAGGACTAGAGTGGTAAGTCTGGAATCGTTGCTCTTATTGTACCTAGAATTTCGGGTATTAAGGCAGACCGTGTTATTAGAAAATTGGGTATCCTCACTCACATGGGGTTGAAGCTAATGGATTTGCAGATGGAATATGGCTTTTGTGGAATTTCCAAGTCAAAGTTCAAGTGCTCTTGAATCATAAACCACTCATTCATGTCTTGGTTTTTTTTTTTTTTGGTCGAAAGGAAGTTCCATTAATTAAAAGAAGTACAAGAAGTGCCAACAACTAAAGAGTACAGGATAAAAAACAACCATAACAGAGAAGCCTACAGAAATGAATACATCAAAAGGAGCGAAAGTAACATAGTGAATTCCACAAAAACCACGAAAACTAGCCTAGCCCCCATCCAAGCAATGATTAGAACCCGAAGGAATATCCAATCCCGCAAAGGTTTTCTGAGCTTCCAAAATTAGAAGGGATAACAAAACGGGTGCTGGTGTCGAGACCCATCCAATAGGACACACCCCTTTATAAGCTTTAGCTGCAAGAAGGTCCGCAGTACGGTTGCCCTCTCTCGGGGAGAAAGATAAGGAAAACCCAACCCTAGAATTCAGAAGACCAATAACGTCCCGGGTAATACTTCTACATTGCCAATCATACGAATCTGGAGACTTGGTGTCAACACAGGAAATCAGAGGAAGACAGTCAGATTCAAAGACCACCTTATCGTGACCCAGTTCAAGAGCCAGCAGAAGAGCCCTCTTCAGTGCTAAGGCTTCTGTCATAAAGGCTGAAATAGATTTGACCTTATCTACAAAACCCCATCTAAAAAAGCCATTGAAATCACGACATATAACTCCAATAGCTGCATCAATTCCATGAGGTGAGAAGGCTCCATCACAATTAATTTTGAGACTACCAGGTGCCGGGGGGGACCATCGAGAACCAGGACTATCACAGCCCCTCGATTCTAAAGGATCCACCACCCGTCGCGCACCACTAGCCCAAAACTCATAATTACTTCTTTGAGCCAACTCAATAACCATACTGGGGTTTAGTTGTTTATGGTCGAAAATCATTTCATTTCGAGCTTTCCATGTAAACCACAAGATCCAGCAAATCAACGCAATATCTTGCTTACCTAGAAGGGCGAATCTGACGTCTTCATCCACCATAACTTAAAATTGGAGACTGTGGAAACATCAACTCTAGCACCGAGGGAGCAGCCAAACCAAATGCATCGGGTCCATGGACAATGGAAAAAAACATGCTCAATAGTTTCCTCAGCGTTCTCACACACTGGACATCGGCTATCTTTGGATCTTTTTCGGCGCACCAGAGCATAGTTGGTAGCCACCGCATCACTGAGGAGTCTCCAAATGAATTGTTGAACCTAAGGGATCACCTTAATTTTCCAAATCAACTTCCAACACCTGGAGGGGATAACAGTCGACGATCCCGATCGATTCACATTAATAGAATTTTGGTCTTTCCGCCGATGGTAACCCAACTTCACTGTATAAACACCATCCCTTGCTCTAGTCCATACCAATTTATCTTCCAATCCATTAGAAGGGATAGGAATTTTATAAATAGCCTCTTTGATTTCAGTAGAGACATATGGGTTAATAGGCGAAAGATTCCACTACCCATTTACAATCAGGTCACAAACTCTGGCCTCAGCAATAATTGGAATGTCAGAGTTACGAGGTCTAGCCGGAAAGATATCCCCAGGAACCCAAGGGTCACCCCAAATTCTGACAGCTGATCCATCTCCAATATCCCACCTAAGATCCTTCCTGAGAAAATCCCTGCTAGCCAAGATGCTAGACCAACACCAAGATGCCTTGTAGCCAATCTCCGCATCTATGAAGTCGTGTTCTGGGAAGTACACACTCTTTATCACCCGAGCCCATAGATCATTAGGCCTGTGCAAGAGTCTCCATGCCGTCTTTGCCAAGAGAGCGTCATTCATCATTAATAGGTCCCGAAAACCCATGCCTCCTGAACTCTTACTATCGGTCAAAGCTCCCTATGATTTCCAGTGAGTTTTGCCTCCAAAGACATTGCCATCCCACCAAAAATTTGCTATAAGACTGTTAATCTCCTTGCAGGTCTTGATCGGGAATTTGAAACAATTCATCGGATAAATAGGGATAGCCTGGATAACAGCTTTGATCATCACTTCCCTGCCAGAAAAGGACAGAAGGGAATGGCTCCATCCTTGAATCTTGCTCGCTACTCTTTCTCTGATGTACGCCAGGGCCTGAGTCTTGGTTTTCCCCCAAATGCTTGGAATACCTAGATATGTTCCGGGGTCCTCCGTAACTGGTATGTGTAACACACCACTCACCATACTTTTCACTGCAAGAGAACAGTTAGAGGAGAAAAAATACTAGATTTCTGCAGATTAACTACCTGACCCAAGGCTGCACAGTACAAATCCAAAATATTAGCCAAGTAGATGCAATTTCTATGACTAGCTCGCATGAATAGCAGGGCATCATCAGCGAAAAAACTGTGATTAAGAACAGGACACCCATTACTCAATTTAATCCCTATCAACCGCTTGTCAAATTGACTCTTACTAATCATTAGAGAGCGCACCTCTGCAACAATAATGAACAAATATGGGGAGAGGGGGTCACCCTGGCGGATACCTCTACTAGGTCTAAAGGAATCAATCTTTTCCCCAGATAAATAGATATTTAAACTAACAAATCGCACACATTTCATAATAAGAGACACCCACTCCGCGCAAAAACCAAATTTTAATAAGACATTCTCTATAAAATCCCATTCCACTCGATCATAGGCTTTGCTCATATCCATTTTAAGGGCGAATTCATACTCACCACCAGAGTACTTGCGGCGAAGGTAATGATAAACCTCATGTGCAATAATGATATTATTATGAATACAACGGCCCGGGATGAATGCACTTTGATTCTAAGAGATACACGCATCAAGTAAAGGGCGCATTCTGTTGGCCATGACTTTTGAAATGATTTTATATGAGAAATTACACAGGCCAATGGGGCGAAATTGAGAGACATGCTCCAGTTTATGAATCTTGGGGATAAAGGTAATATTCGTCATATTAATCCCATCTAAGACAGAGCGATCTGCAAAGAAATCCTTGACCATAGAACAGACAATATTAGCAATTTCATTCCAAGTAGAATGATAAAATTTACCAGAAAAACCATCAGGTCCCGGCGCCTTTGTGCCCCCAGACTAAATGCCGCGGATTTAATCTCCTCCGTAGAAACCGGTGCCATAAGTCGTTGATTCATATCCTCAGAGATTTTAGGGTCGATATAATTCAAAACAGCATCCATTGAATCAGGAGCAGAGGAAGCAAAGAGATTCTGGAAATAATTGGCAATATTTTGTGAAATAGTCCCCTTCTCCATTAGCCAGTTACCCGCATCATCCTTTATACAAGAAATTCGGTTCCTTTGTCTTCTTTTGATCGTCGCTACATGAAAGAAGCGGGAGTTTCTATCACCCGCTGCAAGCCAATTGATCCGCGATCGTTGCCACCAATATTGTTCCTCCAACTCCAGTAATCTATCCAGTTCCTCTTTCGCCTGCAGAATCTGATTAGACACTTCAGAGGTGCGGTCTCTAGGCGTTAGATCAGCCAGATAGGTCTTCAAAGTGCAATGCGCATGACATTGTTAGGAAATTCTTTTTTACTCCAGGAAATTAAATTCGTCCTGCACCGTCTCATATTGAGAAGGAAAGACTCCATAGAAGAAACAGACTGTCCCGGCAGGTTCTGCCAACTATTTCTGATAAGCGGAAGAAAGTGACCATGAGAAGCCCAAGCTGCTTCAAATCGAAATACCCTGTTCGCCTTATACATATCATACTGACATTGGACAAACAAGAGATGGTGATCAGAGGCCCTAGCCGGGTCAATATTAAAAACCTGAAGAGAAGGAAATTTCTCTCGCAACTACAAATTACCCAGTGCCCTATCAATACGTTCATGGATAGTATCCGGGCTATCTCGATTATTACACCAAGTGAAACAGGGGCCATTATAACCCAAATCCTCTAATTGACAGTCCGCCACAAAACTTTTGAAATTAAGAATCCTCCTCCAAGCTCTAGGCAAGCCACCACACTTCTCCTCTTGAGACAGAATATCATTAAAATCGCCCAAACACAACCAAGAGGTCGTAATGTTGTTACTAATCCTTCGGACCTCCTGCCAGCACAACGTTCTATCCCCATCATCAGTGGGTCCATAAATAAAAGTGATATATGACGGCGTGGAGAGCTCAGTAGACATCACACTTGTGTGAATAATATTCGCAGATGAAAATAAGATATTTACTGTAAGCACCTCAGACCACCATAAAGCCAGACCTCCGCTTTTTCCAACCGGATCAACTATCCATTCCTCAGTGAAGCCACATCTACATCTCAGCTTTCTAACATATCTCATCTTCTGTTTAGTCTCCATTAAGAAGACTAAATGGGGTTTCTTTTTGAAGCACTCTTCCTTTAGATTTCTGGCTGTCAAGGCAACCCCCAAACCTTGATAGTTCCAAGCTAGCAGATTCATGGCGAACCGGTGGTTGGTCCCATCCAACCACCGGCGTTTTGACTATCAGTCCCATCATGCTCCTCGTTATTGTGATTGTCTACCTCCATCAAATTCTTTGTAAGATCCCTCTCCATCAGTGCCGAATCAGTAGGATCACCAGGTGCACCGTGGTCATTACTAGTTTTCAAACAGCGAAGGTATTTTTTAACAGAGCGAATATTGGAGTTCTTCTTTTTTGGGGGAATGGCCACAAGAAATGTCCTCCAGTTCATCTCACCATCGGCTTCAATACACAATTTTCTGTATTTCTTGCTTTCTTCCAGCTCATGGTCATCATCCATAGGGTGCTTTAGATTAATCCCTTTCACACCAAGAGTTATAGCAGATATAGGGGAGAGACCCATGACAGGAACAATATCTTGATGAACAGGGTCATCTTCAGGAAATTCAACCTTATAAGGTAAAATATTCACACACAGAGTAGGCCCCTCATTTCCCCCTTCATTCAAAGACAACTCAGATTGCACAATAGGAATAGTGGAAGACAAAACCGAAGAAGCTATAATACCCCCCTTAACCGAACCAAGAGGGTTGGCTAGATCATTTAATGTCTTCAAATGATTAGTGGCCAAATTAGGAGGCCCAGTAGCATTGTCTACCTCTTGCACAACAAAATTAAGCCCAACAGAAGAAAAAGAGTCATTGAATTCCATACCTCTAACCGGCCTTTGGCCCAGATCCAGCCCATTTGCACCCTCCAAGTCCAATTGCTTTGTAGAGTCCTCATCCACATGCTCTTCTCTTTCCACATGATCGTTTAATGGCCTTATGTGATTAGTGGCCAGATTAGAAGGCCCAGCAGCGTTGTCCACGTCCTGCACAACTAGATTAGGCCCACCAGAAAAAACACAATCATTAAAATCCATACCTCTAACTGGTTGAAGGCCCAGATCCGGCCCAATGTCACAATCCTTGTCCAATTGTCTCTTAAAAACCTCATTCACGTGATCCTCTCTCTCCTTTCTAGCGTCATCACCTGCAACCCCTGTCTCCTTCCTTGCAGGCACTTTCGGCGCTGACCACTTCATCACCACGCCATCCACCGTCGCTTATGCAGAGTTGACCGATGGGGGGGAAGGCCGAGGGAGCAACGCCGTGACATCACGCTTGACGCTATGGACCGTTGGAGGTGACCAGAATCCTGGAGAAGCAGCCACCGTCGAGTTGTAGGAGAGGAGTTCCATCCTATTCGGTGGTTCTTTTTCCTGTGAATCCTGTCTCCTTGCCCGGCAAGTGGAGGTTTTTTAATTTTATTAATAAAAGGTGCTTCACACCACTTCTCCTCACAAATCTGTACTACCTCTTCATTGGTTAAAACAGTCGAAGAACTCATCCAGCTTCCAAACCGTTTCACAGCTTCTTCTTCCGGTTGAATCTCGGATGCTTCATTGCACCAGCGGCCATCATGACTCAATCTCCCACAAGAGTAACAGAACTTCGGTAACCTCTCATACTTTACCGTAATCCAAGCCGGATCCTTATTTTTCCGCGGAATCCAGAAACCAGAGACCGAAGGAGAGTCCATATTGATCAATGACCGAACTCTAATAAAGCTTCTTTCAATTTTACCTTCTATCTTTGGCTGTTCAAACATAACAGATTTTCCAACAGTATCGCCCAATCTTATAGCATTTGCATTGTTGAAAGCCTCAACCGGAAGGCCATGAAACTGAACCCAAAATGGCACCTCCTCAAACTTAATATCTTGAAGAACCATAAGGCTTTCCCATACTTGAAGATTTAAGAGAAAACCATGGATGGACCACGGTCTACCCTTTAGAATGCGAGCAAAGTCAGAGAGTTTTCTAAATCGAAAACGGAAAATCAATTTCTCCCTGTCGAGCTCATGAATATCTAAATCTTCATCCAGGTTCCAGCTTTTCTTAATCATAACGATAATGGCAAGTATATTGAGTTTTTTGCTAGTGGTAATTTTTCCAACAAGTGAACCACCATAATCCTCTGAATCACTATCAAGATCCAGCACCACCTGATTTAACTCCCTAGGACCACTACTTTGTCCTAACTCCATGATTCAACCCAAAGACAAAGGAAAAAAAAGGACCCCCCAGACACCCAGGACAGAGCCAAGAAAGGAAGACAAAGGTGGAAAGAGAAGGAGAAAAACAATAATCTCGAACCCAGACACAGTGCCAGAAGGTTCCTAGGAACCAGGATAACTCACAAGGAGCAGGAGACTCTCACATGAGGAGAGGTTAATCTTACATCCCTGTGAACTTGATTACTCATTCATGTCTTGGTGGAGCTCTAGAAATAATTATTCTATGATAAATCAGATTTATCATGTTATTATTAGAATAAAGAGTTTATCAAAAATATGATTCATAGTAGTAAAGGAAATTATGAAATAATAATAACGAATGGAATCAAAATGAGGAAACAACAGCAGGATTTTTATTGTTGTTGTTATTGTAATTATTATGAATAATTATTAGAAATAAAATTAATAAAAGAAAGAAAGAAATAGGGGTTGAAAAAGAAGAAGAAGAATATGATTAAATTAGAAAGAAAAAGAAAGAAAAGATTAATGTGTATATAATAAAACCAAAAAAATTAAAAGCAGATGCAGAATTAAGGAGCTACCCTTAAAATTTACCAGCGATCGATACTCAACAAAGAATCCCCGGTTGTCTCTATGTTCCTTTCTGCATTTGATTCTTTTTGAACAGGAGGATTTGTTTCATCTCATCATATGAGTTTTATTCTAATTAGATCGGGGTTGGGTAATTATAAATTTGAGAAAATTAAAATAAAGGACTTAGATAAAATAATATTTAATTATAAGAATCATAAAACTTGTAATTACTAAAAATGACCAAGTAAGTTTAAAAGTGCTAAATTATCTTTTAAATTCTCAATTGCTTTCCCAAACCCCCCCCCCCCCAGAAAAAAAAAGGCCTCCCTTCCCTCCCATGACCACCTTCCTCCCTGTCGTTGCCATTCTTACACACAGCAACGACAGGGAGTTCTTGCTCTCTCTCCAGACCTTTGTGGCCAAACCATTATTTGTAACTTTGATGCTTCAACCTTGTCAAACGAAACACTCAATCATCCTGCAAACATTCTCAACGTATGTACTGTGGTCAATCTCATCATCTTTGCATATTCTAAATAAGCATACTGTTTAATATCATTCCCTTGCATATAAAATGAAGTTGAGTTCCATGAAATTTTTCATAGGGGTTGACTTTCACGCTTTCAATCTAATAACTTTGTGCTAACGATCAAATTCAAAATGTAATTGTCATGCATCACAGAAGGAGGTAATACTATTATTTGGGTTCTCAAATTTAGAAGTTCACATGCAGGTACTTGATCACTTTGCGTCCCTGCTGGAGATTCCCAAAGAAGAACTTGCTGAGTTAAGTTACCAGAATGATGTCCGCATATGTACTGTTGTGGCACCAATAAATTGGTCACGAGAGGGAAGAGAAGCACTCTTTTCTTTGATTTTTGGGTTTGGGATGCAATTGAGAATTTGAAAGGCAATTTAATACTTTCAGCACTACAAAAAGAATCAAAATTTGCGACGAAATTTTTCAGTCGCAAAATAGGGGTTTTCCATCGCAAAATTGGTCCGTCGCAAAAAAAAAAATGCATAGCAATTTGCGACGAAAACAAAAAAATCCGTCACAAATTTTGAAATTTGAGACGGAATTTTAATTCCATCACAAATCCCAGGGATTTGCGACGGAATTTTAATTCCGTCACAAATCCCAGGGATTTGTGATGGAAATTGGATCCATCAGGATTTGCGACGGATTTCCATTCCGTTGCAAAGTTCGGATTTTTTTTTAAAAAAATATTTTCTTTTTAATTTCAATTTTTAAAAAAAAATATTTATTTTTATTTTTCTTAAAGATTCTAATTTTCATTTTTTAATTTCGTTTTTTTAAAATAATTTATTTTAGTTTCTTTTAAATTGGATCCATCAGGATTTGCGACGAATTTCCATTCCGTCGCAAAGTTCGGATTTTTTTTAAAAAAAATATTTTCTTTTTAATTTCAATTTTTTAAAAAAAAATATTTATTTTTATTTTTCTTAAAGATTCTAATTTTCATTTTGTAATTTCTTTTTTTTTAAAATAATTTATTTTAGTTTCTTTTAAGATTAGCGACTAATTTTAAATTTTTTAAAAAAATTTAAAATTTTTTATCCTTATCATGAATTTTTATATGCCTTCAGGATTATACTCTACTGATGAGTTTAGGCCGATCCAAATATCTAGGAATTATAAAACAGAAAAGCAATTACGAAATTCAAATTCTATAATATCTAGGATTATAAAACAAAAACCAATTACAAAATTCAAATTCTATAATCTCGCCGAATCCTAATATCAAGGAATTATAAAAGACAAATCCTAATATCAAGGAATTATAAAACAGAAAAACAATTACAAATTCAAATTCAAATTCCATAATTTGATTAGATTCTAAAATATCTCTAACTACCAAGATTATATATTATAAAAAAATTTAACATATAACAAGAAAAAAAAAAGTTCGACAGAGTGCAAATCAGAACAAAATCTGTTGCATATATGTTTAATTAAAAATAATTAACTCCATTATATTGAGCAAACCAAATTAGTGTCCCGCAAACTGCAATGTGAAAATACCAAAATGCCCCTAAACCTTTAAAAAAAAAAACTCAGTTTTTTGATATTAAGGATGGCTAAAAAGCCAGAGATACAATAAGCCAAAAACTAGACAATAGGAGAATTTAATCCCAAACTCTCATTAGCTACCCATGCCTTTAAATACATAGGACAAGCACTCAAAAGAAGATTTAGAAATGCCCATCTTAGCTAATCCATCAGCTACCTTGTTAATTTCCCTAAAAATATAGATTACTTTAATTTGCCAGCTCCAAGAAAGCATCTCCTTGATCTGCAATAAAACCAGACTACCTGCATGAAAACTTGCATCATTAACATTGGCGATTACAGACATTGCATCAGATTCCACAATTAGCTTCATATTCAGTTCCTTGAATCAAAGCAACCCAAAATCATATTTAGTTCCTTGAATCAACATCGCCAAATGCACAACCTTACATACTGGGGTTCAATCCAGAGCAACCAGAAACCATATATGAACAAGAAAGTGATTAGGAACTAGTATCTGGAAAAACCAAAAAAAAAAAAAAAAAACCACGATGTCGAAATTGAGAGGGGGGGCGAGTTTAACATTGGCCCAAGAAATGAGTTCTTATTGCTAGTGATTTTATGCTACTCGTACTGTTTATAATCAACCAGAATAATCCTTCTATTATCAGAGGATCAAGCGTAAGAAATAAAAAATTACGGCATCACGTTATTTGAAGGTAAACAACAATTAATTAACATCTTCAATACAACAAATAATGAAATTAAATTAAATAATATCGATTAATTGTATTTTCACACAACATAGTATAATAATTGAGTGGTTGATATTTAGCTAGTATTTACAATTAAGAATGAATTCACCCAGGCGACAAATTTATCGAGGCAAATACCCGAATCACACCCAAGCGCACTATATATATAAGCATTCAATTTAATTAACGACGGCGGGTTGGTGGAGAATGAACGAACAGATTACCCCGGAGTGAATGCATTTGATGTAAAGAACATCAACCCAATTTCTCAATCATCCATGATGATGGTCGTCTGACTAAAATGGACAAACCATGAAAATGAAGGGAGGAAACGTCAAAATCAGAAGCAAAGGGAAGAGTCAAGTCAGAAATTTTTTACAAGACTCCTATATACCACTCTGATCCTATTTATAAGTCCAGTTTGACCAAAAAATTTTGGTCCTATTTATAAGTCCAGTTTCGGAAATAAATGAGATTGTGACAATTTTACCCATATTAATTGCACCTATAAAGATAGAGAGAGAAGAAACAATAAAAAATTACCCAATCATATATAAGGGCAAAGTTGAAAATTTACCCTATAATCATTGTGCCAACTAACTTTTCTTGGTAAGTGAGATTTGGTTAAAGTGGACTTATAAATAGGACCAGAGTGGTATATCATTGAATCACTGCAAGCCCAAAATCAAACTAGAAAGAAGAAGAAAGCAAATCTATATACAAATATTTTCAAGTAGTTAAAAAAAATACTTCAAACTAACTTGGAAAATAGCAGTAACGGTGACCGTAAGGGGGAGGCAGCCAGAAGGAGGAGTGGCGGCGGCGACCGGTAGGGAGAGGAGGAGGGACAAGTTGGGAGAAGAAGATTTCACCGTGAGAGACGGAGGAAATGTCCCGAAATTGGGACTTAACAGAGATTTTGCGACGGATCAATAATCCGTCGCAAAATCTCGCTATTTGCGACGGAAAGAAATTTCCATCGCAAAAAGCAAATTTTTTGTAACTGAAGGCTTTTTTGGCCGCCGATTAGTGACGGATTCCTCAATCCATCACAAAACCCCTATGACCCAAACGGATTTTGCGACGGAATTGGAATTCCATCGCAAAACCCAAAAAGCGATTTTGCGACGGAATTACAATTCTGTCGCAAAACCAAGGTTTTTGCGACAGAATTCTGATTCCGTCGCAAAACTCAAAAAGTAATTTTCAAGGTTTTTGCGACGAAATTACAATTCCATCGCAAAAAGCAAGGTTTTTGCGACTAAATTCGAATTCCATCGCAAACTCCCCTAAATTTGCGACGGAAAAAATTCCGTCCTAATCTGCGTTCTTCTAGTAGTGGCAGGCTTATTTAGTCCTCTTTAATAATTACAATTTTTATGATCTTTCTAATTAAATACTCCCTCTGATCCTAATTATAAGTCCTAGTTGATTTTTTTTTTTTTGAGAGATTAAGGAAGCTAACTAAATTACTTTAGAGTATTTTTATTTTTTTTCTTCAAACTATAATTAGTTTAATTAATAAACTAATATATAATCTAAAGATACACAATATATAAAATGATTAAGTAACTTGTTTAGCTTCCTTAATCTCTTCAAAGAAAATCAACTAGGTCTTATAATTAATACCGGAGATAGTATTATTTTATCTAGGTCCTTTATTTTAATTTTCCCTATAAATTTTTCCATAATCATATTTCCATAAATGGATCTCTAGATTGTATCTTTTCGGGAATGCCATCCATTTTGCTTCGAGGGTTGAACATTTACGCAGTGATTGTTTTAATCGCGCTCGCCGTGGGTTTTCCTTCTTACGCAAATTATGGCTTAGTTTTCTACCATCGGTTGTTGTAGGGAGTGGTATTTGATATTTCTGACATTCTTTTGTGGATTGTATTTTGGATCTCTTCTTTAGGTAGGTCGTTGATGCATTTGGGAGCCTGACTTTGATTATATTCCGGTTCTGGAGCTTCTTGGAGATGAGTCAAGGGGGTTTAGACGTTTATTTTATAGCTTTGTTGCAAAAGGGACTGTCGCATTGGCACTTTGGCACTTCATCTTTATGAAATTTCAGTACCATTGTTGTTCAATGCTTGTAGTTTTGATCTAGATTTGATTAATTTATCAACTACATCTAAATTATGTCAAGTGCTAATAAAAACTAGAAAGTCCATCATTTACCCTTTACCCTCTTATTGATAGTGATTAGACTTGCACTCACTTTTCCAGTTTCTACAACAACTACTGGAAAAATCTTTCTCTGCTATAAAGATAATCAAGAATAGACTTCGAAATATAATGAAAGATTAATTTCTTGATGATTCTTTGATTACATGCTTTGAAAAATAAATTACTTTAAGTTTTAGCACAAATTCAATCATAGATGAGTTTAATAATATGAAAACACATAAGGTAAAAGTGATCAAGTGAAATGATCTTAATTAATTTTTGTAATAAAATTCTGTCAATTTTTTGTATATTAACCATTGCATGTGGCCCAAAAATGAATCAGGTGGGGGAGGGGTATTATGACAGGATACCACAACTCACTTCACGCTGTGAGATGGTCCGTAGGCGTCAAATTTTCTCTCTTCTCGCACAGTAACGCCCTTTCCAAAGCTTAGAGTAATCTTATAGGGGTAAGTGGGTAACTAAAATCCCCTTTTTTTTTTTTTTTTACAAAAACCCCTTCAAAATTGTTTCACCTATTTTTATTTATTTTTTCTAATGGGAGTAATATTGTTTTGATTAGTAAAAATTTTGAGGTTAGTGTTTTGGGAAAGTTTTAAGTTTTAACAATGGGTGACTATAAACAAGTAGAGGAAGGTTAGTGGGTAATTTTAATCCATTTAGATTTAGTATTTAGTGGTTTTATGATTTTATAATTAATTTATTTTAAAAACAGATCATAAATGAATTTTTTAGGATTTTTTTATGGTTAAATTTGAGTTAGACATTTTGTTATGGACCGGCCCAATAGGCTCATGTCCGGACCTCGGCCCAACCATGCCTAAGGCAGAATCCATGCTATAACAGGCAAGGATAGGAGATCCCACTGATGGAGGATCTCATTAACCGAGAATCTCCTCATGATCCCAACAAATCAGCCCCTGGTCTCTCAATCCCGAATATCGCTCATTAATACGGAGATACTCGCACCAGACTCCTCTATAAATACAGGGAAACCCTAAACAGGTGCACACGTTCTAATCTATGCTCTATTTACCTTCTGTCACACAGAGCACACACACCACCCCCTGGCTTCGTGCCTCCAAGTTTACTGCGAACTACGTGGACTTTGATCCCATCAAAGGGTACGTAGGCTCTAGGCTTGACAACCTAGTCAAGTCCAATCTCTCTGTGTTCTTAGAACAGAACATTGGCGCCGACCTTGGGGAACCATAAACTTCTATCCTCGTGACCATTGATGGCAAACACCAGCAGCCACAGCAGAAATCCATCTCCGGTTGGCGGAGACCCTCTGACAAGCCAGCCGCCATCTGGACCGAGTCAACCGCCGGAGCAAATGCGGCGAGAGAAAACCCCAGAAGGGCACGTAACTGACACGGCCACTTCTCCCTCTACAGAAGACCAGCGACAATTGGGAGTGCTCACAGAAGCTCCAGCACGAGACGTCCAGGCAGTCGAAGCCGACGTACGTATCCTGAGAAGGACGTAGGAGTCATTCCTTCAAAGGCTCGAGAATAAGGAGAAACGGGATCACCTCCAGCGAGAGGCCGATTTTGAAGCCTTCGGCCGAATGATAAAAGACGCGCTCGAACAGGATCGCCGACAAGGAAACCGCCGGAGGAATCATAGAAGAGGAAGGAGGTCTCCCGTGGATGACAGTGGTTCCTCGAGTAGTCCAGAACCAAGGCACGCACGCCGTGACAACGGCGACCCGGAGCGGAGGACGAGTGCGGAGCGAGGCCGATCACAGTCCTAAGAGAAAGAAGAGAACCACGGTGACGGTCTTAACCGCACTGATCGGGCTGACAGAGAAGGCCGGGGCCGAGAAAGACACCGCGTGGAGGACCGAACTCCCCGGGCTCATAGGTCACCTCGCCACGGATCTCCCCGGGAGTATCGAGTCACGTACCTGTCGGACTCCGGCAGATCCCCGTTCTCAAGAGAGGCGGCCACGGTCCGTTACCCGAAACATTTCGACCTGGCCGACCTACCGAAGTACGACGGAACCCAAGATCCACGCAACCACCTTGACGTGTTCGAAAAGCTCATGTGGGTCCGACAAATTAGGGGCCCGGTTACCCAGCGTCTCTTCGCGGCTACTTTGACCGGACCGGCACACAGATGGCTTAGCTCTCTCCCGGACAACTCCATCCGGAGCTTCGAGGACCTCGGACGCAAGTTCGAGTTGCATTTCGCCACTAGCAAAAAGCAGCCGAAGACCGCATTCACGCTGAGCAAAGTGCGACAGAAGAAGGGCGAGGCCCTGCAGAAGTACCTGGATTGATTCCGGGACGTAGCCATGCAAGTGCGGTCGTTGCCCGAAGAGGTCCACGTACACTGCTTGGTCAACGGGCTAGACCCGTTGTCACGACTGGCCCGAAACTTGTGCAAAAACCCCATGCACACATTGACTGAATTCTACACCCAGGCGAAGAAGTACTTGGAAGTGGAGCAAATGGAGGCGACCAACGCGGACGAGCCCGAACGGGGGAGGAACAATCCGGCCAGCGACGAAGACTGGTCAAGAAGGCCGAGGTCCAAGACGAGTAAACGAACCCGTGAGAGCCGAGCCAAACCTGACCTAGCCGACCAAAAGGCCAAGTACGACAGCTACACCCCGTTGAATGTCCCTCAGTCCTAGGTTTGGAAAGAGGTAGCCCAGGCCGAGATGAAGCGGGTTGACAAGCCGAGGCCGATCAGAGGCCGCTCCACTACGGACCGTGCCAAGTTTTGTGCATTCCATGACGGCCACGGACATACTACTGACGAATGCTATGACCTCCGCGACGCTATTGAAAAATTCGTAAGGGACGGAAAACTCCGTTAGTATGTCATCAAGACCTAGGGAAGGACAAATGGCAAGCGCAATGACCGCAGCCGCACCAGAAGTCCGCCCAAGGAGCCCGAAAGCTGGGAAAGAAGCAGAAGACCGCCTCTGACGACGAATTTCCCGATGTGGATTTCCAGTGCAATGTTGTCAGCGGAGGGTTCGGAGGTGGCGGAGACACCATAAGCCAGCGGAAGAAATATCTCTGCAAAGTACTGACCGTCCGAGACCTCCCCAGGTTCAAGGACGACCCCAAGAAACCGAGGCCGCCTACACTGACCTTCACCAACGAAGAGCTGAAAGACGTCATACCCGGCCACCTGGATGGACTGGTAATCACTGGAACCTTGGTTAATTGCCGAGTTAAAAGGATCTTTGTTGATGCAGGGAGTTCGGCCGACATCATAAGTTGGGACGCCTACAAGAGGATGCACCTCGACCCAGAAGATCTCAAGCCATGCAAGACCACCTTGATCGGGTTCAATGGCGAGCAGTCCTTTCCGAAAGGTTACATCGACCTCAGGCTGACCCTCAGGACCAAGGAAGCTTTCAAGTCCGAACGAGTGAGGTTCATTGTCGCCGATTTCCGGTCCCCGTACAACATTATCCTAGGTCAACTGACAATCCACAACTGGGACATACTGGTGTCCACCAAACACCATAAATTGAAGATGGTCAATGATAAGAACCAGATAGTTGTAGTATCCGGAGATCAAAAAGAGTCGAGGCAGTGCTACTTTGAAGCTCTCCGGGTCGAGGAAGGAGGGCCCTCATCTCCACCTCGGCTCAGATCCAACGAGCAAGTAGCCGAAGTCGGCTCCGATCAGTGCTCACGGCAGCCAGTCAACATGGTGGAGCTCGACCTCCGAGAACAAGAAAATCCGAGGCCCGAGCCGGAAGGAGAACTAGAGGAGATAGTGCTAGGGGAGGACCCGTCCAAAATCGCCAAGATCGGCCGAAACATGAGGGACGACCTGAAAGCTCATATGATCTGTTTCCTTAGACAGAACCAAGACGTCTTCGCCTGGACCTCGGCTGAAGTACCCGGCATCGACCCCCACTTCTGCTGTCACAAGCTCAGCATATGGCCGAGATCAAGACCAGTGGCACAGAAGAAGAGGAACGTCGCAGACAACAGACAGGAGGCCCTCGCTAGCCACATCGAAGAGCTCCTAGAAGCCGGCTTCATTCGAGAGGTGCAGTATACCACCTGGCTCTCCAACGTAGTCATGGTCCTCAAACCCAGCGGCAAATGGAGAGTATGCGTCGACTACACCAACCTCAATAAGGCATGCCCAAAGGACTCCTACCCTATGCCCAATATCGATAAGCTTGTGGATAACTCAGCCGGGTACTAGCTCCTCTCCTTTATGGACGCCTACTCCGGATACAATCAGATTGCAATGCATCCGGACGACCAGGAGAAGACCGCCTTCATAACGGACAAGGCAAACTACTGTTACAACGTCATGCCATTCGGACTGAAGAATGCCGGGGCCACCTATCGAGGATGATGAATCGAGTTTTCAAAGACCAGATCGGTCGCAACATAGAAGTCTATATAGACGACATGATCGTCAAGTCGAAGCTTCCAGAAGACCACACCCGGGACCTAGAACAGACGTTTGAGAAACTAAGAAGACATGGAATCAGGTTGAACCCGGCCAAATGTGCTTTTGGAGTTCCGACCGGAAAATTCTTAGGCTTCATGTTGACCAACCGAGGAATCGAGGTCAACCCGGACAAATGCAAGGCCGTATTAGACATGCAGCCCCCGAGGACTAAGAAAGAGGTACAGCAGCTAACCGGCCGATTAGCCGCCCTGACGCGGTTCCTGCCGAAGTCGGCCGAGAAAGCCCTACCTCTCTTCAAGTTACTGAAGAAGGAAACCCGAAGTAGCTGGAACCCAGACTGCGACGCCGCCTTTGCGGAAATCAAGAGATGTTTGGCAACCCCTCCAGTGCTTACCAAGCCGGATCCGAGGGAAACCTTATTCCTCTACCTTTCCATCGGCAACGAAGCTGTCAGCACTGCCTTAGTAAGAGAAGCCGAGGCCGGACAGATGCCAATATATTTCATCAGCAAGGCCTTACAAAGCTCTGAACTCCGGTACCAGAAACTTGAGAAAATAGCCTTTGCCCTACTGACCTCGGCAAGACGTCTCCCTACTTCCAAGGACATCGGATAGTGATCCGCACCAGCCAGCCGATCCGACAGATCCTCCATAAGCCCGACTTAGCAGGAAGGATGACAAATTGGGCCGTAGAGCTGTCCGAGTTCGACATCGCTTTTGAAGCTCGGCAAGCGATCAAGTCCCAGGCACTGGCGGATTTCATCAGGGAGCTCACCCCGGCGATAACCAATAACGGGACGTGGAAGGTCTACGTAGATGGGTCGTCCAACGCTAAGGGTAGCGGTGCAGGAGTCATCGTGGAAAGCCCACAAAGGGTCGCCACCGAGCATTCTCTCCAATTAAAGTTCCCGACCTCCAATAACCAGGCCGAGTACGAGGCTCTGCTGGCCGAATTGCTCCAGGCAAAGGACAATGGCGCACAACGAGTAAAAGTTTTAACCGACTCACAGCTCGTCGCGGCCCAGATTGACGGCAGCTATCAAGCAAAGGGCCCTCTTATGGCAAAATACCTAAATCGCGCCAAAGAGCTCATGGCTGAATTTGAGGAAGTGACCGTTTCCCACATCCCAAGAGAGGAGAATGCCAGAGCTGACATCCTCTCCAAGCTGGCGAGTACTAAGGGACCAGACAATCACAGGACCGTGATCCAGCAAAACCTGACCGAGCCGAGCTGCGTCATGGCCATCTCAGCAGGCCTCGACTGGAGGAAGCCAATAGAAGACTACCTTGAAAGAGGAATCATCCCTACCGACTTGGCCGAGGCCAAAAGACTGATTAGAGAAGCCGCGCTCTATGCAATGGTGGATGATCAGCTGTATCGAAAGGGTCTACACTGCCCGATAATGAGATGTCTCGGCGAATCTGAGGCAAAGTATGTGCTGGCCGCGAAGGCAGTAACGGCCACCACATGGGGGGCAAGGCCCTCGCCAGAAAGGCACTGCGTGCCAGATACTATTGGCCCACCATGAAGCATGACGCCATGGAAAAAGCAAAAACGTACGACAATTGCCAGAAGCACGCCAGGATCATATGGTCGCCACCCTCAGAGTTAAAAAGAATGCCAGCCCCCTGGCCCTTCTACAAATGGGGCATGGACATCCTCGGACCGTTCCGACCGGCGCAAGGGCAATGCAGATGGCTCATAGTCGCGGTAGACTACTTCACCAAGTGGATCGAAGCAGAACCACTCGCCACGATAACCTCGGCCAGAGTGATAAAGTTTTTCCGACACAACATTGTTTCCCGCTTCGGGATACCAGCCGAAGTCGTCACGGACAACGGCACCTAGTTCACGGACCATCGATTCCAAGCGCTAATGTCCAACCTAGACATCAAGAAGTACTTCTCGTCCGTAGAACACCCACAGTCAAATGGTCAGGCTGAAGCCGCCAATAAAGTCGTCCTGGACGGACTCAAGAGGCGGATGTTGCAAGCTGATACCAACTGGACCGAGCAACTCCACAGCGTTCTTTGGGGATACCGAACAAGCGTACAGTCTTCGACCCAGGAAACCCCCTACAGGCTAACCTATGGATGCGAGGCAATGATCCCGGTTGAAATCGAACAGCCATCCTGGAGAAAGGTCAGAGCCAGACAAGAAGGGCAGGAGTCGAATGACGATGCCTTGAAAACTGATTTGGACCTCACAGACGAAATCCGAGTCACGGCGCACTGTCGAGAATTAGCCGCCAAGCAGTTACTCGCGGCTAAGTACAACAGGAAGGTCAGACCCCGGTCATTCAACCGCGGGAACCTAGTACTCCGACGGGCCGATATAGGCAACAAGAATGCCAAGGACGGGAAGCTGGCGGCAAACTGGGAAGAACCCTACCGGATTAAGGAAAAGCTCGACGGGGGGGCATACATCCTCGAGACCTTGGCACGGAAACCAATCAAAAGAATATGGAATGCCGACAAGCTGAAAATCTACTACAACTAGATCCCACTTCGGCACTGTTTGTTTGTTTTCGTTTTATTTCCTTAATTCAAGTTCAAGTTATGTTTTTTCTGATCTTGTTGCTTTGTAAAGCCCCTTAGGGCTATTTCTTATCAATAAAGGACTCCACTTAGGAGATTTATGAATGTGCACAAAATTCGCTTAAGCATGAAGCCGAGGTTATGAAGCTCAGCCAAAAACGAGAAGACCGAGGCAAAGAAGCCCGGCCAAGAAACTGAAAGCCGAGGTACTTGAACCTGGCACCGGCAAAAGGCCTCGAGGTCATGTACCCGGCCAAAGAATCAAAAACATCTAGATGTCCGAAAACCAGCCGTTGTACTCCGACAGGCATTGGTTAGAGCTCCGCGAAGGCGCCATACGTGGCCCTTCGTGAAATTGACGCGTCAACGCTCGGCCGGCTAAGCAAGCAGTCTACCATGCCGACCCTGATCAGGTCAAAATGCCCGACCCGAGGCAGACGAAGCCTCGGTTAGGCACGTGGTAGTTCTGCCCTTACGCCGGTAAAATTTAATCCGACTATGTGAAAGTTGGAGCCCGACTATTAGAAAGTGGGGCCGAGGCAGTGCAATTAGTCATGCCTGACGAGGTTGAGACAAGACAACCCTGCCCCAACCTCCCACACACTAAGTGTGGTAGAGTACCGACGGCCTGCACACATGAGGCCGATAAACACTAAAACTTAGACAAAAGAACGATAAAATTATCCATTGTCTAAGTTATCCAAACGACCTGTACTCATACGGCCGACCAACACTTAAGCATAGACAGAAGGATGACTGACTCATTCACGGTTTAAGCTGTCCGAACGGCCTGCACATATGTAGCCGATATACACCCAAGACCGAGGCAAAAGGATCACAACAAAAAGGAAACCATCCATTGCCTAAGGTATACAACCAAGTTCAGAATTCCAAAAGAACTAAGGTGTACGAACTAAGGCACAAGGCAAAGACAAAAAAGATATTATCATTCATTGTCAAAAGTTTCTACACAAGGGCGCAAAGGCCAAAATAGTTCTAACAAATTACAAGGGCACCAACGCCCCAAGATCAAAATAGAAAAATAAAAAGCTAGGACTAGCTGGAGGGGTCAGCCTCGGGATCTTCAGCCTCGGGGTTCTCAGCCTCGGCGTCAGCGGCATTCTCGGCGGCAGGCGACTCGTGAGGGATCAGCGTCCCATCCTCTTGAACGAAGGCACGGTAATCATACCCGTCCACGTTAAGCTCGGTTCCAGGATTGAAGTGCCGGATCTGCGCCAAGGCTTGCTTGAAGCATTCCTCGGCGGTCTGCAGCAGGGCATCGGACACCTCTCGATGAGCCGCCTTCTCCTCAGAAAGGGCCTTTTCAAGCGCCTCTTTCTCAGTAACAAGAGTAGCCCGCTGCTGCTGAAGAACCTTCACCGCTGCCAGGCTCTCCGACATCCCTCGCTGAGCCCAACCACACTCCTCAGCTACCTTCACAGCCTCCTCCCGGGCGAGCTGGGCCTCCCCATCAGCCTTCACCGCCGCAGCCTTGGCAAGGTCCCACTCCGTCCTGACCGTGTCCCGCTCAGCCCTGGCCTCATTCCGCTCCGCCCAAGCCGAGACAAGCTCCTCCTCGGAGGAGCTGGCCCTCGCCCTGACTTCGGCCAACTCCTTCCTTAGTTGCTCGACAGCCGCGGCCTCAGGCTTCAGCTCAGCCTCCACCTTCCTCAGCCTGACACACTCGGCCTCGACCCGAGCATAATGGTCCCGAACCATCCTCAGAGCCTGAAGATACCCCACCGACCAGACAAGTTCCCTCTGGGCCAGATCGAGTTGGTCCAAGGCTAGGGGGACAAGGGCCGACTGCCCTCCATAAAGTGCCGGGATGGGAGAAATGCAATGACAACCTCTGGAGCCACCCCCTTCTCCCACAAGAAGCTACGGGGGAAAACCGAAGAGGGACTCGTCGGCGGAGGTGGAGGAGGTGAAAGTCACACTGGAGAGGACGGAATCGACGGCGAGCCAGCAGGAGAAAGCGCGGCCTCAACGTCATCATCAGAGATAACGACTTCCTTCCCCTTGGAAACCGGAGGCACGACGATGACTACGCGCCCTTCGGGAGCCTGAGACTCGACGGCCGGAGAAAGCTCAGCAATAGCCTCCCGACTCTCCAGAGCCGGGGTCTCCACCGCTTGGGCAGACTTGGAGACCGGAACGAAAGAGGGACCCTGACCAACGGAGCCCTTCAACTTCTTTGGAGCCGCGGCAGCAGGAGCACCGGCATCACCAGATACACCCCATTTCTTTGGGCGAGCCGGCGACGCAGCAGCAGCTTTCGCCAGACGGACATACATCGGCAGGGCATCCATGGCCCTAGCTGAAAACAAAGAAAAGTCAAAACAAGTTAGCAAGTCAGAAAAGAGGAATTCAAAGTTGAACGCAAAAACGCAAAGACCTACAAGTAGGGGGCAACGGCTCTAAGCCAGGCCCGGTGATAAAAAAGGCCGCGGACTGCACTTTGTGCTCCTCCACAAAGGCGGCCAGCCTCAGGATAGAAGGGACAGTCTCGGGCAGGAGGTCATCGTCGCCCACCAAGTACGACGTCGGCAACTTGTCATAATGCCTCCTGTCCCAGTAAAGGGGGAACCTCCCCCCTGCACCTGGACCCTTAGCCCCGTCCAGAAACCAGGGCTGTTGGCCGGGTTCGGCCACCACCTTGAAGAATGCGTTCTTAAAGCGCTTAAAGGAGTCCGAGAAGGCCCCCATCAGCTTCCGATCCGACCCATTCCGGAGCGAAACCAGCCCCTTGAGTTTATCGCCTTCCCTAGGCAAGCCGGGGGTAAAAGGGCTGAAGTAGTAAAAGAAGAGGTTGGCGGTGCACGGGATAGGGACCGGGAAATGACCACATAGCCTCTCGAAGGCCACTAGATAAGCCCAACCATTTGGGTGGAGCTGGGACAGGGCAAGGCGAAGATGCCGCAAAGCCTCCATTTGAAAGGGGGTGAAAGGAAGAGAGACTTGAACCCGTGTCAGACAATCACGGTAGAAGAAGAAAAAGTCAGGGCAACCCTCTGGCCGGGTCACGCAGATCGGCTCATCAGCTGCCGGACACCTCAGAACGCACCCCACATGGTCGGGATCTTCAACCGTGCGACATCCGCATCCGACATCAGCGACTGGGTCTTCAACACTTCGTGCGATACCCAGCTATACTGCCGATATAAGGCTTCGGGCGGACTAGAAGAGTCCGAACCCTCGGGCTCAGAACGCTGCTTTGAAGGCTGAGATTTGGGAGCCATTAAACCTATACGAAAATAAACAAAGCTAATATTAGTGAAGAGCAGAAATACCTGGCACAGACACAGTAGCAGGCAAAAAAGACTGCGGACTCGGACGAACAGAGGCGCGAGAAAGGACAGCCGGGGCGGACCAATGCCGACAGGAACCAAGTACGATAGAAGCCTCGGCATCTCCAGCGCGAACCATCAACGCAGAAGCCTCCGCCAAGCAATCCTAGCAAAGGCCGAGATACCCCTCCGGGGCAGACATCTGGCGGACGGCGGAAGGACCCTCGTAGAAATTAAGAGGTTGAGCCATCACCACCGGGGGTCCAGAACCGGAAGAGGAGCCTATCCTGGCCCCACCGGACGACTCCAGAGGAAAAGCGCGTGCTAGTGGCCGGAAAGGATGGCGAGGAAGTGAAACCGAAACCCTGGCCGAAGACGGACGAGCCCCAGCTCGCCCTGGGCGAACAACGCCACCTCGGCGCAAAGGATCCAAAACCCCCATAGCAGGTGGTTCACCCCCAAGAACCCAGTAAGTGGCCCGGGGGAGACGCGCATGGAGGCACATTTCCTCCTCCGGCGTCAGTGACGCCCTTGGTCTCGGAACATTTCCGTCTCTCACCATAATCAGAAGCCTACGGTACTAAAAGCCGGTGTCTAAGGGAATTTTGGGATGAATTTTGGGTGCGATGACACTAAAGAAACCCAGAAAAACCCAGAAATATAGAAGAGCGGCGACACAGGCAACTATTTCAGAAACAAACGGTAAAATGCAAGAAAGAACCGAACAAAAGCACAAGGAAGTAGACGGAATACCTGTACTGAGAAGATGAAAGAAACTGGAACGCTGGGAAACGGTGAAAGTTTCGCACAGGGAAGAAACCTCTCGGTGGACTCTAGAAGAAAACCAAAAGTGCCTGAGAAGAAGATGAATAGCGGGAAAAGTAGAAAAGAGAAGAAAGAGGGCTATTTAAAACCTAATGCAGGGGGTGCAACGGTCTATTCCTGTACAGACGTGACGGGATTGGTACAGCGCGACGCCAGCGCAATAAATGAACGCAGGCCTCGAGAAGCGGAAAGACGCGACGGTTGCAAAACGCACCCAATGGAGGCCTAACAGCTGTAAGCCCGCAATGATGGCACGCGAGGAGCAAATCCCAAAGCGTCCGGAGAATCCCAAAAGGCGAAAGGTTTGGGACCCGGGCAGGACGAATAACCGCCCGGACAAAACGAACCCGGCGTTCTAGGCAGGACAAGGGCATGGTAAGCCGACCATTGCTCCGGACCGGACTGATGGTCACGGCAGCCAAAAGCCGACTGAGTCAAGAAAGAAGGCCTCGGCCATACCTTGGACCGGGGGCAATACGCACCTCGGCCATCCAGGAACCTGAACAACCGAGCTGGGGGGCAATTGTTACAGACCGGCCCAATAGGCCCATGTCTGGACCTCGGCCCAACCATGCCTAAGGCAGAATCCACGCTATAACGGGCAAGGATAGGAGATCCCACTGATGGAGGATCTCATTAACCGAGAATCCCCTCATGATCCCAACAAATCAGCCCCTGATCTCTCAATCCCGAATATCGCTCATTAATACGGAGATACTCACACCAGACTCCTCTATAAATACAGGGAAACCCTAAACAGGTGCACACGTTCTAATCTATGCTCTATTTACCTTCTGTCACATAGAGCACACACCACACCCCCTGGCTTCGCGCCTCCAAGTTTACTGCGAACTACGTGGACTTTGATCCCTTCAAAGGATACGTAGGCTCTAGGCTTGACAACCTAGTCAAGTCCAATCTCTCTGTATTCTTAGAACAGAACACATTTTATCTGGCTTATTGAAGATATTATTAAAGTTAGAACTTAATTGGGTTATTGGAAATATTATTAAACTTTTAACAAGTTTAGTTTTGTTAGATTTTAAGTTATACGAAATAATAAATTAGGACTGGATATTTGAGTTAAAGTTTAATATGATTTTGATTGTATGAGGGTTTGAAGAGTTGTTTAATAATTCGGTTATAGAAAAGAGATTTAATTGGTCTAAGATATTGATATTGATGATTTTATGACTATAGGTATGTTGGTAGTAACACTTTAATTTATGAAATTGAATTATTAATATGAGAGTATGATTAAAGGTTATTTAAGGATTTTAATGAGTGCTTCTGGGTCATGAGAAATATCTATGATCTTGGATTGTTGAGGTTAAAGATTGTTAAGGAAATCAGGATAAAACAACAAAATGTAAAATTTGCAACGGTTGCAAGGCAAAAACTACTACAAATTTCATGACCATTAGCGAGATTTGAAATATTCAAATTTCAAAATCATATCATTTGTAGTAGTTACGTGCAAAAACAGCTTCAAACTTTATGACTGTTGATGGATTTGAAATATTTAAATTTCAAAATCATACATTTTATAATGGTTATATTGCAAAAACTGCTGCAAACTTTCATAACAGATGGCAGATTTATAATTTTAAAAAATAATTAATAGTTTGTAGTGGTTTTGCAACCGCTATAAATATAGATTTATTTTTCAAAAGAAATAATTCATATTTTGTAGCTGTGTCTAGACAAAAACTTTATAAACTACCGATATTTATTTATTTATTTTAAATTTTTTTGGATGAGTTTTAAAATAAAAATTTATAGAAATGAAAACACAAATGTGCAAATTTTTTTTTCAAGACTCATCAAGGATCATTATCTGTCAATATTGAAATGATGAACTTCGTGTCAGTCCCCTGGCATCCTGTTTTCACTGCACCAGAATATTTGTTTGGGTCTTACCTATCGTGGTAGAGTTCAATTTCAGTGTTCATGATGAATGCAAGTGAAGGCTGATTTGCTTCAGTGTTCATTTGAACCAAGTGGCAGCAGGGCAGCTGATTTCGAAATATGGATTGGAATATGATACAATTGATTTTATTGGTCATGCCTTGGCACTTCATAGACGATAGCTGCTTGGATCAGCCAGCCAATGACTTCGTAGAAAGAGTAAACCTTTATGCAGAGTCCCTGGCACGTTTTCAAGGAGGCTCACCTTACATATATCCATTATATGACTGGGAGAATTGCATCAGGCATTTGCACGTTTAAGTGCAATATATGGCGGAACTCACATGCTCACCAAGACAATGATTGCAGCCACAAGCTATTTCATAGACCCACATATTGAAGCACATTAGAGAGAATCTACAAGTTGATTTGGAGAAGGATGAATGGAAGAAATCTTTGTATTTTTTTGTGATTGGAAAACTATTCAAATTAATTCATCTCATCCTTTATTTTTGTGTTGTTCAAGTTGAGTATATTTAAGATAAATAATGTTTGATTTGAGGGGGCGTATTAGAAATATAGAGTGAAATTAAATGATTAGTTAGAGAGTTAGTTAAGGGCCCTAGTCTTAAAAGGATCTTAGCTAATATGATTAATAAGTGTTGGGTGTTGAGCTCTCATCATTACTCTTTGTAAGAGCATATTATGCTCTATTGTTAATAATACATAATTCTTTATCTTCTTTTTCCTTATTATCTTCTCTAATTATATTTGTTAACACACTCTTCTTTTTTTATGTCTATGACCAACAATCATTCTGCTTCGAGTTCAATAGCCCATGCATGGTGTGTCTAAACATGCATACAAGGTGAAAGTGAATCACGATGCATCCAGACCTGTTCTTCTCAAATTCTAAGTTCGCAAGTCACACACCAACACAAAAGTGACAATCACATAACCTTGACAAGTTCTGTTATTCTATTAAAGATGTCACATTCATTGACTAAATCATATAAAGGGAGTCATGTGTATCGTAAAAATATCATACCCAGATAAAACCACTTATACAGAGATGCAATGTTCCAACCATGAAGTACACATAAAGATGCTAAGTAATGGACCGCTGCAACCACATCATGAAGATATTATACCTACTACCAGTTTGTATCGTCCACCTTGAACAAAGGGCAACATAGCACCGCTTGTTCATGGGATAGGGTAGACTACTATTTTTCCAGTGGCTCTATTAGTTTCAAGGTGGGCAAATGCTTCCTTTGTCTGAGAAAATGGAAACGGACTCTTAGGATCCAGTATTGGCTTCACCTTCCCACTCTCAACGTAAGGTCTTAACTTCTCTAAGTAAGACCCATCTGAAGTCAGTATAAACACGATTGCCGGTGGAATTCCAGGCGGCACTATTGTTACGACTTTGCCTCCTTCCTTCATAGCCTTGAATGCCCGTTCAGTCTCTCCTGTTTGTGATATTAGCAAAAAAAAATATTAGTCTCATTCAAATATATTCCTTATCGATAACGAATTTTACTATTTATATATGTAAGCTCAAAATCTTACCGACTGCATCAAAAACTACATCAAACTTTTCTGGCAAATCCTCATAGTTCTCCTTTGTATAGTCAATAGGCAAGTCAGCACCCAAGTCCCTCAACAATTCCAATTTTCTTGTGCTGGAAGTTGCTGCTATTTTCGATGCACGATAAACATGCTTGGCAAGCTGCGTCAAAAAAAATATAGTACATTATAAACATTAGTTCTCAATCAGTATTCAGTAATCATCTTGTTTAACATGTTGGCGTATCAACAAAATGGTGTACCTGGATAACAAAGGTTCCAACTCCACCAGCACCTCCAAGAACAAGGATGGATTTTCCGGCAGAAAAGCCGGCACGCTCCAGCCCTTCATAAGCAGTCTCCACGGCCAAAGGAAAGCTAGCAGCCTCAAGAAAGCTCAGATTTGGAGGTTTGTGGGCCAACAGTTTCTCTTCCACGGCAGTATACTCTGCCAAAGATCCAACCACCTTTGGATGATCCAAACCTTTCTCATTAATGACACCATATACTTCATTCCCAACCTTAAATTTCTTCACTTCACTTCCTACTTTTACCACTACACCAGCAACATCATATCCAGGAGCAGTCTGCACACATCACACCAACAACGAAAAGATGAAATCAATCAATTCAGAATAATAAATAAACAGATCAAGGCACTGTTTTCAGATTCTCTCTATCTACTAAGAAATCAACATATCAAGAATAATAAACAGATTGTCAACAACGCATAGAATCCCCTCTTATTTTATTTTACCCTTTGCTCCAAACAAATGACGATCGATCAAGGTGATAAGAAAGAGGGGAATGAGAGGCTTACGGGTAATGGAGAGTCAGTGTCCTTGAAAAAGCCACCCATCCTCATGTAGTCAATGCGATTAAGGGAAGCGGCGGCGACCTTGAGGAGAACCTGATCTTCCTTGAGTTGGGGTATAGCAAAATTAGAGTCCAAGCGGAGAACATCAGATGAGTTGCCATATTCAGAATAGACCCAAGCTTTTATGTGAGACGGAATCGTAGGAATAGAAGCAGCAGCCATATGGACTGGAGGAAGAGAACGGCGATGAGGAGTGAAATGGCAGAGAGTCGAACAGATCCTCTCTACGTGTACAGGAGAACTGAAGGTGAGCCGAGCGGGGAACGTAAGAAGAGCGCTTTGGTTATTTATCGAAAAGATTCCAACTTAAAGTCGATACAATGTTTTTCTGGGGAGATAAGTCAAACAAATCCTCATTACTGTTTTTTCTTTTTCCTTTCACCTACTTTCTCTCCCCTCCTCTTAAGTCGCTGGCCGTCACTTTCGGTCTTCTTCTTCTTGGCAATCACCCGATTCTTAAAAACAAATTTTTACGTGAAAATGAGAAAAGAATGAAAAATCATAAATATAAAATTAACGTCGTAAAATCGTAAAAAAAATGTAAAAATTTAAAAGTGTTTAGAAAATTAATAAAATCATTTTAATGAAAAAATCATAAAAACATAAAATTATAATAATAAAATGAATTTTTAAGAACCATGCGCCATGTTATCCAAATTATAAACAATGGTTCTTATGGGAACGCGACAGGCAATATTAGTACAGGCCACATCCCTTTTGCTTTCCAAGACCGCACTTGATAGTTATCATTAATTTTATTTAGGAATAATTATCCTATCTTGGATTGACGGAGGAAAAGAGAGGGGCAAATGGGGATACTATGAAAGAAAACCTCCCAACATACTTTTTTTAAAAATTATTTTTGGGAGTTTTCTCTCGTAATATTTCAACTTCCTTAATTTTCTTCTCATTCAAATAAATGAAGTTGACATTTTTGCAACTTTTTATAATTTTTATAGGCATTTTTTCCCCTAAAAAATATATATGGTATACACATTTAGAAAAAGTGCATGGACATTTGCCCCTTTAACACTAATATTTGTCATTTTTTTGAAAATAATTTAACTAGCTTAGCTTATAGGATATAAACATGTATATAATTTAGTATTTTAAGGAGATCAAGTCATATTTATTGTATTTTAAGGAGATTAAATTATAATTGTTATAATTAAGTAATTAATTAATCTTGCTTGAGTAGTCAAGAAAATAGAAGAAAATGCCCCTTTTTTGTACCTGTTACCTAGTGGATTTCGTTCTCCGTTGCGCTGCTACTCATTACTCAAGAAGAAAAAGAGGATTTACAGAGATTGAGGTAGTTGCTGATAGAGGTGTGAATATGAAATGGTCTCTCCCTACTTAATAATGTTGTTCGTTACGGTGTTAACGTTTGGACCGCTTCTTCAACAACCTTGTCCGGATCCATAACATAATATAATCGCATTTCCATTTCATCAAATTAATACATTATATAATTCTAATATGATATAGCCGCTTTCCCATTTTATTAAATTAATAAGATATGTGGGCCTCTTGGGACCCCCCCCCCCCCCCCCCTTTTTTCATTAAAGAAATAATTAATAGGGAGACATATTCAAATCCAATTGGTTGACATAACCTTACGTAGTAGCTTCAGACCTTGTTTCAATACCAGCCCATTTGGTATTTAACTGTTCATGCTTTGAAAAGTGCGTGCGTCACTTGTTCTGGAGAAGGAATTAATTAAGAAAACACCTTGAAAAGTTCCAACTATTTTCATCAAGTGAATGGTAAAGATCTTTACTTTATATATTTATGTGTAGTTTTTGTGAATGGAAAGTTCTGCAAAGACCATTAACTTATCACTACTAATTATATACTTTTCATGAAACATCGCAAATCATGTGACAAAATATAAATAAAAGTAGAATTAATTAATTTTTATTTTCTTAGAACAGTAGTAGTACTAAATTATTAATACTCTATAGCACATGGATACCGAAAATAAGCTTCAAAGCGAGAACCAATTAAGTGAAATGGCAGCTTATTTTCTTTTCAACATAAAATGTCCAGTCTTGGGTAAATTCCACTGTGTGTGTGTGTGTATATATATATATAATTTAGGAAACAAATATAATTTTTTTTTAGCATAATTAATTACAAATTTACTCTAAACATAATTAGGATACATATCAAATTTCGCAAATAACATGTGTACATAATAGTGACAGTGTATGATTAAGATTGATGCATGTTACTCGTACATATCACATATGGTATCTATCTTAATTTCCACTTTCTATATATTTTCAATTTTGTGTTTTCATGATTCTTTTGGGGCCAAATTTGGAATGCTTCTGGTCAAACTCACGAACCAATTCATAGTTTGCTATACAGTAGTAAACCAATTCAGCGATATTAGATGAACTAATCAAGTTTGACACACAGCGGCCAATGAGAGATAAGACAAGTTCCAATTTTTAAGTTGCAAGTAATCATTTGAGGAACAAGTCTCGCTTTCCATACAAATAAAATACTAACTCGCATTTAAAATCAAATACCTAGTCTTTACGTGCTTCGTGCGATCAAGTATTATGGTCTCAAAAAATTGACCAAATCAATGAATCTTTCCTTATAAATAAGCACATTTTACCATGCAAACAATCTCATCCCTCCCTTGAACGCAAACATACGCAAAAACAGAACCAAAGAGTTTGGAGAGTTTCTGATCGAAAGGCAAATAGAAAACATGAAAGCTTCTCACTTAGCCCTTATTGCCCTCTTGGCTCTGACATTTTCTAGTGCCTTCGCTTTTGATCCCAGCCCTCTTCAAGACTTCTGCGTTGCTATCAACGACACTAAGACCACTGATGGTGGTACGTGCATTATATTATACTTTTGCCTCTCTTTTGAATGCAAAATAAACTCCAATCCGATTAAGCAAGTATAGCATATTAATATATTCTTAGTTCTTTTTTTCTTTTTTTCTCTGCAGTGTTTGTGAATGGAAAATTCTGCAAAAATCCCAAACTTGTCAATGCAAATGATTTCTTTTTCTCTGGACTTAAGAAAGGAGACACATCTGGTCCACTTGGTTCAAGTGTCACTGTTGTTGATGTTACTAAAATCCTAGGACTGAATACTTTGGGAATATCATTGGCTCGCTTAGACTTTGCTCCAAAGGGTTTAAACCCTCCTCATATTCACCCTCGAGCCACTGAGATACTTGTGGTCTTGGAGGGTACTCTTCATGTTGGTTTTGTCACATCTAACCCAAATAATCGTCTCTTTACCAAAGTACTAAACAAGGGAGATGTATTTGTGTTTCCAATTGGTCTCATTCACTTCCAACTCAATATGGGCAAAACAAACGCAGTCGCCATTTCTGGCCTCAGCAGCCAAAATCCGGGGCTTATCACCATCGCCAAGAATGTGTTTGGATCAAATCCTCCCATCTCTTCTGAAGTTCTTGCTAAGGCATTTCAAGTGGACGCGAAGATAATTAACTATCTTGAAAAGCAATTCTAAGCTGCTATGTACTGATATATATATTTATATAGCTTTTGAATAAGTTTGGAGATGATATTATGGATTTGAGTTTGGTAGTAGGCTGACGCATTATAGTTATCAGAAGTTTATTCATTGAATTTTTCATCTTTTGGGGCTTGGAATAATAATACTTTGGTATTTATCTTTTATGTTTACTATTATTATTATTATAATATACACCATCAATTTCAATTCTATCTTTTCAATCACGTTTTAATTGGATGCGCAAGAAAATTTAGTTACCGGTGCCCACGTATTAGTTCAAAGAAGAGGAGAAGCGTCTCAACAGATTTGTATAATTGTTTTAATTTGAAGTTAATTTGAGTTGACCTTGCTTAGACTTACGCGCTCAAATGAAATGATATTTTCCTGAAGAGTGTTTCTTGGCTAGCTACGGTATTAGCATTTGGAGCAATATTCTTCTTACTAATTATTCCCTCCAGTCCTAATTATAAGACTTAGTTGATTTTTTGGAGAGATTAAAGAAGTTAATTAAATTACTTTAGTGTATTTTTATATTTTATTTTTTTTCAAACTAATTAATTTAACTAATAAACTAATATATAATCTAAGGATACATAACATATGAAATGAATAAGTAAGTTGTTTAGTTTTCTTAATCTCTTCAAAGAAAATCAACTAGGTTTTATAATTCGGACCAAAGGTAATATATTTTCCAAACCAATTCATACCTTTCTTCTGCAAACCTGGCATCTGAATCATCCAGAACCATTTCGAACCAAAAAATAATAATTGATATAGCCGCATTCCCATTCTATCAAATTAATAAAAATATGTGGGCCGATTAAAGAAATAATTAGAAGAGTGACATATTCAAATTCAAATAGTGGACAAATTCATCAGCCATTTGTATTTGACTATCCATACCACCGAGGACAGCAGTGCAGTGGCACAGCTGGTGGTATTAAGATGTCTTATATCTCCCCTCAGGTCCCGTGTTCGAATCCTCCCTCCCCTCACCTTGTACCAAAAAAAAAAAAAAAACTATCCATGCATTAACAAGTGGCGCAAGTTGTCTTTAAGAAGGAATTAAGAAAACAATATCGTTAAGAAATTAAAATGAAGGGGCAGCTGGAAATGGGCCGCCACTTCTCTCCATTGCTTTTACAGTCCAATGCCTTCCTTTGTGATAAAACAGCGCTGCTTTATTGTATTAAAGAAATTAATGAAGCTAAATAAGTTATTTAATTATATTATATGTTGGGCGTATTTGTATTAGTAGTATGAGCGTGTTGGCAGGCTAAAAAACAGTGAAAGCGGTAGAGACATTTCAGCAACCAAAAAAAAAACGAATAGAAATTGTTTGGGTTAGGTTTTATCTCACTGGACCCTTCAAAAAGAGCTCTATTTGGACAGACGCTCACGGACCCTGCTCTTTTCGGACGAAAACGTTAGGCAACTGGATTATCACTGCTCATTCCCTTTTCTACCCCTCGTTGCAATTGGATTAAAATTTAAAACTTTACATATAAATAAAATAAAATAAAATAAACTTTAGGCAAAAATACGAATAACCCTTTCATGCCTTGGACCATGTCTCACAGGTCGTTATTTAAAATATAAATAATGATATAAATATAAATATAGTTAATTCATAATAAAATAAATAAAAATAATTAGTAGATCAATATTAAAATACAGTTAGCATTTTTAAAACAAATATTTATTTTATTTATATTTTAATTACTTTCATCCAATTAATATATTTAATTAAGGATTTTATTGTTTATTAATTTTTTAAATAATAAATTAATTTTTCCAAATTTTAATGTAAATTTAAATTTTTATTTTCAACCATTGCAATATATATAACTAGGGATAAGTTGTTTTGCTTACCCTTATTTTGTCTACCCTTCTCAATATCGTTATATTATAATTTTATTAAACGGCAGAAATTTGAGGGATAAAATAAACCCTTCTTTTCTTTCATTGCCTCCCACCCTCTCTCTCTCTCCCTCCTCTGCTGGAACCCTAGATCACAATTTTCCATGACCAGTTCAATATACTTAATCTCCAGATTAGAACCTTAGATTTTCTTCTTTCTCTCACTGATGATCTTGTGAAGGTTAATTTCCTACCTTTTTAAGTTGGAAAGATAAATTAACATCCCAAGTCAAATCCCGAAAAGAATCAAATGAATGTGTGTACATATAATCATCATCACTCCGAAGATTTCTCTAAGAATAGTTAAACGTTTGAAAACGTTTCGATATTTAGGGTTTGTACAAGTCGATAATGTGATCTGGGTGTTAATTTATTATGTATTGGTTTTTTCCACGGTTAATTACGCAAGTGGTTGACGCACAGAAAAGTAGAGTTAGGGTTCTTTTCTTTTGTTCTTTTAGATGGTGGGCTTGAAATGTCCAAATAAAGCTAATAAAAAGGGGTGTTGAGAGGAATTAGAAGAAGAAATCGAAAGTGATAGAGAAACAACTGGTAAGATATTCTGTGAGGGTGGGAGAGAAGAAGGGGCAAAATGGTTTATTTTATTTCTTAAATCTCTACCATTGGATGATATTATTATCTAAAGGTATTAAGAGGGGTAGGTAAAAGTAGGCAAAATAAGAATTGGCAGAAACATGTATTATTCAATAAGATTCATGCCTTTTTTAGTCATTTTTCATCTTAATTGACTTTTCAACCACTAAACCAAAATATATCTCCGTTTGGAAAAAAAAGTTATTTTTGCTATAGTCCATCCAAACACAAATCACATTTATAACCTAATGTTTTTTTTATCTTACTTCTACAAAATTCAGATAAAAAATAAGTCACCGTTCTCACCGATAACCCAAACGGACCAATTATGTATTATTAGATTATATAGTACTCCCTCCGGTTTTAATTATAAGATCTAATTGACTTTTTTGGAAATATTAAGGAAGCTAATTAAATTACTTTAGAGTATTTTAAATTTTAATTTTTCTTCAAATTAATTAGTATGATTGATAAACTAATAAAAGCCAACTAGGTCTTTTAATTAAGACGGGAGGTAGTAGTTTATAGTCAAACTAATTAGTTTGGAGGAAAAAAATAAAAATACTACAAAATAATTTAATTAGTTTTCTTAATCTCTCAAAAAAGTACAAAGTTTGCTTAAATTTGTATCTCCTTTTCAACCAATGAAAAAATTATTTGCGGGAAATAAACGTGTATCTGCGGGCATTAGAGTCAACAGGTTGCAAACAATCTGTTCTATAAAATAGATATGAACATTCAAGTATATGTCTCTCTTTCTGTACAAAGCTAGAAAAAGCAACACGTCTCTTCAGAAACGAAACTTCTTTCTGGAAATGAGGACATTCAACAATTGGAGAGGTGAAAATTCCATCCATCATAATACAGAAATTTGTGTAAAGGGCACTCAATTGGAAATATAAAATACCTGGATTTGCAAAGGATGTAACCAGAGACCAGGGACTCAGGAAGGTTAAGGCAAAAGCCACAAATGCAACAAAGGACAAACCCGCCGATGCATTAGCCATCTCCGGGAATACATCTTCGCCCCAGTAGGATTCCCAGTCATAAGCTCTTGTGGCAGCCGTTGATGATGCCGACATTAGAAGATAAGTCAAGATCTGCAATGCAAACAAACACTTCAGCAGCTTGCAAGCTTTATAAGCATCAAATTCAGGAAAATATAGCTTTCCAGACTGCATATTACAGAAAGAACATTTAGTAGCATGACGAAAAGTCTAAAACTTTCTATTACTGTAATGCATCAGGTTCATGCACCTGAAGGTTAAAAAGTTATTCCTTTCAATTTTTTATTAAGGTTACTTTTATTTCTATAAGGAGTAACAGCCCTGCATCTAACGTCGTCGTTGCTCATGGATATAAAATAGAGTTGGAATTGGGAACCACAATTTAGTATTCCATAATCTATAATATAAAACAAACAAAAGAAATTATCAGTGCCAATATCAATATAAAATATAGATACTATAATAAGTTGCACTATTTACAAGTCGCAGATAATAAGAAGCTGTGAATAATATTTGTTTCTCTTATTCAATGAAGTGCATGGGACCCCAATTGTTACCAAAAGTTTCTGAATTAAATAACTTATATCTGAAAGGCCATAATGCTCAACTGTAGTCTTTCACTTTAGAACCAGCATTAGAACGAACAACTTTAAGAAAATAAAAGGCAATAAAAACAACTTTAAGAAAGCAGAGGGCAACATATAAACCAGGGGAGGCAGTAATAGAAAGGCGTCCAAAAGTTGTGCAGAAGCTATTTTATTTACAATCAAGTTGCAGTCTGTAATACTCTAATGCTTAAACTTTTGCCTCTGGTCCAAGTAGTAGTATTACTTTTCAGGCCCATGAATCTGCCACCATCAATACTACAGATTATGCATTGCTGATACCCAAATCCAATAGGGTTTACTTTTTGAGAAAAAAACAGAACTCAGAAAGAGAGGACTGTCTTACCTGATCCATGGAAAAACTGAAGAAACCCCTTAGGCGATGCTGCAATAAGTATTTTCCCGGTGATGAAGTAGTTGATCAGACCAATTACTTGCAACCCAGAATAAACAAATCCTATTACATTAACTGAAAAAATATTCAAATTTTAAAATCATACAATTTGTAGCAGTAACATGCAAAAACCACTACAAACTTTATGACCATTGGTAAGATTTGAAATATTCAAATTTCAAAATCACATATTTTATAACGGTTATGATGAAAAAACCGCTACAAATTTTATGACCGATGACTAATTTATTATTTAAAAAATAATTAACAGTTTGTAGTGATTTTACAACAGCTAGAAATATAAACTTATTTAGCATAAACATAATTTAAATTTTCTAGTGGTGTCTAGACAAAAACCTTTATAAACTACCGTTATTTATTTATTTATTTTAAATTTTTTGGATGATTTTAAAATAGAAATTTACAGAAATGAAAATACAAATGTGCATTTTTTTTCCTCAAGACCTATCAAGGATCATTATCTGTCAATATTGAAATGTGTTCTGTCCTAAGAACACAGAGATTGGACTTGACTAGGTTGTCAAGCCTAGAGCCTACGTACCCTTTGAAAGGATCAAAGTCCACATAGTTCGTGTTACACAGTAAGGCGTGAAGCCAGGGGAGTGGGGTGTGTGCCCTGTGTAACAGAAGGTAAAGAGAGCATGAGATAGAACGTGTGCACCTGTTTAGGGTTTCCTTCTATTTATAGAGGAGTCTGGTGTGCGTATCTCTGCCTTAATGAGCCATATCTGGGATTACGCCATTAGGGGCTGATTGGCTGGTCCCATGATTGTAGGAGAATCTCCATCGATGAGATCCTAAATCCGGGGGGTCTCAAATCCTTTCCTAATATAGCGCAGATCCTGTTGTAGGCGTAGTTGGGCCGAGGTCTGGACCTGAGCCTATTGGGCCGGTCCATAACAGTTGCCCCCCAGCTTGGTTGTTCAGGCTTCTGGACGGCCGAGGTGTTTAATGCCCCCGGTCCCCCTTATGGCCGAGGTCCTTTGTCTAGACTGAGTCGGCTTTAGGGTGCCGTGGCCATCAGTCCGGTCCGGGGCTGTGGTCGGCTTAACCTGTCTTTGTCCTGCCTACAACGCCGTGTTCGTTCTTGACCGCGCGGTTGTTCGTCCTTCCCGGGTTTCTGGCTCTTTTGCCTTTTGGGATTCTCCAAATGCTTTGGGATTTGCCCCTATCGTGCCATCATTACGGGTTTACAGCTGTCAGGTCTCCATTGGGTGTGCTCTGCAACCGCCGCGTCCCCTCGCTTTTCGAGGTTAGTGCGCATTTATTACGCTTGCGTCGTGCTGCGCCAATCCGTCACGTCTGTACAGGAATAAACCGTAGCACCCCTGTGCTGGGTTTTAAATAGCCCTCTTCTCTTCTCTTTTCAGCTTTTCCCGCTATTCGTCTTCTTTTCAGATACTTTCGTTTTTCTCCCGGAGTTTAGAGAGGTTTTCCTCTTGTGTGAAGCTTTTCGCCGTTTACCAGCGTTCCAGTTCTTTTCATCTCCTTTACACAGGCATTCCATCTCTCTATTGCCATTTTGTTCGGTATTTTCCTTTACTTTACCGTTTATTTTTGCCTGGGTCATCGTTCTTCTACATTTCTGGGTTTCCTTCGTTTGATTGTACCCAAAATTCGTCTCCCTTCCTTCTGAACCACTTGCTGTTAGTACCTTAGGTTTCTGGTTATGGTGAGAGGCGGAGATGTTTCGAGAGCGAGGGCGCCGTTAACGCCGGAGGAGGAAATGCTCCTCTGTGCATGCCTTCCGCGGGCCACTTACTGGGTGCTTGGGGGTGAGCCACCTGCTATGGGGATTTTGGATCCTTTGCGCCGGGGTGGCGCCGTTCGTCCCGGACGGGTTGGGGCTCGTCCGGCTTCAGCCAAGGTTTCGGTCCCAATTCCTCGCCGTCCTTTCCAGCCACAAATGCGCGCACTTCCTCTCAGATCCCCCGGTGGGGCCGGTGTAGGCTCCTCTTCCGGATTTGGCCCGCCGGTGGTGATGGCTCAGCCTTTAAGTTTCTACGAGGGTCCTTCCGCCGTCCGTCCGGCGTCTGCCCCGGAAGGGTATCTTGGCCCTTGCTGGGATTGCCTGGCGGAGGCTTCTGCATTGATGGCTCGCAGTGGAGATGCTGAGGCTTCTGCCATGCTTGGCTCGTGTCGGCATTGGTCTGCCCCGGCTGCCTCTTCTCGTGCCCTCGTTCGTCCGAGTCCGCCGCCTTTTTTGCCTGCTACTGTATCTATGCTGGGTATTTCTGCTTCTTTGCTAATACCAGCTTTGTTTATTTTCGTATAGGCTTATTTATGGCTCTCAAATCCCAATCTTCCAAGCGGCGTTCCGAGCCAGAGGGTTCGGGCTCCTCTAGTCCGCCAGAGGCCTTGCCCCGGCGCTTCGATTGGGTCTCGTTCGAGACGCTGCTGACGCTGTCCCTTATCATCAGTTCATCTAGCTTCTTAGGCATTTGATTGTGTGGTTTGTTAGCTGATATTATGATGATTGTGTTGTGTTGTTTGTGTGTTGTTTTAATTAATATGCTCTGTTCCCCAATCCCCCCAAAAGAAAAGTGAAGGCATTTTTTTCCCAGCTCATTGATTCTGTTCTCTAAAATGAACTTGTTTTTCATAAGTTTTTTTTTGGTATCAAGTATTTGTAATAAAACTATATGAGGAACAATTATTTAACAGATCCATTTATGTGATACTTGGAAAAAGGGTGAATCATATTCATAGGTGGTACTTTGGTTAAAGTATATCTTGGGATTGATTTTATTTTAATATTTTCAATCAACTTCTGTTTATGATATGAAGTTTGATTAGTTCGTTAAACATTAATTATGGATCGCAGCTAGTTTGATTGATGCCTTTTTTACTATTTGATTTTTAGTTTTTTGAGTTCTTTTTTCTTTCACACCTTTGGAATATCTGTTGGTCAAAGGTTAGGCTTTTGTGGGGCTGATAAGAAAAGTAGTTTAATTTGCGAATCCTATAAGGTTAAAGTATAACATATATACAAGTTGTCCGAAGCTTTTTACATCTGAATTCAATTACCCGGTTCGCTCATATAAGAAGCCCATGTTTATAAACAACCTTGCGAATTTCTAATATGGAAGCTACGAGGTTCAAGTAAGTATAATGCTGATTTAGAAATAAAAAAGAACTTGAAAAAAAAAAAAAGAAGAAGAAGAAGAAGAAGCTCATTCAGACATTGATTGCTATGCTTGCTTTGGTTCCTCTTTTCTTTAAATAATTCTACTCGTACTTCCTTTAATTTTACAGATGATTCTCTGTTTGACAACTTTGAAAAGAGTTTGTTATTCCCACTTCACTACAAGAAAAAAGGGTTTTAGCGACGGAAAAAATCCGTCGCTAAACCCTCAAATTCCGTCGCTAAATGAATTAGCGACGGATTTTTTCCGTCGCTAAAAAGTGGTCGCAATTGCGACGGAATTTTAAATTCCGTCGCAATTAGCGACGGATTTCAATTCCGTCGCTAATAGCGACGGATTTAAATTCCGTCGCTAATTTGATTATTTTTTAAAAAAAAAATTATTTATTATTTTCTTTAATTAATTTTTTATTTTTTTTAATTTTCTTTGAAAATTATATTCTTTTAAAAATAATTATATTCTTTTCCATTATTCTTTTAAATTTATTTATTTTATTTTTTAATTTTGTTTAAAAATTATATAATAAAATATTTAAAAAAAATTATATAACATACATACCGAATCTTCATAACACAGAGGATAAAATACATTATAAATATAGTGTTTCAACAGAGATGTACTAAAAAAGTAATCTAAACAGCAGCATCCTCATCATCATCATCAGCAGGAAGATCACCTTCAGGAGGCGGCATCGGACCCTTGTCTTTCATTAGGGCCATGATTTGACGCTGCATCTGTCTAACCATCTCCTGTGTCTGGTGGAGCTCAATGTCTGTGTTCATTTGTTTTTGCTTTGTCTCGTTCAGCTCAACTGCTTGCGACTCGATAGTTGTCTTCATCCTCATCAACTCATCTGCCAAAAAATTAGGAAATATAATTATCTTTTTTGCACTGCATTTAAATGAACCAGAGAATGAAAATGTTACAATCAATATCAAATGTATTACGTTTACCTGCAGAAACACCTTCGCTACTGCTGGATGTGGAGCGCTTTGATTCCCTAAGTCGGCTGGCATAGGAACCTAACCCGAAGACTCTACCTTTGCTGTTAAATCCACCCGTAGCCTGTAAGAATAGAGTCTCGTTATCGGACTGAGAGGATGAGGGGTGGGTTCCACTCTGCAAGTCTCTCTCCTGAGTCAGCCTCAGATAGTTGCCCTATAAACAAAAAAAGACATCACAAAAAAAGCCGATGTGAAATGAAATAAACATGTTGGTGTCCGAAACAAAGAATCAATACAATATAAATGTCTCACCGCCACTTGCTCCGCCCTGGCGTTAATCCATATCTTCTCACCCCCTTCAGTTTGCCGGGTATGGGTCTGCTCAAAGGCACGCCACTCAACTTCTTCTGGTGGAACATCCTCAGACTGTGCCTGCAAACACATGAAAAATCGTTAACAAATTGTTTCAAGGTACAAAACATTGAATACTTTAATAGAAAATAATGTGTACTCACAATTTTCCGACAATGCTCACTCAACGGAATGGACCCGCCAGCATATGAAGGTCCCACCTGCTTGGCCCTATTCTCCTTACTTTTCCGACTTCTATTATTAAATTTCTCATCGTTCTCCCACTGTGCAAGTAATAGGCTTGCAGTGTCAGGGTCAATCCAATCTGTCTTGCCCACACCCTTTCTCAATTTATGAAATCTCCCAGACAACCACTTGCTTCCCTTATGGTTAAAAGCTTTTCTCAGACCTTTATGATGTTCAGGCAACGTCTCAAACTTACTCTGAAAATCAATAATGAACAATTAGTGCTCCAAATGTTACAAATACTTAATCAGTTCGTATTTGGATAAGAAATTAATAACTATAAATCACTTAACTTACCAAAAACTCGTCGAACCATCTATTCCGAGTGTCCTTAGGAATTTCTTTCCACATGCCCCAAGGCTCATTGAAATTGCGGAATATTTGGGTTGACAAGATATCAGCCACCGGGGGATAAGGGTCAAATCTGTAAACAGAGGATATGATGCAAATATGAGCATACAAACTAAAGGGTAAAAATCGTAGCGTTATTAGTAACGCTGTATGACTCACCCCTCGGTGCCGTCAGGACGGATCCACAGCTTCCCCATCGCAGGATCTTTCGCTCCCCATACAGGTGCATCAGAGGAACTACCTCCTTCGTCGACCTGGCTATGAGGCGACGGAATCTGCTGAATGAAGGAATGTGAATTATTGAAGAGTTTGTACATAGATGGTTAAATAAAACTACACATATGTAAATCAATCAGAAATGGTAAAGTAAACCTGGCGTCCCCCTTGCTGTGGATCACTTCTGTCTCATCGTCTGATTCCTCATCGTCAACTTGGATAGGAATCAACTCTAAGTTCGCAGTAGAATCAAACAGATTGCTTGGTACATCGTCGTCGGCAATGTTTATGGGCAGTACATGTTCCACATCAGCCTGGAACGGTTCCTTCATGCCGTCATTTGCTGCCGACTCTTTCGACTAAGGTATGATATTCCGTGCTTTGGTTTTAATAACTCCCACCCACCCTTGGCGGGATGTGGGGTATTCTGTATAGTACACTTGTTCCGCCTGTTGAGCAAGGATGAATGGGTCATAACCAACCGTATATCTCCTTGTCCAGTGGATCTCAATATTTCCATGTTTGTCCACTTTTGTCCCACGCGGACTGTTATCAAACCACTCACATTTAAAAAGTGTCACCACCTTGTCCCACTGGTAACTCAGCTGAATTATGTCGACTAACTTCCCGTAGTAGTAACTCTCCACCCCGTCAACTTGGTCACCTCGACAACATACACCATAATTGCAACATTGTGTACCTGCGTTCGCTTCAACAGTTGAAAATCGATACCCGTTGATTATATATTTGTTGCACCGGGTAACACTAATTGCAGCTCCATAAGATAAACTCCATGCCACTTTATTGGGATCTTCTGGGTGTTCCAAGAAGTAGGAGCGAAACCATTTTGGGAACTTAGAGTTCGTGAATTGGTCAACTTGGGATTCCGACATTTCAGGATTTTCCGATCGGACCAAATTAGAAAAATGACTGCAACAAAAAAATTAAGTTAATACTATAATACTTACCGTAACAGTGAAAAGAAAACAAATCTTACTTTAAGTATTGGGCGGCCTCTTCATAGTTGTTTAGAATGTACCACTCCGCTACTCGCTTATCTCTTCCTTCAAGAGTTGATCTCCAACGTTTTCCCACGACTCGGCCTGGAAAATCAAATATTGATTTTTGTTCGTTCGTATTACCGCCATCATCGTTGCGAGGTACCCGTCTCCATATTGATGTCATTTCAGGGGGATAATAGTATTGCGCGAATTTTGTGGCCTCTTCGACTAGATACGCTTCAGCGATAGATCCTTCAACGTGGGTTGGATTTTTGATTTTTTGTTTAAGAGTGCGTAAAAACCTACAATGGACAATTACAGCGTATCTATAAACTAAAGTGCGCGAAAGAAATAACTGCACGAAAGAAATATATATATTACCTCTCAAACGGATACATCCACCTATATTGTTGGGGACCTCCTACTCTTGCTTCGTAGGCCAAGTGAACAGGTAAATGTTCCATTGAGTCAAACATGCTAGGAGGAAACACGATCTCTAACTTGCATAGTGTTATTGGCATGCTCGCCTCCACGTGCCGTAAGTTTTCCACATTAAGCTCATAAGCACAAATTTCTCTAAAGAACTTGGAAAATTCTGCTAGAATAGACCATATGTGGTTCGGTAATGCTTTGAAGGCCCACGGCAACAACCTCTGGAAAAAAACATGACAATCATGACTCTTCATCCCGAATAACTTCCCCTCGTGCAAGTTGACACATCTTTTCAAGTTTGACGCATAACCGTCCGGGAGTTTCAGCTCTTCAACCCATTGCAACAATTCCAAATTCTGCTGTTTGTTTAATGTGTACGGTGCTCTAGGTTTGGAAATCCGTCCCCTGCCATCCTGCACCAAATGCAAAGCAGGCCTTCTACAAATCGCTTCTATGTCCCGTCTAGCATTGATTGTGTCCTTCGTCTTGCCTTTCGTGTCCATCACGGTGTGCAAAATATTGCAAAACACATTGCTCTCAATGTGCATGACATCCAGGTTGTATCTTAACAATTGATCTTTCCAATATGGTAGTTCCCAGAAGATGCTGCGTTTGTTCCAATGATGATCAACACCATATCCCTCGGGTTCGTTGGAAGCAGCACCCTCTTCGACACTTTGAATATACTTGACCCTGTCCCATATTTCTTGGCCACTTAAACGACGAGGTTGATCTGCTCGTTCAACCACATTTCGCGTGAAGTCTTTTCTATTTGTCCTATACGGATGGTTCGGGGGTAGGAATCGTCAGTGCATGTCAAACCAACAGACTTTGCGACTGTGTGCCAAGCTAAAACCCATGTTCTGCTCAAGACATACCGGGCATGCAAGCTTTCCCGACGTTTGCCAGCCACTCAACATCCCATATGCAGGGAAATCATTTATCGTCCACATTAAGGCAGCACGCATTGTGAAATTCTGACTCAATGATATATCATACGTTAGAACCCCTTCACTCCACAACATCTTCAACTCGTCTATCAAAGGCCTGAGGTACACATCTATCTTCTTTTTGGGGTTGGATGGCCCAGGGATTAACGCGGTGAGGAACAAAAACTCCCTTCTCATGCACATAGAAGGTGGGAGGTTGTACAGTGTCACAATGACAGGCCAACAGGAATAAATTCTGCCCGATTTATCAAAAGGAGCGAACCCATCCGAGCATAGACCAAGACGGACATTACGGGGATCCATAGCAAAGAAAGGGTTCGCCTCGTCAAATTTACGCCAAGCTTCGGCGTCGGATGGATGCGTCACAAAATTTTCATCCCTGTGATGCTCCCGGTGCCATCTCATGTGAGCAGCTGTTTGTTCTGATGCGTACAATCTCTGAAGTCTAGGCACCAGAGGAAAGTAGTGCATCTTGCTTAACACTTGACGGGTCATTTTCCTTCCCTTCTTCACATATTTATATCTGTCATGTCCACAGAATTTACAATTGATCAGCTCAGCATCATCCTTGTAATACAACATACATCCTCTAGGGCAGCAATGGATTTTTTCACATCCAAGCCCAAGCTCTTTCACCTTTTTTTTTGCTTGGTAAAAATTCTTCGGCAAATTATTGTCTTTGGGAACAACTTTGTTTATGATCTGCATCATTTCGTTGTAATTCCTTTCACTCATATGGTGATCAGTCTTCAAGCTTAGTGTTGCTAGGGTAGCCGAAAGCGATGAATATTCACTACTTTCAAAGTGTTCGCATCCTTCCCATAGCGGACGTTGCGCTTCTTGAAGCATTTTATAGAACCTATCGGCGTCCGGATGAGGATCTTCTCCCATGTATGATGGTTGAGTATGTATACCGGTCTCCTCTCCCATGTATGACGATTCGGCATGAGTAACGGGATCAAAATATCTACCGATGGACGGTCCCGCAGCATCCATAACTAACTGCTCATACGCATTAAGATTTTCTCGATGACTACTGTCCCCGTAATAACCACTCGGTGTCTGTCGGACTTCGCCATGATATTCCCAACACTCATAATCATTCATGAATCCATTTTGACACAAATGAATTTTGACCCTGCTCGAATTTTTGAACCTTAAGCATTTACATTTGGCACACGGACACCTAATCTCCCTACTTGAATTATTTGAATGCGCCAAAGCAAATTGGATGAACTCGTTCAAACCCGCCCGGAATGCTGGATTTAGTTCTCTGCTAGTTAGACGATTGTACATCCAACTCCTATCGTGATTGTCTTCCATACTTCCTAGCTACTTCAGTTACTAACCTAATTAACATCTCAATTTGCCACAAATACAATTATAAGTAGCCAATACAACTAGCCACTTATGCCAACCAATTGCCACTTAATCAAGAAAGCGTAAAAACAAACACATGCATTGAGTTTAAAGAACATATCCCAGCAAGCAACCAGAGAATGAGGATAGCACACCAGAACATGGGGACATGCTTGTGGAGGGGGCAAACAAAAATGTATTAAGAATGAACACTTAATTTAAGGAGGACAATCATTTAAACATGTATTAATTATAAATATATAAATAAATTTATACGATATAATTATTTCATCTGATATAATTATCTTCCTACATGTTTTTGTTTATTTCATCCGATATAATTATTAATTAATAAGATTAAGATATGTTAGAAAATCAATATTAAGTCTTTTGTTGATAATTTAAAATTAATTAATTACAAGTATAATTATAAGATATTTAATAAATAAACCATTGAATTCAAATTTTAAAATGCAATTGATATTTATTTTTCATGTATAATTTTTTAGTTATATTTATAAGATAATTATAAATCTACATAATAATTTCACCAACTATTTATTCCGAAGTGTTATTCAACCCAACATTTCAGACCACCAAATATATATATATATATTAAAAAATCAATTATCACCCCTATGCATATAATTTTGTATTTATAATTACCTATTTATCTAAACAATATTTATAATTTTGTTTTTTGAACAATCGATATTTATTGTATAACTTGTCAAAAGATAGATTCAAATAAAACATTGAAATTGAATATTTTTTAAAAAATTATTGTCTGATCCCTAGATATTATTTCTTAACACTTCACTTATCTAAATTGAACACCATTCAATATTTCTAGATTTATGTATCATTACCAAGTAATAAATAATCATAATATTATCACACCAATATCATTTAAAATTCAAAATCTTAAATCATTTTTACGGCCTACAACTTAATAAGTATTTAGTGTCAAATTTAACAATTTATATATTATTTTAATAAAAAAACCATGATTCATCCAGATTTTAACATAGCTGAGTTAGGTCAACCAACAATTTAGTTTTTCATTCAAACAATTTTATTCGAATGTCAACTATAATTCTATTTAATTTATATCAAATTGATCCAGATTTTAAAATATAAAGATGACTTTATAATGACTATGCATTCTCCAATTTTCAGCATACAAGATATAATCAAATTAGAGCTATTTTAGTTGGCGGTTTAAAGTCTACGAAGCTAAGTAAACATATAATAAGATTTTAATTTACATAGTCATATTTTGAAAAAATCTGTATAAATCCAATTTGGATAAATCCATAGTCATAGACAACATAATAAAATCCATAGTCCTAAATAAATATCCACAGGCAGTCTGGATAAATCCATAATCATAGAGAACATAATAAAATCCATAATCATAAATAAATATCCACAGGCAGTCGTTTCCACATAATAAAATCCATAATCCTAAATAAATATCCACAGGCAGTCGTTTCCACATAATAAAATTTTGGACAATATTCAAACTGTGTGAAAAATAAAGTGGTGAAAAAAATAATAAGAAAAACGAAACTTACCGGATGGGGAGGGTAACCGGAAGGCGGAGAAGAACACTAGTGATTAGAGAACGGCAATTGTAGAGGCCTATTTATTCATGAGGAAAAAATTACAAATAAATATCCATTTTTTTATATATTAATTTCACATAACAAATAAATAATTAATTAAAAAATAATAAAATAAATCAAAAAAAAAACTCACCTCACCGGCGATCGAGCTAGCTGAAGAATGGGAAGAGGGAAGCTGTGGGGAAGGGGGTGGCGGGGAGCTGGGGGGAGGGGGTGGCGGTGAGCTGGGGGGAGGGGGTGGCGGGGAGCTGGGGGGAGGGGCTGGCGGTGAGCTGGGGGGACGGAGTGGCGGGGAGCTGTGAGGTGGCAGCGAGCTGGGGGGAGGGGGGTGGCGGCGAGCTGGGGGGAGGGGGAGGCGGCAAGCTGAAGGTCCGGTGAGCTGTGGGGAGGACGGCGGGGAGCTGGGGCGAAGACGGAGGAGCTGGGAGAGTGCTGCAGCTGTGGGCGAATGGAGCTGGGGGATGATTTAATTCGAGCGTAGCGACGGAATTTAATTCCGTCGCTACAAAAAGCTGCAGCTGCCAGCTGGCAGCTTTTTGCTGCTAGCTAGCGACGGAAAGTTATTCCTGTCGCTAGCTAAAAAAACTGGCGGGATTTTTCCCGCCATTTCGCGACGGAATTGAATTCCGTCGCCATAAATGGCGACGGAGTTGAATTCCGTCGCCATTTTCCAAAGCTAGCGGCCTGTTTGGCCGCCTGGTGGCGACGGAATTCAATTCCGTCGCTAATTTTCTCATTTAGCGACGGAATTGAAATTCCGTCGCTAAATTCCTTCAATTTGCGACGGATTATTTTCCGTCGCAAATTTCGTCGGTAAAACTGTTTTTTTTAGCAGTGCTTGCTTGTACCACTAAATGAATATGTTTTTTTTTTGTAAACATAAACATGCAGGAGAAGATTAGTGAGATTGAAAGTAGTGGAAATGTTACTTCAGAACTTGCACCTAATGATTCTCTTGGCCAAGTGTTTGGCAAGGAACATCCAAGACGAGTTCGGGGCGTAGGATATGGTATTTATCCTTCTCAAGTTTTTGGATCTGGTTATAAATGGCAAAATGTGAGTGGTTGTAGTAGTTCAAGTGGGGGGTCATCTACTGATACTTGCTTGCAACAAGAAGTTGACCATCTAAAATTACAATTAGAGCAAGAGGTCCAGAAAAGGAAATCAATTGAAGTTATGCTAGCTAAACTTTATCAAAATATGTCTATACCTCTTCCTACTGAACTACATGCTGTTATTAATGACCAAGTAAGTTACTATTTTCCTTAATGAACATCATATAATTTTTTATTTCATTTACTAAAATTGTTATTGAACTGTTTTTAATGCAGTCAGCGGAGTTAAATCCCCGTGAGCAACCTTCTTCGCATTCTGCAACTCATCAGCCTTAATAGTTTACTTAGGTTTAATTTTTTGTTGTTTTGTTGGAACTTTGATTCCATATATGTTTAATTTGTAAGATTACTCAGGTTTAAACATTTGTAGTTTTATTAATATTTTGATTCCATTGTGATGCACATTTGCTTTGTTTTATCATGTATTTGGATCTACTGATTTTTAATGCTAAGACATTTTAAGTTTGTTATCAATATTTGTGTTTATTTTGTATTACATTTAATTAATACATAATATATTGCTGGCAAAAAAAAAATATATTTAGTGGTATAAATGATAATAAAATTACTGTTTAAATTTGTGTTATTCAGTGATCGATCAACCATATATCTTGCGGGCAAAAAAAATATATATTCAGTGGTATAAATGCATTAATATATATTGCGGGCAAAAAAAAAAAAGCAATGGAATTCAGTATATATATCTTGCGGATCGTGTATTTGACTGAAATATTCAGTGGTATAGCGACGGTTCCAAGATCAAGGGAAAATCAGATTCAACAACGGTTTAGAAATCAAATATAATGTGTTATTTTTTTGCGACAGTTTTCAAGGAACAACGACGGTTTTTTTTTATAACGACGGTTATTCCGGCGGTTGAGCAAAACTGACACGAAATTATTTAATGGCGCCAATTTCCACGTCAGTTTTAAAAATGTCATAAATTATTTTAGCGGCGGTTCAAACCGACGCTAAATGGAAAATAAACCGCCGCTAAAATTCTTTTTTGCTGTAGTGAACGGAGGTATGGAAGAACGTGCCAGGCATTCAAATTTCTCTTTAATGTTGATTATGATTTGTTGGGAATAAAACACCCCACCGCATTCATGACTTATATTATTAATTAATGGGATATTTACTCTTTTCATATTAGGTTTGCCCGACCTTTTCTATTCCATATATAATATTTTGTATCTTATGCTCGTGATTCTCAAGATATAAAATGTGGTCAAAACAATGCTCGTGATTCTCAATGACTAATTACAAAGACATATTATAAATACTAATTGTTTTTAATTTCATATCTTAACTACATAAGAGAATATCGTGTTTTAATTTTTCCCAGCATGATTTTCATGTAATTATATATTGATAATTTACATGTCTTTATTCTCTTGAATACGTCCACGAGTTTTGTTCAATTACTTCTGACTTCATTTACACGTTCATTTTGGAGACGGGTATTAGTTTCAAATTAATACTTAAATATTTAAAAAGGGTTGTTGTCATTATTTTGAAAAATATATATTAATTAGAAACGGTAATTTAGCCTTTAAATTATTAACAACTTTGATTTGATTGGATTTGGTGTAGCCGTAAATTTTTTTATCTTAACTGATTCCTACTTAAGGAGTGACCTCCCATAAAATGAGCATTGGTTTTAATCTGTGTGCATGAACTACATCATTTAACAAGTTATAATTTTCCAGGTTTCCATTTTTTTTTCCCATTTATGCATTTATTTTAAGGCGTGGATTCAAGATTTGCTAAAACATCATTAGTCAATATAATTGGGCGGTGCCTTGGCCTGGCTAAAAAAATTAGGCAGTGGATTAACCTATATTGGTTTATTAGGTGAGGATTTTGATTGGTTTAGTTGGGTGGGGATTTCAAATTCCTCAAAATCACCTTCATCATCCCTCTCCCCAATATATGCCGTTCTCCCTCTTCCCTTGATATAGTCTTATTTTCATCGTCTTGCCCATTCTGTCAAAAATCTGAAAGGAATATCAAATTATTATTATTATTATTATTATATAGATAATGATATTGAATTGATTAGGAGATTTCCAATTTGAATTTCAATATAAAAGAGTTGCATGGGGCTCATCGCAAATTACAGGATTTAGAGGATTATTCTACCCAATTAAAATGATTGTATTTATTATTCTTCTATTAATTTATTAATTTAGATTAGTAAGTATGAATTGAGATTGGAGATTGACCTTGATTAAGATTAAAATGAATTAATATAGTAAAGTTCAATAGTGGACTTTTTTTTTGGGAGATTTTATAGGTCTTTTATAAAAATAAGAAAAGATTTAAATCTAAATCTATATTTAATCTTCATTTTATGGACATAAACATTTTTATTTACTTTTATTATTTGATAAAATAAATATTTAAATGTACAAATCATATAACTAATGTACTATTAGTCTATAGATAGATATTTCATAATCTCAATATAAAATGCATGAATTCAAAATGACGTTGCATTGTTTAAGACCAGCATAGAAAAGATAACTCCGTGCAATGCACGAAGTTTTTTTGTCATGTTATATATATCAAACCCCTCTCTCTCTCTCTCTCAAAATGTAGAGATATTTTGATTGATAAATCGGAGTGATAATATTACAAAAATAATAATAGTCAACATACTTAACCAAATATTTTTAAGTTGTTGGTTTTTTTTTTAAATAATCAATTACAGAAAAGTATATTTTTAATGGAGTTTTATTTTTATTTTTTTTGAATCGGTGGTAAAAAAAAAAATTTAATCGTGATAACAATTCTAGATATTAAATCTTAGGCTCAAATGATAGTGTTAGAATTGAAATAATAAAATTTATACAAGTCAATATCTATCTGTATTACACCATTTGCTTTTGACATATTTTTTTCTAATAAAGTTTTAAGAATCATTTACCTTTTTAAAATTAAAGTGAATGCATCATAGGTAGTAATATTAATGACAAATAATTTTAACAGGGACAGAAAATATGATCCCTATTTTAAATGGGATATGCTTAACCAAATATTTTTAAGTGGTTAAGACATTTTAAAAATCAATTACAAAAAAGGTATATTCTTAATGGAGGTTTTTTTTTTTCTTTTTTTAAAAAAAGAAATCGATGGATGAAAAAATTTGAAAGGTGGTTCTAATTTTGTAAATTAACTCTTAGGCTCTACGTTTTTTCTGAGGTTGATATTATCGGAGAGTTTTGATATTACTACAACATTACAATTGAAATAATAAAATTTAACATAAACTATTTCTATTTCATATTGTTAGTTTGTATCCTATATATATGTGATCTTTAGGATACTAGTAAGCCTACAATATTGGAAGGATTTGAAATAAAGATCAAAATACAAAATATGCAAAGTGAGACTAATATGAAATTAATATGGAATGGCATGGGGAATGAGAAATTCTTGGGAAACAAAAATTCATTAAGATGTATATTGGAAGTTGTGATCTAAAAATTAAATAAAGTAATTTATAATTAATAAATTAAAAATGCCTTTCAATTCAACATATTTGCTTGTAATTAGCTTTTTTCATTTGAAAATTTCAAATACATCACCAATCAAATAAAATGAGAAAGGGGGATGATCAAGTTATAATTTATAATTATCCATCTAGCTTGTATATTTATATTTAAATTAAATTTTTAAGAAAACATCATGAGTTATTCAAAATACTTTATTTAAAATTTGAAAAAGAAATATGAAGGATCAACAAAAAGTAGAAACACAGAATACCTTGTAAAGGGAAGACTCATTAATGTGGTGGTATGCACCTTTCAAATTAATAGTGTATTAACATATGGAGAGCTACACACAAAGGAAAACCAATTTAAGACGTGTATATTACCAAAAAAGGAAAATAAAATTTCAAATTGTTGATTCGTCGTGGGACAAGCAAAACAACATTGGGAAGAAACATAGAGTGTTGGAAAATGTGAGCGTGCATGGTATATAAATGAGAAAAAAAGGTAGGACTAATGGATTGGTCACCAGGATGAAAAAACATGTATTTGATTTATTTATGAGACGAATAATAAGTGCATCCAAGGGTTTAGCGTTGATATGTAATGTACAACCAATTACTATTGACTAAATTTACATTAAATTTTGGGACGTAATTTATTGTATTTAGGATTTTTTATATTTAATTATTTTAGCTAATAGGCCTTTACATCTGGGTAATAGTTTCTACTTATTCTCTAGTATTATACGAAGATTTCTTTTAGTGATATTTTGTATTTAATTATTTTAGATGATTAATTGGCCCTTAAATCTCGATCAAATTAGGATAGTTTTAATTGGAGGTTTAGGAAAATTTAGGGCTACAGTAATTGGCGGTTTAACCTATATATACCCATTGTTATGCGGCTCATGAAGTAAGAAGCTTATAGTATAATAGTCCTTAATAACCATTATGGATGATTGAGGGAATTGAACTTCTTTATCATTTATTTATTTTTGTTGTTTTAAATCTATTCCATTACTCCTCATTGCCTTAGAATCATATTATTATGTTGTTTTCAATCTATTCCCTAACTCTTTTTTCTTGAACAATCCTAACTCCAAATTAACTACACGCGTTATGGAGAAAGTTTTAATAAATAAGTAGGAAAAGTATTTTTATGCTTTATACTGAATAACCTAGATATTTTCAAGTGGTTGAGGAATTTTTAGTTCTCTTAAAACAAGCATATTTTTAAATATGCACACATTTAGGTTTTTCATAAAATAAAAATGTAAATCAAAGAATTTTTTTTGGATCAATTTAAATGCTACGTAGTCATATACTATTTATCTTTGGAGCATTTTTTGTTTCATTCTATTCCAATTTGGTGCGTTAAATGTGCGTGGCTGTTTATATAATGGTTTTTTTTTTTGAAAATGTAAAGGGAAAAAAAAACGGTTAGAAAATGCTATTGAAACCGGTTGGAAGACTATTTATTATTTATATATAAAGTTCCATATTTATATTATTCTTATTAACTACTCAACCTAATGATGTATTATGTCCAAACACAATAATCTTAGGCTGTTTTACATTAATTAAACAAGTCAATGTTATTGTAAAAATAATTGTATAGTTTTTTTTTCAATATTTAAGATTTGCAGTTTTCGGTTAAAGAAGTTGCTAGACTGCCCGAAATTGAACAACTTTTGCTGTGCGATAGCACAAGTCTAGACGATTATCCATCCCTGCCTAAACCAAAAGAAGAAAAAATCATTGACATGTTAAACCAACTAATACTTCATGAGTTAAACTACAACAAAAAAAAGAGAGTGATGAATCAAATAGGTTACAACATCTAATGACTGATGAGCAAAATGAAATATTCCATAAAATATTTTCCTCTGTTTATGCACATAAATGTGGTTTTTTTTTTTTTGGCATGAATTTGGTGATAGTGGGAAAATGTTCATCTAGAATGCATTGACAACTTCCATAAGATCTAATGGGGTGTATCATATTGAACGTAGCATCAAGTAGAATTGCAGCTACACTACTACCATCAGAAAGAACTACGCATTCGAGGTTTTTAATATCCATCAACATCAATGAAGATTCAATGTATTCAATTACTCAAAATTCACCAACTGCAAACTTGATCAAGGCTACTCAACTAATTATTTGGGATAAAGCTCTAATGGTAAAAGAAACATTGTGTAGAGGCTTTTGACCAAACTTTGAGGGACTTGAGATGAGGACCGATAGCATTTTTGGAGGAAAATGTATTGTCATGGGCAGTGATTTCAAACAGATCCTTTGTGGAATGAATGCCAATTATTACAATTAACAAAAAATATGAGACTAAAGTCTTCCACCGATCTAGATGAGTAAGAAAAAAATTAAATCATTCTCTGAATGGTTTAAAATTGATGATCTATATGACACAGAGTTTCTAAATTCAATTAAATGTTCCGGGATTCCTCATTAGAAGTTGGTTTTGAAGGTGGGAGTACCAGTTATGTTAATAAGGAACATTGACCTAGCATCAGGATTGTGCAATGGTACGAGGCTTAAAATTACACAACTTTGCAAGAACGTCATTAAGGCGAAGGCGTTGAATGGCACTAGCGCAGACCAAGACATTTTGATACACATGATGGATATGATCATATGAACCCATGTGAATCTAAATTTCCATTCAAGATGATGAGAAGGTAATTTCTAATCATTATTTCATTTGCAATGACAATTAACTAGAGCCAAGGACAATCGATATCAAATATAGGTCTTTACCAACCAGGTCCAGTTTTTTCACATGGACAACTTTATGTTGCTTTATCTAGGGTAAAGAGTTTCACAAGTTTGAAAATACTGATTTTGAATGAGTTTAATAAGTGTATTGACAACCCAATTAATATTGTATACAAAGAAGTTTTCCAAAACAATTTATTACATTCATAGTTCTAAGGGAAACTTTGTTTGACTTTGTTATTGTTGTGGTTTGAATTTCATATTTAAATGAATTCAATATTTTATTCCTTTCATTTATGTATTTCTTCAGTGTTGAATTTTATCTATTAATTAATAAAACAGTTTGGTTATTACATTTGAGCCTTTGTTATTCATATTTAAAACAGAATAGAACTCAATACTCCGGGCAACGGACGGGTCTGAAGTAGTCTTGTTTGTTTATAATATTACCAATGTCATAGTAGAAGATATATATTAAATAAAGGAGACTCTGATCCGTCACTCTCCTTTTTTTATGCCGATGACCAACACTGCTTCGAGCTCAGTAACCCATGCATGGTGTGTGTCTGAACATGTACACAAAGTGAAAGTGAATCACGATGCATCCAAACCTGTTCTTCTCAAATTCTAAGTTCGTAAGTCACACACCAACAAAAAAGTGACAATCACATAACCTTGCCAAATTCTGTTATTCTATTAAAGATGTCACATTCACTGACTAAATAATATAAAGGGAGTTGTGTATCGTAAAAATATCATACCCAGATAAAACCACTTATACAGAGATGCAATGTTCCAACCATGAAATACACATAAAGATACTAAGTAATGAACCACTGCAACCACATCATGAAGATATTATACCCACTACCAGTTTGTATCGTCTACCTTGAACAAAGGGCAACATGGTACCGATTTGTTCATGGGATAGGGTAGACTACTATTTTTCCAGTGGCTCTATTAGTTTCAAGGTGGGCAAATGCTTCCTTTGTCTGAGAAAATGGAAACGGACTCTTAGGATCCAGTATTGGCTTCACCTTCCCACTCTCAACGTAAGGTCTTAACTTCTCTAAGTAAGACCCATCTGAAGTCAGTATAAACACGATTGCCGGTGGAATTCCAGGCGGCACTATTGTTACGACTTTGCCTCCTTCCTTCATAGCCTTGAATGCCCGTTCAGTCTCTCCTGTTTGTGATATTAGCAAAAAAAAATATTAGTCTCATTCAAATATATTCCTTATCGATAACGAATTTTACTATTTATATATGTAAGCTCAAAATCTTACCGACTGCATCAAAAACTACATCAAACTTTTCTGGCAAATCCTCATAGTTCTCCTTTGTATAGTCAATAGGCAAGTCAGCACCCAAGTCCCTCAACAATTCCAATTTTCTTGTGCTGGAAGTTGCTGCTATTTTCGATGCACGATAAACATGCTTGGCAAGCTGCGTCAAAAAAAATATAGTACATTATAAACATTAGTTCTCAATCAGTATTCAGTAATCATCTTGTTTAACATGTTGGCGTATCAACAAAATGGTGTACCTGGATAACAAAGGTTCCAACTCCACCAGCACCTCCAAGAACAAGGATGGATTTTCCGGCAGAAAAGCCGGCACGCTCCAGCCCTTCATAAGCAGTCTCCACGGCCAAAGGGAAGCTAGCAGCCTCAAGAAAGCTCAGATTTGGAGGTTTGTGGGCCAATAGTTTCTCTTCCACAGCAGTATACTCTGCCAAAGATCCAACCACCTTTGGATGATCCAAAGCTTTCTCATTAATGTCACCATATACTTCATCCTCAACCTTAAATTTCTTCACTTCACTTCCTACTTTTACCACTACACCAGCAACATCATATCCCGGGGCAGTCTGCACGCATCACACCCACAACAACGAAAAGAAGAAATCAATCAATTCAAAATAATAAATAAAAAGATCAAGGGACTGTTTGCAGATTCTCTCTATCTACTAGAAAATCAACATATCAAGAATAATAAACAAATTGTCAACATGGAATAGAATCCCCTATTATTTTATTTTACCCTTTGCTCCAAACAATTGACGATCGATCAAGGTGATAAGAAAGAGGGGAATGAGAGGCTTACAGGTAAAGGAGAGTCAGTGTCCTTGAAAAAGCCACCCATCCTCTTGTAGTCAATGGGATTAAGGGAAGCGGCGGCGACCTTGAGGAGAACCTGGTCTTCCTTGAGTTGGGGTATAGGAAAATTAGAGTCCAAGCGGAGAACATCAGATGAGTTGCCATATTCAGAATAGACCCAAGCTTTCATGTGAGACGGAATCGTAGGAATAGAAGCAGCAGCCATATGGATTTGGAGGAAGAGAACGACGATGAGGAGTGAAATGGCAGAGAATCAAACAGATCGTCTCTACGAGTACAGGAGAACTGAAGGTGAGTGGAGAATGTGAGAAGCGCGTATCGGTTATTTATCGAAAAGATTTCAAATTAATTAATTGTTTGTGATCATGAAGTAAACACCATGATTATAGAGCCTTCTCGCACACAAAGAAGAAGGCAGAGGCAGATGGTGACGCGGGCCATCATTAGGGGGCAAATGAGAAAATCATCTTTTCCTTTCAATAAACGTGCCTTGGCCCCAACGGTAGGTTTCGGGGATGAGATTTTGCTTTTTCCGGGAATCTTTTTAAATTTCTTTTTATGGCTGTTTGAATTATTAGATTCCACGCAAAATCGTAAAAAGTAAAAATAGTTTCATTCCGAAATGACATCCATTTCGTATGGAATCAAATGATCCAAAATGTCATGACAAATATATTTAGGAAAGTTCCCAAAATGAAGGGGCAAATCAAATGATCCAAAAAGTCGTCGTGAAAAATAGATTTGAGAAAGTTCTCAAAATGAATGGACAAATTAAATGATCTAAAAAATTTTAGAATATTGACTGATATTGAAAAAATATTTTATAATCTTAAAAAATTATTTTAAGATATTAAAAAAATACATAAAATATTTAAAAGAAAAAAAAAACTTCAGTTTTTTGCATCAAAATGGTTTTATGGTAAAGGAGGGCAGTAGATGGTAAAGAAAGGTACTGAAAGCCGGGCCCCTGGAAATGCAAATTATCCACCCTGTTGGGTCCCAACAAGTTCACTTGTGTGGTAAGTGTTTTTTGAAATTTTCCAGTCCGCAATATTGGAAATTTGGAATCAAATTAAAGACTAGTTTTTCAAATTATGAGACTTTATTAATTTATTAACATCATATGGATAGCCTTATTGCTCTGTGAGTATAATTAAACGTTTTCGATATTTACTTATTGGAGGATAAAGAATATCTTGTTCTGGGAAAAAATAAAGTAAATAAATACAACATTTTTAAATGTAATAATTCGAGCAAAAGTTCCTTGGTTGTGCAGAAATATTCAATCTATAAAGCATACATATGTTGGGTGAGTGGTTACTTGTTATTCCCTCAAATCCTCCTAAATATAAGGCAAAATTTATAATACTTAATAATATACAGAGTATTAACTAGCAGTGAAGGGTTGAAACTTGAAAAGATTAATGGATTTTATTTTAATATATATGATAAAGGAGTATTAATTAAAGAGGTCCTTTTTAACTTTACCATATTCTTACCTGCACTAATTACAATGTTTGTTTGTAATAGCAATTGGAATCTCCAAAAATAATTTTTTGATTATAATTTATGATATATATATATATATATGTGATATAAATATCATAAATAAAAATCTTTCAAGGCTTCAAACAAGACTATAAATACGACAGTTGATTTAATTGTGCGGTAGTTGTGTTTTCAAAAAATATTACTACCTCTTGTTTTGAATAGTCAAGTCATTGTGAACACTTTTGTGACTTTCACTCTCCACTGTTGGGGATCATCATGTTACCGTCATCATGACTTCATGTACAGTAAGTATATACTGCCTCCGTCCAAATTATAAGACATAGTTGACTTTCTTTGGATATACTCCCTCCAGTTCTAATTATAAGAGCTAGTTGACTTTTTTGGAGAGATTAAGGAAACTAATTAAATTATTTTAGAGTATTTTTATTTTTATTTTTTTCTTCAAACTAATTAATTTAACTAATAAACTAATATATAATCTAAAGATATACAACAAATGAAATGATCAAATAACTTATTTAGCTTCTTTAACCTCTTCAAAGAAAGTCAACTAGCTCTTATAATTAAGACTGGAGGTAATATTAAGGAAGCTAAATAAGTTACTTAATCATTTCATATGTTGTGCCTCTTTAGATTATATATTAGTTTATTAGTTAAACTAATTAGTTTGAAGAAAAAAATAAAAATAAAAATAGTCTAAAGTAATTTAATTAGGTTCCTTAATTTCTTCAAAAAAGTCAACTATGTCTTATAATTAGGACCGGAGAGAGTACCACTCTGATCCTATTTATAAGTTCATTTTGACCAAATTTCACATACTAAGGAGAGGTAAGTATCTCAATGATTATAGAACAAATTTTCAACCTTACCCTCATTTATGAATGAGTACCTTTAAAAATTTATTGTCATATCTCTCTCATCTTTTTCTTTTTCCAACATGGCTAGCCAATCTCTCTCATCATCTTTACCATGGGCAAAATTATCACAATCTCATTTATTTGGTCAAAATGAATTTATAAAAAGGACCAAATTTTATTGATCAAAATAAACTTATAAATAGAATCAGAATGGTATACAAAGTATTTTGAACCATAATTCTCACCTATTGCACCATAAACAACAAATGTTTTTCTGCAACATGTTCATTTTTCTTCCTTGTATGCTCAGCACCCAAACTCCTCAACATTCCCCATTCTCCAAACGCTTGAAATCAGGCAACGATCATCAATTGCGCTTGCGATTATTGCTTTGTAGCCCTTGGCTTTTTCTGTGGATGTAAATTAGGATGTATTTGGTATGAGGGGTTTTTTTTTTGGGGGGGGGGGGGAATTTGTATAAGTTGAATTTAATGAAATTAGAGAAATTAAGAAAAATTAATTAAAAAATTTTAGTCTCACTTCTCTCTTTTTTTTAAATCCAATTTAATCCCCCCGGGGCGCGGGGCCGGCTACTTTCCCTCCCCTCCTCTTAAAGTCACTTTCGGTGGTCGTCTTCTTCTTTCTGGCGATGGACCCGCCATAGAGAATGGTTCCTATTGGAACGCGACAGGCAATAATGGTACAGGCCCCATCCCATTTGCTTTCCAAGACCCCACTTGATTGTTATTATTAATTATTTTAAAGTAAAATACTCTAACCACCCTCCTATTTTATCTTAATTACATAGACTTCCCCTATATTTTAGAAACCCGTATAAACCTCTCTTATATTTTGAGATTCTATTTCCATCCACCCAAACCATTAGTTGACCTTTAAGTTTGACTTTTGAACTTTTTTTCCTTTTATTCTTCTGTTTTTTTTTTAAACAAAATATTCCTTTTCAATATTAGAATTATTTAAAAACACACACAAATAAGGCTCATAAACATTGGGAAAATTCCATTTAAATACCAAATGAATTTGTGAAACTCCCAGAAATCTGTCGAATTTGCAAAAAGACTAAGAGGTGACAAGGACTTTTTAGGGATATGCAAATTCGAGTCAAATTACCCTTTTGCCCTTAGGGTTAAATAATTTTTTTTAAAAAAAAAAAGAAAAATACCCCCACGGTGGGCCCCACCGCCGGCGGCCACCACCCCCGCCGCCAGCGACCACCTCCGACAGGGGTTGCTAGAGGCCACCGGCGGCTGGCGGGGGTGGTAGCCGCCGGCGATGGGGCCCACCGTTGGGGGTATTTTCTTTTGTTAAAAAAAATTATTTAACCCTAAAGGTAAAAGGGTAATTTGGCTCGAATTTGCATATCCCTAAAAGATCCTTGTCACCTCTCAGTCTTTTTGCATATTCGACAGATTTCTGGGGGTTTCACAAATTCATTTGGTATTTAAATGGAATTTTCCCATAAAAATTTATACAACAAAAAATTTATTCTAATAGATTTTTAAACTTTCTAATTTGTTAAAAAAAGTATTAATTTTAATATTATAAATTAATTATGACCTAAAATATATATTAAACACATATATTTTTGTCAAATATAATAAACTATATAAGTTTGAGATTGTATATGTCATTTAAAGTTATAATTTAATGCTTTTTTCACAAATATTTATAAATACATTTGATCAATCACATATTTATTTAATAACTTACTTAAATATTTAATGTCGTTTGTAATATTTATTACATTAACCAATCTAAAATCATCAAATAAATAACTATTTGTAAAGATAAAAATAAAAATTAAGGAACAGATTTTTTTTAAAAAAAAACTGTTAAATTCTTTAAAACAATTTTACTCAAAATGTGTAGGACAAAATAAATATATCAACCATGTGTAAGTTTCTATATATAAACTTAGTTAAAAAATTTTAGCATTAAGGGTAAAATAGTAAATAAATTTTATTTTTATATAAACTTTAGTTAAAAATATATTTTTGGAATCTTTTTAGAATATTCTTAACAGAGTTAACTGTTTGGATTTAAGCGTATGTTTTCAAAATGGAGGGAAGATATATGTAATTAAAGCAAAACATGAGGGTAATCAGAATATTTTACCAAAAAAAGAAATGTTCAAAAGTCAAACTTAATGGTCAATTAACGGTTTGGATGGATGGAAATAGAATATGAAAATATAAGGGAGATTTGTGTAACATATGTTTAATTTTAAGGGAGGTTTACATAAGTTTCCAAAATAGAGGGGAGGTCTGTGTAATTGAGGCAAAACAGGAGGGTGATCAGAGTATTTTACTCTTAATTTTATTTAGGAATAATTATCCTATCTTTAGATAGAGGGAGGGAAATGGGGATATTATGAAAGAAAACTTCCCAAGATATTTTAATTTTTGTTTTACTATTTTTGGAAGTTTTCCTTCATAATATTTTTACTTAATTTTTTTTCCCATCCAAACATAATCTTAAAAAATGGTAAAAGTGAATTTAATATGCTTCTATGACTTTCAAGTCGAGGAGTGGTTTTTGAACAGTATTACTTCTAGTTCAGTGTTTACTGGGGTTTGACTGGCTTTATATTGTATGTGGTTTTTCGGAAATAGTCTAGTCATAAACAATGAGGATGTTGAACTAGGAAGGGTTATTGATTAAATCTGCCGAATATGTGAAGGGAATTGTAAAATTGTATAAGGTTTTTATCTTTGTGTTTAATGTATTATTATTATTTATTTTGATAACAAAAGATGGCTTACAGCCAAAAAATACAAACAGAAACTAAAAAACAGGGGACACAATTCCCATACTCTCCTGGGCTACTAATGATCTCAAGCAACCCTGGACATTCCTCCAAAACAGCAGATTGGTTGATCCCCTGCTTAGCTAATAATGTATTAATGGCCAATGTGAGTTGGCATAGATGGTAAGGGATCCAGGACTAGGCCCTTGGGTCGTGGGTCGTGGGTTCGATCCCCTCTGCCGTCGCTGGGACTCCTTTGGTAGACGATCTCGTAAGTCCCCAATAAGTGCTCATAGAGCCCGGGGCCGTGCCCTGGCCTTAGTGGGGGACTGATGCCGAACCCTCCAAAACTTTTTCATATAAAAAAAAATTAATAAGAAAAAAACACTGGCTTCTCCATTTTTATTTTTTTGGTGAATATCGTAGTTCCCCATTTTAAAGGGGTTCAAACATGGGCTTCACCTATTTGTGATGCATAATAGCCCCTTTACTCCATCAATCAACATCAATATAAAGTATAAAATTTGGCTGTGGGGGTCTTGTGCGTGACAGTGCGGGCAAGTGGTTTGCTGGTTTCTCCAAGGTCATTGGGGATTGTCAACCGAGTGTGGCCGAAGAATGGGCTATTCTGGAGGGTCTTCGGTTAGCATATGATATCGGGTTGCAGAATGTGCTGTTGGAGTCGGATGCGGAGGGTGTTCTGAAGAGGGTGTTCTGAACTTGATAACTGATGCGTTTTATTCTCCTGTTAGCTTGACTATTTTAAGCATTAGAGATTTGTTAAATAGATCTTGGCAGGTTAGATTCAGAGTTATTCCTCGCCAGGCAACTGTGCTGCTGATGCATTAGCGAAAGTTGGAATCTCGAAGACGTCAGTTCTAAAGAGATTGCCCTGTTTATTTGAGGTCTTATATTGACAGAGAGTATGTTTGGGATTAATTTCCCTATGGTATAATTTTTCTTCTTTGTAATTTAGGCCTTGACCTTCTTCTTTTATAAAAAAAAAAAAGTATAAAATTTATAATAATAACAATTATAAGTAATATTATAATAAAAATAATATAAACCATCTTAAAGTTTGTATCATATCTATTTAATTATGATATTAATTAATAAGATCCAACGTCATCATATATGTTATATTCGAATTTTTATCTCCTTTTCCACCGATGAAAAAATTATTTGCGGGAAATAAACGTGTATATGTGGGCATTAGAATCAACTTCTTGTAAACAATCTATTCTCTATAAAATAGATATGAACATTTAAGTATATGTCTCTCTTTCTGTACACAGCTAGAAAAAGCAATACGTCTCTTCAGAAACGAAGCTTCTTTCTGGAACTTGAGGGCATTCAACAATTGGGAGAGGTGAAAATTCCATCCATCATAATACAGAAGTTTGTGTAAAGGGCACTCATTTGGAAATATAAACTACCTGGATTTGCAAAGGATGTAACCAGAGACCAGAGAGGTTAAGGCAAAAGCCACAAATGCAACAAAGGACAAACCCGTCGATGCATTAGCCATCTCCGGGAACACATCTTCGCCCCAGTAGGATTCCCAGTCATAAGCTCTTGTTGCAGCCGTTGATGATGCCGACATTAGAAGATAAGTCAAGATCTGCAATGCAAACAAACACTTCAGCAGCTTGCAAGCTTTATAAGCATCAGATTCAGGAAAATATAGCTTTTCAGACTGCATATTACAGAAAGAACATTTAGCATGATGACAAGTCTCAAACTTTCTATTACTGTAATGCATTAGTTTCATGCACCTGAAGGTTAAAAAGTTATTCCTTTCAATTTCTTATTAAGGTTACTTTTATTTCTATAAGGAGTAACAGCGCATCATCTAATGTCTTCGTTGCTCATGGATATAAAATAGAGTTGGAATTGGGAACCACAATTTAGTATTCCTTAATCTATTATATAAAACAAGCAAAAGAAATTGTCAGCGCCAATATCAATATAAAAAATAAATACTCTAATAAGTTGCACTATTTACAAGTCGCAGATAATATGAAGCTGTGAATAATATTTGTTCCTCTTATTCAATAAAGTGCATGGGACCCCAATTGTTACCAAAAGTTTCTGAAGTAAATAACTTATATCTGAAAGGCCATAATGCTCAACTGTAGCCTTTCACTTTAGAACCAGCAATAGAACGAACTTTAAGAAAATAAAAGGCAATAAAAACAACTTTAAGAAAGCAAAGGGCAACATATAAACCAGGGGAGGCAGTAATAGAAAGGCGTCCAAAAGTTGTGCAGAAGCTATTTTATTTACAATCAAGTCGCAGTCTGTAATACTCTAATGCTTAAACTTTTGCCTCTGGTCCAAGTAGTAGTATTATTTTTCAGGTCCATGAATCAGTGCCACCAATCAAAACCACAGATTATGCATTGCTGATACCGAAGTCCAATATGGTTTACTTTTTGAGAAAAAACAGAACTCAGAAAGAGAGGACTGTCTTACCTGATCCATGGAAAAACTGAAGAAACCCCTTAGGCGATGCTGCAATAAGTATTTTCCGGTGATGAAGTAGTTGATCAGACCAATTACTTGCAACCCAGAATAAACAAATCCTATTACATTAACTGAAAAATTATACCTGCAATCGTAAATTGATTAAAGAAAATCAGAGCTAAAAATTTCTAATGAAAATAACTCTTGAATATAGACCATGGTGGCAACTCGGCACTAGAAATAAACGTAAAGCTTGAATTATATGACAGGAACAGAAACAATTTGTTCACTTGATCGGCAAAATTAAACTCATCTTGAGATTTCATTAGCCAAGTACCTGAATTCCTTGTACACGTAGTATGAGTCCAGAGCCCAACCCTTTTCCCTATCAGCAGCCAAAACAGAGAAAGAGGCCAAGCAGAGAACAGAAGCAGCGATCCTAAGCCCCAGCAAAGCCTTGTTCAACTTGCTCTCTTTCTTTGACAGCAAAAAAGCGGATACATCGGGCCTTAATCGCCGATTATCGCTCCTGGCGGCGGCGGCTGTGCCTTCTTCGACATCATTGACACCCACGACACCCTCTTGGGCTCCCGGATCCAACTTGGTCACTACCTTCGGCTCCACCTGAAACCGATTAGTAACCACAACCGGCGATGCAGGCTTTTCCGGTGGCTTCGGGGGAGAACGATGGTCCTCGACAGGAGGGGCTCCATCAGCGACGGAGCATAGATCAGAGGAAATCGATGAATCCGGCGAGGAGTGGGGCGGCGAGTTTTGCGGCGGAGGAGAGAAGCGTTGGTCGAGGGTGGGAGGGGGGGAGCAGTGACCCTGGGAAATCAGTGATTCTGAAGAAGAATGGAGCGGCGATGGGGACTTTCGGCTTCGAAGATAAGGAGACTGGTGTGTGGGGCAAGGTGATTCATCGGGGAGTGTGGGATCTTTATTCTTCTGTACTGAGTCGTCCTCGTCTTTGGCTAGCGAATCCTTATTCATTTGATGGGCTTCTACTGCTGCTTTTGGTATCGGTTGCAGATTCTTTATGCCTTCCTCTGAACCTTCACTCATGGCCTCGTGGGGTTTAGAAATCGAACACTGGAAATTTGACGATCCACCCTCGTCGCTTTTAAGTTCACTTCCAGAACCGGGTCAAGGTCTTCTAGATAATATAAGTATTAATAATGCCAAGATTTGTGTGTGAAACTAAAATATTTTTTTTTTTATAAAATATAAATAAAAAGTTAAATGACTGAAAAAATGAGCAGATGACTAAGGCGACCTCACGTAGTGAAACTGAGAGGGTTCACTGTTGTCTGGGTGACACGATGATGGTCAAGAGGATTGAAAAATCAAACACGGGTTCTATTTGTGTCTTTGTTTGCAAGTCCTTGGAGCTCATTTATGCCACAGTAGCGTGATTGTGCATGCCTGAGTTCTCTCTTTTTTTTGGTTACATAGAGAGGGCCATGCCCAAAAATTAAACATTAGGGAAAATCAATCCCAAAAGATGGTTTGTAAAAAGATCCGATAACTCCTGGCTGATGACAAAGTTACTCCATGAATGATTAACAACAGCTGCTGCCTGCTGGGTAGGAGGGTATTATAAGGTCAATATTAAAAATAGCATTATTTCTCTATATCCACAACTTCCAGATGAAACCCCAAAGAAGATCTCACCTACTATCAGCATGAAGACCGAGATCTCTCCTGAGGTTAAGAGCAACCCAATCGCGAATAAAATTGAGGATAATACCTTGGATTGATAAGTTGGTTCCAAATGTTCTTGGGATATATGCAAGACATCCTCTATGCTGGAATTGCAATGTGAACAAATGGAAGAAGTCGAAGACCATCTGCTGCTCCAAGCATTTCTTGGCAATCTGTTGTTAAAAGCAATCCACGTGAATACTCTAATCCTTTCGGAGTGAATATCCATTTTCATATAGCTTTTTAAGTTGAGCTGCGTGTGTTCTTTGGAACATCTTCTAATAAGAAATAGCCACTTTTTAGAGTGAATATGTTGGGTTAATGTGTTTTTTAGTCACTTAAGTCCAATAAGGCTTAATTGAGATTACAGCCCAAAAACTCTATGGCCTATGTAATTTAGGGTTAGGCCTTAGGTGTAATAGCAAATAAACCTACTTTCACATGTTTGAGAGATACACACGCATAAGGAGGCTCTCATCAGAAACAAACCCCAGAGACAGACGTTCATCATCTGAACGGTTGCCTACACAATCATCCTATTCCCCTCGAGAGATAGTTTAGAAGATCGATCATAGAGTGGACGAGGACTATTCGTGGAAAGGCTTTCAAAACGTTGCTTCAGATACGAGGACTGTTTATGGAGAGACTTTCAGATCGCTGCATCTTTCCAGGTAATCAAAACGATGAAGGTTTTAACTTTTCTTATATCACGTGATACGATACGCTTCCGCGTTTTTGGTGAGATTCCTACAATTGGTATCAGAGCCAATAGCGATGAGGAAAAGAACCCAGTTTTGATATTAATTTATATTTCATGTGATTCTTTTCGAAAACTATCTTTTGAAAATATGACATCTTTTTCTATATCTGTTATTTATTTCATGGTAATTATTCGTTTATAATTCATATTTGGTATTAGTTTTAATTTCAATCGGTTAATCGCTTTAATCCATGGTTAGATTCTCTCGTGTATTTCTTAATTTGTAACAAGGAGGCTAATCCCATATGATTAGGTTTCCTCCTTACTGTTTTAAATTTTATTTTTGAATTTCTATGTATTTTTCGCATTTCTGTAAAAGTTAAAGATCAAGAAACTGCGAAGAAAATGAGATGACTTCGGCTGAAGACGTGGCAGGAGTGACGGCTAGGGTTCCTCTTGTGTGTCCTAGGGTTTCTAGCTAAAGTATGGGTCTTTGGGCTTTTGGGCCCATAGATACCCTAAAGGGGTTAGAGACAGATACTATGGGTTGGACAAAAGAGGAATTCCAAAGTTGTAATTTTTTATTCTTATTTTCTTTAGGAAAGCCATGGATTAAAGTTATTTGTTTAATTATTTAATACCTTTGTTAAATTGTATGAATTATATTTGCGATTAATATGATGTTGGTAAATAACATGTCATATAGAATAGGAAGATGTCATATTGTTGCATAATCACATGTCATAATTGCATAGTAGCTATTATGCCTTGAATCGACTAGTATGATAGTTATTATGCGAGATTATTTAGATTACCCACCACATTAATTATCAATTATTATGATTTTAAATTTTAAAATCTAGAATAATAATTGTATTAATTGATTGTGGAATTAAAATCTACACATTAATTATCAATTATTATGATTTTAAATTAAAATCTAGAATAATAATTAGATTAATGGATTGTGGAATTAAAATCTACACATTAATTGTCAATTATTATGATTTTAAATTAAAATTTAGAATAATAATTAGATTAATTGATTGTGGAATTAAAATCTAGACATTAATTGTCAATTATTATGATTTTAAATTAAAATCTAAAATAATAATTTGATTAATTGATTGTGAAATTAAAATCTAGACATTAATTATTAATTATTATGATTTTAAATTAAAATCTAGAATAATAATTGTGGTTAAAATCTAGACAAATAATCCAGGAAATTTCCTAAGAAAATTGTACCTTTTAGAGTAATTTGTGGGTTATTTAAAATGGTCATGCGACGCGCCAATCATGACTAGATTTTAGATACCTAATAATTTACTCTAAATTGAACAAATTCTTGAAAATTGAAAATTTAAAATATTGAATGGGTGAAGGTTTTTAAATTAAGCATTTAATTCTAAAACCTATAGGCTCCAATTGTGGGTTTATTAGTGAAATGGTTATCGCTGAAGCCCCATTGGATAAGGATAATCGGATTTCGCTAGATTAAACCCTAATATTTTCCTAATTTTAGTAAAGTTTTGCATGGCCCATTGTCGGCAACATTTAGACATTAAAGATAATTTTGAAAGTAAACAATGGTTAAATACATTCAACTTTGGTAAAATTGTTAACCCTCCCATCGAGGCTCTGGCAATGGAACTGAAGGCCCAAATTAAATATTTTAGTTTTACAAGAATCTTGCCCATCGTAAGCCTTGTAAAGATAATTAATGGATTGTTAAACAATAAACGAATAGTAGTTATTAGAATCTACTAGCGCTATATCTGTTTGTTGTTAATTATAGTTTGTAATTAGTGTGATTTTCCTTATTTTCAGAAAAATGTCTTCATTCAATCCTTTAACTACAATCTTGAGCCAAAAACCTATGAATGGTACAAACTACAAACAATGGAAAACTAATTTGGATATTGTTCTTCAATATGAAAAGCTCAACTTTGTTCTCACTACCCTTATGCCAGCGCAGCCTGCTGCAAACGCGTCTGATGCAATTCGGACTCGATTTCAGCAGGAGAAGGAAAGATGGGAGAAGGCGAATGTGTCAGTTCGCTACTACATTTTGGACAGTCTCGCCAATCACCTTCAGGAACAAATGAGCATGATTGAGAGTGGAGCAACAATGCTCCAAACTCTTGATGGCATGTTTGCTACGCCTAGCAGCTCTGCTAGGCAAAATGCGCTGAATTCAGTCACCAAGATAGTGATGTTTGGAGGAAGTGTGCGGGATCATTGTCTAACAATGATAGCGAACTTCAAGAAGGCTGATGACCATGGTATCAAGTTTGAACAAGAAGTAAAAGTTGACATTCTCTTACAATCACTACCTGAGTACTTCAATCAATTCAAGATGAATTATAACATGAACAAGATGAATCTTGACCTCACTCAACTGATGCACGAGCTTGAGAGTGCTGAACAGTCTCTAGTCAAGCAGGGAAGTGCATTTTTTGCTGGTGAAAGTTCTGTGAAACCTAAGGGGAAACCGAAGAGAAAGAACAAGAACAAGAACAAGAAAAAGAAGAATTAGGTACTCCAGTTGCAACTTTGGTAGCTAAAGGATTGAATGAAGACATTTTTCTCAACAATGTCTTGACCAAAGTTGCAACTGGAGTACCTGATTTCTTCTTTTTCTTGTTCTTGTTCTTTCCCTTGGGTTTCCCCTTAGGTTTCACAGAACTTTCACCAACAAAAAATGCACTTCTCTGCTTGACTAAAGACTGTTCGGCACTCTCAAGCTCGGGCATCAGTTGAGTGAGGTCAAGATTCATCTTGTTCATATTATAATTCATCTTGAATTGATTGAAGTACTCAGGCAGTGATTATAAGAGAAGGTCAACTTTTACTTCTTGTTCAAACTTGATACCGTGGTCATCAGCCTTTTTGAAGTTTGCTATCATACAATGATCCCGCACACTTCCTCCAGATATCATTGTCTTGGTGACTGAATTCAACGCATTTTGCCTAGCAGAGCTGTTAGGCGTAGCAAACATGCCATCAAGAGTCTGGAGCATTGTTGCTCTATTCTTAATCATGCTCACTTGCTCCTGAAGGTGATTGGCGAGACTGGCCAAAATGTAGCAGCAAACTGACACATTCACCTTCTCCCATCTATCCTTCTCCTGCTGAAATCGAGTCCGAATTGCATCAGACGCATCTGCAGCAGGCTACGCTGGCATAGGGGTAGTGAAATCAAAGTTGAGCTTTTCATATAGAAGAACAATATCCAAATTAGTTTTCAATTGTTTGTAGTTTGTACCATCCATAGGTTTTTGGCTCAAGATTGTAGCTAAAGGATTGAATGAAGACATTTTTCTGAAAATAAGGAAAAAGAAAAACACACTAATTATAAACTTATAATTAACAACAAACATATATATCGCTAGTAGATTCTAATAACTACTATTCATTTATTGTTTAACAATCTATTAGTTATCTTTACAAGGCTTACGATGGGCAAGATTCTTGTAAAACTAATATTGTTAATTTGGGCCTTCAGTTCCATTGCCAGAGCCTCGATGGAAGGGTTAACAATTTTACCAAAGTTGAATGTATTTAACCATTGTTCACTTTCAAAATTATCTTTAGTGTCTAAATGTTGTCGACGATGGCCGTGCAAAATTTTACTAAAATTTTGAAAATATTAGGGTTTAATCTAGCGAAATCCGATTATCCTTATCCAATGGGGCTTCAGCGATAACCATTTCACTAATAAACCCACAATTGGAGCCTGTAGGTTTTAAAATTAAATGCTTAATTTAAAACCTTCACCCATTCAATATTTTAAATTTAGAATTTTCAATTTCCAAGAATTTGTTCAATTTAGAGTAAATTATTAGGTATCTAAAATCTAGTCATGATTGGCAGAGTGTGCGTCACATGACCATTTTAAATAACCCACAAATTACTCTAAAAGGTACAATTCTCTTAGAAAATTTTCTGGATTATTTGTCTAGATTTTAATTCTACAATTATTATTCTAGATCTTAAAATTTAAAATCATAATAATTGATAATTAATGTGTAGATTTTAATTCCACAATCAATTAATCCAATTATTATTCTAGATTTTAATTTAAAATCATAATAATTGACAATTAATGTCTAAATTTTAATTCCACAATTAATTAATCCAATTATTATTCTAGATTTTAATTTAAAATCATAATAATTGATAATTAATGTGTAGATTTTAATTACACAATCAATTAATCCAATTATTATTTTAGATTTTAATTTAAAATCATAATAATTGATAATTAATTTAGTGGGCAATCTAAATAATCTCGCATAATAACTATCATACTAGTCGATTCAAGGCATAATAACTACTATGCAATTATGACATGTGATTATGCAACAATATGGCATCTTCCTATTCTATATGACATGTTATTACAAACATCATGTTAATTGTAAATATAATTCATACAATTTAATAAAAGCATTAAATAATTAAACAAATAACTTTAATCCATGGCTTTCCTATAAAAAATTAAAAATAAAATTAACAACTTTGGAATTTCTCTTTCGTCTAGCCCATAGTATCTGTCTCAAGCCCTTTTAGGGTATCTATGGGCCCAAAAGCCCAAAAACTCAATCCTTTGCTAGAAACCCTAGGACACAAAAGAGGAACCCTAGTCATCACTTCTGCCACGCCTTCAGCCCAAGTCATCTCATCTTCTTTGTAGTTTCTTGATCTCCAACTTTTACAGAAATTTGAAAAATACATAGAAATTCCAAAATAAAATTAAAAACAGCAAGAAGGAAACCTAATCATATGGGATTAACTTCCTTTTTACAAATCAAGAAATACATGAGAAAATCTAACCATAGATTAAAGCGATTAACCGATTGAAATTTAAACTAATACCAAATATGAATTATAAACGAATAATTACTATGAAATAAATAACAAATATAGAAAAAGACGCTATATTTTCAAAAAATAATTTTCAAGGAAGAATCACATGAAATATAAATTAATATCAAAACTAAATTCTTTTCCTCATCGCTATTGTATGAATTATATTTGCGATTAAATTAATATCCATCTAGGGTTGCGCTCCAAGATAAAACATCATTTCCAGCTTCATCTATTGGAGGGAGCATAGCAATTAGTCGCTGGATAACATTACTGGGGAATATTGCAGCAAGTTGTTGAAGTCCCATGAGCCTTGAGTAACCCAATCGGCCACTTTGCTTTCATTTTCACTTTTCAGCCTGTGTCACTTGTCTGGTACAAAGATCTTCCAATTTTTTATCAGCATACAAACTGTAAGCATTAAAACAGCTAGTCATTTGGCCATTTCGAACGTTCCATTGCATTCCCATTTCAGCCACCCCTTCTGTTCTGAGATGAATTTCCATAACGGTGAGTCGCCTTTTTCACCAGTGAATAAATTGTCTGGGTTCTCATCCATGGCAATTGATGTAGACTCTCCTGGGCTTCAAGGTTTCAGTCTTTGGTTTGTTTCTACAGTTTTTTCAATACTCTAAAGGTTACCGACGTCCTAGCCTTAGTAGTCAATAGCTGCATATGTCGATGACTTTCTCACTACTTCCAGTGTATTGCATGCCTGTGGTCATCTTATTCTCTTTAACGTCAAGCATGGTGGTAGAGTCATGGCTGATCTGAAATATCATTCTTTTTAAAATGTCCAGATCCTAACCCAGCAATTAGTTAAAGCAACTGGAGCGGCGGTATAAGGAGGATGGAGCTTTCATTTAGTCTTGTTCACTTTCATTTATCAGTTCACATTAAGGGATAACATAGACCTTTTTTTTTTTTTTTTGCCAGTCAGACTGTCTTATTATTATTCATGCTTTCTACGAAAAATGTGACATGATTTTCAATATTTTATATAGTTTATAAATGTTTCGAAATGTTTTGCATAATTTATTAAAAAAAAATTTCTTGATAAGAATGATGTATAAAATTGATACGGCACAACAAAAGCAGTGAGGGATTAATATCAGGGCCCAAAAAAAAAAAAAAATCAGTGAGGGAATGGGCTTAGGAAGAAATATAGATTTTTTTTTTAATCCAGAGTTTCATCCTGACTAATCCGAATCCGTGGGTGAAAAAGGGCTTTTTTGCATTTACAAGACTCGAACTCAAGACCTTGCTTAAACAACACAAGTCGTCTACCACTTGTGCCAACCCTCATTGGTGGAAGAAAATATAGATGTTATAAAAAGGAGAGGGAGGAAAGAGAAAGACTTAGCAAAAATGAAGAAACTCAAGGCCTAGAGCCACTCCCAGTTAAACTAATACTGCCTCCGGCCCTAATTATAGAATAATATTTAGGGATTTGTCTTGGTCCTAATTATTTAAAAAAAAAAAAGATGACATATAGACTTCTAGCGTAAAAATTTCACATTAAAAAAAAACGACATATATAATATGTGGACTGTTAACACATTTAGTTAACTAACGGTTAAAATTAACCAAGATAACAATTATGACAAAATTACTTCCTGAAAAACCTTTAAAACAAAATTACGCTTTAACCCATAAATTAAAAACTGAGAATTTTTTTTGCCAGACCTCAAGAAAAAAATTTTATAATTCCCAAGTGTTTTATATTAGTTCCTAAAAATACATTTCGTTATGGACTCATATACTAGGGCACAGTTGATATGCGGCCCAGCAAGGATGCTTTATAACAAAATCCCTCCATAATCAGGTAAAGGGCTAATCATCCTGTAATTCCGGTTATAACCACAGGAAGTACAAGCGGTGGAGCAGGCATGCACAGATAGTAGAGTAGACACTCGAACTTAGAGGCGCGCATAGCTTGGGGACCAAAATCCTAGAGGTAATCCTTATAAATAGGAGATTAACCTCACAGGTGCACACTCTTTATTCATCTATTTTATTATTCAGCTGTGCACACATCTCACTTCTTTTGGCGAAACGCCATATCAGTGTAGCACAGTGATCATTAAGTGATTTTTGGTGTTTTCCTCATAGGCATCATTAAACCATCATCTTCTCTTCAGTATATCTGCACATACATCCTGGAGAGTATTATTGATCGCATATAAATAATTTACTAACCCATTGAGGTTAGATATCTGTGTTCTACAAACATAACACCTTTCATGGTTAAATTGTATAAATATACAAATAATATTTGTGTTGAAATTTTTAAGATTAGACATATTAATTGTGCAAAGTTTTGATAAATAAAACATTAAAAAGTAACGTTTATATAAACTTTTTTAAACATTAATTTCTCATTATGTGATTTACTAGGGGAGAAGAACCTCGGGGGCACAACTGGCGAGAGAAGCGGCAAAGCCAAGTAGGACTTCTCTAGCATTCAATAATATTATAATTATAATTATAATAGCCGATGGCCGCCTTTTTCCCATTTTTTAAAACATTTTGAGGGCCTATATGTCGGAGACAATTATATAAGAGATGACTAATAATTGATGGAGAGCCGCTTGTTTGTAGCATCAACCTCCACTAGTAGCTAGAGTGATTACATAACATACACATCCTCATTTTCTGATTATTTTTTTCGCATTATTGTCTAATTGAATCAAGTTGTAGTATTGTTTGACTTAATCGAAGTAGATGTTCTAAATACGTTTTATGTATTTTTATGGATTTGGATTACGTAACAGAGTCAAGGGTTCCTTTGGTAACTATTCATTTTCTTTTTTTCCCTGTATTATTGTCTAATTGAATCAAATTTTGGTATCTTTTGACTTAATTGGAGTAGATTTTTTAAATACTCGTTCCGTATTTTTATGTGTTAAACTCATGGACTATATTGAATAATAATAAGAGTCAGTTACTTATAAGAACTACTGGATTATATATAGGCCCTGTAAGCATGATACAAAGATAAAGAAACAAGATATAATTTTAACAACAATCCTAACAACCTATATACTAACACGCCCCCTTAAGTTGAACACTATTTATCTTAAATGTTTTCAACTTGAACAACACAAAAAATAAGGAGTAATTAACAATGATCTCTTCAAAACAATCTTCTCCTATTCACTTCTTCTAAAAACCAATGTACTCCTTCTGCTTCTTCTTAACCAAGCCAGGAAACAATAGGACAAATGAAATACTAAAATGTGTCCCAACTCTCTCCTATAGCTAGAACTCGAACCAATCACTATTCCAATATCTGCTTAAAGTAGACATTGCAAATCACCTACCGAGTCCCCAACGTAAACAGTCAAATTCTTCCTATCATCATTGAAATTGTACAATATATCGTGGAAACTCGAACCTTAGAGTCACTGAGAACACAGTCACCAAGAATAATCGTGTAACCCACAATCAACATAAGAACCGTGACACCCGTCGATCCTTGAAACCTCCAAGTTTACCATTGGAGCACCGCTGTGTTCTCGAAACCTCAAATTGAACCGCATACCTCCGTCGCGCATCCGCTGTGTTCTCACTCTGATAGGACCTCGATGGAATAATGTCATCGAGACAACCGAGAATGGACAGACACCATAATCATAGAAACTTTGAAACCCTCGATGGAATAACATCACCGAGAAACCTTCGATGGAATAACATCACTGAGATGAAGTACAAGACCTCGATGGAATAACATCACCGAGACAAAATACAAGGAAAAACTGAAGAACACATTTTATATTACCACCACCAACTCGCTTGCTAACATTCACATTTAAGAATAAGGAACAGAGCAACCATTGAAATTTGGTCCTAACAACAATCCTAACAACCTATATACTAACAGTATGGATTCCGATTCAATACACGTGTTTAAATTGTAGGATAATTTTATTGATTCTAACTGTTTTTATCGGTTTACGAAAATTGTTAATTGGTGTTTTATAATAAGGACTAGAGGGAGTATTAATTATTACTCTCACCCACTACCCTTATTAATTATGGGCATACATAAAAAAACTAATTAATGCGTTTTGAAAACAAACAAGTACTGACACCTTATAAAAAGGACCAAATACAATTATCAACTAATATTTTATCATAAAGATCAAGTGAGTAATGCTATAAAGGGAAAAAAAAATGAAGTCAACTGGGGTAAAATAGCCAAACACCCGAGCTCAGCTCATCTCCATACACGAAAAACCTGTGAATTCTTTTTGCGATGATGACCTGACTTAGATAGTCACATACCCAAATTTTTTGAAAAATACGATTTTTTATTAGATCATGAGAGCTTCGGTTCTTACTTATTAAACTTAACTCATGTCATTATCATCAAAATTAAAGATTAACAAAGAGTATTGGCTCAACGATTTTACATGGCGACTCTGCAACTATATGATAACAAAGTATGCTTAAAATTTAATCATTCAATATAATAATTTTAAAATTTTAAAAGACAAGTGGTTGATGATAAAATTAAAGATTAATATGTAAATTTAATACCCAAATTGCAGATTCATCATCTAAATTCACTGACTTAACATTTTTTATTAACGAAATTATTGGTATTAACATGAAGAGAACAAAAATGTACACTTTATACATTTTAAAAACTAAATTGAAATTTGATGTAAATTTAATGAGGGATCCTGTACTGCAATACCATACAAATCAAAATTAGTACGAATAACTTATTTGTAAATTTATTTATCATACATATAAAAACAAAAAACAAAATCACGAGTCACGACTACTCACTACTCAGTCACTGGCCGCCAGCGCAATTAGACGATTTAGCCCCTTGCTGCAGCGTCGACTACTATAAATTAGCGAGTATACTCCATTCAGTCTCACACTCAAACCCTCCGCTTCTCTTATTTCAACATTTCTACTACCAGTTTGAGATGGCGATGAAACGTGCTGTTTCCTCTGCGATTCGATCGCTTGCTTCTTCCTCAGTCTCTTCAACCACCTCACTCTCCTCACCCGCTTTCGCCAGGCACCTTCATGTAATTCCTTTCTTCATAGCCCTCTACATGATTAATTAACTTTTTAGCTGCCGCTTTCGGTTTAATTCAATCGATTGAGCCTTTCTCTTTCATTCTTTTGTTGTTTTCTGTCGAATTTCCTCTCCAATTTGCAATTTTTATGGTGGGTTTCATAGTTAGACTTGCATGGCTCTTTCAAGGAAAGGGTAATCGACGATGGATGGCGAGATCGTACATTCATACGGTCCCGTCTTGATGTGGCTTCGGTGACGAAGTTGATCCATTACCAGGTCATGGTAGGGTTCACCTTCATCCGCCGGAATTGTGTTGGCTGCTGCATTTGCCTGCCTCGCATGGTCACAAGTACCATATTTTCGGCGACCCTCTGTATATATACGCCGTAATTTTGTTTTTGTTTTTTTTTTCTGTATTATTTTTCTTATGGGCTTAATGCTGGTATGGGCTTGACGACTGTTGATTCGTAACGATCTAGGCCCATAGTAATCATAATTCATTCCAACGCTTTGAATTTCGGTTCATAATTTTCGACCACCTAAAAATGTAATCTGGAAGAAGCATTTGAGATAGTCCCTGTTTTTAATTTCTTGACGCTGGGATCACGCTGATTTGTTTTCTTCCTTTTATTTTGAGAATAGGCTGCTGGTGGAAGCAAGAAAATCGTTGGAGTTTTCTACAAGGCCAATGAGTACGCTTCCCTGAATCCTAATTTTGTGGGCTGTGTTGAAGGAGCCTTGGGCATACGCGAATGGCTGGAATCACAAGGTCATCAGTACATTGTCACAGATGACAAAGAAGGACCTGATTGCGGTTAGTCTTCTCCCAAACTCCTATTCACTTGCAAGTTAATAGAATTTTTCTACAAGTATCACCTACTGATTAAATGACTCGACTCTACCCATGTTATAGGACTCTTCTTCTTATAGATTGTAAGCCATTCTTAAACAAGAACCATAACTGTTACTAGCATTTTAAGAAGAATGCTCGATTGAAAGTGGGATCTAGAACAGTGAGATTTGTTTACTTGCTTGTGCGTGGGTGTGGGTCTGTGCTCCTGAAAGCGAAGAGATGACTGAGTCTCAGGAAAAGCAGCTTCATTTCAGCTCCTTTTAATATATATATGTATATATTTCCCAATTTAGTTCCTATCCAACTTGTGTGGAAGATTAGCCACTTTATTAGAAATAACTGCATTTCAACACAAATAACCACTTCTAGGAACAGAATTACGAAAGTTTACGTCAACGGAACTTACATGGAATTTTCCATTAATTTTTTGTTGCATTTATTTATGATTGTTTTAATATTTTAATTACTTGATGTGTTTTTTGTGGATGTTCTTACTTTTTACTGAACTGCAATTCGCTAACTCATGAAGAATTTTCTCTTTCTTTGGTTTATAGTATTTTCTTCTTCATTTTAATGATTGATTGAACTCATCGATTTATTTTTGTCTTTTTCAGAACTTGAGAAGCACATTCCTGATCTTCACGTGCTCATATCCACTCCATTTCATCCAGCCTATGTCACTGCTGAAAGGATAAAGAAAGCTAAAAATCTTGAACTGCTATTAACAGCTGGAATTGGGTCTGATCACATTGATCTTAGTGCTGCGGCCGCCGCAGGATTAACTGTGGCAGAGGTTACAGGAAGCAATGTAGTGTCAGTTGCAGAGGATGAACTCATGCGAATCTTGATTCTTGTAAGGAATTTCGTTCCTGGGTATCATCAGGCCATTAATGGAGAATGGAATGTTGCTGGCATTGCTCATAGAGCATATGATCTTGAAGGGAAGACTATTGGAACTATTGGTGCTGGGCGAATTGGCAAGCTTTTGCTGCAAAGACTGAAGCCATTTAACTGTAATCTTCTCTATCATGATCGGCTTAAGATGGATCCTGAATTGGAGAAAGAAACTGGAGCTAAGTACGAGGAGGACCTTGATGCATTGCTACCCAAGTGTGATGTAATTGTTATCAACATGCCTCTTACTGATAAGACAAGGTATAGTCTATACATCTAACTTGGTTGAATAACAATTCAGTGGATAATTTTGAGCACTTAAAGAATTGTTTATATGTCGACTGTCTGTATAGTGATTTATCAGAACAGACTACACAAGTGAGTTGGTACTGATCCAAAATAGTTGACAGTTCTGCTCTGATGCATATGCTCCGTGTGTGAAGAAGAGATTTGATCATCTTTAATTCTAACCAAAACTTGGCTTCTGACTTAGGGGATTGTTTGATAAAGAAAAAATTGCTAAGTGCAAGAAGGGCGTCTTGATCGTAAACAATGCCCGTGGAGCAATCATGGACGCCCAAGCAGTTGCTGATGCTTGCTCTAGTGGGCACATTGGAGGTAATTTTGAAAGGTGCCTTTTTGGCAGAAGATGAAATTATTGCTGCCAATGTACAGTGAGACTGATGCCATCTATCCTGTGCTAACTTCTTTGCTGAATTGTCCGGAATGATGTTGATTCTTACATTACAGTAATAATTGCCGATTGGTTACCAGTTACCACAACCAGCTAACTGCTATCCTTAATTGTTTGGAATGACGTTGATTCCTCTAGGTTACAGTGGTGATGTTTGGTTCCCACAACCCGCTCCAAAGGATCATCCATGGCGTCACATGCCAAACCATGCCATGACTCCCCATATATCTGGAACCACAATAGATGCACAGGTACTCCTAGTTCTGTCCATACGTACTTGCTTTCTTGTTTGCTTCAGATCTTCCATCTCATTTGCTCCATCTTTTGCTGAAAAACGAATGATAATGAATCTTGTCTAGTTACGATATGCTGCCGGGGTCAAAGACATGCTGAATAGGCACTTCAGGGGTGAAGATTTTCCAGCACAAAACTACATTGTCAAGGGGGGTCAACTTGCAAGCCAATACCGTTGAGCTAATACTTGTACTGGAGTTTGAATCGTGGAATTTGATCAGGAAATAAAGCTGTGGTGATTGGAGTTTATGTCTTAGTATCTCTGAAGGTTCTGCTTGGGCGATGATATCTAATTGCACCACTTGTTGGTGCTTAAGTTGCCCTCCTGTTGTAGATTGAACTACATGATCCATATCTAAATAAAGATGCGATGGACCGCAAGCACGTCTGGTCCAATCTCCTTGACTAATATTAACCTACCATGTACTGATCGTGATGTTAAAAAAAAATAAAAATTAAATTACTAACTCTTCATTGTGTGGCCCCAAAAAGACTAAATCCATAAAATTTGGGGAAAAATAATCTTTTTGTTCATGGGTATTAAAAAAGAAAAAGTATTAAGTTCACCACTTCTGTGTAAATGGGAATAATGTATGAATGCACAATTTCTTTGGACCATGAAATATTTTCATTGCGATGAGACTGAGCAGATAAATAGAACTGAAACGTAAAAAGAGCAATGGCCATAAGACCATACTATAAGCTATTCCTATTTCCGGGAATGGTTACTCATTTCAAAAGTAACGATTATTGCGAGGAAACAGGGGGCGAGAGAGGAAACAGGGGGTGGCGAGTGGTGGTAAGGAGGGGTCAGGCGGTGGCGACGGTGAGGGTGATGGGAGTAGCGGTGCTCAGAAGAACCTGTTGGGCGAAGTTGGTCTACGTTTTGCTGCTGGCTGTGTGGATGAAAAGCAAAAAGGAAAGGCTGTGGGCACTAATGAACCAAGACAAAAAATGCAGCGGGGACCGGCCAAGATGACTTATAGGGATCAATTATTATCGCCTGGTTGTGGTGGATTCTTAGTAAAACACTCTGACGATGATGATATTGTGAAAGGATGGAAGGACTATTTCCACAAAATGAATGCTAAAGATGATTGTTGCCACTCGGAGGAGTCAGAGGAGGAGGAAACACAGGAGACGCGAAGGATGGAAGGGAAACCAGGTATTCTAAAGTTTACAGCAGATGAGTACACGGCTTGGTGCCTCCCTTGGAAAAATTCTCTTATCATTAAGGTATTGGGAGCAAGCTTTCCTTCATATATTATTCGTGATCGCATTAATAGGATGTGGCGGCCGAAAGATCCTCTTAAGCTTACTCCATTGAATAATGGCTACTACATTGTTTCCTTCTCCAACAAAGAGGATAAAGATTATGCTTTCCAAGAGGGCCCATGGATGATAGAGGATCATTACCTGATTGTTCAGAGATGGAGACCAAATTTCAATCCTTGGAAAGCTGATTTGCAGTGTAATATTGCGGCATGGATCAGGTTACCGGATATCCCATTTGAATTTTATAATGCTGAATGCTTACGACGAATTGGTAATATGATTGGAAGGATGATCAAAGTCGACCGGTCCACTTCAATTTATGACAAGGGTGGGTTTGCGCGAATTTGTGTGGAGATTGATCTGAAGAAACCGCTAGTGCCAACGTATATCATTTTTGGGGATGAACGACAGATTATATATGAGGGTCTTCACCAAGTTTGTATTGGGTGTGGGAAATATGGTCATCAAAAGTCAGGATGCCCAGACACTCTCCAGCCCCCGGAGCTTGCACAGGAACACAAAAAATCAGCCGGTGACAGTTCTTCAAGTAGCAGCGTCGGTGCTAATTTACAGCAGGAAAATCGTGGCGTTAGTGAGGGATCAGTACCGGCGGCCGGCAACGGAGTGGGGGAAGAGACACCTTTTGGGAAAATCCGGATATTGCGGAGAGATTTTGGGGGGATGTCACGTTTGAATAATTCTAAAAAGGATATTAATGGGGCTGGATTGAAGGGCGCTGATCAAGGAATTAATGAGAAAAAAGGGGATATGCATCGGTTAAATGAGAAAAAGGAGGTCTTGGTAGGCCATAACATAATTAATGGGGATTTGTCAAAGCAAGCGGGACCTCCAAAAGTTGAATGGGTCCAAGTTGGTGTGAAAAGGAAGAATACAAACAAAGGGAAGACCAAGGGGAAAGAAAACCGTCCTCCTACAAGTAGTAGGGTCCATCATGCATCTTGTGTAGGCATGGAGATTGGGTCCACCAATGTGAATACCTTTGGTGTATTGCAAGATGCTGAAGCACCTTTAATTGAAAAGGGGAATTCGGCCCCTTTAATTGAAAAGGAGAATTCGGCTAACAAGAAGGGGTCAAAAGGTAGTGGGCCGTGTGGGGATGTGTTTAATAATTCACTTGGGATAACAAAGATTGGTGTTTCAAATACTCCAGATGTGACGGTGCCAAGTAACATGGAAGAGGAAATGCAACCTTTGCAGAGTATCCAGCCTCAAAATATGGATGATCTCATGATTGATCAGGATAAAACCGAGGGGGAGGTTTCCAAACCCCATCCAATCCCTATTGTTTCTCAATGAATTTCCTCATATGGAACTCTAGAGGCACTGGAGCAAGAAGTTTTCCCGCGCTCGTTCGGGATCTTAAATCTCATTATCAGTTAAATTTTGTAGCAATTTTGGAAACAAGATGCCCTAAGGAGATGTCAGTTAGAAGAGCTAGGCAACTGGGCTTCCCTAATGGGGAGATTATGGATTGTGTAGGATACAGTGGTGGTATTTGGTGTCTTTGGGATCATAATATTTTCTCTATTTCTTTGCTGGAAAGCCACCATCAGTTTATGCATTTGCAAATTACTGGAGCAGCAGGTAAACAATGGGTGCTCACGGTGGTTTATGCCAGTCCTTTTAGCGCACCTCGCCGGGTTCTTTGGGACAACCTCTCTCGTCTAGCACTCTCAGTTCAGGGGCCTTGGCTCATAGGAGGTGACTTGAATGGTACGTTACTCCATGGTGAACGGCGGTCTACAACCACTTCTAGAGGTACTGTTGACCGAGACTTTCGAAACTGGATGGATGCACATGAGATGAGGGATATAGGCTTTGTTGGGCCAGATTTTACATTTAAACACGGGCAAATGGAGGCAAGACTGGATCGGTTCCTTGCCAGTGAACAATGGAGTAACGTGTTCCCCAATGCCTTTGTTACACACTTGCCATTTTTTAAATTGGATCATAGACCCCTACTCCTTCGTCTCGAGTCAGCTTCTAATTCCTCTAAGACGAATCGCCCCTTCCAATTCATGGCTGCTTGGGTTCTTCACGAGGAGTTTGATGGATTTGTTCGGAAATTTTGGCAACATGAAGCGGTGTGGACACAAAATATCTCTCAATTTAGTGATGCTTGTCTGAAGTGGAATAGGGAAGTTTTTAAACATACTGAAGGGAGAAAGAAACATCTTCTACGTAGGCTGGATGGAATCAACAGGGCTGTAGCTCGGTTTGGTTTACTGCCAAAATATGAGGAGCTCCAGCTAGCTATTTGGAGGAAACTTGAAGAGGTGTTGTTGCAGGAATCTCTAATCTGGGCACAGAAGGCAAAAGCGGAGTGGTCAATTTATGGAGATCGTAATTCAAGGTATTTTCACGCTCGAGCCAACCAAAGACGGAAATCCCAACGTATTGAGGCTATAAAGGATAGTGAGGGAACATGGGTATATGACATCTCTCTAATTAAAGGTATGGCTACATGTTTTTTCTCTAACCTTCTTACAGAAGATATTTATCACAGACCACCCCTTCAGTGTACCATGACTTATCCCAATGTTGAGGAGGAGCTACTAAGACGATGTAATAGGGACGTATCTGCTATTGAGATTAAAGATGCAGTTTTTAGTATGGGAGCCCTCAAATCCCCAGGCCCTGACGGGTTTAACGCTCTTTTCTACCAGAATCAGTGGGACACGGTAGGTATGTCTGTTGTAACATATGTGCAACATCTGTTTGCTAATCCGCAGGCTATTACGGAGATTAATGGGACTTTACTTGTCCTCATTCCTAAGAAGGACCATCCGGAAACTGTGGGAGATTTTAGGCCTATCAGTCTTTGTAATGTCATTTACAAGACTCTTACCAAAGTTATTGTGAACAGATTGAAGCCTATTCTCCCCCAGGTGATAGCTCCTAATCAGTGTAGTTTTGTCCCAGGAAGACATAGTAGTGATAATATCATTGTGGCCCAGGAGGTTATTCATTCCATGCGTAATATGAAGCAGAAGAAGGGATTTCTGGCAATTAAAATTGATCTGGAGAAAGCCTATGATCGAGTTAATTGGAACTTCTTATTGGGATGTCTTCAGGAACTCAAGCTCCCCAACTCCCTTATACAGGTGATTGGCCAGTGTATCGCAAGCTCCAATATGCAACTTTTATGGAACGGAGACAAGGCTGACTGTTTTAATCCGTCCAGGGGTGTGAGGCAAGGTGACCCGTTATCGCCCTACCTTTTTGTCATTTGTATGGAAAAATTGGCTCATCTTATCCAATCAGCTATTCAGGAGGGGGATTGGAAACCCATCCGCCTTACCAGGTCTGGACCTCCCATCTCTCATCTCATGTTCGCGGATGATATCATCCTTTTTGCGGAAGCATCAATGGAGCAGGTAGCAACGATCAATGAATGTCTGCAGTCGTTTTGTGCTAGCTCTGGTTTAAAGATTAATCAGCAAAAAACACGGGTATTTTTCTCAAAAAATGTGCACCACTCCCGAAGAAGTGAGATGTGTGCCTCGCTTGGCTTCTCCATTACGAGTGACTTGGGTAAGTACCTTGGTGTTCCTCTACATCATAAGCGAGTAACGAAGGAGTCATTTCAGTATGTGGTGGATAAGGTGAAGACAAGGCTTTCTTCATGGAAAATCAAATCTTTATCTTCTGCAGGAAGATCTACCTTAATTTCTTCAGTTACCACAGCAATCCCGGGATATGTTATGCAAACATCCCTCCTTCCATCTGGCACTTGTGATACATTGGACCAATGCAACCGCAAGTTTTTATGGGGCAGTTCAGAGGAGCAAAGGAAAATTCCGCTGGTGCCTTGGGACTCTGTATGCAAATCGAAAACGAGAGGAGGATTGGGGATTCGTCATACCAGCTCCTCTAACCAAGCCTACCTAATGAAGGTAGGGTGGAACCTTATTGCTCGTAAAGATGATTTCTGGGTGAGAGTTATCAGAAATAAATATGGCTGTGGTTTGGACGTAATGCCAAAGATCGACATGGGTAGACGTGGATCAAATTTGTGGTGTGGAATCAAGCGTACGTGGAGTAGTGTGCAGGAAGGTGTTGAGGTAATGCCACAGGGGAAAGTTAGGTGGAAGTGGATCAAGAGTGGTTCCTTCACTGTGAAATCTGCATATGATGTCATTACCCAAGATAGTGCCTACCCGAACCCTGTATGGGGCAAGATCTGGAAATTAAAAGTCCCAGAGAGATGCAAAATGTTCTTTTGGCTGGTCTTCCACAAACGAATCTTGACTAATGCAGCTAGATGTAAACGTAGGCTAAGTACAGATGCTGGGTGTCCGATTTGTGGGGAGGAGGTGGAGACGCTTATGCATCTCCTTAGAGATTGTCGTGACACACAAGAGCTATGGAATCAGATTGTTCCAGCCAAGCTCCGACACAAATTCTTTGCGTTACGGCTGGAGCGATGGCTCACCTGGAATCTTACCTTGAGTAGAGATGATCCAAATAGGGAGACGTGGAGGCAGCAGTTTGTCATAACCTGTTGGTGGCTATGGAGGCGCAGGAATGCCTATGTTTTCGAAGGAAAGAAGACTTCGAATCACACTATTAGTGCTAATGTCCAGGCCATGATTACTAGTTTGAAGACCGCAAGTGACAAGCTATGCACGAATCATGGCACAACGGCGACGACCTATGAACAGGGTGAGAAATGGAGACCGCCACCAGCTGGATGGGTGAAGGTCAATACTGATGGGGCCTTCTCGCCCCTATCTCCAGGAGTGGCCAGTGGAGGCATTCTCAGGAATGAACATGGGGAATTCTTGTCGGCATTCATGTTTAAGGGAGGGGAGGGAGACTGTCTGACCGCAGAGTTGTGGGACTGTTTGCATGGGGTTAAGCTCGCATGGGATTTGGGATTTCGAAATATTATTCTGGAGATGGACTCGGCGGACACAGTATCACTGTTAAAGACGCCATCAATGGACACACATGAAGATAGCCAGCTTGTTGAAGAAATTAAGGGGGTACTGACGCGAGATTGGTCTGTAGAGGTTCAGCTTATTAACAGATGGGCCAACGCGGCAACAGATAGTTTGGCTAAATCCAGTCTCTCCTTCAGGCCTGGCTTCCAGATTGTGCCAACTGCAGACGGGGAGCTAGAGAGGATCCTGATTCTAGATAAAGGCTAGTTTTTCTGTTTTGGTTGCTCAATTGTATCAAAAAAAAAAAAGTAACGATTATTATTTCTTTCCATCCCATATTCCCATGTAAAAGATAAAACCCGAAATTTGGGATGGAATGGAGAATATTCCCAGAATTAAAAAAGATATAGAAATGCCAAAGTTGTGGAAAATATTAGCGTTATTGGTGGCCAACCCAACAGTGAAAAAACTCTATTATTTATTGGACTTTACATCACTTTCTTTGCTTGGGAGTCCCCAAACGCGTTTACTCTCTCGTGGACTTGGCACAGTCATTCCCAAACCAATTATTGGAGTGATTCAAAAAAGAGAAAAAGGAGTTATTTGCTTTGCCTCTCTTTCCCGCAACTCCAGAGTGAAGGGAAAGCCATGGCAGCCTGCTTCAACGGCGACGTCTCCCTCCCTCCTTCCCCTGCTCCTCGCCGATTCTCCAAGCACATCCGCGATAACGTCCATGGCGACATTTATCTTGATTCAGTATTCCCATTCTCTATCCCCCACCCCCTTTATTTTCATTTTCGCTTCTTTCCTTTTAAGTTTTATTATATGCTCTTTTCTCCTTGCTATGCCTTCAAGCATGCCTTTGAGTTCTTTGAAACTTTTTCGTCCAACTGGACTGACTAGCAGAGTTCCGCAAACCAGTACATGAAGAATTATAAACTTGTAGCTAGTGAACCTGCCCGACAACCAAACACGCCAGTTTCGTTTCCTGTTATATTTTTTAATCGCGAGTTTGATTTGATATAAAAACAACCAGGAAATGCGTGTTTCAGTGTCTAATTATCCTTTTCCTTTTGCATCGACTCTTTAGCGCTTTTTCCTCTGTTGTGTGTAGCGTCTAAATCATGTTAAGTTATTAGTGATTCTCTTTGCTGCAGAAATTGGATATATGATGATATTTTAATTTTAACTTTGCTGGCATTTGACGATGTAACCCAGTGACACTTTTTTTTTTTTGGTTGTGTACTGTAGCTCAGTTTGAAGTTCATAGACACCGAGCAGTTTCAGAGGCGAGTACGCTTTTTTCAATTCAATGCATCGTTTGACTCTAACACTGGTCTATGCGTTTTTTTTCTGATCACCTCTTTTTTATTATTTTCAATGCATGATATTCCCTTGATTTCTTATTTACAGGCTTCGTGACCTCAAACAGCTTGGTGGGTTAACTCCGTTCTCCTTTATCGAACTATATCAAAAGCAGATATGAAAGCCAGTTTAGAATTGATATAAATCAGAAAACCTACTTATTTTAAGTTATCTTTTCGAACATAACATATTGCGGTCTTATTTTCCCTGTGATCTTTTAAAATTTTATTTGCTGTTACAATGTTCTAATTGCAATAAACTAGAATACTTTCAAGTCGTTAAATCACATGGATTCTTAAGTCATTGGCAAAAGGTTTATTAACTTGGTCGATGTGAGGCCTCTCATTATGCTTGTGCAATTTTTTTCCAAGTGAGTGAAGATATTGCACATTTGGCTCAATCTTTGTGCCGGCTGAGAATTTTATGAAAATGCTGATTTCTTTCCTTTGGGATTTGAAAAATGATTGAATACATTTGATTAAAGTTTGAACTCAGGTCCAATAAATGTTGCCACAAGAAGTGCAAATTCATTATCACGTCTATCATCATTCATACTATATACACTCATGACACCAAGGAAAATATGTACGATCTCTGACATACCTCTAGCAGGGTTTTCACCCTAGTTATGCAAAGACAAAATCAGATAATGGTATGTCTGGCATTTTCTCTTGAAGACATAATAAATGCAATGGTATAACTAATCTAAAGTAGTTTATAGGGAGGGGGGACTGGGTTGGTTTCATTTGGTCATAGCATGTTTTGTATTTTTCTTGTTGGCCTTTAGAGGAAGCTATGCCTTTAGGGACGTTTTTGTTTACAAAATTATTTTAAAATTACCTCTAACACTGACAGACTTTAATGGGTTCATGATATGTTCGCCATTAGCTTTTAAATTTTGATATTCAGGATATAAAAACACTTGTTATCATATGTTCTATATTTCAGGTGTGACAAATTTGGTCTATCCAGGGGCTGTGCATTCTCGTTTCGAGCATTCCCTTGGTGTTCATTGGCTTGCTGGTGTATCTATAGAAAAACTTAAAAATTATCAAGTACATTATTTTCTTCGTCATATATTTTACCTATGTAAAGATGCAATTTAATATTTTGAAGGGATCTAATGGGTCCATATGATCCTTGTAGGGCATGGAGCTTGGAATTGATAATTTTGATATTCAAACAGTAAAGCTTGCAGGTATTCTTATTGTCTTTCTTATGAGCTCCTTGTGATACTTATCTGATGCATCATCTGATTTTGTCACTGATTTTTGTAGGACTTCTGCATGATATTGGCCATGGGCCTTTCAGTCACTTATTTGAACGCCAGGTTATTCCCCGGGTTGCCAGCAGTTCTCATTGGTATTTTTTTTTTTTGGTAATTATTTTTTGTAATTTTTATTATGAATTTTAAACTCATTTTATTTTCCCCACATTTTTAATCTTTGATCTCTGTAGAGAAAGTTTATTCTGTCTATGCAATTTGTTCTTGTTTTACTGGAATGATTAGAAAAGGATATCTGTTGTTTGTCTGGTTATTCTTTGTTACTTTGTGAATGTTATTTTTTCATTATGTATCATATTTGTCCTTTGTAGGTCACATGAGCAAATGTCAGCTGATATGGTTGAATATATGGTTGATGAACACCACATTGATATTGACCCTGAAAAGATAAAAAGAGTGAAGGTATGTTTGATATGTTATGAGTTTCTCTTTCGTGTTATCTATTAGGTAAATGTCATTAGGGTGAAATTTTTCTTGTCATTTCCCCTTGTTTTTGAAGATTTTCTAAATTGTTGGGACCTTGACTCGTACATCTATATTTTCTTAATTTCTTAAAAAACATCAATCTTTCTTTTTTATTCTCGTTTTGGTACAAGATATATTGCTGCTTCTTCTTCTTAAATCATTCTCCTGATGGGTGTTTCTTGTTTTTGGCAGGGGATGATACTAGCAAGCTCTGAGATTAGGCTTCCTAGAGTAAAATTTTTAGTTTTTCCTTCTGATGTTTTTGTTTTGTTCTCAAGACATAATTGTTTATGAAATTTGGTTGAAGATTCCCCTCCCCCCATGTTCACCTTTCATAGATATTTTATTAACTACTAATTTCTTTATTTTGTTATATTTTGTTTTTCTTTTGTTGATAAGCTAGAGCTCAAGTGAGAAAAGTTTCCTGTATGATATTGTTGCAAATGGTCGAAATGGAGTTGATGTGGACAAGTAAGTAAACTGAGTGAATGTAGTGGTCAATTTTGCTATACATATTTATTTTGCATTTGTAGGGGTTGGATTCTGTGCATGTGAATTTATACTCCATTGTAATCTCTTATGGAAACAAATGATTTGCAGATTTGATTACATTGTCCGTGACAGCCGAGCTTGTGGCCTTGGTTGCAACTTTGAATTTCAGAGGTTAAGCAAAGAACTTCTAGATGATTTTTTCCTCTATCATCTTTTTCTTTTTAAGTGGAAGGAAAAGCAAATACTGATGCCTAGGAATTCAAATTGTTCCACTTGCAGATTATTGGATACTATGCAGGTTTTGGATGATGAGATCTGCTATCGTGCTAAGGAGTGTCAGTATTATCTTCTGTACACACTTTTAACTTCTCCCATTGAATTTTTACATTTTAATTGTTTCTTGCTTTTGGTTGTGCAATTGGTTAGATCTTACCATCCACAAGTTATTTGTCACTCGTGCTGACCTGCATAGAACAGTTTACACTCATCCAAAAGTACAGGTACAGACTACTATCTACCTTGTAAAGATCTACTGTTTGCCTGGTGAGGCATAGATCCTTAAATTTTTTTTTTTTTTTTTTTTTTAAAATCCCAATCTCAGTTGATTTTATCCCTGGCTTTACCATTTCTAATCGTTTGCTGTTGTTTTCAGGCAATAGAGCTTATGGTGGCTGATGCACTTATAGAAGCAAACAATTACTTGGAGATCTCATCTCACATTCTAAATCCTTCTGAGTACTGGAAGGTTCCAAGAGATGCTTTCAACTGAATTTAAATTATATTTATAACATACATCTGACCTTTCTTAGAAGTTTAAATGATTTTTTATTTGGAAATTGAAGTTAGATGACACAATACTTAAAACCATTGAGACTTCCTCTAGCAAAGAGCTAAAGGAAGCAAGGGAGTTGATCATGCGCCTTCGGAGAAGGAATCTGTACCAGGCATGTTTTTGTTGTGTTAGAATATTAGTATTTTGTATTAGGTATTACTTTTGTATAGTTTGGGCTTATAGGTTTGGCCCTGGCCCATTTAGGCATTGACTGGTATTCCTCTTATTTATAACAAATATCATGTACAAAGGCCTAAATGGGCCAGGGCCAAACCTATAAGCCCAAACTATACAAAAGTAATACCTAATACAAAATACTAATATTCTAACATGTTGGTTACTTGCTTTTTTCTTTTTTCTTTTTTTTTAAATTTTATCCTGTCTGTGATGGACGGTTACATGCATGATATTTTTGTTTAAAGTTGTGCTGATGATGGCCAGGATTTGCCCTTTCATTTTTGCAGTTCTGTAATGAGTATGCTGTACCGAAGGATGAACTAGAGAATTTTAAGAAAGTTACTGCTCAGGATATTGTTTGCTCGCAGGTCCATAAATTTATCATTTGAACCATCATATATACAAATACTTTTATTTCTTCCTTAGTTTCGATGCGGTACTCCATATTAATATAATTTAATTCCATCTGATAGAATAATGGGGGAGTCACACTGAAAGAGGAGGATGTAGCTGTCTGTAATGTCAAGATTGATTTGACTCGTGGCAAGCACAATCCACTTGAAAGGTGTTCAATTAAGATTGAACTTGCATGCTGGTTTTAGATTGTAAGTGTTTTATTCATTTTATCAGATACTAAATAGTATTGGTTATTCTTTGTTTTGGTGCATGTTTCTTTGGCAGCATCAACTTTTTCAAGGTACGCGACTGAACTCTACTATCTTTTGTCAAGATCTTTCTTCTTGATTACCATACCTTATGATTTAGGACAAGGTAGTGGGAAGAAGAAAAAGGGAGGGAGAGTCAAGAAAAGAGGAGAAATATAGAGATAACTGAGGGAGAACAAGAATCTAAGGGGAGAAGAGAGGAATTTAGGGAGCAGTAGCTGCAAAATTTTCAATCTTATATAATTCATCAGAAAAGTCTAACATCACACTAACCCTAGGGCCTATTATTTACAGAGTCCTAAGTACCATTTTCAAATTATAAAAGTAATATAATCTAACTTGGACAAAATAAGATAATCCTAGAAAAGCTTAGATAGGATGATAGGGTAAATTCTATTAATCTAATCCTGTATATTTGATTCTTCCATTTACAAGCCTGACGGCTGGATCCGCTTTTGAGGACTATGTATTTGAGTGAAATGTTGGGTGAGACCCATATATCATGAAAGGAAAACCTTTTTCTGAGTTATGAACCCAGAATCCAGTTTTTGGTTTCAATCTAGCATATTTACATGTTTGCTAATTTATTCAGGATTATGAAAGTAAGGAGAAATTTAAAATTCCTGATGGTCGTATAAGCCACTTGCTGCCCGCGTGTTATCAAGATATGATAGTAAGGGTGTACTCCAAAAGGCCAGAATTGGTTAGTGAAGTTAAATGTCGTTGAAAGCTTCCATTTTATTATCTTCACGTAGCTTCAGTTCAGCTTTTACTTACCTTTTTTTTGGTCCCAACATAAAATTGTGCAGGTGGAAGTAGTTTCAGATGCTTTTGAAAATTTTCAGTTGAAAACATACGGGATAAAAGCACAGGTGCATTCAACACCAGACAAGAAAAAGCGTCGTTACAATTCGTGCATATGATGGCGTTTGTATTTTAATTGGTAGGCATCTTTTGCCCCCTCTACAAGTATACAGGTAATCCTAGTTAGTTTCTCATATAAGTGACTTGCGTGGCTCAAGTTTCATAGATTTAACAGCCCGGCCACGTTGCTAACATGAATTTGGCGTTTTTGCTACTGTGGGTGTTATTTTGACTCCAGAAATCTATGTAACTGAATTTGGCCGTATGAAATATCAATCTACATGTATAGCTGTTAATTTCCTTGACGGTTAGATATAGAGTTTTGTTTTTTCGGGTACATGATATACAGCTTTTATATCATGTAATGAATGAGCAGGGGGAAGAGGGAAAGCCAGAGAGAGACATCAGATGGCATCACACCCCTCATAAGTCATAACCCTTCCTCATCCACAACTTGTAAGCCCATAGAAGTAGGTGGCCCGTTGGTCCCATTGTCATGGACCAAGTCGTCTTGAACACGAAGCCCATACAGTAGAGGAGTGTGGTGTTGATTGCGTCTGTGTATCAGGTTCAGGGTTTGTGTTGTTTGTTGTGAAAGTGAAGAAGAGAGTTTGGGATCACGGGTGTAAGTAAAATGTGGGAGGTTTGAAGCGTTGGAGATGAAAAGGGGCGTATTAAAGTGGGCGTGCAAAGACAACTTTATAGGGAGGCGTATTAAAGTGGGGAACCATGTTGGCCTGCTAGTGCTATCGTATTGAAAGCCACAAAAGCCATGCCCTTAGCCTTTCACGGGCATCCTCCACTCCTCCGCCCTCCCCACCCTTCCTTCAACTGCTGCGTTACGTGATGAGTGCTCATCTTCTCATCACCCATTTATACGTTACATTGATTTTGGATGATTCAAGTTTAATATAATATATATATATATATATTTCTTTTCTTTTTTAATAAATTGTTATTGTAATGTCTAAAATTTAAAATAAAGATAAATTCATCATAATTACTTCTCATAAAAATGGATTTGTCATTTAAAAAATCACAAATCACAAATTTTAAATCTAGACCGTTGAAATTAAATTTAAATGGTTGGGGACTAATGAGAAATTGGGACCTGATGGGAGGATCCTATTTCATTGCTAGATCCTATTTCTGTGCCTCCAATCCAATTTGCATCGTTTCTACACTAATGAACAAGGTATTTGCTTATTTGTCCCCCAAAGAAATGTTATTTGCTTCAGCCGACCAGATCAAGATTAAGCTATTCGGCTTGCTGGTAACACTGCAACACTAGGGCCCTTTAATCCCCGCTAATTTATCAGTGGACTTTGAATTTTAACTTGAATTAAAATTATGATCATCTCTTACCTTCTTGGGCCCACCACCCTAATTCAATATAAAATATAAAAATGTTTTTTAAAAAATTATTGTAATAAGTTAACCGTGTGATTTTTTTTAAAACAATCAAAGGTTTGATCGATCCCATCTCAACAAACGAGAAATAATGTGATCTGTTTTTAATTTCATGCAAATATATGTCAAGCGCATGGAGCTCAGGTAAAGTATGGAGTCTAGGAAATTAGCTATATATATATATATATATATATATTTTTTTTTTTAATGCACAGGTAAGTAGTTATATATATATATGTATATGTCAAGCTCGTTTCCCATTGAACTTCAGGCACAAATCGTTCACCAAAATGAGGCCTCTCTGGATACAAATCATAAATTTAAAAATACATCAAGCTTCTCAAACTAACTATTCTTTCTTTTCATAGCTTAACTGTGGGAATGCTTTGTTACCTCTTTCCACCTTAATTAAGAAAATAATAAACTGAAGCTTCCTACTAAATAATAATTAGCATCACTAAATACAAATGATAAATTTAAAAATGACGCCTCTTTTCATCACTTTGTTAAACAATAATTATGAAAAATTGGAAAGTATAGAGATTAATAAATAAAAAACTAATCCACCCGAAAGGAGAACAGAGGAAGACTCGAAGAATGAAGTCCCGTCTTCCCTACATTATTATTGATTGATGCTTTGAAATGCCTCGTTCTCTCCCTACGTGAGTACGTGTAATTCCAAATACTTGTTTTTTAGCATATGCTCATTATACTAAGTTAGGCTAGACATAAACAAAGCGTTGTTGTGCGGATGTCCTGGAGGTGATGAACCAGCGGATTAAGCATGAAGCAGAGTAAGTGGTAATAACAATGTGAAACTGGTAGCATGATGGATGACGCAGTGAAGAAGGATAAGCCTCTTTCAATTCGAAAAGGATGTCCATGAAAAGGTCCATTGACCGTGAATTCCATAAAGGCAATAAAAAAGAGAAACAAACAACAACGCCCAAGAAAGCAGAGCCCTCTGTCTCTGTATTGTATGTGTGTGAGAGAGAGAGAGAGAAGCCAGAGGGCTAGTAAAGAAGCGAGGGGAGACCGAGGCGGGTTTCAAACACACGTCGTCTTCAGGTAAACTCCATTTGCACACACGTATGATTTTGATTAGAGAGAGAGACAGAGTGTGTGTATAAGAGTGAGACTAGAACAACTACTGGTATCCGCATCCACTATTGTATATATTTATGACCTTCACGCCAACACCAACATCGTCCCCAGTCGTCACATAATCAGAAAAGGCACAGAGAAAAGTCGAAATTTGCTTAGTTGGATCATGAATATGGTACTTTGATGCTCATATTACACACTCACCATCGACAGCCGTAATAATAATCTATCACAAAGAAGCTACTTGGAGGTAGAGAAGAAGAGTGGGAATTGAAAGAGATGAAGGAGAAGAGCGAAAGCGGGGGTGGAGGGTATGTGAGAGCAGATCAGATAGATCTCAAGAGCTTGGACGAGCAGCTTCAGAGGCATCTGACAAGAGCATGGACGATGGAGAAGAACAAGAAGAAGAAAGAAGAAGAAGAAGAAGAAGAAGAGAGTGGAGGCAGGTCTAACCAAACGAGGCAAGAATGGGAGATTGACCCTTCTAAGCTCATCGTCAAGAGCGTCATTGCTCGGGGCACTTTTGGCTCCGTTCACCGTGGCATTTATGACGGCCAAGATGTTGCAGGTACCTCTGCTTCTTCTTTGTCTATTTGACTATTTCCACATTTCCCATTTCCAGTTTTCGTTTTAAAGAAATAATAATGACCTGCATGATCTTATCAGTACCTTTCACTTGCACTCATTTGTTAATTATACGCCACTTGCTTATTGGCTATTGCAAGAAGCAATTATGTTTGCTTTGAGATGACCATGTTCTGAGTGTTTTAAGTTAACGTTTCTGCATAATGTGTAGTTGTATTTAACTTCTTTTAGTCTCTTCTTCAATTTCAATATCAATGTTCCACAGACTTGTTAGAAGAGCAGAGATTCTTAACCGTTTTGGGTCCATATTTTTGCTTTGCAAGCACCGAAGAGTTTCTACTTGCTCAGACACAGAGTCCATCTTTAACTTTCTTTTGCTTCCTTATTAAGAAGCCATTTGAGAGAAAAACATGTAATTATGTTAACGGGGAATGCAAGCAATGGAACTTTGTAGATCCAAACTTGCAATATCCGTGATTCACAAGATTGAGTGTGTGCTTTTGCGCCTTTATTCTTCTTATTGTTTTCAGAACTCACAAGAAAGAGTTGACTTGACAGTTCTATCCATCAACTTTAACTTTCTTCTTTTCCTTTTTGAACTTTCATGTGTCATAGTTTACTGCTGATTTGCCCCTGATTTTACTATTATGAGTTGGTATGATGCCGGAAGATAAAACTCAAATTTTGAAACCGTTGACTGGACATTAAGCTGCCACGTAAGTTTACGTTGCTGATTTGTCAAACTCTTTTTATCTAAAGTCTAAACCCATCCGTAAGATAAGATTTTTTTCCTATAAAAAAATAAATAAAATCAGTGTCATAGGTCTAAGTGGAATATAGTTTAGTTTTGTGATCCTGATATGTTGAATTTGTTGACCGAGCAGCTTTGACACTGCCATTTTGAAGAAGTGAAAGATACAAGTTAGTCATTATACAGAAGCATATCCTCTCATGATCCATTTTTCTCATTATCTCTCATGAGTCAGAAAGCCGTTGATTAGGAAGAGGAGAGAAAAATTAAAATAATATTGCGATCTTTCAGATTAATTAGACATACATAATTTAGAGATAATGAGAAAAGGACAATAAGAAAAACTTGACATGTCATTACATAGATTATCATGACTTAGTAGTTTATGTTTTCATTTTATTCTCTCAGTGAAGCTCCTTGACTGGGGAGAAGAGGGCCATCGGTCAGAGGCGGAAATTGCTTCCCTGAGAGCAGCTTTTACGCAAGAAGTTGCCGTTTGGCACAAACTTGACCATCCTAATGTAACAAACGTATGCTTCTCAGTTCTTTCTGACCATACCTTTCTTCCCTCCGCAACACAGTACATACACCATCATTTTTCTATTAAATAAGGAAAAGTATTCATTCACTCTTTCCATTGCTAAAAAACCTCTATTTTCAATTGTTATATTCATTTTGCAGTTCATTGGAGCAACAATGGGCTCATCAGATCTACACATACAAATGGAAAACGGTCATATAGGAATGCCAAGTAATATTTGCTGTGTTGTTGTTGAGTATTGTCCTGGGGGTGCACTCAAGTCTTACCTCATCAAAAACAGGAGAAAGAAGCTGACATTCAAAGTGGTTGTCCAACTGGCTCTTGATCTTGCAAGAGGGTCCAAATCATACTCTAAATTTGAGTTTCTCCAGCCTATATTATCTTGGACTTGCTGTCTGAGTTTGATATTTTTGTTTTAATTTATAGGTTGAGCTATCTCCACTCGCAGAAGATTGTCCACAGAGATGTCAAAACAGAAAACATGCTTTTAGACAAGACACGAACCTTGAAAATAGCTGACTTTGGAGTAGCCCGTATCGAGGCTTCTAATCCTCATGACATGACAGGCGAAACCGGAACTCTTGGTTACATGGCTCCTGAGGTATGTGAGAGACATAGGATGACCTCTTCATTGCTGGGCTACCAAAATCATCCATGCTTGTGTTTTGTTTCTTTAATATGTTCCCCAGAAGATAGCATCTTCAAACACTGGAATTTTCGAACCGTAAATTGGTGCGAACCTCTGAATAAATCAAGTATCTAATCCTAGTCTTGTTCTTTGTTTTGTGAAGTCTCAGAAGGTTATGCATCTTTCCATAGAATTGATTTATTTATTTCAAATATTAATGTTGGACATGGTCAAAAATTGTGGTTAGCTAGTTCTCTGCAGATCCATGACCTTCAGCATACATTCTGTTTTAAGTAATGATCAGCTCTCAATAGGCTTCACATAACTTGTTTCATTTCAGATGCTTCATCTGACGTCCATTAAACTTTTTGCTCTGGGCAGGTTCTAAACGGTAATCCATATAATAGAAAGTGTGATGTATATAGTTTTGGTATATGCTTATGGGAGATATACTGCTGCGACATGCCATATCCCGACCTCAGCTTTTCAGAGGTGACATCAGCTGTTGTCCGTCAGGTATGTAAAATGGCTTGGATGGTTCTAACACTCAAATGTGGTCTAAGATTTTCTTTTTCTTTCTCCATCGAGTAAATAATATTTGTGGAAATACAGAATCTGAGGCCAGAGATACCTCGATGTTGCCCAAGCTCTCTGGCAAATGTAATGAAGAGATGCTGGGATGCAAACCCTGACAGGCGGCCGGAGATGGATGAGGTGGTGAAGATGTTGGAAGCTATAGACACTTCAAAGGGTGGAGGTATGATCCCTCATGATGAGCCTCAAGGCTGTCTTTGTTTCCGAAGATACAGGGGACCTTGAAACTCGAACAATTTTAGTGATCCGGAGCCTCAATTCGTATTTATTTTAATTGAAAATGATGATAGATAAGGATGTGAGAATCAAAGATGAAATGCACAGAAAAAGCAATCGAGAGTTGTGCAAATTGTAGTTACATGACACTGTTGGGCTGTGATTTGTGTAAAGCTAACTGTGCTTATCCCCATTTCACCCCATTTGTGTTAAAGGTCTTACTTCGACTCCTGTTAGCTGACGCGTCAGTTCATGTCCTATGAGCTTGTAAGTGATCTGTTTTAGCTCAGGCTTGCTTCCCAGCTCATTCTTATAAATGCATTAATTCTCTACTTTCTAATTTACTTTGTTAACATAAGACCACCAAATTCTGGTAATCAAAGTGAGGATTCATTAGTCATTACTATGTCCGATTATTTATGTAAGGTCCAATTAACCACTTAAGTTGAAGAAGCTGATCAAAATTAGTTATTCATAAAATATCAAAATTACCCTCATTAGTTGGAGGAATTTGATCAATTAGTTAACGTTAGGATATTAGGTAAAAAGAAAACATGCTATATTATGAGAAGTTTCTCGTAGTAAGAAGAAAGAGCTGTAAGAAGTCAAATATAGAACCAGTATGTAAGCCATGTGATCTACTACTTCTTCCATAAAAAATCACAAATTTATTTGGGAATTGATTCAATGGAAATTACAAGAAAATGGTATATATAGGCTACAGTTCATTCTTGAACAGAATATACTCAGCCAGAACAAATGAATGTTAGGTTCTCACACGAGGAAATCTAAAGTCTTGAAACGAAAGAAACAAACTATGCAGAATATGATAGCAACGAATACTCGTACCCTATGCTGAATTTAGAAGCAAAGAGTACATAAAAATCCCTATCCAGCAATCTTATAGCTCGGATTCACTAAATTATCAAGGCCAGACACTACTTGAATCGATTCTATGACATCACCGACCTTGAGATCAGCCAAGTAATCCTCATTTTCTGTCACATACCCAAACACCGCGTAACGACCATCCAAAATATTGGCATTACTGGGAGTTAGCTCACTTTCTTTCAATAGCCAGAATACTTGGCTAGATCCCGAGTTGTTCTCAAATTCCTGTTCAACGTGAACGATGTTTTAGTAGAATACAAAAAATTACTAGAACGCATAATGATAAAGATTAATAAACATCACGTCTCAAAAAGAAAAAAGTTCCCCACATCTCTTGCCATTGCCATTGTTCCAAATGCGTTAAATGGAAGTTTGGTTTGAGCCTTGTATAGACCAAGCTCCTGTGAAAACACATTATAGTTAGCATCCAAAAAGTTTTAACTAAGGATTAATTTGGCTCACAAATACATAAACATGCACCAAGGGGACAGATTTACAGCTGACCTCTAGAGTTGCTCCATAAACAGGTACCTTTTCTCCCTCCACCATAATCTCTAACGGTATGGTTCTTGTTTTCTCTGTACTTGGATCAATGAAACCCTCAGCAGGGCCTTCAGGGTCACCCGTTTGGACAACAAACCCATCCGCTGAACATATTTAAAGAAAACTACATCTCAGTCAAAATGCAAATAATAGAGGGGCGGCAACACTCAAAAGGTCCTATTTGTAGATCCACAATAAAAACTATAACTCTTTCATAGTGGTATGTGATCAAGTTTCCATTACAAATTATAAATTAATGTCGACTTGTAGTAGTCTTGGGGATGTGAAAGCGTGATATGAATATCCATTGCCCACTCTTGTGTAAAGAGTAGAATCAAAGGACCATATATCTTCTATTCTTCTCCAACAAAGCTGGAGAAGGGGAATATAAAATATCCCCTACAACACTAGCAATGTTTGTACGGAGGTCAGTTGGAGCAAAACTGCAAGCCTAGTGCCTGATATTATATATTACCTCTCTGGATGTCCATGCCATCATAAAAGTGTCTTTCTACCAAATCAAGAAAATTTCCAGCAGTTACAGGGGCATTATAACCATCAAGCACTATGTGGAAAACACATTCCTCCAGGTTTGGATTGTCTTTAACCTTGACCTTCATATCCACAGCTGCTCTTCCTTTCAGTAAAGGCATCTCTCGGTATTCCTCAGGCACTTCATACGGAAAACCATCGACCATATCTTCTTCAACACTGCAGAAATGTAATGCCCCAGGAACATCTCAGCTGCAGTCAATGAAAGGTTATATAAGAGAACAGTCTTCTTTCCTTCAGAATATTTTCCAAGTCCCCCTCAACTCCTATTATTAGGAAAGGGCACGGTTCTTGACTCTAGTAAGTCCTAACTTCTATTAAGAGTCCCATTCTTAAATAACCAGATGATGGAATAACCATTTATATTACAATTTATCTTTGCAAAAAAAGGAACATCCTGAGTCTTGACATAGTCAGAACATGTACTGATGTGCTTAATCCCATGCTATTTCTCTCATGAGCATAAAAAGGAATGACAGGAATACAGTATCTTCATGTGGCTTAGAAACCTAAGAGTGGCTACGAAGATGCTTACCCTCCAACATATTGAAGAAGCTCTTTCTGTTTAGGTGCAACTGCATCTCGATTCCTATCCTGTACAATCAGTTCAAGCTCATTCATACCAGCTTCCAGCTTATTAAGCAATTCAACTCCATGTTCTTTCTTTGACTCAGCTAATCCTGATGCAATTAAAGTCTTTCCTTGCTTTAGAGCTCGAGATGCCTGTCTCACATTCTACATTTCACACCAAAGTAACAGGTCTCTTAGAGCTTTGTTATGTGGAAAAAAAGAACACAAATGCTTGCACAAAAATTGCATGGGCACTATGCTAACCACAATTAAAAGAATAAGGATCTAGGTTACTTACTCTCTCCACAGAGTCAAGAGCCCTTACTCCAGCAACCTTTAGACTGTCAGTAATATCTTCAAGAGGTTTTTGGACTTCTCGAATCGCTTTATTGTCTATAGGAAGAGCATATCTCAACAATGCTCCAGGGTCTTTTATTGGCGGTCCAGAGATCAATACAGACAGGTCAGGCAACACAGGGTTAGCTGCATGAACATTGGTAGACCAGTCCAAGGGAGGAACTCCCGTAATTAAACCAACTGCCAGTGCTACAGAAATTGCACACTGCTTTAAGGAAAATGGACACCCATTCTAACCAACATATAGAAAAATAAGAGTTAGGGCTCCAACCGTGCATTGCAATAAGCTCAAATCTTGTCAGAGTAACAAGCTCAGGTTAGAAAAAGGTAAATATATTCTGTATAACCAGAAAACAGACAAACAAGGTTAAAGTTGATAATTGCAATGCACACGGTTCCCAATTCTTTGACATTAAGCAATTAATCTTAAGGGAAGATAATCCGGATGCCATCAGAACCGTGCCACTAGTTTTCTTTTGGGCCAGAGAACGGCACCACTAGTTTGCTAACAGTTCTTTTTGAATCTGCACCTGAAACGATAGCCCTAGTTGAAAACATCACGCAAGATTTTTTTTTTTTTTAATCCAAAATACGAGTCTGTATCAATATTTAATATCGGGAATTATCTTTCAATAGTGATGGCTGGAACTTGCTTACAAGATTATTACTTTAGCTATTGTATTCCTGGTCTATGGGAGACTTGTCTTTTCACTTTTCAGTTCCGCTATTTCCATTTTTGTTGAAATATATTACATATGAACATGTGATTAGAAGATGAACCGCGTCTCGGAAAGATACATTATAACTAGATGCTGATGGATAGTGATTATAAAAAATTGAGAAATTTTAGAGCCTTACATGTTTTTTCTGGAATTCTGTAAGTTCGGGATCTTGGTATGAGCACCGGGTGCTGAAACCTCGAGGTCCGGCATTACCCAGTGAAACCGGGTAGCGAAAGCGGCTAGAGAATGTGTTTGGCTTAGTCAATCTGGCGGTAGCTGCGGAAGCACAGTAGTGGCAGGGGAAAATGGCTGCCATGGAAACTAGGCCAAGATATCAGGCAACAAATTTCATGAGCGTTCAGTATTGAAAACGAAATAGTTGTAGTAACTACGCGTGTATCTCTGTTTGAAAGATGAAGTTAAAAACAAAGAGACAACGAGCAGATGCAATAGATAAGGTTTTTGTCAATTTGGGGTTTATATTGTGTAAGCGAAGCTTGCAGAAGGATTTCATTCAACCGGATAAGATAGGATGATATGATTATGAGGCATCTAAAACCAGAAATAAATGCTTGCATGGAGCGCCACATCATCATCTACTATTCAAAATCCAACAACTCATCGTACTTTTAAGGGAAAATTACTCACAGGTCCCAAGGAAGCAACATATTTACATTAAGGTCCCATGAAATCGCAAAATTACACAGAAGTCCCTAGGGACTTCTGTGTAATTATTTGTAAACATCAAATTACTTTTTTGCCCATTCAGCATTAAATTATTTTCTGAGTTGCAGGGGCGATTCACAACAAAAAATTATATATTTACAACACACAATTGTTGTTTTAACAACAAGTTTTTTCAACATGGATTTTTTCAAATCTGAGTTGCCGAGGCGATTCACAACAAAAAATTTATATATTTTCAACACACAATTGTTGTTTTAACAACAAGTTTTTCCAACATGGATTTTTTCAAATTTGAGTTGTAGAGATGATTCACAACAAAAAATTATATATTTACAACACACAATTTTTGTTTTAACAACAAGTTTTTTCAACATGGATTTTTTCAAATCTGAGTTTCAGAGGCGATTCACAACAAAAAATTATATATTTACAACACACAATTGTTGTTTTAACAACAAGTTTTTTCAACATGGATTTTTTCAAATCTGAGTTCTAGAGGCGATTCACAACAAAAAATTATATATTTGCAACACACAATTGTTGTTTTAACAACAAGTTTTTTCAACATGGATTTTATATGCTGAATGGGCAAAAGGGTAATTTACCATTCTGAAAAAATTACACAGAAGTCCCTAGGGACTTCTGTGTAATTTTGCGATTTCATGGGACCTTAATGTAAATATGTTGCTTCCTTGGGACCTGTGAGTAATTTTCCCTACTTTTAATATTACCTGGCACCATCTATGCTTTGTTGGAAAAGAGAAAAATATTCTGACCATTCCCAAAAAAAAAAAAAATTCTTCCTCCATCCAACATCCCTAACCTCAGTCACGGCCCCCTTTCCTCCATGTCTGTCGCCGTTTAGCTTCTTCTTCTCCATCAAACTGTGCTGCGGCACACGACACCGCCTATCCGAACCTCATCTCCTGGCCCCTTCTGCGACTTCTTTTTCTCCATCAAGCTTCGCTGCACCACATACACAACACCGCGGAATCTGAAACCTCGTCTCCTCCAAGACCACCCTATTCTACTTCTCCTCCTCCATCAAGCTTCACTGATGCACAGAAAGCCTCCAAGTCCGATCCCCGTCTTGTACGTAGCCGCCACCATTTGAACCTCGTCTCCTACACTGTCGTGGCTCGAGTCGGGGTTTTGTGGTGAGCGATTTTCAAATCTGCAATTAGATCTGGTGGCTGCTTCATGGATGAAGAGGAAGGTGGAGGACACGATGGAAGAGGCATTAGGGTCAGGGGAAACGACGAAGGGCTTGGCCGAAGAAGAAGAAAGCTTTGCTAGCGCACTCTTCAGCGTTGAAAAAGGTGTAGAGGAAGAGGAGACCGCCGTCAATGTGGGGAAGGAGGGGACGAGGGGTGACGTCTATGATGGCGTTGGTGGGTTGCATTTGACGGTGGAAATGGCCACGATCACGGAGGTTGGAGGTGATGTGAAGGAGTTGCGTTTTTTTTGTTCTTCTAAATTGACGTATTTATGTTTTAAGAGAAATAAAATTTGGAAGAGGACTTGTTCTGTATGAAGAACACAGAGATTGGACTTGACTAGGTTGTCAAGCCTAGAGCTTACGTATCCTCGAAGGGATCAAAGTCCACGTAGTTCGTAATAAACTTGAAGGCACGTAGCCAGGGGAGTGGGGTGTGTCCTCTGTGTGGCAGAAAGTAACAAGAGCATAAGATAGAACGTGTGCACCTGTCTAGGGTTTCCTTCTATTTATAGAGGAGCTTGGTGCGCGTATCTCCCTATTAATGGGGGATATCTATGATTGAGCCATCAAGGGCTGATTGGCTGTTACCATGATCGTAGGAGAATCCTTATTGATGAGATCCTAAAAATAGGGGATCTCGGATCCCTTCCTAATATAGCGCGGATTCCCTTATAGGCGCCATTGGGCCGAGGTCCGGACTTGGACTTATTGGGCCAGTCCGTAACAGTTGCCCCCCAGCTTGGTCGTTCAGGCTTCTGGACGACCGAGATGCTTAGTATCCCAGTCCCATTATGGCCGAGGTCCTTCGCCCAGACCAGGTCGGCTCTTGGCTACTGTGACCATCTGCCCGGCCTGGGGAAGTGGTCGGCTGATAATGCCCTCGTTCCGCCTAGAATGCCGAGTCTGTCTTGCCCGGGTGGCTGATTGCCTTTCCCGGGTTCCCAATGGCCTCGGTTTCGCATCCTTCGCCTTTTGGGATTCTCCGGATGCTTTGGGGTTCGCTCTTACGCGCCATTATTGCGGGCGTACAGGTGTCAGGTTTTTATTGGGGGCGTTCTGCAACCGCCGTGTCTTTTCGCCTTTCGAGATGAATGCGCATTTATTGCGCTGGCGTCGTGCTGCACCAATCCCGTCGCGTCTGTGCGGGAATAGACCGTCGTGCCCCTACGTTGGCTTTTTAAATAGCCTTCTTTCTGTTCATTTCCACTTTTTCCCGCTACTTCACTCTTTTGCCCAGAAATTTCTCTCCTTTCTCTAGAGCTTGAGTGGGGATTCTTGGTTTGAGACTTTCGCCGTCTTCCAGCGTTCCAGTCTCTTTCATTTTACTTATACAGGTACTGCGCTTGTTCCCTTGTGCATTTGTTCGGTATTTTTCTGTATTTCTCTGTTTATACTGGGAATCGCTGTCTTTGTTTCTGTTCTTCTGGGTTCTTCTGGGTTTCCGTTAGCGTCACTATACCCAAAGCTCTTCCCAAACCTCCCTCAAACACCGGTTCCTGATACCGTAGGTCTTTGATTATGGCGGGAGGTGGAAACATTCCGCGACCGCAGGCGTTGTTGACGCCGGAGGAGGAAATGCTCCTCCGTGCGCGTCTTCCTCGTATGACCTACTGGGTTCTTGGGGGTGAGCCTCCTGCTACGAGGGTCCTGGATCCTTTACGCCGGGGTGGCGCCGCGCATCCGGGGCGAGCTGGAGCTCGCCCGTCTTTGGGAAGGGTTTCTATTCCCATTCCACGTCATCCCTTCCGGCCGCTTGCCCGGGCTCTTCCTCTTGAGTCGCCTGGTGGGACCTGGGTCGGCTACTCTTCCAGTTTTGAGGCCCCGGTGGTGATGGCTCGACCCCTGAATTTTTACGAGGGTCCTTCTGCCGCACGCCAGACGTCCGCCCCAGAGGGTTATGCCGGCCCCTGCTGGGACTGCCTGGCGGAAGCTTCCGTATTGATGGCGGTGATGGAGATGCCGAGGCCTCATCTATTCTGGGCTCCTGCCGGCATTGGTCTGCCCCGGTTGTTCCCTCTCGTGTCCCCATTCGTCCTAGTCGGTCGTCTTTAGTACCTGCTGTTATGCCTGTGCCAGGTATTTCTGCTTCTTTGCTAATACCGGCTTTGTTTATTTTCATATAGGCTTATTTATGGCTCCTAAGTCGGGATCTTCGAAAAAGCGTTCGGAGGCCGGTGGTTCGGACTCTTCCAGTCCGCCCGAAGCCTTGATTCGTCGATACGGCTGGGTATCGCACGACGTGCTGGCTACAACGTCGCTGATGTCGGAGGCGGACATAGCACGGCTGGAGGTCCCGGCCGTGTCTGGATGTGTGCTTAGGCGTCCGGGGCCTGAGGAGCCTGTTTGTGCGGCTCGGTCTGAGGATCAGCCGAACTTTTTCTTCTTCTACCGGGACTACTTGACGCGAGTCCAAGTTTCTCTCCCTTTCTCCCCCTTCCAGATGGAGGCGTTGCGGCATCTTCGCCTCGCCCCGACCCAACTTCATCCAAATGGTTAGGGATACCTAGTTGCCTTCGAGCGGTTGTGTGGCCATTTTCCGCTCCCCATCCCCTGTACCACCAACCTCTTTTTCCACTTCTTCGAACCTTTTACCCCTGGTTCGTCCAAGGGGGGTGACAAGTTGAGGGGCATGGTATCCTTGCGGGTCAACCCGGAGCGTCAGTTGATGACGCCCTTTTCTGACTCCTTTAAACGGTTTAAGGGGGCTTTCTTTAAGGTTGATGCTGTTGCGGGGGAGCGGCCGTGGTTCTTAGAAGAGGGCGGTTGGTTCCCGTTGTATTGGGGGGAAGGTCATTACAAGGCTAAGGTCATCTCTTACCAGGTTCCACTCGAAGATCTGGTGCCGGAATCGGTTTCTGCATTGCCACGGCTAGAGGCCCTGGTAGCCGAGTATGGTTTGCAGCCGGCTGGCTTCTACATATCCGTCGAGCCGCTGCCCCCTGCCTGTAGGGTTTTTTAGCAGCCATCTCTGTTCTTTGCTTCAGCATTGGTCTTTTGAACTGGTAGATTCTGACCTACTCTGTTTGTCTTTGTTTGCAGCTAGGGCTATGGATGACCTGCCGTTATATGCTCGCCTGTCAAGGGCGGCCGCCGCGCCTTCGAGTCGCTAGAAGAAAAGGGCGGCTTCTTCTGCTGCCGGTGCTCCCGCTGCTCCGGCTTCTAAGAAGGCTAAGGGTCCTGCTACTGACAGCCCTTCTTCCGTCTCGACACCACAGGCCGTTCCCGTGGTGGAGATTCCGGCTCTGGAGGGCCCGGAGGTTGCTGCTGTTGGTCCAACCCCGGCGCCTGAGTCCCAGGCTTCTGAGGGGCAAGAGGCCTCGATTTCTGATGAGGAGGTTGAGGCTGAGTTTTTCGTCGAAGGGCCTCCTGCCTCCCTGTCGGATCTGCCTTCCTCGTCTTCACTTCCGCCTCCACCGCTCCCGAAGTCTCTTCTCCCTCGTGGCCGTCTATGGCGCGATGGGGTAGTTCCTGAGGTCTCTACCGCTTTCCTGCCTCCCCGACACTTCACTGGATGCGCCGCACTGACTTGGCCGGCCCTGGATGAGCTGCACAGGAACCAAGCGGAGCTTTGTCGGGCGGTGGGATACAACCAAGCCTTGATTCTGGTCCGGGAGCAATATGCTCGTTCCCATGCTGACGTCCAGAGGCTGCGGGCGCAGGTCGAGGAGTTGGCCAAGGGTTTGGCGGCGGCGGAGGCTAAGGCCGCGTCTGCTGGCGACCTGAAGGAGGAACTGGAGGTGGCTGAGGCCAAGGCTAGGTCGACAGGGGAGGAGCTGGCTAAAGGCTGGGCGGAGCGGGATGCGGCCCTGGCGGAGCTTGATGGGGTTCGGGCGGAGCTGGCTTCCGCGCGGATGGAGCGGGACGCCGCGAAGGCTGCGGCGGTGAAGGCGGATCGGGAGTTGCAGCTGTCCCAGGAGCATGCCGAGGAGTGCACCCGAGCTCTGAAGGAGAGGTCCAAGAGCCTGGCTGCGGCCAAGGCTTTGGAGGAGCGGTTGGCTATTTTGGCCAGGGAGGAAGAGGCGGTTGAGGCAGCCCTTGCTGCTGAGAAGGTGACCTCCCGAGAGCTTACAGATGCCCTGGTGCAGACTGCCGAGGCCTGTTTCAAACAAGCCTTGCTCCAGATTCGGCACTTCAATCCCGGGCTTGAGCTTCAGGTGGAAGGGTACGATCATCGTGTCCTTGTTAAGGATGATGGATCTTTCCTTCCATACGAGCCCAAGCCGCCGAAGACCCTGTTGAGGGAGCCGTGGAGGGTGCTGCCGTTGCCGGGGGTGAGGAGGAAGCTAATGCTGGGCCTGGCTCCCCGCCCTAGCTTTTATTTTTATTGTTTGTAAATTTTGGGGTGTAGGAGCCCTTGTAATTTGTTGCTTTCTTTTGGCCCTGGTGCCATTTGTACAGACTTTTATGACAATTACAACATTTTTCTTGCCTTGTGCTACAGTCCGTCTTTATTTTGATTATTACCGTCCCTTTTGTCTAGATTCGACAATGAACGATTTAAATTCTTATCATCCTTCCTCTGCGCGCCGAAGGTGGCTTATTTTTCTGCCATCGCCCTATTGCCTCGGTTTGTGCCTTCGTTTGCTATGTGCGCATAGGTCGCGTATCCGCTTAGGTGACTTAGGCAATGGGTGATTTAACTGCTCTTTTGACTAAGTTAGTTCGTTTGTCGGCCGCATGTGTGCAGGCCGTTGGTACTCTACCACATTTAGTGTGTGGGAGGTTAGGGCAAGGTTGTCTTGTTTCAGCCTCGTCAGGCATAACTAACCATACTGCCTCGGCCCGGCTTTCAAGTAGCCGAGCTCCAACTTTCCTTTAGTTGGATCAAATTTATCCGATGTAAGGGCGGGGCTACCACATATCTAACCGAGGTTTCAACTACCTTTGGTCGGACATTTTGACCTGATCAGGGTCGGCATGGTAGGCCGCTTGCTTAACCGGGCGAGCGTTGACGGGTCAATTTCGCGAATGGCCATGTCCGATTCCTTCGCCGATCTCTAACCAATGCCTGTCGGAGTACAACGGCCGGTTTTCGTACATCTAGATGTTTTTTGGTTTGGGCCGGGTTTGTGACCTCGGGGCTTTTCACCGGTGTCGGGCTAAATAGCCTCGGCTTTCGGTTTCTTGGCCGGGCTTCTCTGCCTCGGTCTGTTGTTACTGGCCGAGCTTCATGGCTTCGAGTTCATGCTTAAGCTTTGTGCGCATTCGTAAATCTCCTCAGTGGGATCTTTTATTGATAGAAAGAAATAGCCCTACGGGGCTTTACAAAGCATCGTAATTAGAAATGACATAACTTGGACTTTAAATGGAAAGAAAACAAATGCGAGTAAAGGGGACAATCGTAAAAGCAAACAAACACTGCCGAGAAAGAGTCTAGCTATAGTAGATCTTTAGCTTGTCGGCATTCCATGTCCTTTTGATTGGCTTTCGTGCCAAAGTCTCGAGGGCATATGCTCCTCCGTCGAGCTTTTCCTTAATCCGGTAGGGCCCTTCCCAGTTTGCCGCCAGCTTCCCGTCCTTGGCATTCTTGCTGCCTATGTCCGCCCGTCGGAGTACTAGGTTGCCTCGATTGAAAGACCGGGGCCGGACCTTTCTGTTGTACTTAGCCGCGAGTAGTTGCTTGGCGGCTAGTTCCCGGCAGTGCGCCGTAACCCAGATTTCATCAATGAGGTCCAAGTCAGTCTTCAAGGCGTCGTCGTTCGATTCCTGCCCCTCCTGTCTGGCTCTGACCTTTCTCCAGGATGGCTGTCCGATTTCAACCGGGATCATTGCCTCACATCCATAGGTTAGCCTGTACGGGGTTTCTTGAGTTGAAGACTGTACGCTCGTGCGATATCCCCACAGGACGCTGTGGAGCTGCTCGGTCCAACTGGTCTCGACCTGCAACATCCGCCTCTTGAGTCCGTCCAGGACGACTTTGTTGGCGGCTTCGGCCTGGCCATTTGTCTGGGGATGTTCCACGGACGAGAAGTGCTGCTTGATGTCCAAGTTGGACATTAGTGCTTGGAAACAATGGTCCATGAATTGGGTGCCATTGTCCGTGACGACCTCGGCTGGTATCCCGAAACGAGAGACGATGTTGTGTCTGAAGAATTTCATCACTCTGGCCGAGGTTTTTGTGGCGAGTGGCTCTGCTTCGATCCACTTAGTGAAGTAATCAACTGCGACGATGAGCCATCTACATTGCTCTTGTGCCGACCTAAAGGGTCCGAGGATGTCCATGCCCCACTTGTAGAAGGGCCAGGGGGCTGGTATTCCTTTCAACTCTGAGGGTGGCGGCCATATTATCCTTGCATGCTTCTGACAACTGTCGCATGTTTTGGCTTTTTCCATGGCGTCATGACTCATAGTGGGCCAATAATAGCCGGCGCGTAATGCTTTCCGGGCGAGTGCCTTGCCCCCCATGTGGTGACCGTTGGCGCCTTCATGTAGCTCGGCCAGCACGTATTTCACTTCAGAGTCTCCAAGGCAACGCATCATGGGGCAATGTAGTCCCTTCCTGTATAGTTGGTCATCCACCATGGTGTAGAGGGCGGCTTCACGGATCAACTTCTTTGCCTCGGTCGGGTCGGTTGGGATAATCCCCCTGTCGAGGTAGTCTTCAATTGGCTTCCTCCAATCGGCCTCGGCCGAGATGGCCATGATGCAACTCGGCTCGGTCAGATTCTGCTGGATCACGGTCCTATGGTTATCCGGCCCCTTCGTGTTGGCGAGCTTAGAGAGGATGTCAGCTCGAGCGTTCTCTTCTCTGGGTATATGGGAAACTGTGACCTCCTCGAATTCGGCCATGAGTTCTTTGGCTTTGTTCAGGTACTTAGCCATTAGTGGGCCTTTTGCCTGATAGGTGCCGTCTACCTGAGCCGCGACGAGCTGCGAGTCGGTTAAAACCTTTACTCGCTGGGCGCCATTATCCTTGGCCTGAAGCAGTCCGGCCAAAAGGGCCTCGTATTCGGCCTGGTTATTGGAGGTCTGGAACTTCAACTGCAGAGAATGTTCGGTGGCGACCCCCTGTGGGCTTTCTACGATGACTCCCGCGCCCCTGCCCTTCGCGTTGGATGAGCCGTCAACATAGACCTTCCAAATCCCATCATCTATGGTGGCCGGTGTGAGTTCTCGGATGAAGTCCGCAAGCGCTTGGGACTTAATTGCCTGGCGCGCTTCGAACGTGATGTCAAACTCGGAGAGTTCTATGGCCCAGTTGGTCATTCTCCCGGCTAAGTCGGGTTTGTGGAGAACCTGTCTGATTGGCTGGCTGGTTCGGACCACGATCCGATGTCCTTGGAAGTAGGGCCGGAGTCTGCGCGCCGCGGTAAGCAGGGAGAAAGCCACCTTTTCCAGCTTCTGATACCGGAGTTCGGAGCTTTGTTGTGCCTTGCTGATGAAGTATATTGGCTTTTGTCCCGCCTCGGACTCCTTTACTAGGGCGGCGCTTACAGCTTCGTCGCCTATTGATAGGTAGAGGAATAAGGTTTCTCCGGGGTCCGGCTTTGTGAGTACCGGCGGAGTTGCCAAGCATCTCTTGATTTCTGAGAAGGCGGTGTTGCAGTCCGGGTTCCAGCCGCCTCGAGTCTCCTTCTTCAGTAACTTGAAGAGAGGTAGGGCTTTCTCAGCCGACTTCAGTAGAAAACGCGTCAGGGCTGCTAGCCGGCCTGTTAGCTGCTGTACCTCCTTCTTGGTTCTCGGGCGCTGCATGTCGAGCACGGCCTTACACTTGTCTGGGTTGGCTTCGATCCCTCGATGGGTCAGCATGAATCCGAGGAATTTTCCAGCCGGAACACCGAAGGCACATTTGGGCGGGTTCAACCTGATACGATGTCTTCTTAATTTTTCAAACGTCTGCTCTAGGTCCCGGATGTGGTCTTCTGGAAGCTTTGACTTGACGATCATGTCGTCTATGTAGACCTCAATGTTGCGCCCGATCTGATCGTCGAAAACCCGGTTCATCATCCTCTGATAGGTGGCTCCGGCATTCTTCAGTCCGAAGGGCATCACATTGTAGCAGTAATTCGCCTTGTCAGTCATAAAGGCGGTCTTTTCCTGGTCATCTGGATGCATGGCGATCTGGTTATAACCGGAGTAGGCATCCATGAAGGAGAGGAGCTGGTACCCGGCTGAGCTGTCCACGAGCTTATCGATGTTAGGCATTGGGTACGAGTCCTTTGGGCAGGCCTTGTTGAGGTTGGTGTAGTCGACGTAGACTCTCCACTTGCCGCTGGGTTTAAGGACCATGACCACGTTGGATAGCCAGGTGGTGTACTGTACCTCTCGAATGAAGCCGGCCTCTAGGAGTTCTTCAACGTGATCCTCCAGGGCCTTTTGCCTATTATCTGCGATGTTCCTCTTCTTCTGGGCCACGGGTCTTGACCCCGGCCATATGCCGAGCTTGTGGCAGCAGAAGTGGGGGTCGATGCTGGGTACCTCGGCCGCGGTTCATGCGAAGACGTCTTGGTTTTGCCTTAAGAAGCGGATCATGAGAGTTTTTAGGCCGTCCTCCATATCTCTTCCTATTTTCGTGGTCTTGGACGGGTCTTCGCCTAGCACTATTTCTTCCAATTCTCCTTCCGGCTCGGGCCTCGGATTGTCGAGCTCTCGGAGGTCGAGCTCCACCATGTTGACTTGCTGCCGCTGGCGCTTGCCAGAGCCGGCTTCGACTACTTGCTCATTGTATCCGAGCCGGGGTGGAGACGAGGGTCCTCCTTCCTCGACACGGAGAGCTTCGAAGTAGCACTGCCTGGATTCTTTCTGGTATCCGGACACCACGACTATCTGGTTCTTACTATTGATCATCTTCAGCTTCTGATGCTTCGTGGATACCAGTATATCCCAGTTGTGGATCGTGGGTCGGCCCAAAATGATGTTGTAAGGGGACCGGAAGTCGGCGACTACGAATCGTACCCGTTCCGATTTGAAGGCTTCCTTGGTGCCAAGAGTTAACCGGAGGTCGATGTAGCCTTTTGGGAAGGACTGCTCGCCATTGAAGCCGACCAAGGTGGTCTTGCACGGCTTGAGGTCCTCTTTGTCGAGGTGCATCCTCTTGTAGGCGTCCCAGCTTATAATGTCGGCCGAACTCCCTGCATCCACAAAGATCCTCTTAACTCGACAATTTATTAGAGTTCCAGTAATTACCAGCCCGTCCAGGTGTCCGGGTATGACGTCTTCCAGCTCTTCATCAGTGAAGGTCAGGGTGGGCGGCCGGGGCTTCCTTGAGTCTTCCTTAAACTTAGGGGGGTCTCGGACGGTCAGTACTTCGCGGAGATATTTCTTCCGCTGGCTTACGGTGTCTCCTCCTCCACCGAATCCTCCACTGACGACGTTGTACTGGAAATCGACGTCGGGAAATTCGTCGTCCGAGGCCGCCTTCTGCTTTTTTCCCGGATTTCGGGATTCCTTGGGCGGACTTCTGGAGCGGGCGCGGTCGTTGCGTTTCCCGTTCGTCCTTCCCTAAGTCTTGATCACGTACTGACGCAGTTTCCTGTCCTTCACAAACTTCTCGATTGCATCGCGGAGGTCATAGCATTCGTCGGTAGTGTGACCGTTGCAGTCGTGGAACTTGCAGAACTTGGAACGGTCCGTGTTGGAGCGTCCTCTGATCGGCTTTGGCCTGTCCACCCGCTTCATCTCGGTCTGGGATACCTCCTTCCATACCTGGGACCGAGGGACGTTCAACGGGGTGTAGCTGTCGTATTTGTCCTTCTGGTCGGCCCGGTGGGGCTTTGTTCGGCTGTCCCGGCTGCATCGTCTCGGGTCGGTCTTCGTCCTTCTTGGGCGTTCCTCGTCGCTAGGCGGGCTCTTCCTAGTCCGTTCGGGTTCGTCGGCATTGGCGGCCTCCATCTGCTCCATTTCCAGGTACTTCTTCGCCTCGGTATAGAATTCATTCAAGGTGTACGCTGGGTTCTTGCATAGGTGACGAGCCAGCCGGGATGATGGGTCCAGTCCATTGACCAGGCAGTGTATGTGGACATCCTCGGGCAATGACCGTACTTGCATGGCCACGTCACGGAAACGATCCAGATACTTCTGCAAGGCCTCACCCTTCTTCTGACGCACTTTGCTCAAGGTGAACGTAGTCTTTGGCTGCTTTTTGCTGGTGGCGAAGTGCAGCTTGAATTTTCGTCCGAGGTCTTCATAGTCTCGGATAGAGTTGTCCGGAAGAGACGTCAGCCACCTATGCGCCGGCCCGTCCAGAGTAGCCGCAAAAAGGCGCTGAATGACCGGGCCGCTGATCTGTCGGACCCACATGAGCTTCTCAAAGGTAACCAAGTGGTTCCGGGGGTCTTGGCTCCCATCGTACTTCGGCAGGCTGGTTAAATCAAAGCGTTTTGGGAAACGGGCTGTTGCCGCCTCCCTCGAGAACGGGGATCTTCCCGTCTCTGATAAGTACGTCATACGATATTCCCAAGGCGATCCGTGGCGAGGCCGGGGAGTTCTTTCCTCGGCACGGGTTTCTTCTCGATCTCGGTATTCCCTTTCATGCCGATTGGTGCGGTTAGGACCGACACCGTGGTTTTCTCTGTCTCCCGAGGACCGCGGTCTGCCATGGTCTGCAATCGGGCACCGCCTCGGCTCGCCGTTGTCGCGGCGTGGGTTCCTCGGCTCAGAGTTGCTCGAGGAGCTGCTGTCGCCTGCCGAGGCTCTCCTTGTATGACCGTGACCCCTGCGGCGGCCTCTCTCGCGGCGGTCCTTCTCGAGCGCTTCTTGGATCATCTTTCCGATAGCTTCGAAGTCAGCCCGCCTCTGCAGGTCATCGTGTTTTTCCTTGTTCTCCAGGCGTCGCATGAACGATTCCTGAGTCCTTTGCATCATGCGGACGTCGGCATCAACTGCCCGGACATCACGCGTTGGAGACGGCGCGAGTGCTCCTCGTGGTCGTCGGTCTTCCTGCTGCGGCTGCTCCTCATGGAGCGGCTGTTCCTTGTCAGGGGAGGAAGTCACCGTATCTGTAACATGTCCTTCTGGGGTGTTTCCTCTCCGAGGTGGTGCCGGCAGCTGGCCTGGCGGCGGGCGGCTGGCTTGTGGGTCTCCTCCCACCGGTTGGGGATTTCTGCTGTGGCTTCTAGTGCTCACCATTAGTAGTCACGGGGATTGAAGTTTACAGTCCCCACGGTCGGCGCCAATGTTCTGTATGAAGAACACAGAGATTGGACTTGACTAGGTTGTCAAGCCTAGAGCCTACGTACCCTCGAAGGGATCAAAGTCCACGTAGTTCGTAACAAACTTGAAGGCACGTAGCCAGGGGAGTGGGGTGTGTGCTCTATGTGGCAGAAAGTAACAAGAGCATAAGATAGAACGTGTGCACCTGTCTAGGGTTTCCTTCTATTTATAGAGGAGCTTGGTGCGCGTATCTCCCTATTAATGGGGATATCTATGATTGAGCCGTCAAGGGCTGATTGGCTGTTACCATGATCGTAGGAGAATCCTTATTGATGAGATCCTAAAAATAGGGGATCTCAGATCCCTTCCTAATATAGCGCGGATTCCCTTATAGGCGCCATTGGGCCGAGGTCCGGACTTGGGCCTATTGGGCCAGTCCGTAACAGGACTGATTACAGTAAATTGAGTTGTTGTACTATGATCATTGGAGAGTAAAAGATTTCTCCCAAGATTATCTCCAGATTGTTTTGAATTATTAATGAAAAGTGTTTTTATAATTTTATTTATTTTTTTATTATATAAATTTTACTGAAACACTCTTCATTAATTCACCTAAAATTATAAATACATCCTTTATTAATCTAAAACAATAATAATAGGATAGGGATTTTGTCTTCCATTTATGGGTGCTAAATGGTGCGGTGATCTTACTCTGTTTTATAGATGGCGCCCAATGTTATTTTTAAAGTATTTTTATTTAATCCTAAATGTCAAGTTTCATGTTTTTTTAACTAAAATATCTACATGGCACTGACACATAGCATTCAATTGTCCAGTTGATTACCACCTCAGCATCTTTATTTCTTCATCCTCTCATTGTGTTTTGGTCAACTGCGGTGCTTCCTCTTCATCATCGTGACGGTGCCGGAGATGGAACATGCTCCATCCTCCACCTAGTGCGACTCAATCGACCTCTCCCACGCTCTCTGCCTCTCTTGCGATCTCGATCTCTAAGCCCGATTGGCTCCTAAAGCTTCACCGTACCGATAGATACATCTTCCTCTAAAAGGAAGTTCGTTGGAAATCGCGGTGGCAGGAGGGAACGATGATGGCGTCACAAAGGGGCTTGGGGTTGGGAACGAAGACGTCAGCGTCGAGCCGTTGACAGGTAGCCTCCACTACTACTTACCAAGCTTGCACATTAGCTCTTGGGCCGGGATTGAAACATGTAAGTTTACTTGGATTGCAGGCATGATGGACCTCGCAATTACAAGACGAGGGACATAACTTGCATAAGTGCATTTACATTACAATGCTCTCACTATGAACAAATCGAGTCATCAAACCAAGTTCCAGTTTTTATCACAAAACATAAAAAGGAAAGAAGTATGACTAATTGCAAATCTAATATTTGATAAGAAGATATATGGGGTCAGGCTCTAGCCGCTCCATCTGTAGCAGGGAGTTGGATTTCAACTGGCTTTTTAATAGTACCAACGTCACCGATGTCAATGGCATCTTCTGGATCGCATGAGCGATAAACAGCGTATAGTATCAATTGAACAAGACCAGAAATTGCTCCAATGCCATTACTAATCTGTAACATCATCCATAATATCAATTCATCACTAGGACAATTATCAAAAGTAGATACTTAATTAGAAGATAAAACCAAAATATAATAATAGTAAATTATATATATACCAGAACAAAAAGATCGAAGGGGTGGATGAGAGCATAAATTGTCCAGCATAAACCATTGCAAAAGTTGGCAAACGAGAGCCAAAAGGGCATGTACTTCACACTCTTGGTCCTTATAACCATGGCCATGACTGTAAGGGGTGAAATATACATCATAACGTTGAACACATCACTCAGAATACCAACAATCAGTGACCTTTTCTTTGTGCCATTAAATGCCAACATCGTGATCAGGACTATAGCTGCGAAAAATATGGTCTCCACTAGAAGCCAGAGCATAACCTTCTTCTGAACAAGTTGAGCAATGAAACAATGAATATTTTTTCTTAACATATCATGTAATTAATTAATAATAAGCCAATTACAAGCTTCATATACAAGAAATTATTACCATATGTTGACATAATATTTAAATGGGATCAGCTAATGTGAAAAAAAATAAGCGACCGTTTATCAATTAAATAGCTTGCCATTGGACATAGATTAAGCAACAACACGCAAATAGAGTAAAAATTCTTAGAGTAAAAATAAGATTCTTTCTACTTTGACCGGTAATAACTGTTATAACAAATTAAATATAATCAAGTTCCGTTTTGCTCAATAATATAATCAAGTTCCTTGCCATACATGAATACCAGATATCCGTATTTACAGGTTCTGATTACTGAATAATCATGACATACGTAATGTGGGTCCATATTGTTTGTATATTATGATAGGACAAAATGCCGTATAAAAAGGGGGGGGGGGGGACACCTAAAGAAAATTTGTATGCAGTAAATTAATAATGGCACAACAAATCATGCAAGACTTCTATATGGTGGCTCCTGTAAATTTTTTAGTCTCGGAGGTCAAGTGTAGATTATGATTATAATTGGATATAAAGATCCTAGTAATTAATCTCTCTCTTTTTAAAAAATCAAAAGGAAATTAAAAATTTTATTTGGGACTTTGCCGTAATTGCCCGTTATTTTTCATACCAAAAATATCTAAAAAGAGTCTCAAATATGGTATACAGGTATATATTCGCTGAACCAATCACCCAATGAATACAGATGGGCGCACCAGGTGGCAGAAAGAAAGTAGGCAAGGTAATTTATAAAGCGCACAAATAAAAGAATCACGGGTTATTGATAGTGCCCCACGACTCAACCTGACTCCTCTAGAGAGGAAACAAAAACAGTTGAAAAGGAAGACAATACACGTGTTTGCGAATGTATACCCAAGATTATGGGGTTCTAGGTGAAGGTTTAACCATAAACGGAAGGGATATATCAGCCAAGTGCCTCTTTTTATTTTTTTCTTTTTTTGTGATCCAACCCAAACGCCTTATTAATTCAGTAAAGGAAATATATGATGTAAAGTAAAGGCAAGTGCGTTAATTAAAGGTGCAAGAAACCAAACATACCCGTCCTTTTTTGGTGGCATAGACGTAGAAGATGGCGAGGTAGACAAGTTCGAAAACCAGCCCCACAGCGTTAATGGTTAGCACAAGGATACTATGCGGGTGCACAAAAGGCATCCCGTAGAGTACCCAGAACGCACAGTTCAGGGCCGTTGCTAGATATGGGTCCGCCTTGAATTCCTCCACCCTCTTCTTCCTTATTATTTCAACGAAAGTTGGACTGAAAACAATTTCAATAACTGATGAATATATCTAAATACACATGTATACCTGAAATAATTGATCAATACATGAAGCTACAATCTCAGAAAAAAACTACTGATATACTTTATATTTATTTTATCATGCATCATTTATTCAAGGGTAGTAATATCTTCTGCATGTCTTCTCTTGGAGCCCCACAGATTAATTTATTGAACTTGAAGCTTCTGTCTCTTTCATCGCCTCATTCATTAAATATGAATTTAATGTTCTCGCCTAATTCATGCATCGAGATTTTCTCATGTGGCAGAAAAATTGTCTCGAAGATTTTAGAATTAGAAAGAGGTGATCAATCAGTTCAGGATTCCCATCATTCAGAAAATACCGTATTCATTGATTTATTTAACTGGTGATGAGTTTTTTCTCTAAAACTTCAACATTTCAAGCAATGCATAGATCACGAGACCAGCAGTATTCAATTATGAATATGTACGCAGAACAAAAAAAGAAAAGCTAAAAAAAAAAGCGAGCAAATTAAAGAACACACAGGAGAGGGAGAGGGAGGGAGAAAGGAGAGAAGGTTTACGCAGGCGAAAAGAACAAACCGAAGGAGATGACATTTCCTGCACAGGAAACCAACACAACATATATCACAACACAGAAGTCTCAAATAGTCTTTACACAAATGTGTACACATGAAAATTTTCAATCGTCCAAGTTGAAATTGAAGTAGGAGGCTGCTTCTTTTTTTTTTTTTTCCTGTATCTCATCTCTATGCATCCCAAAATTTAGGGTTGAAAGCAAGTAAAGTCATGTCTATTCATTGGCGCAAAAAAACAGTACGCGGCTACCTCTTCTCAATGACGAACAGAAAATTAGACTCAAAATTATTTAATCTTCAGCATATTAATTATATATCCAGTAACATGAAAAGATCATGGAATATTAATATTCAGGATTAAAGCAAGAGAAATTCAAGTATCGTGATGAAGATCATCCGTTAAAAACGCAGATCGAAAAAGTTGATGGATCCGGTATGATTAGAGCACAAACCTAAAATGCCGACGATGTTGCGAGCTAATGCAGCTCTGGCCACCATCTTCGAGGCTGTGCGATTTTGCAGAGAAACTTTGCAAAATGCCACGGAGTGAGAGAGAAACGAATAGCATAAAGAATTTGAGCTTCCCAGCTTTCACGTATTCGGTGCTTCAGGAGATATATATATATATAGCAGAACGTAACGTAACGATCTTTTAACTTTTTCTCTAAGTGGAAGTCAATTATAAAAGTAAGATAATATACGTAGTTATTCACCGAAAAAATAAAAACAGGTCAAGTTCAGTCATATACAGGAAAGAATCCGGAATACCTGCTATCTTAAATATAAAACTTAATTAATTTTTTTAGGGAGATTAATGAAGCTAAATATATTATTTTGAAATATATATACTCATCGTTTTCCTTTAAACTAATTCGTCTAATATATTAACTGATATATATTCGAGTGATACATACATATAATATGATTAAGAAACTTATTTAATTTCTTTAATCGCTACAAAAAGTCAATTGAGTTTTACTCTCTAGTCTTTATTATAAGGCAACAACTAACAAGAATATTTGGTCTTTTTATAATACATTTACTTGTTTTCAAAGAGCATTGAATATTTGTTTTTCATGTATGCCCATAATTAATAAAGGTAGTGCGTGATAATAATAATTAATATGATACTAGAATTTAGTGCAATTAATAGGGATAATATTAAAAATTACCTAAATTTGATAACAAATTTAATAATTTTAACTGTTTTTATTAGTTTATAAGAATGGTTAGTTAAGATGAGAAGGAGTAATTAATTGTTGCCGCAATGGTAAGTGGGCATACCTGGTTTAGTGTTTCGACACTCAATAATGGGTAATGAATTCATGCATCGAATTATTACGCCATGACGCCACACGAAACGACCACTGCTCCAAATTAATATAATTGTATTACTCTCTCATAATAATGCTGATGCTATATATATATATATAAATTAGTTACATGCATATAATATAATTAAAGACTCGGGGTTTATTTACATTATAGGGTGAGCGAGAGTAAGTGATCCAGGAATTGGTTTACAAAAGTGTCAAGGTCCGTGTCATGAGCAAAGCAAGCATAATATGGACAATATAAATTCACTATCACAGAATCAAAACTTAGCTTTAGGCTGTACGTAGTACAGGAGTTTGAAGGGCTCATCACAAACTCCCTATATATATATATGGTTCATTTCCCTTTCACTGTCAGATTTTGACACTTGCCAAAAGTCGGTGCAACACAAGACCCCAAAAGTACATGCATTCTAGACTCTCCCACATGTTGTGCCATCATTGATCTCTCCAAACAAAGTCAACTATGCCTTATAATTAGGACCGGAGGTAGTATATGTTTACTTCATCTGGTCCATCTACGTACAATATAATATAAGTGTCACTTCACACTTGAAGAAAATTAATTAGGTTTATTTGTCAATTTTACTTGTGTAATTAACATGAGGGTAGTTGGAAATACAAATACAATTTTTTTTAAATAAATTAGTTAAAGTGGCTTAATTATATTGTGAACGGAAAAATGGGATAATGAGAAAAGGATGTAGAGTTAGTTAGGTGAAGAAGACCAATATAGGCTGCCGAAGAATGTGGATAAGAAGCATCTTTACCAAAAAAAACACCAAACCTGCGTGTGGAACAACACTTGCAAGGAATGTCTATAATACCAATAATTCCTTTTATAATATTCATAAAGATCATGATTGCCCAGTTTTTGACAAATATATATACAATGCGCATCACAGCACGCAATGTTATTTGTCAGGTAAGAAAATATCGATTCATTTTGAATGATTGCTTCCATGGATTATTAATTTATTCATGCATCTACATATTTCCATCCATTTGCCATTTTCTATTTATATTTAAAATAAAATTTGAATGAAATAAGAGTAAATATCCTTTCTGATCCTTGAAAAAAAACGAGATCCACATTTTGGCTCCTTACAAAAAAAAAAGGGTCCTTTTTAGTACATAAAAATGATAAATAAAGGTCGATTGGTTGATATTTTGATCCCTCACAATTTTCCAAAAGGTCATTTTTAGTCCATAAAAAGAACGAATAAGGGTCGATTTTTTTGTAAATGACCGAAATGGAGTCCGCGTTTTTTGTCAGGGACCAGAAAGGATATTTACTCATGAAATAAAGTGTGAATCTCCCCCACCATAGCGTGTGAATCTCTCTTTTCGCATGAGAATCATTTAACAAAAATGAAATTTTACTTTGAATATGCTGTAAAGTTATTTATTTAAAATTGTCCCAGAAAAAGTTATTTATTTAAATAATACACAACATTAAATATATTCCCGTAAGCTCCGGTGTATATTATTCATTTTTTGGACTGAACTCTCAAGACTCCATGAGTGAACACAGTTGTCTGACATTTTTTTGGTTGTGGATTAGCAGACGATATATAAAATATATATAGAAGCCCAAAATCTGAAATTAGTTTGGGCTTTAGAAGGGCCCAGAGTTAATAGGTCTCTACTCTTTGTCCCAAGACGTAGAAAAACTAGAATTCATACCCAAAAAAAGAAAAAGGAAGCCCACTTGTGTGTGACCCTACTCGTTCAAACGACTTGTGGCCTGAGGTAATCCACGTGTTGAGATGGCCAGTGGCGGACTTAGGTTGTATTTTTTTTTTTTGGGGGGGGGGGGGGTTTGGGCCCAATTATTTGGGATTTTTTTAAAAAAAAAAATTAATACATGTTTAAATGATTGTCCACCCTTAAACTAGGTGTTCACCCTTAATATATCAAGGCTACACTTTTTTTTTTGCTTAAATCAAGACTACACTTTGTAATGGAATGAGGGGTGAGTGGTTGAATGATGGTTTAGTGCCTTATATTGAAAAAAGATGTATTTGATAACATTGATAATAAGACAATTATAATGGAATTCCAAAAAATAAGGCTTAGAAGGATGACATTATAATTATTTTTATTATAATATACTTTTTTTTATTAAAATATATGTACTTGAACTTATTGAATACCCACCCTTCATTATTATTTATATAGCTACATTTATTTCTAAATAAATATTTTTATTTAGCCTTGCTTTTCTAAATAACAGGTTTGTAAAATAACTGTCTCTCTTATTACATCATCACTATTTACTTAATTTCATAAATATTTTTTTGATATATATTTTTTTCTTTTATATATATATATATATATATATATATATATATATATTTTAATGCATTTAAAATTTTCCTTAAAAAAAACAGGGGCGCTGCCCCTGAACCCCCAAAACCCCCACCACCAATTGTGCCCCCTTTCCATACTTTTCCGGGTCCGCCTCTAAAGATGGCAGTACATAAGCAGATGATAAAAGACTTATTTTCCCACCACCATGTCTTCAATTTGAGGCGTGAAAATGATGAAAATAATGTTAAGAGCTCTTCCTCCATTATTTTAAGTCCGGAAGGGGAGAGGTAAAAAGAAATGAGATGGGGCAATTTTAAGTCTTTTCACGCAAACATTAAAAACCCTGATTCTTACATTCTCCCCTCTCTGTCCTTTCCCCTATTCATACGAACTTTTTAGGGTTTTTGAAGTTCACAAAGTATTTATTAGGGATTTTCCCTTTTTATTTGATACTTATAGAGTTTTATTTAAGAACTTAGGCAATTTTATAATTTTTTTTTTAAATCCTCGCTCTCTATGTCCCCCAGTTTTCCTTTTGAAATCTCTAATGCGGCCTTTTGAAAAACAAAACAGCATGATTTACTGAAGGCAGAATATTCATAAAGAATTAAATGATATTTAAGCTTATATATTTTTATTGTATATTTAAATGAAACAAGAATAAGTGGCTTGCTTTTAGATTCATGAATAATAAATGAAATTGAGCAAACATGTCTTTTTCCACCTCCAGATCTAAATATGGAGGGTTTGATGAAGACACTGTCAAGCATTAAATATAATAAATATATTTCTCAATGAAAATTCGAATCATGATTTAGTGTAATATGAATAATAATCCCCTTGGAATAAAACCAACAAGTGGGAAAGAGACTTGGAAGGGTCAGAATTTGAAAGAGAGAAGAAGTGGGTGGTGGTGAAGGGAGAAAGAGACAAGTGAATAGAAGGCACTTTCAGGTAGGAATAACAGCAAGGATGTATTGTATTCTATTGAAACTAGTAGTGATCAGAACGTTCCATCAAGAGGGGAAAAATAATAGAAGAGGCCTATATGGTGTTCGCGAGTCCTGGGTTTTTATACCAACAAAAAGGAGCGGGAAAATAGTGATGAAAGCTTGGCCTTTTTCGTGGCCACTAAAACAATAGTGATGGATTTCTCTTAAAACGAAATAGAGTGAAAGGTGTACACGTGTAATTTAGAAATTAAAATAGGTATGAAGTAGAAGTTAGTGGAGGATTAACTTAGTATTGTATTTTTTTTTTAATGGGAATTGACTTCTTTTTTGATAGAAAGCGATAGGGGAGGGAGGATCGAACCCAGGACCGGGGAGGGGGAAATTAATCCCAATACCACTGCACTACTAATAGTGCTGGTATGAGAATTGACTTCTGGTAGCGAGCACATGTGCTAATCACCCATCACAACCATTACATTAGTGTTGGATGGTCAAAGATATCTTTTTTTGGTCAAAAGATATCATAGAACAAATTTCACGAGCATTCAGTATTTCACAGTAGGACCAATTGCAAAAGGAGAGAAACGAAAAGAAAATAAACAAAGAAAGAAAAAAAAAAAAAAGGTGATGTGATTGGTCAATGGCATGGACCAGAGGATCAGGCCTCAACCTTCAGGCTCTAGCCCATCCAACTGGGTCCGCACGCCATGCTCACCGAAGCGAATCTGAGTATGACATGATCATCCCAAAAAGTAAAAACAACAACTTTTGGGAGCGAGTGAGCCTCTCTCTTTTTTTTAAAAAAAATTATTATTATGTGTTCTTATTTTTTTGATTAAATTATATACTACAAACTAAAATATTTTTGGCACCTGTTATTTTAAATTAATTAATTTTTAGTTTATTCAGTATCAAAAAATATTTTCTCATCGACCCGATTGAACCTGACTCTGATGCTAATCAAATTGGTCGAACATGGGTATGATATCAGCATCATGATAAGATTGACGGGATTCAAGGGAACTAGTTATAAAGTGGCTTTACCCTTTTAGTGGACATGAAGCAATGACGGATTGTTCCCTTGATTCCAATGGTTAGTGTTGCATTCCAATTGATGCTTAGGAGATGAGAACCACACTAATATTATTATTATTAGTGTTTTAATTTTAAAACACGATGGTGTTGTAGTGTTTGCCTCAGGTTCAGCTCTGTAGTGTTTTCAGGGATAAGGAGGAAAAGCCATTGTTTAATGGGACAAGTGAGCTGTACTCTATTTACTTTAATTTATAGCTTCTTCTAATGCAATCCATTTTCTGATATTCTTATTGAAAGCCCCACTGGCCACCCTGTCAAAGTGGGGCATAATATATATATATATATATATTCACAAATCACATCTCTCCCACGAAATCAATACTAGTAATATTATTATATACTCCCTATTATCTCATATAGTGTTTGTATATACATACATTTGTGTGCTTGGAGAGGGTATATTCTATAAGGTGTTTTAGTCATTTTCACAAGCCATATAATAATTTTAATATAAGGTTTTTTTAGCTAAGAATGTATTCAATTTTTTATATATGCTCATAATTAAACATGGTGGTGAGAAAAATTATAAATGAACATGATGCACTTGGAGTTAGTGGTAGTTAGAAACGACTGTAATAAAGACTATATGTCCTTTAAGAACACTTCTTTAGTCCTTAATTGTAAGGACACTCATTTAATTTTAGAAAAATTAAGGAAACTAAATAAATTATTTAATTATAACATATATGATATACTCCCTCTAAAATATTTGCGTACGACACTATATTATGTATCAATTTATTAATCAAGCAAATTAATTTAAAGAAAAAAATGTTAAATATAAAATGGAAGATGAAAAGCAATTGAAATATATTATCCAAATGTGGGAATTTAATTTCTTTGCCATGCCCTCCTGCAAAGAACAAGCCACCTAGAACACTTGTGAGTCCCACAACACTTAAAATGTATGGAGCCATGGAGGTTAGATTTGGTTAATGACGTTATTATATTCCCTACAAAAAAAGAAAAAAAAATTGTTGTATTTATTTTTGCTCCTAGCCATTGTTAAAATTGTGTTTGGTACGCATAAGAAAATAGTTCATTATTAAATTTACATCTTTACCATTTTATAAATAAGGGAATCCTGGCAATTGAAAAGAAGAGACACGTACGACATATTTATTATTTTTAACTAACATTTTAAACCATGTGATCTTAAGATTTGTTGATAATAAAAAGGATTGGAGTGGGTTTTCAATTATTTAGTGTTGTTAAAAATTCAACATGACACTAGAAAATGATTGGGGAAATAGCAAAATGGTGATAATGAGTTCATGATCACTGAGGTATAATAAAGAATGCGGCTGATGCGGGGACTTGGCATGTGAGAGGGCAATAGGAAATGGTGAATAGTGAAGCCGAAAGGGAGAGGCCAACAACAACAACAACGTCAACGTGTGGATCGGAGGGTGCATGATCCGACAACACTCCGACCACTCAGTATGGCAATGGCATCGATCAATTTCCCCCTCCCAATTCCCACTCCTCTTGCTGACACACATAACCACAGCTTTCTATTTTAATTAATACCAACATTAATTATATATATTCTAACTTATTTATAAATCTATTTTGAACATATGATCCATAAATGTTTATAATTTTTTTTTTTTTTTGGGTTATAATACCGGGGCCATTAGCCCATTTCTATTACTTCCTCAAAATACAGCGTGGGTACAATACACCCATTGTGTCTTTGTACAGATATCTGGAAACAACCAGAGGAGGACTCTCAAACAAGACATGTAACTCCTCCAGCTCAGAACTAAGCCTAGCAAGTGCATCTGCACAGAAATTTCCTTCTCTATACACATGATTAACTTTCACAGTTTTAAAATTCTGCATTACCTCAGAAATTTTAATCAGCATCCGTGTATCAGCTACTTTCTCAGTTAGAATCTCGTGAAGCATATGTACTATAACCGTTGAGTCACTTTCAACTACTATATCAGTGAATTTCTTCCTTGCTGCTAGCTCAAGACCTGTCAGCACTGCCCAAAGCTCTGCTTTCACAGCAGAGCAGCAACCCAGTTTCCTGGAGAAGCCTCCCAGCCACTGCCCATTTCTATCTCTCAATAAACCACCACATCCTGCAATGTGTTCCCTCCCTCTAGAAGCCCCATCTACATTCACCTTGATCCACCCATCATCAGGAGCCCGCGATCCAACCCGAGCATCTTCCCATGCACCCACTACTCTCCCATATTCCACTCTAGCTTGTTGTATTTCTCTAACGTGCCACATCACCGTTGAGTATAGACTCCCAGGCAATTGGAATCCTTCCTCAAACATGGCCTTATTCCTCCATGTCCATAGCATCCAACAGGCCACCCCAAATATTAATCCCCAATCATTCCTCTTTTGCGCAAGGTTCCACCCAAACCAACTCCTTCCATCTTTACTTCTAAATTCATCCTCCATTCTTCCTCGCCACAGATCCTTCCACAACTGTTTGGCCACGGTGCATTCTCTCAACACATGCATCTCATTCTCACTTTGATCAGTACATCTATAACAAAAAGGACTCCCTCCCATCAGTTTAGCTCTCCTTTCGCTTGTCAACAGCCGATTATGCATGGCCACCCACAAAAAAGTTTGAACTCTTTTCGGGCCTCTCCACTTCCACAGAGTATTCCACTCTTTCTCTCCCCTATCTGATTCCTGACATAGTTTGTGGTACATGTCAGCCACCTTAAACTTGTTGTGCAGAGCCGTCCCCCACTTTATAGTATCCCCACTCACCTGACTTGCTGGAGGCAGCATAGCCACCAGAATCTGTCTTCCTTCATTATTTAGTTTCCCAGTTAGCCTTTCCACACTCCAGCTTCCATCAGGATTCACCATATCAGCTACGCTAGCATTGTTTTCAGCCTCAGTTAGATCAACCAGACACATCTCCCTTAGTCTCCTACCTCCCCCTAACCAGTTATCACGCCAGAACTTCAAACTCGCTCCATTTCCTACCTCCCAACTGATGTTATCGACAACCTTCGGCCAAATTCTAGCCAAATTTTTCCAAAGCTCAGAATCAGCATTCAAAGCTTCACATTCTTTGAACAGATCATGTTGCCTCCCGTACTTACCAGCAAGCACTCTTGAGCACAAGCTATCCGGCCTGGAGAGTATATTCCACACAATCTTACTCAGTAATGCATCATTCATCAGTTCTAAGTTCCTCATCCCCAAGCCCCCATTTTTCTTCTCCATGCATATCACAGACCAGCTCACAGCATGGATCTTCCTAGCCCCCTCCCCACTTTGCCATATGAAGTCCCGTTGCATTTTCTCTAGCTTCTGTCTAACACCAGTAGGAATGTATGTATGTTGCATGTAAAAGACAGGCAGCTGATTCGTCACCGCTTGCACCAGCGTAATTCTACCAGCCAGCGATAACGTATGCTTCTTCCAATTGTCCAACTTCCCTTGCATTTTGTCCAGGAGTTGCTGGAATTTCCTGTTAGAGCCTCGTCCCTTGATCATGTAGGCTCCCAGGTATCTTCCCATATCCTCCATCCTCCTAAAACCAGAGATCCTACAAATCTCATTCTGTTTCACTCTGTCAACGTTTGGTGAGAAATATATGCTTGTTTTCTGGGAATTCACCTTTTGCCCGGACGCCTCTCCAAATCTATCCAACACCTCCAATACATTACTCATATTCTCTAGATCAGCTTCACAGATAAGATGCAGATCGTCCGCGAAGAGCAAGTGTGAAATTTCAGCTCCATGCCTTCCCAACCTCAGCGCCTTCCATTTTCCAGCATTCACTGCATCCGTTATCATTTTTGATAATTTCTCCATGCCCAAAACGAACAAGTAAGGTGACAAAGGGTCACCTTGTCTCAAGCCCCTAGTCGGGCTAAATGTTTCTTTTTTGCTGCCATTCCATAAAATTGACATTGTCGTTGACTTGATGCATCCTAAAACCACACGCCTAAATCTTTCATCAAAATCAAGGTCTACAAGTACCTTTTCAATAAAATCCCATGCCATTCTGTCGTAAGCTTTTTCCAAATCAATCTTTACCACCATAAATCCCTTCCTTCCTTGTAACCTACCCAACGAGTGCACTACTTCCTTAGCGATGATGATATTGTCCTGAATACTTCTCCTAGGCACAAAGCTAGTTTGGTATGGTGAAACTAGTTTGTCCATCAATGGTTTAAGTCTGTTTACTAGCAGTTTTGACAGTCCTTTGTATAATATATTGCATAAAGCTATAGGATGAAATTGACTCACATCTTCAGGTTGGTCAACTTTAGGAATCAGAACCAACAGTGTGTCATTGATTTCTCCTATTCTCTCCGGGTTGTTCCAAAGGTCCTTCAAAAATCTGATGACACTTTGTCCAACAGTCCCCCAGTTTTGTTGGTAAAAAGCCGCTGGGTACCCATCACGCCCCGGCGCCTTGAATCCGTTCATCTGGAAGAATGCTCGGTGCACCTCCTCATCTGTTATACCCCTTCCAAGCCTTGACAGTTGCTCTCTATCAACTTGTCCCCAGCTCTGCTCTGTGTTAAACCAGCCCCTCTCTTCCTTCTCTTCCCAAAATAGTTTGGTAAAGAAGTCTTGGAACAGCTTCACAATTGAATTCTCTTCCTCCACCCATACACCTTGACTATCTTTGAGCATTATAACCTTATTTCTTCTTCTACGAACTAAAGTCTTCATGTGATAGTAGCGTGTGTTTCTATCTCCCTCTTCTAGCCACCTCCCCCCGTGATTTTTGAAACCACTTCACTTCCTCCTGCATCAACGTACTCATCAATTCCTCTTCCAACTCCTTTTCCAATCTACTCAAAAAAGGGTTACTCCTTCGCTCAAGGTTGCACTGGATTCCATTTAGTCTATTCAAAAGTCGCCTCTTTCGCCCTTCAACTTGCCCAAAGACTTCTCTATTCCATGCCACTAGATTTTTCTGTAATGTTACTAGCTTCCTATGCGCTTCCTCTTCTCCTTGCCAACTCTGCTGTACTACCTCAGCAAACTGCTCATGCATTTGCCACATTGCTTCAAATCTGAATCTCCTCCCCCTTACATTTTGGGCATCCTCCAGGAGGTTGACAAATAGTGGGTGATGATATGAACATAACCTTGGAAGGATTCGAGCCTCAGCATTTTGGAATTTTTCTAGCCAACTTATATTGCATAAGCATCGGTCAAGTCTCTTATAAACCCTATCCATTCCTTCCCACTTAGGTCCCTTCCACGTAAAATAAGGCCCTTTTGTCTCTACATCCACAAGGCCACAGTTTTGGATCCACTCGCTGAATCTAGTGCACCGTGCTTCATTTACTCTTCCCCCTCCCTTCTGCTCTAGCGATGACTTTATATCGTTAAAATCTCCAGCCATCATCCATGGTTCTATAATATCAGCTGCCAATCCCTGTAATCTGTCCCATAAACCTCTTCTTTTCTGCTCATTTGGGCTTGCGTACACAGCCGTAAACAGCAAACTCTCTGATCCAAGGCACAACTTGCAGTGGATAAACTGCTCTTCCTTCAACATAACATCCACTGTGAAGTCTTCCTTTTCCCACATTATCCATATACCTCCAGAGAACCCATCCGCCTCCATTCGAACCCAGCGCTTAAACCCCCAGCTTCTAATAACTTTAGTCGCATGAGGACCACTTATTCTAGGTTCCAAAACAACCACCAGATCCACTTTATACCTACGTTTTATATCTTTTAGCACAGACGCCACACCCTTACTTGCAGCCCCTCTACAATTCCACACTACCATTTTAATCATGATAAACTGATTAATGGTCACACAGATCCAAAAGCACAATTTCAATCAGCAAGATTAGGAGTAATGCACTCCTCCTCCATGCTAAAACCCACTGCCTCTATGGGAACATCACCTTCTTTTGCTGGCAGTATCTCGTCTATCACTATAGCCTGCTGTACCTGCTCCTTCATATTACAATCTCCAGGGTTAAGATTTTCTTTACCTGACATCCGTACCCCTTGATTCCTTGGAGGTATTGAGAGAGCCCCTAGGACAGTCACAAGATTGCTTTCCCCAGATTTTAGCACCCCCTTCCCTCTACTAACAACCACTTTATCACTTACGTTCAATCCAGTAAACTCCTTTGACGTGCTCTGTGCTCTTCCTTCTTGCGCTCTCCTTCCCACTCCTGAAGATACAGAAGTTTCTCCCCTTCGCTTACCCTCTCCCCTGCCTTCTCCCACCTCAGCACTTTTTTGTTGTCTTCGAGCTCCTCCAGATGGTGTCTGTATCCTCTCACCCTTATTAAGCACACCTTGTTTTACCGCATACTCATCTCTATTTATCTCCACTTCCTTCCCTCGATTATGCTCCACAGCCTCAGTTATATCACTGAGAACATTGAACCTCGAACCCCCCTGAAGCTCCTTTAATGGTAGCCCACCAGGACGTAATTTCCTAGCTCTAGTCACTGTCTTCCATCGCCCTTCCCTCTCTTCTTTCCCGTTCGCTGCCGCCTTACCCTCTCCCACTACTTCGACCTCCATATCCCCTGTTTTGTTTTTTTGTTTGAGGGTCTCACACTCCTCCTTCTTATGCCCAACTCGCCCACACTGTTGGCATAGTACACTCAGACTTTCTTACATCACGCTAAGTATTTGCCCTTCCACATTAAACTCCAGGATCAGTGGTTTAGTTAGATCCAACTCTACACACATTCTCGCAAACTTTCCTCTGGCTCTTTGCGCAGTATGGATATCGAGCCAAATTGCTTTACCAATAGAGTTACCTAAATTTAACAAGAACTTCTTATCGAATAATGGAGCTGGTAGATCAGGAAACCTTACCCAAGCCACCACTGAGTCGATTGTCGCCTTCTTCGGATCAAAGTCTGGACGCCATCGAGCAACGTTCAAGTAAGCATCCGCGATTATCCAAGGGCCACCAGTTAGAGCCTCCATATAGTCATCGTGAGTTTGGAAATTAACAAGGTAAAACTCATTATCCATATCAAAAACATTAATATCACCCTTCCTGGCCCAAAGCATCCGCAACTTCTTAACCATGAACCCATAAGATAACTGCCTCCCCAGTAATTTGACGATTAGAGTCCTCCTAAACGGTTTCATCAATCTCTCTCGTTCCTTCTCCTCAAAGTCAAATCGTGGACATAGTGGATTGGAGAAATCCACGTTAATTCCATCATTCGGGTTCAGCACCTTCGCAAAGTCTGTGCCCGCTCCAAAATCCTCGATCTCCTCATCCTCATCATTTTTTGCCCATTCCCACCAACACACCTTTGAATTCACATTCTTCAGCAATGATTCACGATACGACTTCAGCTGTGTTGCCTTTTCATCCGGCTTCATCCAATCTTCCTCCCTTGCAGGCCTCAACTCACTTCCTGAGAATACCTCTGTCACTCCATTCACTTTTCTCTTCCTTCGATTCAACACCTCTCGATCCTCCTCCATCAGTTCCTCACCTTCCCCTCCTCGCAGCTAGCGATCGGAGGAGACACTCATTTTCTCCGCCACAGTAGGTGGCGGAGCGCACAAAGTTCAGTTGTTCCGGCACGAGATGTGCCCTAGCAGAGAGCTAGTAATCTTTCCTTGAATCAATGCAAGTTTTATTTGTTTATAAAATATTTAATTATATCATCAAAGTCTTCTACTTCCATGTTTCTGAGATTGTGAGATTTGGGACTGCCTCGATGATTCCTGATAGCGTTTGTTTTTGGGGATACGTCTATAGGAAGGATATATGACTCCCCACATGTGTTGGTGTGGAGGGAAAGCAAGCATGGAGGGTTTGAACTATCTCATCCAAACTTACCATAAGGGGGAAAAGAGTAGGATTTATCCACTTGCAAGTGTTTGAATCGCTGATGTGGCACATTTGAAAAACCTCCTCCAAACTAACACTTTGCCTTCAAAAACCAGAGCCAAATAATTAAATTATACAATTCCAAAATTTAGTTAAAATTGGTTAAAGATAATAAATATGTAAAAATACAACTTACTTTTACAAAAAGCCCCAATTCATAGAGGGGTGAGTGGAAATAGATATGAGAGAGAAGGAGTGAAAAAATAAATTTGAGAGACATTATAATTAAGTAGGGGTAAAATTGGGAAAAAAAATCAAATGATGAGGCAAAACCAAAGTGACTCTTATATAAAAAATCACATATTCTCTCAAGTTTCACTCTTATATTTTGAACTAGAAGGAGCATAAGATAAAACTTCTTGCTTTTGCCTTTTCTGCTGCGGAGACACAGAAAGTTTCTATCATAAGGAAAATAAATTAAATGCCTCCGGAAGAAAAGAAACTCAATCCCATGTTATTTTATTAAAATAATATTTTGGTTCTTATTATAAGTTTAATTGTAGATAAAAATTTGGTCCTAAATATAAATCAACTTAAAAGATTGCTAACGTTTGTTTTCTAGTTTTATCCTTGTTTAAAAAAAATATCAAATTAAAAGTAAATAATAAAATTCCTCTACTAGAAATTTTAATTGACGTGAATAATCTGATACACACAGATACACACAAAGAATGACAATATTCTGATTGAGCTAATTCTCAGCAATTAAATTTTTTAAGAAAGATTTTTCTCTAATTTTCCCTAAAATTTAAGTAATGTAGTATTTTCAATAGTACATTACCTATTTTTATTAAATTCATATACATTTTCAATCATTTTAACCTAAATTTACTTTTACATTAATCATTTAAATAAGTTTCAGTTTATCCAATTAACTTTTTGTCAATCCAAATATGAATTACATTACATAATCATACTTTTATCGAATCTTATGTTTGTAAGAGTTAGATAAAAAAAAATTAATAATCACTTCTACCGTCGTGCTAAGAACAAATCTTGTCTAGATTTTGAACCTATTTTCAAATGTAATCCTAGTTTTTGTACACATGGTTTTGTGTTTCTATCATATTTTTGGTACTTGCATGTTAGAGGACATGTTTCTCAGGCTATTTACTAACTTGGTCGGCCCTTATCTCATGTGTACGGTTGGTTAGCTTAATATAATTATGTAATTATAAAAAATGTTTATAAAATGAATAGTTTACCTAGTTGAATATTCACCATATATATTTGACCCAAGAAAAAAAAAATCACCGTATATATATAGGAATTCAATTCTTATACTAAAACAAATGAAACCTATAATTACATGCAAGTATTTTTTAGAACACTAAATTTTTTAAATGTAACTATTAAATTCATTGGTCTTAGTCCTACTTGATTAAATAGGCAAATTACTTATCCCATTGTAAATAATTTGTTATTTTGGTCTTCGAAAAAACTAACTTCCCCTCAAATGATCACTCAAGGAAATGTCGGAAAGGCTTTTCGGAGTCAAAATGGACAAGGGCATCCTCGTCATTCCGAACTATGGGAACGGGTATTATAAGCGCTCGCTTCCCCTCTATCAACTTCAGTCGCAAGCGTCGAAAATTGACTACACCACAACCCCAAACGCCGGCTGGTTTTCATCTCCGGCCACCGCCTTTTCCTAAGCTCCCATAATCTTCATTACTCTCCCTGCCCTGTTTTATATCTCTAGTTCTTGAGCAAGTTTGGTGACCATTTTCTAGGCCAAACCTTCGCAACTGACTCTACTTCGCTGATTCTGACTCTGCCGCCAGAATTCGAAACTGCCTCCCGCAAAACCCACCGGAGCTGGGCACGGTTGGTCGGTGCATGATGGGATTTTGTATATGCCCGTTGGATACGCCGGCTAGGTTGCTCTGGAGCACCAGCTTCTTCCGCCACAAGCTAATGATTTTTTAACTCTGGACCCCTCTGTTGTAAAAAATACTACACTGAGACACCACCAATTCTATTTTCTTTTGCCCCATCTCACGCCGGAATAAGCATCTCTGGTAGTCACCGGTGGCTTTTTTTGTCGAAGACCTTGTACCTGTACGCTTGAGGGAACAGAACGAGACGACCAAAGCTATGGAGTCCGGCCGTCTTTTCTTCGGGTCCGCTTGCCGCGGCAACATGCTGTTTCTCGGGAATGGTGATTCAGTTTATAGAGGTGATTCTCAACGCTTTGCTGCGTTGCCTTGTCCGATTTGCGGATTTTTTGTTTCATTTTACTTTGTTCTTTAAATTTATGCTTCTTTGGCTGTGGAGAAAATTACTCTGTGATAACCAGGAATACAATAACACAATCTGGATCAACATCAACGGACCACTTAATTGCAGAAAACTTGGTTTCAATTAAATATTTGACGCCCGTAATCTGGACATTGACAAATAATACTAGCAAAGCGTTGCAGTTTTATTTTTATATATTGTTCCTTCACACAAACATTAAAATTGAGATCGAATTTAAAGCAGGAGGATCGATAATAAGCATGGAGGAAAGCTCAAAGAAACGACCATTTTTCAGCTCACCGGAGGAACTGTTCGATGAGGAATATTACGATGAGCAGCTGCCGGAGAAGAAGCGACGCCTCACTCCCGAACAGGTTGGTTGATTGACTAGTTAGCTCAATATGTATATGTGCTGCTGCTTGGTCTTATGGTTATACTAGTATATCTTATAACATCTGAAATTTCAATATTATCTGCAAAATCTTATTGATTTAATGTCAATCTGATCAATTACAGTTCCTTTGATGCAATAGATCTAAGATATAATTTTTTCACATTATAGGATTGATTTCAACCTTTTTATTGTGCCCCATAAAGTCAGGTGAATTTATGCAATATGATTGTTAACTGTTCAGGCTGGAAATACATATAAACTCTGAGACAGATTGTGAATATGCATATTTCCTTAATTTGTAATTCCATGTATATGGATAATTGGATGTTTAGGTGCTTCTGCTGGAGAAAAGCTTTGAGGAGGAGAACAAGCTGGAGCCGGAACGGAAGACCGAGCTGGCCAAGAAGCTGGGATTGCAGCCAAGGCAGGTGGCTGTGTGGTTTCAGAACCGTAGGGCTCGTTGGAAAACCAAGCAACTTGAAAGGGATTACGATGTTCTCAAGTCTTCCTACGATGCCCTCCTTTCAAAGTACGATTCCATTATCAAAGACAATGAAAAGCTAAAATCAGAGGTACATGTCCACTGTTTCTCAAGGTCGATTTTGTTCTGGTGTAGCAATACTAGGAAAAAATCATGAATGTGATGGAAAATTGTGTCAATATTAATTATTGATTATGTTTATCAAGATCTTTATATTAAATATAAAAAATTGTAGGGATCTGTATTGTGCTTGTGTGTGTGTGTGTGTGTCAGGTAATGGGGTTTTCTTTGCTGTATTAGAAAAAAAAAAATTTAATGCCTTCCCAATCAGGATTCCATCATAGGAAAAGGACAGATGACCTATTATTGATGATCTGAAGCTGTATTAAGGGGGTCCCACTAATGAGATTCGACCATATTAATTAACCACATACTTCTAAACGTAGCATCGGTTCTGAACCCCACCTTCACTATTAAAAGGCCCTTTAATCGTAACCGGAGGAATATACTAGGTAGATCTCTCTAAATATACACCTGTAGTTTTTAAAGTGAGTGTGTGCAGACTAGTCCATAAGCTAATGGATGAGTATGCTTATCTTGGGTAATCATGACATGATACTTTTTGGATATATTGACAATGGAGAATTGACAATTCCTTAGGTGGTAGCCTTAAACGAGAAGCTTCTAGCTAAAGAGATGCCAGGAGAAGCGTTACCGGAAGAAAAAGCAGTGCCACTCATAATGGAACTAGCCCAAATGTCAACCCTGCCTTTCAACGTGAAGTTGGAGGACCGACTCAGCAGTGGGAGTGGTGGAAGTGCAGTGGTGGATGAGGATGCTCCCCAGCTTGTTGTGGACAGCGTTAATTCCTACTTTTCAGCTGAAAACTTTGAAGGATGCTTGGCCAGAGTTGATAGGGTTCAGTCGTCGTCATCAGAGGATGGTAGCGACGATGGTGGGAGTTACTTCTCTGATGTGTTTGTGGCCCCTGAACCTGAGCACCAACACCACGAGGAGGGAGAGGCGTTGTATTGGTGGGCGTGGTCTTAAAACAATCCTGTGTTAAAATAAATAAAAGAAAAAGGAGAAAAAAGAAGATTATAATGTCGTAAGACGTCATGTAAGAGAGAGAAATGTTTTGCATAATAAAGCAGAAGACTGTTGAGAGCTAGGAGGATGGGGGCGTCTAAGAAAAGCTCAATGTCCGTTTTAGGTGCTGAGATCCCTTTGGATCAATGGATCCAAAGCTTGAGTTTAATAAATAATTGGTCAATGAAGTCTTATGTTGTCTTATGAGTTATTTCGTATACATTAAGTGTAGTTCACCCTCTACCTAAGGTCGAATGCTAAGCTTGTTTGCTATCTATATATTAATCTATATTTTCACATGTTGTGTTTTTCAAAGAGTATTGAATTGAGAAACGTCACCGTGTAAAATTATACTAGCGGTAATGCAGGTGATTCGAGTACAAGTGGAAGGTATTAGACATTCAGTCAGAGATTAGTTAATATCAGAACTCCATTGTCATTTTAGAACCAGCTTCCTCAGAAGCATCGCTACTGCTCAAGTCTTCGGTTTCCCCCTTCTCGCCGGGTTGGTCGAAGCTGAGCAAACTAGAAACTCCTCCAACAAAGCATTTAATGCTGGTTTGTGTATTGTGCAGAGTCAAACCAAACCTCTAAAGGCCACATGATGACCCACTGAAAAACGCTTCTCTGTCCAGACAATGACAGGAAACCAGACATTGTCAGTTTACTTCTCTTCTTCACCTGTATGATAATTTATTGTATTATGTGCCAGGCAGCACTTGAGCAGGATTCCAACAGAACCTAAAACAATTCATCATCTCCTAGTCGTGGACAACGCCAAAAACTTGAATAATGATGTCACAAAATTGCTGAGTACAGAGTACCAGCAGTCATTTCTGAAATGGTCTGTCATTACCATGTTCTCCAACGAGATTGTTGCCTGAATCATCTGAATGTACTTGAGAGACTTGAATTACCACATACACAAAAATGATGAATACAAGTCCTCTGAATTCTAGAATAAGGTTTACCATAAGGCGATAGCCATGAAATTTCTCTGTTACATTCACTTCATCGGTGGAAACTGGAAGAGATCCGAGAGATGTGCTTTGACACCAATGTCTAGAATCAGAGATAATAGGCAAACCTAATGTATAATCACTGCATATCTAATAGATGTTCGCTGGTGTGTGTTCCTTCTCACCCCTGGATTTTCACGGGCAATCTCACTTCTTGCGCATCTGTCTTTGAAATATCTGTTCAGACTTCAGAAGTAGGCTGAGCTCTATTGCATTGACAGTTTGACACTAAGGAATCCATATCATGGCTCATCGCTTTTGAATTTCACACTCAAATATACTTTTTTACTACATAATATAGGTTTTTATTACCACTGTTTGACCTATTTTTCAGGACTCCTAAATGATTGGGTCCGTCATATATGGCTACCAGTGGTTGTGAGAGATGTGGCGACCCAGACCAACTTCTACAACAGCGTTTATTGAAATTGGGCCACCTCTTGTAGATAGAATACAGTGAATTTACTCCAAGAGACGAGAATAAAGTGGCGGGGATTTCTTCTACAATGTTTCTTGATAACTGTCCTGATTTTTTACAGACTATGGTTTCACACGAGTTGTTGGGATTAAATTCCCCCTTGTAATTTCTTCTTATTTATATTAATCGAAAAAGAAAAAGAAGAAGAAGAAGAGAGTGAATTTTGGGGACATTGTGATTGTATTTATGTCCATCTTTCTTTATAACTTTCTCTCTGTATTTTTTTTTTTTTTTTTGCCTGAAATTTTCTTAACACGAGACAGACAAATGTCACACATTTTTTAGATTTATGAAAATTGTGTTGTTGTAATGAAAAAAGGTTAGTAATTTCCAAAAGCTCTAACAAAATAATTAAGCCAATAAATGAAAATTAATGTAGGCAAAATGGTCTAAAATAACGGTTCACCTAAAATTGGGTGGTTCCATCTTAAAAGGAAATAATTTAAATAATATGGTTGGGATGAATTAAGGAGATGAAAAAGACCATACAAAGGGAATAATCCACATCACAAAGAATTGTTTAATCCTTGTCAAACGATAAAGCATCATTTCAAATCCAACCCCTCTGCCACCTTTCAATGAGTTGGAGCGTCGGTGAATTGAATTAAAAAATTAACAAAAAAAATAATTAAAAAAAAAAGACATAAATGGTAAATATCGGGAGTGGCAGGATTTAGCAATAAGAGTGGAGGGAATTGGGCGATTTAGGAAATCGGGAATTCAAGAATTGGTTGACCTGGCGATTCACATGCGTAATTACCCAAACTTGCCGGCCTTGGACGGGTTTTCCAGTTGTCGCGTCGTCTTACTCGACTCTTGTCTTTGCCGGTTACACAATCTTCACTCCTTCTAGTGCCGCCTTCGCTCTCTCCCACTCTCTTGTGTCTCTCTTTCCATCCCTTTTCTCCATTTTCTGCTCCATCACACTCTTACTCCTATCTGGTAATTTCCCTCTCTCTCTCTCTTTTCTTTTTAATCATCTTCTCGTTCTTTTCACTCTATTCAAACGCCGGTTTGATCGGCATTGGCCATGCTAACTACTGTTTTGTTTCCATCTTTCAATCAATTGAGTTTACCATGGAATTGGATTCAAATTCTTGTTTATTTCGTACAGAATCGGGAGTGTAGTGCACTATTAACCCGAGATCTTGTTGCATTCTTGCTGCTATTAGGATTTATTCTAGGATAGTGCAGCTCCAAAATGTTTGGGGATTTCATTTGGCTAGAGTCTTTTTCTTTTTACCATTTTAGTATTTTTTGTTCCTGTTTCCCTTATTTAGCGAGTATGAAGCACGATCTATTAAGAAGTAAGAGCCTAATCTTACTGCGTCAGTCTGTCTTCTCTGATAGGTGATGAACGGTTTCTGGTCTTGGGAATGCCTGCTCACTTGGGCCAATTTTTACTTCATGCTTAAGTCTTAGGCTTTCTTGTTCATGGTTTAGGTTTAGGCTCTGGGCCTTTCTAGGGGGTCGGGATTCTGTCGATCATTGGGAATAAAGAAATACTATGAGTGGGTCACTGTGCCAAGACTCTCCAGTTCGTAGGTATCATTCTAATTTTCGCTTATTTGTGGTTTGGAATGAACGGTCGGTGCTGAGATTTGTCTTGGCAGCTACAAAATAGATGTCTTTGCTTTTTACTCCTTAGAAATGCAATCTTTAGGATATATGAGAAAGAACTACTGTAAGAATATGATATCTGGCAGAGGAAGATATAGAAATTCAGGAGTGAATCTAAACAACTAAATGTCCTCATCTTACATAGTCAGACTGAAATTAGGGGAATGAGGCTTGCAGATACACTTTTGGTTAAATTCTGCGTCATGGTTTGATGATCTTTTCTTCTTCAAGTTTAGATCTCGACTTCATTTGCGTTTTACTGTTTCATTCATTCTTCCATTTCACACTGGTATTACTTTAAATAAATTAAGTAGCGTCCTGTATAATTCATATTGTTAGCTTTTATGAGATGTCCTTGTTTCCAACGCAGAAAAAGGCTTGGCAGGGATGTCAGACAAAACTCTTAGTGATAATAATACAACTCCTGAAACTGAAAAGGAGAGCTCCAGTAAGGCACGTTCATATGTGGCTTCTGTTGACAATGTGGATGAACATATTAAAGATCTGCAAAATAAAAAAAATTGTGCTTCCATAGTGTTTCCATCTGTCAATGGTAATCATTCAGGCGATTCTCAAATAGAAATAGGAAATGCTGAAGTAGAATACATTGATTCTGAGAACTTGAGGGATTTAGAAGATATTGAGAGCTGTCTCAAGGTAATATTTTTTTTTTCCATTGCTGGAAGGTTTTAAAAGTTGTTTGTGGTTCCTAATATTTCTTGAAATTTAAACTATTAATTGAAATTCAATCCTTTTATTATTTGAGATTAGCTGCTGGATTTTATTGCAGACTCTTTTGGCTGGATTGGGTTCCAAGGATTGGGTCACGGTGTGCAATGCCCTCAATAATGTGCGTCGGATTTCAATATTTCACAGGGAAGCACTACTTGATATTCTGTAAGTAACAAACATGCAAATATTTTTTTCTTTTCTTGAAAATCTGATAATATAAAGCATTCATTTATTGATCAATTACTCTTGTTTTTGTCTGGGAATTACCGAATTTTTCAATATTTTTTGTCATGAGCAGGGGGGATGTGATCACATTTGTTGTGAAGTCCCTGAAAAGCCCTAGAAGTGCTGTATGCAAAACTGCCATTATGACATCTGCAGACATTTTCAGAGCATATAATAACATCATAATAGATTTTCTGGATCCCCTGGTAACTCAATATTCCTTCTTGGTTAATCTGGCTACTTTGTTAAGGAGTTTTCCCTTGTTAAACTTGATTACATATGAACATGCGCTCGCATGTGAACAATTTTTTCATGGACGCAGCTGGTGCAGCTTCTTCTCAAGTCTTCACAGGACAAGCGCTTTGTATGTGAGGCAGCCGAGAGAGCCTTAATATCCATGACTACCTGGATTTCCCCTACGTCTTTGTTGCCAAAATTGCAACCTCATCTTAAGAATAGGAACCCTCGAATTCGTGCAAAGGCATCAATGTGCTTCTCTCGAAGTGTCCCTCGATTGGTAAGAGAGATTTAAAAATGCCTCTTTAACTTTCGCCCATTTTCAAGAAGTTTGTAGGATACTAGGATTACATCGATTAGGTTTGTTCCATTTGTTTTATACATAGTTCTTTAGTTTGCTATGCATCTAAATGTTAGAATAGTTTCTGAGTTCTATAAAAGGTTCAAGCCTTCAAGGTGATTTGTGCTGATGACTCGAGGAAGAAGACATTTATCATCAATGAGGTTAAGATAAAACATTTTATTTTCAGACATCTGAATGAATTTTGAACGGCCAATTTTCAATCTCTTATTTTCCCTGCAAACATTTTCTACTTATGGTTGAGAGACGATTCACTATTTAAAATTTGCTATTGTTTATTTATTGACAAGTTTGTTGCTTGAAATAAAAGTGTTGACCTTTTCTGATTGAGGTGCGCAGGCATTCAAGTTTACAAGCCCTTTATTTAAACTGCTATTTTGACTAATGGGTATAACATTTGTCTCTCTTGGTTGATGTTTTGCTGCTTTCCCTTCTTACTCGTTTTTGTATGCTCACACACACTTGCATGTGTTTATGCATATTGGCTGGGATCTGTTGGCAATAGTGCATGCTTTAGTACATCTGCACCATCTTGTAATTGCTTACGTTTCAGTAGAGGAATCAATTGTACCGTCATTATATCACATACGCACGTTTTAAAGCTGAATGCGAAAGGCGTTTCTTCAGTTGAAAGGGACTATGGTGGAAGAACAATGTACGAGATTCATGTATTCTGGGCACTGTATGCTGAGCATTAACATATTCTGTCGTCTATTGTATTTATTTACAGGGAGCTGAGGGCATAGAGGCTTATGGGATTGACAAATTGATCCAAGTGGCTGCATCCCAGTTGAGTGACCAGCTTCCTGAATCCAGGGAGGCAGCCCGAACTCTGCTGCTCGAGCTTCAAAATGTATACGAGAAATTTCATGATCCCATGCCTGCTTCTGTTTCTGAGCAACGAGAGCCGGGTTCATGGGAGAACTTCTGTCAATCTAAACTTTCACCGCTAAGTGCTCAAGCCGTGCTTCGCGTTACCAGTATTGCTCGTGAGGGTCTTGTTTCATGACACTCACCATGCATCAACTTCTTTAATACCTGGTCTGCTCGTCATATTTTTCCCCCTGTATATACAGTGAAAATTGAGATGGTTCGATTGCTGTTTAAGCACGGATTGGACCGGAAATTTATGATTTGGTTCCATATGTCACCTTTTATTGTCAGATATGCAAACCATGTTATTTCCTCACTCTTTTCCGCATTCGCTCGTATATGGCTGAATACTTGTGGTTGATTTGCTTTTAGCATTTATTTGAGCATTTGCTTCACGAAGCTTACACAGATTCCATAATTGAAGTGAGCATGGCTAGGCGAATTTATCGATCTACGATTGAAAATGACTCAATTCAGAATCTCTAAATCTATATAAAATATAAAAATTATTGGGAGCTACCTAATTCTATTTTCATTAATTTCCTTAGCGCTCGGCACAACATTGTTGTTATTTTTTTCATTTATTTTATTGGGTTTGTTAATTTTTTTTAACCCCTTCAATGTTTCTCCACATATTTTAATAGGAATTTAAATGCCAAAAGGTTAAGTACATCTTTGGGGGGGAAAAATAACTTATTTATCATGAACATTGAACTAATAAATGCATCAATATACGTATCCAACAAATTTCATGTGGATGACTTGAAAATACAGAAAAATAATAGGTCACCGAGTTATGAAGAGCAATTATGAGAAAAGCAACATTGCCTAACAACAACTTTTCATGTATATCTTGTTGGTGGGATGGATAGTCGGATAATTCACCACGAGAATATGGGCAAGTGAAAGGTCCCATAGTAAATTAGTCTATTAGTTTGGTCTGAGGGAAAGGGACACCGGCGGAACCATGACCTGACTAGATGGGGCTTTAGTTCCAGGCTCCAGCTGACCTTATAAAATTTTTGTTAGTATATACATGTATTTTTATATGATATTTTATTTTGGCTAAGCTAATCTTTTATGTTCTTTATAAGGACAATATTTAATTCATTACGCATCAAGCTGTGAGAGGAAAGTAAAATTCTTATTTGAGATACCTATTGAAAATGTTAGTATCATCTTATATCTTGTTTTGATTTATAATTGTTGGTTATTAATTTATGTGTATTTTCAATATTATGTGATACTATTCAATAAATAGTTCAATATTTTATTTTTTGGACCTAGCTATAAAATTTTCTTGGTTCAGCCACTGGGAAGGGATAAACACTTTTATCAAATAACCATTAATGGGAAGGAATATATTTTTTGTATAGAATATTGAAAAATTTCTATGAGCAGTTTAGTCCCAAAAAAAAAATGAAAAAAAATTTCTCTCCCCTCCTCTCACCTCAAACCAAACACCTTTTAAAGAGAAATACTCTTTCCTTTCTTCCTCGTAATGCAAACTGTTTTTCTTTCCTAGTGAAGAGAATTATGAGGAAGAAAGGAAAGAGTATTTCTTTCTAAAGGGTGTTTGCATACAAACTCCAAAGTGCGAGACTGCGAGGGGTGCTGTTTCTTCTATTATAGAGATATTCTAATAAGGTTTTTCTTTGGAATGCCAATATCTTACAATTTATAATAATCAATGGAATTATTTTTTGTCTTTGGTTCAAAAGATGACCAGTGCCTATTCAGTACCCAGTATGACAGTAATCCGAAGGGATCTAAAGGGCAGGATAAGCACCGGCGGCTTCAGATCGTTCCAAAAGTTGAATTCAACTCTACGCTCCTAATGGGTCCCTTTTTATTGATTGTAATCGAACGTGTGTGCTTTTACAAATGCAAAGTTAGTGTCTTGGTTTTGGGATGGCAATCCATTCTGTCTTGTGCGTAACACATTCAAATTCATCAAAACGATCACAGGATTAGAAAGGTTAAAAAATTGGTCCCATCCACCTAGTGTGAAGTCGTTTGTATAATTCATCACAACAAAGTTTGTCATCAAGACTAAATAAATAGGCACAAATTTAAGACACCAGAACACTGATAATCTGTTGCCTCACTATCAAAGACGACTTGAACACTAGACAACCGAAGAAATGACGGGAATTAACTTTTCTCTCAGTTGTTTTTCAATTCTTTCTTGAGCTGCAGCGAGAAGTCGTCATTGACATCATCATCATCCCAATCATCTTCCCATTGCTGGTTTGTCTCTTTTCCCTCTTCTTTGTCATCCCATTCTATCAGTTTTAAAGCATGTCAACATATGAGGAATAACATATTTCTAATCCTCAATAAAAATAAACTGTAGTAATATTATGTTCGTATTAAGCAATTCGCATTTGCAATATGAAGTTTCTACTACTAGTTCGTTCCATCCATGGCTACACTTTCATTTCAGTCATATTTAAGGACCCCAAATAAAATTCTGTCTTTTTCAAAATATCCCCATTTTCATGTCATATGATATTCTAGGCGGTATATTGCATAGTTCTTCTAATATATGACATGTCATATATATGATCTAGCTATTGGTAACATATGACATGTCATATATACGATCTAGCTAGTGGTAACATATGTCTGTAGAGTCCTAATCTTTAAATATCTTTCATTCTTCCCATATTCGCAAATGATCTAGCTAGTGGTGACATATGTCATGTCATATATAAGATACATATATAGTCCTAATGGCAGAAGAACAATACAATATACCGCCTAGAATATCAACTACTTAAACTATCCAGAGCCAGAATATTGGACCCATCTGATAGCTGCTACTTTCCTCATGGAGTAATGAATGCTATCCCTATTAACTTTGTGAAAGAAGAAACTACTGCATAATGACCAAACTAAGTGAGGAAATTACTCTTCTTTCTATCGTCAGTTGTACGCTATAAGCAGCCACTCTATAATACATCAGTATTCCGCAATGAATTGACATATTCATGGATAATATAAGCAAAAGTACCTTCGTTGATCTCAAACTCCTCAAATTCATCATCATCTTCGAACAAATCAAGCTTTGGATCTTCAATCTCTACCTTGGAATCCTTCTCCATTGTCGAATTTCACAACCGAGTAATTAATATGCAACAATCTAAAGAAGAGAGAAAACAAGCTTTCAACTTATAGAAAATAAGAACCAAGCAGAAGAGAAGAGACAACATAATTGTTGCATCGCAGAGACGCAGTCATAATAAGATTCTAGGAGTTCATAAACCAGTAATCGTGAACCTACAAACATGACTCACCCTCCTTCAGAAAGAACCCTAATCTCCCAACAAGGGGAAGCGAACAAAAGAAAGAGAGGAGAGGCGTCAAGGGACTACTAGGCTTGCCGCTCGCCAAAGATCTAATGCCATTTAATGATTATTCAAAATAACAATGATACACGTTACTGCCTTTTTAAGTACTAGTCACTTAGTTTTAGCCCTTAGTTTTAAAATAAATAAATAAATACTCTCACCTTGGCCGCCCCTCCGAATTAAATTCACAGTGATGGTATTTTATCTTATTTATTTGTTTAAAACTAAGAGTAAAAATGTAATTTTACCCGAATTACATATATCTTTGATACCTTTTGGTATTTTTACAGATTTGGGAAACTTTTAGAAATTTTGTAAATTCAAATGGTATATTAATAAAATTTTCCTAAAATTTCTCTAGTCTCTTTCCTTCTAATTATAGGAACGTGTTTGTAGTGCAAAAATGTTCCATTATGACCTGAGGTAGTACATATAAAATTGTCGGTTTTTATTTTTATTTTCCTAATCTAAGTTTTTTTAAAAAAAATATTTTGGATGAAAACCTTCTGCCCTTTAAATTTTGAAAGGGTTGATCAAATAAAAAAAATCCATCACCTTTAAGAAATCCACATCATCACCCAAAAATTAAAATAATATATCTATCCTAAAATATCTTAAATCTCTCTGATCTCGCCGTCAATAAGTATAGATATATATATATATTTATATATATGTATGTATATGTATAGACACATATTCTTGAAGAAGGCCACATTTACTGGCATACGATGAGCAATTTACTTACTATCACTATTTACCGGTTAGTTCTTTTAATCTCTATTGAATGTATTTTCCTTTTTGGCGGGAAATACCAAAACATATATATTTTTGGGTTAAATACCAATTTTGTTTTGAATATACAGTTGAGGATCAGTTTTGTCCCAAAAGTTTTTTTTGAAGCCATGTTGTCCTAGAAGTATAAAATCGTGGCAATGCTGCTCCTCCGTTAACTGTTTTAACCGTCGAACATTAGTTGACCCAATTATGCTAACGTGGATTGTCTACGTGACATCTTTTTCACTTTTTCTTGGGTTAAGTAACAATTTTGCCCCAAAAATACACACTCAGGAGCAATGCTGCCCTCAAAGTTTTTTTTTTTGTCTCATTGTTGCCCCGGAAGTCTAAAAACGTAACAATGTTGCCCCTCCGTTAACAGCCCTAATTAATTGTAGTTGACACCTTTTGTAAGCTTTATTCTCTCAGTTTTCTCTGCTTACAATGCACCAGAGGTTCGTTAATTGTTCACGTAGATAATTCCATAGGCGAGTGATGATTGTTTGGAAAAATTCGTTTGAACTGCTTGCGACATATTCATTTGTGTTCTGTATGAAGAACACAGAGATTGGACTTGACTAGGTTGTCAAGCCTAGGGCCTACGTACCCTCGAAGGGATCAAAGTCCACGTAGTTCGTAGCAAACTGGAAGGCACGTAGCCAGGGGAGTGGGGTGTGTGCTCTGTGTGGCAGGAAGTAATAAGAGCATAAGATAGAACGTGTGCACCTGTTTAGGGTTTCCTTCTATTTATAGAGGAGCTTGGTGCGCGTATCTCCCTATTAATGGGGGATATCTATGATTGAGCCGTCAAGGGTTGATTGGCTGTTACCATGATAGTAGGGGAATCTTCATTAATGAGATCCTAAAAATAGGGGATCACGGATCCCTTCCTAACATAGCGCGGATTTCCTCATAAGCGCTATTGGGCCGAGGTCCGGACTTGGGCCTATTGGGCCGGTTCGTAACAGTTGCCCCCCAGCTTGGTCGTTCAGGCTTCTGGACGGCCGAGGTGCTTAGTGCCCCGGTCCCATTATGGTCGAGGTCCTCGGTGCGGAATGAGTCGGCTTTTTGGCCGCCGCGGCCATCATTCCGTTTCGGAACTGTGGTCGGCTCAACCTGTTCTTGCCCTGCCTAGGACGCCAAGTTTGTTCTCATCCGAGCGGTTTTTTACCCTTCCCGAGCCTTCTACCCCTTTGCCTTTTGGGATTCTCCAGACGCTTCGGGTTTCCCCCACGTGAGTCATTATTGCGGCTTTACAGCTGTCAGATCCTTAGTGGAGGGAGTCTGCAACCGCCGCGCCTTCTCATTTTTCGAGGCTAATGCGCATTTATTGCGCTTACATCGTGCCAATCCCGCCACGTCTGTGCGGGAAAAGACTGTCGTGCCCCTGTGTTGGCTTTTAAATAGCCTTCTTTCTTCTCGTTTCTACTTTTTCCCGCTACTTCACTCTTTTGCCCAAAAATTTCTCTGATTTCTCTAGAGCTTGAGTGGGGATTCCTCTTTGTTTGAGACTTTCGCCGTCTTCCAGCGTTCCAGTCTCTCATTTTACTTACACAGGTATTCCGCTTATTCCTTTGTGCATTTGTTCGGTAGTTTTCCGTATTTTACTGTTTATACTGGGACTTGCTGTCTGTGTTTTTGTTCTTCAAGAACTCTGGGTTTTTCTGGGTTTCTGTTATTGTCATTGTACTCGAAATTCTTCCCAAGCTTCCCGTAAACACCGGTTTCTAGTACCGTAGGCTTTTGATTATGGCGGGAGGCAAAAGCGTTCTGCAACCGCGTGCGTTGCTGACGCCGGAGGAGGAAATGCTTCTCTGTGCGCGCCTTCCTCGTATGACCTACTGGGTTCTTGGGGGTGAGCCTCCTACTTCGGGGATTCTGGATCCTTTACGCCGAGGTGGCGCCGCGCGTCCGGTGCGAGCTGGGGCTCGTCCGTCTTCGGGAAGGGTTTTTGTTCCCATTCCACGTCATCCTTTCCGGCCGCTTGCACGGGCTCTTCCTCTCGAGCCGGCTGGTGGGACCTGGGTTGGTTCCTCTTCCAGTTTCGGGGCCCCGGCGGTGATGGCTCAGCCCCTAAATTTCTACGAGGGTTCTTCTGCCGTTCGCCTGACGTCCGCCCCAGAGGGTTGTGCCGGTCCCTGCTGGGACTGCCTGGCGGAGGCTTCCGCATTGATGGCAGGTGGTAGAGATGCCGTGGCTTCTGCCATGCTTGGCTCGTGTCGTCATTGGTCTGCCCCGGTTGTTCCCTCACACGTCCCCATTCGTCCGAGTCGACCGTCTTTTGTACCTGCTGTTATGCCTGTGCCAGGTATTTCTGCTTCTTTGCTAATACCGGCTTTGTTTATTTTCAGATAGGCTTATTTATGACTCCAAAGTCCGGATCTTCTAAAAAGCGTTCGGAGGCCGGTGGTTCAGACTCTTCCTGTCCGCCCAAAGCCTTGATTCGTCGATACGGCTGGGTATCGCACGACGTGCTGGCTACAACGTCGCTGATGTCGGAGGCGGACATAACACGGCTGGAGGTCCCGGCCGCGCCTGGATGTGTGCTTAGGCGTCCGGGGCCTGAGGGACCTGTTTGTGCGGCTCGGTTCGAGGGTCAGCCGGACTTCTTCTTCTTCTACCGGGACTACTTGACGCGGGTCCAAGTTTCTTTCCCTTTCTCCCCCTTCCAAATGGAGGCGTTGCGGCATCTTCGCCTCGCCCCGACCCAACTTCATCCGAATGGTTGGGGATACCTAGTTGCCTTCGAACGGTTGTGCCGCCATTTTCTGTTCCCTATCCCCTGTACCACTAACCTCTTTTTCCACTTCTTCGGACCTTTTACCCCTAGCCCGTCGAAGGGGGGGTGACAAGTTGAGGGGCATGGTATCCCTCCGGGTCAACCCGGAGCGCCAGTTGATGACGCCCTTTTCTGACTCCTTCAAACGGTTTAAGGGGGCTTTCTTCAAGGTTGAGGCCGTCCCGGGGGAGCGGCCGTGGTTCTTGGAGGAGGGCGGTCAGTTCCCGTTGTATTGGGGGGAAGGTCATTACAAGGCTAAGGCCATCTCTTACCAGATTCCGCTCGAAAATCTACTGCCGGAATCGGTTTCTGCATTGCCACGGCTTGAGGCCTTGGTGGCCGAGTATGGTGTACAGCCGGCTGGCTTCTACATATCCGCCGAGCCGCTGCCTTCTTCCTGTAGGATCTTTAGCAGTTGTGTTTGTTTTTGCTTCAGTATTGGTCTTTTGAATTGGTGGATTCTGACCTACTCTGTTTGTCTTTGTTTGCAGCTAGGACTATGGATGACCTGCCGTTGTACGCTCGCCTGTCAAGAGCGGCTGCTGCGCCTTCGAGTCGTCCGAAGAAACGGGTGGCTTCTTCTGCTGCCGGTGCTCCCGCTGCTCCAGCTTCCAAGAAGGCTAAGGGTTCTGCTACTGACGGCCCTTCTTCAGTCACGGCACCACAAGCCGTTCCCGTGGTGGAGACTCCGGCTCTGGAGGGCCAGGAGGTTGCTGCTGTTGGTCCTACCCCGGCGCTTGAGTCTCAGGCTTTTGAGGGGCGAGAGGCCTTGATTTCTGATGGGGAGGTTGAGGCTGAGTTTTTCGTCGATGAGCCTTCTGCCTCCCTGCCGGATCTGCCTTCCTCTTCGTCGCTTCCGCCTCCACCGATCCCGAAGTCTCTTCTCCCTCGTGGCCGTCTATGGCGCGATGGGGTAGTTCCTGAGGTCTCTACCGCTTTCCTGCCTCCCCGACACTTCACCGGCTGCGCGCACTGACTCGGCCGGCCCTGGATGAGCTGCACAGGAACCAGGTGGAGCTTTGCCGGGCGGTGGGATACAACCAAGCCTTGATTCTGGTCCGGGAGCAATATGCTCCTTCCCATGCCGACGTCCAGAGGCTGCGGGCGCAGGTTGAGGAGTTGGCTAAGGGTTTGTCGGCGGCGGAGGCCAAGGCCGCATCTGCTAGCGACCTGCAGGAGGAGCTGGAGGTGGCTGAGGCCAAGGCTAGGTCGGCAAGGGAGGAGCTCGCCAAGGGCTGGGCCGAGCGGGATGCTGCCTTAGGGGAGCTGGATGGGGACCGGGCGGAGCTGGCTGCCGCTCGGGTGGAGCGGGATGCCGTGAAAGCTGCGGCTATAAAAGCTTACCAAGGGCTTCAACTCGCCCGTATGGAGGGCGATAGGGTTGCTGAGGAGCATGCTCGAGCTTTGAAGGAGGGGTCCAAAAGCCGAGCTGCGGTCAAGGCTCTGGAGGAGCGGTTGGCTATTCTGGCCGGGGAGAAGAAGGCGGTTGAAGAAGCCCTTGCTGCAGAGAAGGTGACTTCCCAGGAGCTTACTGATGCCCTGGTGCAGACTGCCGAGATCTTCTTTAAGCAGGCCTTGCTCCAGATCCAGCATTTCAATCCCGGGGTCGAGCTTCAGGTGGGAGGGTACGATCATCATGCCTTTGTTAAGGAGGACGGGTCCTTCCTTCCCTATGAGCCCCAAGTCGTCGAAGATCTTGCGGAGGTGGAGGGTGATGCTGAGGATCCGGCTATTGCTGATGCCGTTCCCCCCGAGACGCCTGATGCCACGGCCGGCCCGCCTGAGTAGTTTTACTTCTGTTTGCTTTTTGTTTATTTTGGGCATTGGTGCCCTTGTATTTTTTTGAACGACTCGGGCCTTCGTGCCCTCTGTACAGACTTTATGATAATAGCTTTTCTTGTCTTAGCCTGCCTTTCGTTGACTGCTATTCGTCCCTTTGTCGAACGATTTAAATGCGTATCTAGGTACCATAGGCAACGAATGGTATATTTTTCGACGTCATCCTCTTACCTTGGTTTGTGTACACTTATGCGGGTATGGGCCGCTCCCTGGCAATGGGTAATTAGAACGCTCTTTTTCCTGGGTTCAAATTTCGGTCGGCTTCCTGAGCTCGGGTACCTTAGACAATGGGAAAGCTTATCACTCTTTTGTCTAAGTGCAGCTGGTTGTCAGCCGTCTGTGTGTGTTTGACCGTATAGGCCGTATAGACGTCACAGACAATGGGTAGATTTGTCCCTCTTTTGTCCAAGTTTTGTTTTGTATCGGCTGCAAGCCGTACGCACTCTACCACACTTGGTGTGCGGGAGTTTGAGGCAAGGTTGTCTTGTTTCAGCCTTGTCAGGCCTAACTAACCGTACTGCCTCGGTCCGGCTTTCAAACAGCTGGACTCCAACTTTCGTGTAGTCGGATTAATTCGAGCCGGCGTAAGGGCAGGGCTACCACGTGTCTAATCGAGGCTTCATTTGCCTGAGATCGGACATTTTGACCTGATCAGGGTCAGCATGGTAGGCTGCTTGCTTAGCCGGGCGAGCGTTGACGCGTCAATTTCACGAAGGGCCACGGATGGCGCCCTCGCCGAGCTCTAACCAATGCCTGTCGGAGTACAACGGCCGGTTTTCGTACATCTAGATGTTTTTGTTAGTGGCCGGGTTCACAACCTCGGGGCCTTTCGCCGGTGCCAGGCTTGTGGACCTCGGCTTTCGACTTATTGTTTTGGGTCGAGCTTAGCGGCTTTGGCTTCTTGCTTAAGCGAGTACTGTGCACATTCGTAATTTGCTCAACAGGATCCTTTATTGATAAGAAAAATAGCCCTAAGGGGCTTTACAAAGCATCGTAATTAGAAATGACATAACTTGGACTTTAAACGAAAAGAAAAGACATGCAGGAAAAAGGGACAATTGCTAAGTAAACAAACACTGCCGAGGAAGGATCTAGCTGCAGTAGATCTTCAACTTGTCGGCATTCCAAGTCCTTTTGATTGGCTTTCTTGCCAAAGTCTCGAGGGTATATGCTCCTCCGTCGAGTTTTTCCTTGATCCGGTACGGCCCTTCCCAGTTTGCCGCCAGCTTCCCGTCCTTAGCATTCTTATTGCCTATATCGGCCCGTCGGAGTACGAGGTTGCCTCGGTTGAAAGACCGGGGTCGGACCTTTCTGTTGTACTTAACCGCGAGTAGTTGTTTGGCGGCTAGCTCTCGGCAGTGAGTCGTGATCCGGATTTCGTCGATGAGGTCCAAGTCTGTCCTTAAGGCGTCGTCATTCGATTCCTGCCCTTCCTGTCTGGCTCTGACCTTTCTCCAGGATGGCTGTCCGATTTCAACCGGTATCATTGCCTCGCATCCATAGGTTAGCCTGTACGGGGTTTCCTAGGTCGAAGACTGCACGCTCGTGCGATATCCCCAGAGGACGCTGTGGAGCTGCTCGGTCTAGTTGGTCTCGGCTTGCAACATTCGCCTCTTTAGTCCGTCCAGGACGATTTTGTTGGCGGCCTCAGCCTGGCCGTTGGTCTGGGGGTGTTCCACAGACGAGAAGTGCTGCTTGATGTCCAGGTTGGACATTAGTGCTTGGAACCGATGGTCCATGAATTGGGTGCCATTGTCCGTGACGACCTCAGCTGGTATCCCAAAACGAGAGACGATGTTGTGCCTGAAGAACTTCATCACTCTGGCCGAGGTTATTGTGGCGAGTGGCTTTGCTTCGATCCACTTAGTGAAGTAGTCAACTGCGACGATGAGCCATCTACATTGCCCTTGTGCCTGCCTAAATGGTCTGAGGATGACCATACCCCACTTGTAGAAGGGCCAGGGGGCTGGCATTCCTTTCAACTCCGAGGGTGGCGGCCATATTATCCTAGCATGCTTCTGACAACTGTCGCACGTTTTGGCTTTTTCCATGGCGTCATGACTCATAGTGGGCCAATAGTAGTCGGCGCGTAATGCTTTCCGGACGAGTGCCTTGCCCCCCATGTGGTGACCGTTGGCGCCTTCGTGTAGCTCGGCCAGCACGTATTTCGCTTCTGAGTCTCCAAGGCAACGCATCATGGGGTAATGGAGTCCCTTCCTGTATAGTTGATCATCCACCATGGCGTAGAGGGCGGCTTCACGGATCAGCTTCTTTGCCTCGGTTGGGTCGGTTGGGATAATTCCCCTCTCGAGGTAGTCTTCAATTGGCTTCCTCCAATCGGCCCCAGCCGAGATGGCCATGATGCAACTCGGCTCCGTCAGATTTTGTTGGATCACGGTCCTATGGTTATCCGGTCCCTTCGTGCTGGCGAGCTTAGAGAGGATGTCAGCCCGAGCGTTCTCTTCTCTAGGTATATGGGAAACTGTGACCTCCTCGAACTCGGCCATGAGTTCTTTGGCTTTGTTCAGGTACTTTGCCATTAGTGGGCCTTTCACCTGATAGGTGCCGTCTACCTGAGCCGCGACGAGCTGTGAGTCGGTTAAAACCTTTACCCGCTGGGCGCCATTATCCTTGGCCTGAAGCAGTCCGGCCAAAAGGGCCTCGTACTCGGCCTGGTTATTGGAGGTCTGGAACTTCAACTGCAGAGAATGTTCGGTGGCTACCCCCTGTGGGCTTTCTACGATGACTCCTGCGCCGCTGCCCTTTGCGTTGGATGAGCCATCAACATAGACCTTTCAAATCCCATCATCTGTAGTGGCCGGTGTGAGTTCTCGGATGAAGTCCGCAAGTGCTTGGGACTTAATGGCCTAGCGGGCTTCGACTTTGGTAGAAACCGCGTCAGGGCGGCTAGCCGGCCTATTAGCTGCTGTACCTCCTTCTTCGTCCTCGGGCGCTGCATGTCGAGCACGGCCTTACACTTGTCCGGGTTGGCTTCGATCCCTCGATGGGTCAGCATGAATCCGAGGAATTTTCCAGCCGGAACTCCGAAGGCACATTTGGCTGGGTTCAACCTGATACGATGTCTTCTTAACTTTTCAAATGTCTGCTCTAGGTCCCGGATGTGGTCTTCTGGAAGCTTCGACTTGACGATCATGTCGTCTATGTAGACCTCAATGTTGCGCCCGATCTGATCGTCGAAAACCCGGTTCATCATCCTCTGATAGGTGGCCCCGGCATTCTTCAGTCTGAAGGGCATCACATTGTAGCAGCAATTCGCCTTATCAGTCATAAAGGCGGTCTTTTCCTGGTCATCTAGATGCATGGCGATCTGGTTATAACCGGAGTAGGCATCCATGAAGGAGAGGAGCTGGTACCCGGCCGAGTTGTCCATGAGCTTATCGATGTTAGGCATCGGATATGAGTCCTTTGGGCAGGCATTGTTGAGGTTGGTGTAGTCGACGCAGACTCTCCACTTGCCGCTGGGTTTGAGAACCATGACCACGTTGGATAGCCAGGTGGTGTACTGCACCTCTCAAATGAAGCCGGCCTCTAGGAGTTCTTCTATGTGATCCTCCAGGGCCTTTTGCTTGTTATCTGCAATGTTCCTCTTCTTCTGGGCCACGGGTCTTGACCCCGGCCATATGCCGAGCTTGTTGCAGCAGAAGTGGGGGTCGATGCCGGGTACCTCGGCCGAAGTCCATGCGAAGACGTCTTGGTTTTGCCTTAAGAAGCGGATCATGAGAGCCTTTAGGCCGTCCTCCATATCTCGGCCTATTTTCGTGTTTTTGGACGGGTCTTCGCCTAGCACTATCTCTTCCAGCTCTCCCTCCGGCTCTGGCCTCGGGTTATCTAGCTCTCGGAGGTCGAGCTCCACCATGTTGACCTGCTGCCACGATCTTCTTCCCGAGCCGGCTTCGGCCACTTGCTCCTTGGATCCGAGCCGATGTGGAGACGAGGGTCCTCCTTTCTCGACCCGGAGAGCTTCAAAGTAGCACTGCCTAGACTCTTTTTGGTCTCCGGACACCACGACTATCTGGTTCTTGTCGTTCACCATCTTCATCTTCTGATGCTTGGTGGACACTAGTATGTCCCACTTGTGGATCGTTGGTCTGCCAAGGATGATATTGTAGGGGGACCGGAAGTTGGCGACCACGAATCTTACCCGTTCCGACTTGAAGGCTTCTTTAGTGCCAAGGGTCAATCTGAGGTCGACGTAGCCTTTTGGGAAAGACTGCTCGCCGTTGAAGCCGACCAGTGTGGTCTTGCACGGCTTGAGATCTTCAGGGTCGAGGTGCATCCTCTTGTAGGCGTCCCAGCTTATTATGTCGGCCGAACTTCCTGCATCCACAAAAATCCTTTTAACGCGGCAATTGACCAAAGTTCCAGTGATTACCAGTCCGTCTAGGTGTCCGAGTGTGACGTCCTTCAGCTCTTTGTCGGTGAAAGTCAAAGTGGGTGGCCTGGGCTTCTTGGGATCTTCCTTAAATTTGGGGAGGTCTCGGATGGTCAGCACCTCATGGAGGTATTTCTTCCGCTGGCTTATAGTGTCCCCTCCTCCGCTTACGACGTTGCACTGGAAGTCTACATCGGGAAATTCATCGTCTGAGGCCGTCTTCTGCCTCTTTCCTGGGTTTCGGTTCTCCTTGGCCGGACTTCTGGAGCGGCCGCAGTCACTGCGTTTCCCGCTCGCCTTTCCCTGGGTCTTGATCACGTACTGACGTAGCTTTTCTTCCCTCATGAATTTCTCAATAGCGTCGCGGAGGTCATAGCGTTCATCGGTTGTGTGGCCGTTGCAGTCGTGGAACTTGCAGAACTTGGATCGGTCCGTGTTGGAGTGTCCTCTGATAGGCCTCGGCCTCTCCACCCGTTTCATCTCGGTTTGGGCTACCTCTTTCCATACCTGGGACCGAGGGACATTCAGCGGGGTATAGCTGTCATACTTGGCCTTCTGGTCGGCCCGGTCAGCCTTGGCTCGGCTGTCTTGGCTCCGTCGTCTATGGTCGGTCTTCGCCTTTCTTGGTCGTTCCTCGTCACTGGGCGGACTCTTCCTGGTCCGTTTGGGTTCATCGGCATTGGCCGCCTCCATCTGTTCCATCTCCTGGTACTTCTGGGCTTCGGTGTAGAATTCGGTCAAGGTGTACACTGGGTTTTTGCATAGATGGCGAGCCAGCCGGGATGATAGGTCTAATCCGTTGACTAGGCAGTGCACATGGACGTCCTCAGGCAGTGACTTTACATGCATGGCCACGTCGCGGAACTGGTCTAGGTACTTTTGCAGGGTCTCGCCTTTCTTCTGCCTCACCTTGCTCAGTGTGAAGGTGGTCTTCGGCTGTTTCTTGCTGGTAGCGAAATGCAGCTCGAACTTACGTCCGAGGTCTTCGTAGTCTCGGATAGAGTTGTCCGGGAGGGAAGTCAGCCATCTGTGTGCCGGCCCGTCCAGAGTAGCTGCAAAAAGGCGCTGAATAACTGAGCCGCTGATCTGTCGGACCCACATGAGCTTTTCAAAGGTGACCAAGTGGTTGCGCGGGTCCTGACTCCCATCGTACTTCGGCAGGCTGGTTAAATCAAAGCGCTTTGGGAAGCAGGCGGTTGCCGCCTCCCTCGAAAACGGGGATCTTCCAGTCTCCGACAGGTAAGTCACGCGATATTCCCGAGGTGATCCGTGGCGAGGCCTTGGAGTTCTGTCCTCCGCGCGGGGCTCTTCTCGATCTCGGTACTCCCTTGCCTGCCGATCAGTGTGGTTAGGACCGACACCGTGGTTTTCTCTGTCTCCCGAGGACCGTGGTCTGCCCCGGTCTGCACTCGGGCGCCGCCTCGGTTCGCCGTTGCCGCGGCGTGGGTTCCTCCGCTCAGAGTTGCTCGAGGAGCTGCTGTCACCTGCCGGGGCTCTCCTTGTACGACCATGACCCCTGCGGCGGCCTCTCTCGCGGCGGTCCTTCTCGAGCGCTTCCTGGATCATCTTTCCGATAGCTTCAAAGTCAGCCCGCCTCTGCAGGTCATCGTGTTTTTCCTTGTTCTCCAGGCGCCGCAGGAACGATTCCTTTGTCCTTCGCATCATGCGGACGTCGGCATCAACTGCCCGAACATCACGCGTTGGAGACGGCGCGGGCGTTCCTTGTGGTCGCTGGTCTTCCTGCTGCGGCAGCTCCTCATGGAGCGGCTGTTCCCTCTCAGGGGAGGAAGTCACCGTGTCAGTAACATGTCCTTCTGGGGTGTTTCCTCTCCGTGGTGGTGCCGGCGGCTGGCTTGTGGGTCTCCTCCCATCGGTTGGGGATTTCTGCTGTGGCTTCTAGTGCTCACCATCAGTAGTCACGGGGATTGAAGTTTACAGTCCCCACGGACGGCACCAATGTTCTGTATGAAGAACACAGAGATTGGACTTGACTAGGTTGTCAAGCCTAGGGCCTACGTACCCTCGAAGGGATCAAAGTCCACGTAGTTCGTAGCAAACTGGAAGGCACATAGCCAGGGGAGTGGGGTGTGTGCTCTGTGTGGCAGAAAGTAATAAGAGTATAAGATAGAACGTATGCACTTGTTTAGGGTTTCCTTCTATTTATAGAGGAGCTTGGTGCGCGTATCTCCCTATTAATGGGGGATATCTATGATTGAGCCATCAAGGGCTGATTGGCTGTTACCATGATCGTAGGGGAATCTTCATTAATGAGATCCTAAAAATAGGGGATCACGGATCCCTTCCTAACATAGCGCGGATTTCCTCATAAGCGCTATTGGGCCGAGGTCCGGACTTAGGCCTATTGGGCCGGTCCGTAACAGTTTGATCTTCTGTTTGGACAAATTCATTCTTATATTTTTGTTTGATTTGTTCAAAACATTTTTCCTAGACAAATTCCGTAGATGGGTGATTATTGTTTGATTGGGAAATGCCAGCGATGGAGGATGCTATGGGAAAAAAGGAGTAGGCTATGTTTACTTTTTTTAAAAAAATAAAAATAGTTGCCACCTTACTTCCTCCTGTCATGATTATAATTATAAGATCGAGTTGATTTTTTTTTTTGGGAAGAAATTAAGAAAACTAAATAAGTACTTATTCATACTACTTCTGGTCCTAATTATAAGACCAGATAGACTTTTTTGGAGAGATTAAGGAAACTAAATAAGTTATTTAATCATATTATACGTTTTTAGACTTCTGGGGTAACATTGAAAAAACAAAAACTTCTAGGGTAAAATTGCTCCCGATCATGTACTTCTATGGCAAAATTGCTATTTAAAAAAGAAACAGAGATACCACGTAGACAATTTACGTTAGCATAATGCGGTCAACTAACATTTGACTGTTAAGGCTGTTAATAGAGGGGCAACATTGCTACATTTTTATTCTTCTGGGGCAACATTAATTTTTTTTAAAAAAATTCCTTAACGTGTACTTTCAAGACAAAATTAATACTTAACCTTATATTTTTTGTGCTGCACGGATTCTTGCAAGCTCCAAAATCCATAACTGCAAAAGAAGAAGTGATAACGAATGCAGCTTTCTTCAGAATCTAGAAAAGCAATTCGGTTCAACTCATTTAGTTCTCCATACGCGTCTCAAGGAAAACTGAAAGCTAAAAAGGCATGAAATTGCAAAAGAAATAAAAAATACAAGACAGTGCAGCAGGTGAAGAATAGGCCCGTTTGGGATTGCTGTGAAAAAAATGGCTTTTGTTTCTGATGGACTTTTTTTAATAGATTTTTTTCTGATAGACTTTTTTTTTATGTGATTTGTGTTTGAGATAGCAATGACAGAAGTGGCTTTTGTTTCTAATGGGCACTTGTTTGACATAGCTTTTAAAAAGTAGATGAGATGGAAAATGACAGAAAATGGCATGTATCAAATTCATATATATATATATATATATATATATATATATATATATATGATATATATGGTGTACAAAATGTGATAATTTGGAATAAAATTAAAAACAAATATAAATTTCCCAAATAAAATAGTAACATTACCATTAAAAAATTTACAACACAATTATTAATGAGGATAAATAAATAGATAGGTCGGATAAATTCAAGAAGCACTGAAACATACAGGAAGCCATTGGACCTGGACACAAAAACTAAAGCAGATATGCCTTTTTCTTTTGGGGCAAAATGGTCTTTCAAAAAAATGGGAGCTTCAATGGACTTCAATGGGATAATAAGCAATGGGAAAGTGGCTTTAAAAAAAAAACACTCCATTAACCTCCTAAGTCCATTAAAAATTTAGGCTTCTCAAACACTCTTTTTTTTTCTTGATGGACTTATTATCCCATTTTTGGGGTGTTCCCAAACAGGCTCTAAATCTAACATCAATAAGAAGGGAAAACAAAACCTTATTCACCTCTTAAAAAACCGCAGACCTTAAAAAACAATGCTTTAAGAACATCGCAATATTAGAAACTAAGAATGGAGATATAAATAAAGAAAATATCCAAAGAAACCTGTTAAGATGTCTACAATCTACAAGATCAAATATCTAGGGACTATGATGAAGAAATACCAAATAAAATTTCAAACCCCCAAAAGTCCATTAAAATTTGTAAAAGATATAAAGGTAAGAAGGATCAATTTGGGATTTTGAAATGTTGATAAGTTTATCATTATGCCCTCTCTCCCTCTTTCTCTCTCCCCTCCCTCTCCTTCTCCCCCTTTTCCCGCCGTACCATCACCTGTAGAAACTACGACCTCTTCTTCTCTTCCCACCGCAGTAATTCTGAGATTTGCGTCTTCAACCTTAATCATCATCCCATCGTCTTCAACCTCTCTTTTCAAAGAACTAGATCTGCAAAAACCCAAATCTGTTTTCAACCTCAATTGCGTCGTTTGTATGTGTGCTCTCCTTCCAGATCCGTTATGCACAACCTTCTTCTTGGTGTATTGTGCCACCATCGAACATACCCCACACGACCGTCAAACCTATCCCTTCCTAAGTTGGACAATATCTGGGTTTTAAGGAAGAAAGTAAATAGTAAATGTGGGATTTAACAAAAGTTGTAATGGGTTTAACAAGTTCATTCATTAGGTAAATAGCATGTCTACCTAAAACCCAGATACTGTTAAACTTATCCATGAACTTATTAATTTCATTATGACTTTTATTAAATCTTACATTTACTGTTCATCTTCTTCTTCCTTAAAACCCAGATACTATTCAACTCAGGATGGGGTAGGTCCAATGGTGGCACAACAACCAAGAAGAAGGTTGTGCGCAACGGATTTGGAAGGAGGGTACAAACACAAACGACGCAATTGAAGTTGAAAACGAATATGGTTTTTTGTAGATATGGTTTTTGATCTATTTCTTTGAAGAGGGAGGTTGAAAACGATTGGACAATGATTGTGGTTGAAGACGAAGGTCTCACAATCATAGCAGTAGGAAGAGAAGAACAGGTCGTGGTCTTTGTAGGCGATAGTGCAACAGGAAGAAGAGGAGGAAGAGAGGGAGGGGAGAGAGAAAGAGGAAGAGAGGGCATAATGGTAAATTTATCAACATTTCAAAATTTTAATTTGATCCCTGTCACATTTATGTCCTTTACAAATTTTAACAAATTTTTGAGAGTTTTGAAATTTTATTTGGTATTTATTTGTTATTCTCCCAAATATCTATGATATTTTCAAGAAAATAAAGGAAGAATTGCGGCATAAAGTACATATTACTCCGATTTGATTATAGAAACAATGATGAAACGAAAATGAAACCAACAAGAGAGAATTGAAAGGATTTTTTTAAAAACTTTTTAGACAATATCGCTCCTAAAAAAATTTCAGATACCCATTACCTTTTAGCAAAAACTTTCAGGATAAAAATAACCTTTAACACCATAAAAAATAATGTGGTAGGGCATTGTTCTCTCCTATATTAATTTCCAACTCACAATCACCTCAATACTATCACAAGCTGCATTTGGCCGGCAATAACGCCTATTCTACATGGGGGTTTGCATTGGCCGGCAATAACGCCCATTCTACAAAATAAAGGCATTTTGTTCTTTTTCCCATCTGGACGATGCCCCCTGATCTCTGAAAATATCTATCAAGCTTCACTAAACATTAAAAAAGTATTCAATACATACAAACAAAGAGGAAGGAAACAGCGTCCAACCTGTTCCTGCTCTACTGAGAGCAAATATCCTCGTTTCATTGCACTCATCCATCACTATTTATTTAACCTTCTGCTCGGTCTACAAGTTTTGGAGAAAAAGTTTAGGGTTTGTCCTTCCTGCTCTCCATCACCTGGAAAGCCATTCAAGGAACACTAGAATTGTTATTCTGGTATGATCTAATTTTAAGCCGAAAGTGATAGAATAGTTTAGTCGAGATGAAACAGAATCCAGCTGTTATGTAACTAAATTAAATGGAGGTTACTTAGTATTTTAGCATTGTAGATTTCACTGACATCGGCTTTGGATGTGACAGAAAGCAATCAGAGGATGAGCGGTAAGAGAGGTGCTTCAATATCTTAATATGCAGATTACTTGTGCTCTCCTTTCACTTCCCATCACACATTCTTGTTATTTCAGATATATGGCTTTTCACTGGGGCTATTATAGCAGTTTTATCCATAATAACTATAACTGCATACATCTTGCTTCGTAAACATTCCAGGTCAGCCAACCCCAGAAATAAAGGTATGGCCTAAATTATATCACATCTAGATTCATTGCATTATAACATAGATGAAGCTTACCATTCTCATGAGGTCTACCTCGTAATCCATACAACATCGTGGGAAGTTCTGTTGAACTTGAAGGACAATGCCTGTCCAAGAGTTCCTTTGAAGGAAGTCTACTCAGCCACAAACCATCTAAATGAAATGAATGTCATTGGTGAAGGAACTTTTGGTACGAATTTCTTTTCTCCCTCTTTCTTGAAAAATACCTGTCACAGTCTAATCTAATAGTATCTACTTAAAAGGCCATAATGTTGTTTCTAACGTTTGGTATCAGGGAAGGTTTATAAAGGCACAATGACAAATAACCAACATGTTGCAGTAAAACATATCATTAATGACGATGGAAGCATGGAGACTTTTGTCAAAGAAATCAAAAACTTATCGCATGTTAGACATCCAAATCTCGTCGCTTTGTTGGGTTGTTGTGTCGAGGGAGATGAATGTTTCCTTGTCTATGAACTGTGCCCCCATGGGAGCTTAGCAGAGTGGCTATTTGGTAATATTTATTTATCACCTTATCTGGTATGAAAGCTTGAATTAGTAATCCGTTTCATCATTGATAAATTCTACTCATCAGGCAAGAACAAGGTTCTGTCCTGGATGCAGAGGCTTAATATTGCAATTGACACTGCAAAAGGTCTTTGGTTCCTTCATACATACTCACAAGGCTGCATTGTTCACCGTGATGTCAAGGTCAATCCCCTTGAGTCTAAACACATCTCAAATCTCTATTCCTACTCTACTACCATTAGATATGTCTAGTTTCTACTCTTTTGTAGCCATGACTCATGAGGATTCCACAAACCTATTGCAAGGTTTTGATAGAACATGTCTGATGTAGCCAACAAACATTCTCCTGGGGCCGAAGTTTGAAGCAAAGTTATCAGATTTTGGACTCTCTAAAGTTTTAGAGGTGGGTGAAACATATGTTAGCTCAGAAGTGAGACGAACTTTTGGGTACATTGATCCTGAGTACCAAAGCAACCGCCATGTAAAGTCATCTGGGGATGTCTACAGCTTTGGTGTGGTACTTCTGCAGATCCTCTCTGGGAAGAAGGCTATAAATTTGAAACTCAAGAAACCCATGACTCTGAATAAATTTGTGAGAATCTTTCATGTATTTAATTTTCAATTCTATCTCATGCATTATTTATTTTGATTGATATATAACTAGCATTTCTCAGGCAAAATTACTCACAAGGGATGGCAGCATAACAGAACTTGTTGATCCTAAACTTCAAGGAGAGTACTCAGAAGAAGCATTTGATTTTACCCTTCATCTTGCTTTATCATGCACATCCCTTAACCAACAACGTCCATCCATGGAGCAGGTTGTCAAAAGATTGGAGGAGGCCCGACAAATTTCAATGAAGGAGGTTTCTGCAACAGACACTTCAGCGGACAATCTTTCAATTCTATGATACACTAATTATTAGGATCACTTGTGTGATAGCAGATAATTTTTGTCACTCTTGAAAAAATACTCAGTTTTATGCGTGCTTATAAATGAATCGAAGTTTTTCTTTGATTATCATGCAGAAAGCATATATTTAGACTGCTAGACATGCTTTGAAATGACCATCAATAAAACAATAAAAAATTATAATAAGGTGAATAGAGAAAAAATTTTGTTAGACAACTTCAGGTGAGAAATTATGGTAGTACCGTTTTCATCATTGATCATTCATAATGTCATTCGCAGGTTCCTTTACAGACAGGACGTCATGAAAATACATAGACACTAAAAAGTCACTAAAAAACTACAACCAAGCTGGATTTTTCAAAGAAGTAACAGCCGCCTTAATTTGCAGGTAATTGCTAAGGCTATAGATTCCCCTTACTCTGCCTTGCCCACTCATCTTATACCCACCAAAAGGTATTGCTGCATCAAACACATCGTAGCAGTTTATCCAGACTGTTCCAACTCGCAATGCACGCATCAATGTGTTGGCAGTGTCCAAATTCTGAGTGAAAACTCCAGCAGCGAGCCCAAAGGATGTTGCATTTGCTCTTTCTATTACCTCCTCAAGATCCCTATAATTCATTTCAAAAACTAAATGAAGGTGGTCCGAGAGCAGAAAGCTATTGAACACACAATTATGATTGTATAAAGATCTGTGATTCATGATTTCGAGCTTACTTGAATTTCAAGATAGTCTGCACTGGTCCAAAGATTTCATCTTTTGCTATCAGCATGTTGTCCTGTCAATGTGATGACAAAATCATTTTGGTTACGTACTTCCGCTACTTGTACAGAAATATATAGAACTATATATTGGAAACTCAGTACCTGGACGTTTGAGAAAACAGTAGGTTGGATGTAGTAACCTATTGAGCCAATTCTTTGACCGCCAGATTCAAGAGTAGCTCCACTATCAATGCCTGATTTAATGTACTTGAGGATCTTCTCGAATTGTGTGGAATCAATCTACAACATGAGAGAGAGAGAGAGAGAGAGAATATCATCACCGTTTATTAGCATCTGAAGTAACAGAATGCCTGTAATGACCTAATTAGGCATCAGCCTAAAGAAGGATTTGATTGTGATTGGGGGAAGAGGATAAGAGATACCTGAGGACCTTGCTCAACCCCTCTTTTAAAAGGATCTCCAACAATACGTTTGAGAGCACGAGCTTTTGCTTTTTCCACAAACTCATCATATATGCTTTCATGTACAAATGTACGAGAACCGGCGCAACAACATTGACCCTGTATGTGTGGACACAAATGAAAGAACAACTTGAACTAATATATGAAAAACTTGAGAATGTTTTTGATTTTGTGCGGTGAATAATATGAAATAGGATATTCAAACCTGATTAAAGAATAAAGCAGAATGTGCAGTCTCAACAGCTTCATCAATGTTAGCATCCTTGCACACAATGAAGGGAGACTTTCCACCCAGCTCCAGAGTTACTGGTTTCAAATTACTTTGTGCAGCTAGTCCCATTACAATCTTGCCCGTGCTACTGGATCCCGTGAAAGCAAGCTGCCAAAATTTAAGCAAACTTTTAGTTACTTAAGTACCAAGTAGACCATACATAAGACATATATGAGGCAATGCATGGCTATATGTCAGGAGGCTCAATGCACAGTTCAGTCTTTTAAAAAGCAGTTCAATGTCATGACACATAAATTAGAGAACTTGAAAAGGAGATATTCATGAAGATGAAAATATGTTTTGGCATGCCCTACGTTTCATCTAGTAATATTTCAAACAGAAATTATCTTTCTATCAGCTAAAATATAAACGTTTCTTTCCGAACTTAAATGATTTGAAGTACCTTGTCAACACCCATGTGGCTGCATAGAGCTGCACCAGCGGTGGGACCGTAGCCAGATATAATATTTAGAACACCAGGAGGAAGTCCAGCCTGTAGCCTCAAATACATCATTGAGGGATAATCACAAATATGTAGAATGTAGAAGCATGTGGAACCTAAATCCATTTTTTCCTGTCCCTTTTCTTTGGTTTACTTCTGAATTATGATGTCATAAGCACTATTACCAAACAAATCTGTATAGATATGATATGATTGTATGGTATTTACTATAGACACGCACAAGTCCAAGTTCAATGATAACACTGAGGATCTAATAGCTCATTCCTTTGCACAAAGAGTCGATTAAGTTTAATTTAGACGCAAGTTACCTCATGAAATAGCCTTGAGACAAAGAGGGCAGAGAGAGGTGTCTGCTCTGCAGTTTTGAGAACAACGGTATTACCACAGGCTAAAGCAGGCCCGACCTTCCATGAATATATAAGAAGAGGGAAATTCCAAGGAATAATCTGGCCAGCTACCCCAATGGGCTCATGCAAGGTTTGGACATGGTAGGGTCCATCAGATGGAACCGTGAGGCCATGAATTTTATCTGCCCAGCCTGAAGCGAACACAAAGCAATCCAAAGAAGGCCAACTTTCAGACAACAATATACTAGGTCCTTGATATAAGATCTCATTTGTAGTGTGAATTGCACTTCAAACGAAATCTTATATCATGGATTGGCGGTATTATAATATATGATGACATGAAGCAGGACCACAAAGATCATCGTACCAGCATAATATCGAAATATACGCGTCACCATAGGCACTTCAACATTCGCAGCCTGCTCATAAGGCTTTCCATTGTTCCATGTTTCAAGAGCTGCAACTTCATCATTGTGCTTTTCCAGTAAATCAGCAAAACGCAGAATTATGCGTGACCTTTCCTGGACAAAACCATAAAATTTGGATGAATTATTGTCTATGAAGTATGAAGGAGCATAGAGCATTAGAACATTGTTTAGACATGTATATTTTCTGAAACAAGAATGGGTTTTGAAGAATTAGATTACGTAAGCTGTCATCTTTGGCCATGGTCCCTCATCAAAGGCCCTCCTGGCAGCAGAGACAGCACGATCCACGTCTTGGCCGTCACCTTCAGCAACATAGGCAATTGCGTCTCCTGTCCTAGGATCGAAGGTTGGGAAAGTTTTTCCTAAAAAATAGAGATGTTTAAGCATTTTTCAGTAAATAATCTGAGCTAGTAAATGGCTTTGCTTATGAAGGAGCCAAGAAATCAACCAGAAGCAGCATCAACAAATTGTCCATCAATGAGAAGCTGAGTGTGATCTACTTGAACAGGTGGGGTAACAGGCTCCTCAGCAGCAGCAGAAGCAGCAGCAGCAGATTCGCGAATTCCACTGATACCTCTCACCCACCAACGACGTAGAACTGGAATCAAATGATACATACCAAAAGATCAATCTTAGTTTTTCTTATATAATTTTTATTTTGCTTTCAGTTTTAATCTGTGACAGAACCAAGAAACTAAAAAACGTCCCCTGCATCCATAATGGACAAGATGAAGTAATATTTACCCAAGCAACGTCTGGAAGCCGAGGCAGAAGAAGCGACAGAATGCAGAATGCGAGTAGCCATGGCCTTCTTCAACCTATTGAAACTATCTGGGCGGCTGGCTATATTCCTCACCTTCGTCGCTCCTGCACTATCTTCAAGTCTTCAAGTCTATATGTCAAGGCATCATGGTACAGTGTGAGCAGAAAGGACGGCGTTCACAGGAAGGCAGGTCCTTATCATGCGATGGTACTCGTACGTTAACTCATGAATAAGCTCGCTTTGGGTCATGTTTTGTAGGAGTATTATTGCACCTTTTAGCTCGCGTCGTGTGATGGGCCGCCACAATAGGAAAATTAATTTTAAAATATTCATATCTATCCAAATTAAAAATGGAATTAAATCTAATTTATCTTATCTAGTTGAGGTTGAGAATGCATGAGGTTCGAAGGTAAAAAGTAAAACAGCACATCCCACTTGGCCCTCATGCGGCGACTGACTGATTGATTAGATTGGACACTTACCACTGGCAGTCAGTGCAATCGATCACGTGAAAATGACTCTCAACTACTTTCATCGATTGCTCTTCAATTCAATGTGCAGCTCCTCTTCTCTTTCCATTATTTGATAATAAATAACACCTTGTTCGGCACTAATTATCGAATTAAGTTTATAGGTGAAATGATTTTTCCGGTGGGTCACTGAAGATAAAATTATCTCGAATGACCCTAAAATTATGTCGTTTTAAATTAATAAAAAGTTTGTTAGTAATTTTAGGTGAATTAATTAAGGGTGTTTCGGTAAAATGTATATAATTAAAAAATAAACAAAATTATAGAAACATCCTTCATTAATTTATATTATAAACTAAGGAAAAAATATTTCTCCAGTCACTTCATCGTTTTAGATTTAGATTAATAAAGGGTGTGTTTGTAATTTTAAGTGAATTAATGAAGAGTGTGTTTCGGTAAAATTTATATGATAGAAAAATAAACAAAATTATAGAAATACCATTCATTAATCCAAAACGACGTAGTTTTGGGGTCATTGGAGATAACTTTATCTCTAGTAACTGGAGAAATCCTTTACCCATAAACCAATTATAGAATTAAATTTACAGTATAATTTACACTATAAACTTAGTCTTATAACAAGACTTTAGACCCGTACGATGCACGGAATGTGGCATTGTTTTTTGTTTTAATGTAACACATTTGAGGCATCAATGTGTTAACAATGTAGTTTTATTAATCAGTCGATAAATTGTACAACAGTTTACACAAACAAAATTCAAAATAGAGGAAGTATGAATTGATGTAAATATGAACATAAAAGCACAACAAAGAGAAATTGGGAGAAAGCTTTCCTTAAGAACTATTAATGTGGTAATATATTTTGGAACACTTCTCTGTATACCACATTACTTGTATTGCCAATACACTTATTAAACTCATCCAAAATTAGTATTTTCAAACCTTGAAAACTCTTTACCCTAGATAAAGCAACATAAAGTTGTCCATGTGAAAAAACTGGACTTGGTAGGTAAAGACTTACATTTGACATCGATTGTCCTTGACTTTTGTTAATTGTCATGGCAAATGAAATGATAATTTGGAATTGTCTTCTAGTTATCTTGAATGGAAGTTTAGATTCACATAGATTCATGTCCATCCTATGTATCAAAATTTCTTGCCCTGTGCTATTTCCATTCAATGCTTTGGCCTTGATGACGTTTTTCCCTAGTTGTATAATTTGAAGCCTCGTACCATTGCATAATCCTGAAGCTTGGTCAATGTTCCTTATCAACATAATAGGCACTCCTACCTTTAAAACCAATTTGTGATGAGGAATCCCAGAGCATTTAATTGAATTTAGGAACTTTGTATCATACAAATTATCAATACTATCATTTGTACGATCTATGCCATTTATAAAGTCAGCACTAAAGTATTTTGCTTCATCTCCTGGCAACAAAGAACAAATATAGTCATTCAAGGAATCAACATGTTCCGTAGTTGGTGTTAGTATTGACCTGTTGTTTAGGTAATCGTCCTCAAATAAACGCTCAACTAAATTTGGACGATACACCTTATTGGATTTTCATCATCATGAAGTAACAGATCAGATGGTAAAGATATGTTTGTAATACCATCGTGTGGTAATCCAATAACACCCTCCCCTACAAGCAGCAGCCATTCAGAGAATGCTTTGATTTTTGGAGTAACTGGAAGAATTTGTCTAAAATCACCTCCCATGATGACACATTTGCCTCCAAATATACTATTAGTCTTCATTAGGTCCCTCAGTGTTCGGTCAAGAGCCTCAACACAATGTCTCTTTACCATTGGAGCTTCATCCCATACAATTAGATTAGCAGCCTTAATCAAGTTTGCAGTTGGTGAATTTTGACTAATTGAGCAAATGGAATCTTCATTGATGTCAATAGGAATTAAGAACCTTGAATGTGCAGTTCTGCCTGATGGTAGTAAAGTAGCTGCAATTCCACTAGATGCTACGTTTAAAATGATACCCCCCTTAGACCGTATGTAAGATGTTAATGCGTTTCAAATGAAGGTTTTTCCAGTACCACCAAATCCATGCAAAAAAAAGAAACCTCCTTCCTGTGAAGAAACAGAGCAAACTATTTTATGAAATACTTGCTTTTGCTCATCAGTCATTAGATTTTATACCTACTAGCTTCATCGCTCTCTCTTTCTTTATTGTAGTTTAACTCCTGCAGTAACAGTTAAACACACATTGTTAACAATGAATTAATGTATTTAAATTTTACCAATATAGATGTTGTAGCATGTGAATGGTATTGATATTTGCTTGTAGTATTAGTTAATTGGACATGTCGATCATGTTTGCTTTATGTGGTTTGGGCAATGATGGGTAGTCATTGAGGCTTTTACCGTTGCGTAACAAAAGTTCTTCTATTTCCAATAGTCCAGCATCTTCTTTATTGGCACTTGAGAAATGCAATTCTATAACATGAAAGGTAACATTTAATTATTTTTATTATGAACTTTTTTTTTTGGTTAAAACAATGAAACTTTAACATTAAAATGAAGCATTGTTATGGAAAAGTACCTGAAAAGAGCTGATTAGCTCGTGTGATATGTAACATATCTTTACATATGATATCTTTAGTCTGTTCCCAAACAATACTCAGTTGTGACAAGGAATGACTTAATAACATACTAGTGAAAAAATGATGAAGATAATTTCTTGAAGCCCATAATGATGCTTCTTTTATTGCATCGATATACTCATTGTCATCATCTAACAATCCAAGTGCGTAACATGCTTCTCTGAATGTTGGGTAGAGAACTTTATTAACAGTCCTAATGTCTTCATAATTCTTCGGACCTCGAACTTTTGTCAAAAGCAAATGAAGGTAATATAACTCTCCTTGAGCAGGTGTACAATGACCAAGCCTTCCAACAGAAAAGCCTCGTTCGTGATGCTTCCAAATTCTTTTTTCCCTTACAAATGTAAAGTAGTTAGGGAATTGAGAATAAGTTAGAGTTCTTGCAAAAGGGTCATCCTTGTTCTTTTCAAACCAAGCAAGGAACATTGATTCTTTAACTCTAGGATTGTTGACAAGGGATGACATGCTTTGAGTTTGAGAGTAATAAACTGCTTGTTGTTCATGAAGATGGAAACTTAGTCTCTCAACAGGTGGTTGTCTATGGTGTATATCAAAGCCAAAAATTCTCCACAATGCCTCACAGGAAGAGATATACCTGCAATTGAGAAAGTGAGAAATCTCATCAAATGTTTGTCTAGGTTCTAGGGCATCATTGTTGCTATATATTCCTGCGATTACATGGTTGTTCCCTTTGCTTATGTATTTGAATAGGTATTTCACAGCTCGTGATTGATTCATCTTATTGGAAAATGGTAATTAATCTGAATGGGTCAACCTGCTTTAAATTCTAACCTCATTTGCTCGTGATTGATTCGTTTGTGCAGATGCGTTATAGGGGAGTGCATGGAGAATATACTTTAATTTTATTTGAGGCCAATAGCATTCATTACATGTACTGACTTGTCGGGCACTGTGTTGTCTTTTTCAAGCATAGCTATTACAGCACATATGTGGCGAGTGAAAGACAAATGCATGCTTATTAGTTGTTACTGGTGGTGGTTGGTTGGTATTACGTGTGTAATAAATGAATTGGTTTTGAGCGTGTTTGTACGGTGTAGGTCACAGAATATTAAATCCATATTACGGTATATGGATTTAATATTCACATACGTCGATATTGATTGAGACTTGGTAATTCTCCATTTCCCATTGTATTGGCCGGTTAAACCTGATATTTTATTGGTTTCTGTCAGTGGCGCGAGTATGTTAAAGTGGCATCAAGAACAGTGATGTTTGAAGATTTATATCGCCTCAGATGTATAATTAAATAATCGTGTATTTCCCATGCATTTGTAGTTACTCCGTCGTCATCGTTCAACCCCCATTTTTCAACTATTGGTTAAATTAAGGGGCAACATTTAAAATATATTTTGATTACATTTGTAAACATATTTGTAGTGAATTACGATTGTAATAAATGAAATAGTTTTGAGTGTGTTCCTACGGTGTAAGTTACAGATCAGTTCTGCAAATTACGGTACATGGATTTAATATTCACGGAGGTTGATATTGATTATAGTGCATGGGAAACAGTTTTGATTGAGACTTGGTAATTCCCCATTTCCCATTGTATTGTATGGTAAATCCTGTTATTTCATTGGTTTCTATCTTCGGCGCGAGCATGTGAAAGTGGAACAAAAAGCTGTGATGTTTGAAGATTTACCTCGCCTCAGATGGATACTTCCATACTCAAGTATTCCCATGCATTTGTAGTTACTCAACGGTTTATTCAAAACCCATTATTCATGGTCCTATTTAAATTAAGTGGCCACATTTAAAATAGATACATTACTCATGTCGGCTCTCATTACCCATTTACTCTTATGAATCAGTCGTCTCCTTATTTGAAGGAACCTATGCACAAAGGTGGTTGATGCCCACACAAGCTTCATGGTTGTTGTTTAAGACGTCAAGCTCATACGAAATAGGTTTGCGGGTGTAGATTTTATTTACTTTCAAAATTCACTGACATGACTACATTCATTTGTAAAAAAGACAACTGATTCATCGTGAATTTACGATACAGGTGATACTTCGGTCCCGCAAATTACGATACAATTCTTCAATGTTATAACAAAAAAGGAGCATGCACATTATTCAATCTGGGAGGAGGAAAAAAACTGTTGAGATATAGTGATAACAGGTGAAACAAAACGTTTTCTAGTAATCTAATTCTGGCCTCAACTGAGGATTGTACGGAAGATAAGCCAATAACAATAATATCCACGGAAAACATAGAAATACAATAGAAGAAAGAAAGAACCATGTATCCACAACAATAACCTCCACGGAAAACATTAAAATGCAATAAGAGATAGTTTAACTAAAAAACAAAGAAACAAAGAGATACACATAATCAATCCCCTAGAACATGTATCTTTGCTGAGGCCACTTCAGGGAAATTTGGGTCTATGAAAACGCGAGTAGCATCGTGAACCGAAGAAATCTGCACGCCTACATATGAGGAAATCGAACAAATATAGTCACTACTGACAATTGAAACAAAGTCTTTCTTTGAAAAATCACAGGTGAGGAAAATGGTAATTGAATAGGTTAGATGGTAATGTCCAATATTATATTTACCTCTCTCGATTTGACCCGTTTTAACTGCATACTGAACAACGACAAAAACACCAGATCGTCCATTCAAATTCTCAAGTTGATGAATTGCACTTTCAAGTGCTTGACCTTGCAAGATACATCTCACAACACTTTGCTTTCTGCAATGTATTTATCCATTCACTAATACGTATCAATTCCGAATTGAAGAAAGGGATATTGTAATATCTCTTTAAAAGACTAAAGTTTAATTAAATAAGTTTACCTTTTGTCCTCTAGGTCCATCATCAGGGTCACCGTGAATATACCCCTACTTTTGAAGTTAGATACTCGACTGAATGATTTCAAGATACCGCAAACATCTGTTTATGAAATGAATGTGAAAATGTAAAGAAATTTTAGAATCAATAAGACGCAAAGTAACCCGAGAAACAATAAGTAAGGAAACACAGCAATAAGCATCTGGTTGTTCTGTTGACCCCACCAATTCGTATCATTTATGGAATGAAGTAAAAAAAAAACGTTTTGGCATATCGTCACATAATTTAGGAGCTATGGTGGAGATGTTAGTATTCACTACAATGGTTGACTTCAGGCTGATTTGCCTTGGATTCAAGATTAAGTTTGAGACGAAAATCCACAACAGAAGGGTGATTGTAGTTAAAAATAGCCACGGAAGGGTCACAGTGACTGAGAATGATAATTTCTCCATCTGTAATGCAAACAGGAAAAAAAAATAAGATACTGGGTTAAAGGAAAGTATAAACTGTAAAAGGTAAGTGATTAAGTAACATTTAACAGTCAGAAAAATTTCACCTCCAGCTCTAATCATCTCCACATAGAGCAGTGCGATGACTACATCTTCCTTGTTGACAACTTTGGAGTAACTGACCTCAGCCCAAAACACAGGGGTATCTCGGAAGCAGACATGGAATCCATTGCCACTACAAACATTAACAGTAACCTAACACGTAAGCTAGGCTAAAATAATATGTTCAAATTATATAAAAAACAGAAATGCATTATTAATCCAAACCACTCATCTATAATCTGAAAATTCAGCTGTGCAATAGTTTCCCCTTCGTTGTTGACATTACATACTTTATGAAAAGAAGTCAACAGTCCAAAAACATTTGCAAAAAGATAGAACTTCATTTGAATACGTTTAAATATTGTAAACTAATATTGTAAACTAAAGAGGACTCAAATAGGGTTGGAAATAAAGACAATACTTATTAAAGTTGTTTCAACAAATGTTGTGTCTACTAAGGAAAGTAGTGGTTTGAACATGGTGTCGGGATCTGGTATGATATTGCTGATATATTTGATCTGGGTGTAAGGTTCAAAGACAATCTTGAGATCTTGGTTGATAATATTGGTGCCATGTTCCACAGAAAAATGAGACAACTGAAAACACAATCCTGGGAAAAAAAATTCCAGCGAGCTTCCGTATGACTTCTCTTCGGCGCATGACAGCTAGACAGATATAACCCTGCAAGATTTTTTTAAATAGTCAGAAAATATATCAGCTACCACTTTCAATATATTCTTATATCATAACGCCATGCAAACTCAACATAGTACCTTTGAATCACAAAGGATGACGCTAAATGTTATAGCACGTCGTCTGTTTTCGTACGGTATGTCCCAAAAAGTACTTACTACCTTCAACGTAATACACCAGCTATTTGAAGACCCATTTAAGGCAAGGAATTCGGGCACTTCTTGCATTGGCATGCTAGACGGTGATGCCATTTCGACGGGGCGCAGAATGAATTTTTTCGACTCTGAACGTGAAACTACTAAGGCAATGGGGTTTAAATAGCAGCAAGGTAAAGTCGTATACATCGAAAATGATAAACCACAGATGATGATAGAGATTGAAGGCAATATTATAGTTTTATTTTTTCTATTTAATGATAGGGTTAAATGGAGGTGACCGTCCTGTTTCGCCAATTAGTATACACTACTTTCAGATAACAATGCATAGTTGGGAAGAAAATTCATGGGAAAAACGCAGTTGTCATCGGAAATACTGAACTATTAATTAGGAAAGGGGGGCCATCATTTGAATTGGCCAATGGAAATGAAAGTACTGTTAAAGGAGTGTTCATAGAATAAATAGGTTTGAAAGAGTCTATCATCGTAGATGAAATTTCTTCAGATGGTAGTCGACGTGTTTAATATATGAATGTGCTAGGACAGCTCCAATCAAAGTAAAGGAAAAAGACACGTGGACATGACAAATGACCCAATGGTTAAAGGGCTAGGAGGTTTAGAATGATATATTGATTTAAAAAATTTTACACTACAATTAAGATCGGAATGAGTAATACTAGGATAAAATAAACAAACGCATCCAAATACAAACTCCATTATTTTTTTGATAAATTACAAACTCTATTATTATTTACCCGAAACAGACACAGGGAGCAAATAGTCACATCCAGCAATGTGGAGGTACACTAACCATTGACGCCAGTCTACATTTTCGGGTCCTTTTGTTGTTCAACGTCATTAATGGGAGTAAGAGTCGGGTGTTTATGTTAATAATTAAAATTATTAATTTACTATAAAACACATCAATATTTCAACTTATATTGAACTCCGTGCATCAAGTTGTTAATTTTTTATTATTATTAAGCTAAAATATACTTTTAGTCCTTTAAATTTACATGAGGTATACTTTTAATTCCTTAACTTTATAAAGTATATTTTCAGTCCTAAAATTCTAATACTGTTAATTTTACTAACGGAAAATGCAAACTCAAGTGATAAAGGTGCAGACTTAAGTGACGATTGTGTAATTAAATGCTATGAGTATTAATCTTAAATTTAAAATATGAATAAATTGAAGAATATATAAAATTTGTGTAATTAAATGTTATTAATCACACTTGAGTTCGCTACATCAACATTTTCCGTTAGCAACATTTAACGGGGTTAGAATTTTAAGACCAAAAGTATACTTTATAAAGTTAATTAACCAAAAATATACCTTATGTAAAACTTAAGAGACTAAAAATATACTTTAGCCTTATTATTATTATCTATTTCCTTTCTCTATTTTTATTTAAATTAGAATGTTAAAATCTTATCTAAAATTCTGTTTGGATAAAGTTTAATAATATTTACCAATAAACCTCCCACTTTCAAGTAGTTTTTTTTTTTGGGGCTAAATAGCCGAAACTGCATCCAGGAAAATTAAAACTCAGGTTCAAATACTCTTGAAACACCCAAATCCTCAAATGCATTGGACACACCTCCAATATAGTAGACCTAGTAATGCCCAAATTTGCTGGGGCTTCAGCAATTCTATTAATTTCTTGTGGAATATAACAAAATATAATCAGCCAATCCTTACCCATCATCCCTTAATTTGTTCTAGCAACAGACTTTCAGAGTGAAAACTCTCATCTGAAATCCCTTTTTTTTTTCCCCTTTGGTATAAAAATTATAGGAAAAGGGTTGGGCTCACACACGATTCAAAGGCAGAGCGAAATCTCCCTTCTTTCTAGATGATACCAATGTTAGGCAGAGTGAGCCGTTTATTACCCTCAGGCGTTTACTTAGGCACCCAGGAGCTAGGATGCTCCTCAGCGCTTTGACCAACTCCATGATTTAACCCCTTTTTTTCTGTGTGAAAGTGTTCAACCCTTTTACCAATTGAACTAAAAAACAAGGGATGAAATCCTATAGATAAGATCTTGTGCATCGGACTCTTAAAACTATCTTTCTTAAGCCCAGATCCCAAGCTATTTTCACCCCGTCCAACACAGCACACTCCTCAGCCTTAATTGCATTGCATAAACCAAGTAGCCATTTTGGTTGGCAAACAAGAAACTTTTTTCGCCAAACAATAATTATTCTGCATGAAACGGAAGGATATAGTTACTTCAAAATTATATGTTGCTTTATCAAAATTAACCATATTGGAGGTTTGAAGATTCTTATACAAGATGAGAATAATCATGGAAAGCTTACAACTACCAATGTGGTTTATAGAGATATCTTTAGAAATGTTTACCAACGTATGTGAGATATTGTATGTTCATGTTACATATAGGAATGTTTATATACTATGATGGCTAGCATTTTGAGGTAATTTTTGACTACTTTTGAGCTAATGTAGAAGTTGTTAAACATATAAGAGGTACAACTACTGATGTGGTTTTAGATAGTGAGATAACTTCTTCTTTTTTGTTGTTGGTAGATTTTAAAATCCAATTCTATTTCTTTTATGTTCCTTTGTATTTTATTTAATTTCTTAATAATTTGTATGAGTAGAAGGAAAACATCATGTTTGTGAATTATTGCGCACGCACCGCGCGGAGAGAGTTGATGCTTGTTTTTTTTTTATATTAGGCGATAGGGGGGGGATCGAACCTAGGACCGGGAGGGGGAAATAAATCCCAATACTACTGCACTACTAATAGTGCTGGTGAGAGTTGATGCTTGTTGGTACAATACCAGCCTCAAAATAACCGGGCCAACAATACCTATTAACTTGACAGGCTTTTATGCTACGCTGAGTAGAGCACAGAGAAGCCCAACATTTGAGTGGGCTTCAACACTTAAGGGCCTACTTTTGCAATTGTCCCGTGATTTGGGCGGAACATGATCAGGCTTCTATACTTTGCGCTATCATGCTATCCCCCTGTTTCTATGCTATTGCCATGTGCATGTCTAAGAAATATGATCGAGAATAAAAATTTTATATTTTTCATGAAATGTTGACCAGATACATCATACATATATATGAGGTATGAATTGATGACGACAGTGCTCCAATCAAAGATAAAAATATCATATAAAATTGGTAATCTAGATCATGGAGATCATAATTTTGCCTAGTATCCATAATAGATAAGCATGTGAGAGGAGTTTTCTCTCCTAAAGTACAAGAATAATTATTGTATCTCTTCCAAACAGCTGTACTAGGGAGTAACAGAATCGTTGTTATTTTCTATTTGCTGCTTTGGAAAGCTGTTGAGTAGGTTTGTTTGTTTGACAAAAACATAGCCATAGCTTCTTTATCACTCAGATCGTATGTTGTAACGGTTAAATACATATGCTGACTCTAGACAGATTGAGACACCTGCGTTACAGAACTCCATTTTCTACACTCTTTGAAGTAAACCACAAAGGCCACCCACTTCAATCCATTTGCCACACAAACCAAACTAACATACACGATTGAGATCCAAACCCTGCTTGTTCTGCTATTCCATGCCATGAAATAGTATCCTAGCCTCAGACAAAGCCTCCATACAACATAAACAAGCATCAATAGGCTTCCACTTAGCCTATTACCTCTGCTAATATATGCAGAGACCAACAAAGCCTCATTACCTTCTTTGTATTCCAATATTGAAATCAAAGTGCCCATGTTCCATACGGCACTCCACTTCACATGTTGCACCAACAAAGCCACAAACATGGTCACAAATAACATCATGAACAGAGGATAATAGTAAGTAATATATGCGTATAACGCAATGGAGATCAGCCCCGTGGATAATAATGAAGTCAATAGAACAACAAAAATGGATGTCACGAGAGGCCCTTTAATTCTAGTGTCCATAACGTGCTTGATGAACATTTGCTTTAGTGTCAAGACATTATCCCCTGCATATATGTCAGATGCAGAGTTCACAATGGTTATAGTGTTAAAAAGGTCGAAGAAATGGAGGATTCCCAGATGCAATATCACCAACAGGACAAAGTTATGAGAAACCCTGCCCAGTAACATATCCACAGCCTTCAGGTGATCCCAAGAGAAGCAGAAAGCGCGATCCAGGTCTTGATGGTCTTGATGGTCTTGATCCGTTTGCAAAACGTTAACCGCTTCAGTTATGGTTTGAACATACAAACTTTCGTAGAGGAATAAAGAGCAGAACACAGGAAGAGAAGTGATGAAACTGGAGATGATGAAATTAGGGTTCATAAAAGGGATTTTGAGAGCTTCTTTCAGGATGCCCCATAATCCAAGCTTCTTCCCTTCCAACACTGTCACTCTTTGTGTGCTCTCCATATTCTTTCTGCAACTCTCGTTTAGCAGGCTTATCTGTGCGTCTTCTTTCTTACCCTCTCTTGATCAAGAATTACATTGGGGATGAATGGTCTTCTCTTCAACTTTGCAGTGAGTTGACTTGACGCGATTCACTGCTTCCAAGACTACGGTAGCATTATAAGTAAAGAAAAGATCTGGACCATAGGATTGTTTGACGTTAATGGTTTCATCACCAACTTAGTTTGACTTTCCCCTCTTCTTAAATTACAGCTTTTGCAAGATCCAATACTCGTTCATTCACTGTTTTTGACCTTGACTTTGATGAAGTGGAAAAATATAAAGGTGGATTTTGAATCCACAAAACTCCAGTCAATGGGATTATTGAGCTGAAACCACATGCTGGGAAAATGGGGGTTAGTGATGACTTGGAGTGTTCTTTGCCGCTTGGATTTTAGTTAATTGCGTGTGGGCAAAGGTACATACAAGTGAAGGTGGCTTTTAGGGGATAACCACCCTAGGATCCCTCCAAACGCATGCCCAGAATTGTAAGGAAATGATGCTAAACGTGTCTCAACGGCATTTAATACTTGACCCAAAAAAATATCCCATTCAATAGGGTCTCCATATACACACAAAAGGCCTAACCACTTCTGTTTGGCAAGCCACAACCACCATTACTAGCTGGTACTTGTAGCTTCTGCAACTATATCGTACAATATCAGTGTTCCCCACTCAAGTTAACTGCATCATCATTAATACCTAATGGTTCTCATTAACACATCCCAATCCCACCGCGTTTACTTTTCCTTTTTTCTGTTTGCCTTTTTTAAATCAACACGGCACAATCTTTATCTTTATCTTTATCTTCCATTGGTAAAGTAACATTTATTTTTGTTTTGCATCCCCTAACCTCAATCCCTCATTTACTACTCTAGTGATAGTGACTTGGATAAATCCCCCCACCCAACACGAATTAAATAATTAGTCTCATATCTATCTTTTTTACATGAATATTAATTCGTAGTGCTCACCTTTCAAGGACGTAAACCACACTTGTTAATTACTATGTTTTATTCAAGTTGAAAAAGGCATCTGTAGACTGTAAATGAGAAGAGGGTGAGAGTTTAGGGTAGGAAGGAACAGAAGTGGAATATGTGAAGTGCATAATGCACAAGAAATGAAGGACAACATGTATGCGAAACCATGTTGTCCACCTTAATTACCTTCCACAACTACTTCCCCACTTGCACTCTCTTCCCATTTATTTCCTTCAGTACCCCCACACCACATTCTCTCATCATCCCTGGACCCACTCACCCAACGCATGTGATATTGGGCACTACCCCAAACTACGTTCCTCCATGTCTCACATTATTAAATTATTACAGATTCTTGCCAAGTGGCCATAATGTGGCAGACCACTGAGAGAGGCCGATCTCACAGATTCTTTCACGTACAGTTCTATAATTAAGCAGGCCTCAGAATGATCAGTTCATGCTTAATTAGAAGACCTAAACACCAATTAATGATAAATTAGGAAACACACATGGACACATGCATGCTGAGAGTCACAAGATCCACTTAGTATGGATGGCACCATAGTTGTATCCGAATCCCATTTTACTACTCAAACATTAATAAAATACTAAACAATAGTCTGATATCTCACGAATACCGACAGGATATAACCCGGATTTTGAGGAGTGTCTTCTCCCTCCGATGTTGAATATATATGAGCTGTGGGATTCTTTATATATATATACAGGTCTGCCCTCAGTGTCAGCTTATCAATATTTATGTATGGTTTGAGATCAGATATTATATATTATTGTTAACGGCGTCATGTTTTACCTCTGCATTAATTAATTATTTAACATTCTTTATCTTTTACCATACATGACGATTAACTGATAGTGGCCAATGCCGTGTATACTATATATATAATTAGGGGACTTGGCTTCTATCCTTTTCTTTTACCGTTCGTTTCTATCATTTACCTCTTTTATAACCATTGGATCAAGATCCAATGATCCACATTTAATATTTCATTCTCATATTTCTCTCTCCTTTTTTTTTATAAGAAACGTACTCGAACTTATTGAGTGTCCACCCTTCATTGTAATTTATATAGTTGCATTTCTAACCGTACTTAGGCTTGCTTTTCTAAGTGACAGGTTTGTAAAATAATTACCTCTTTTATTACATAATCAATATTCACTTGATTTCATAAATTTTTTTTTCTTGTTTATATTCTTTTATTTTTTAATGTATTTAAAACTTTCCTTTAAAAAACATTTCGGGGGCAGCCCCCAAAACCCCCACCCTGCTAATTATGCCCCCTTCTATAAATTTCTAGATGCGATCCTGATTATGGACTTGGCTTCTGTCCTTTTCTGTTACTATCCGCTCCCATCCTTTACCCCCTTTATGACCATTGGATCAAGATCAAATGATCCACATTTAATGTTATTAATATTTTTTTCTCTTCTTATAAAAAAAGGAGAGAGAAAGATGAGAATGAAATATTAAATGTAGATCATTGGATCTTGATCCAATGGTTATAAAGGAGGTAAATGATGGGAGACGGTAAAAGAAAAGGATAGAAGCCAAGTCCTTCTCTTTTGGAATTCCATCGTAATTGTCTTATTATGATTGTTATCAAATACATCCTTTTTTAATATAAAGCATTAAATAATCATTCAACCATTTATCCACATCCCATTACAAAGTATAGTCTTAATGTATCAAAAGTATGCATTTAATTTAAAGGTGGACAGCAATCATTCAAACATATATTATTTTTTTTAATTTTTTTTTATATTTTAAAAAAACAAAACAAAACAAAAAAACAAAACAAAACAAAAAAACAAAACAAATTCAAGGGGGCACTTGCCCCATGTGGTCTGCCTATGCATATAGTATGACTGATTCAGTGGGACACCAGTGGTTTCAACTTTTGAGTTTTGACCCTTCTCACGGTTTTGTGATTGTTAATGTTTTCCCCGCTTCAGCAAATTAACCGGCTATATTATATATATATATATATATATATATATATATATGTCGCTGTCCATGTTCATTATTTTCCGGGTTCCCAAAATTCACAACATATCTAGTACTGTAAGTTTCCAAAGGTTGTTCTGTTTCTCACCTGCTCCCTCGGCTCTCCTCATTTTGTTCCAACAGCTCGAGATGACAAAAACTGTTTTCGAGAGAATATTATACTGCTAGTATTTTATATCAGGACTTGTTTGCATTATAGATATTATTGTGTGACAAAGCAGATACATGACCCTGGGGAGAATCTGAATCTGTGAAGTATGTATTGAGGACGTACGAGGGAAAACCTTGGGTGGGAACAAGGATGAAGATGGAAACAAAGGAAAATAATTAAGGAAAGAAAGTTGTTGTGTCCTTATTCTAGTCTCGAAGGATTGCAATCCTTTACTTTATAGCAAGCCAGTATTTTCTGTCTCAATAAAATCCAAATTTACAAAAGCGAAAAAGAAAAGAAGGAAGGTGGGCTTAATAATCTGCTTAACTTTATAAAGGTTGATTGGGATTTGATGGAAGGAGCAGGTAAGGGAGACAAGGTGGTGCGGAGAAAATATGAATGGAGTCTCCATGGCCATTCACTTCAAGTATAAAAGAAAATGGACAATTGTTTGTTGCTGATAAAAAGGTCAGTTTCGTGGTATAAGTGGTCACCTACCCAGGCCAGAAAAGAAAAGCAAAGAAGGACCACTTTGTGTTTTTGTGGGGGGAGAGAGAGAGTTTTGGTTTGATTAATAATCAAGTGCCACTTGGCCTAATTCAATGTCCTGCCTTTATCTGTCACTTTCCCTTATCATCTCATCTTCCACCTCACTTATTATCAAGTTCATTGTTAATAATATTATTATTAAGATAGAGGAGGCCGATGCTGAGGGCGGCCCAGTTATTCACACGTTATATAGTTTGTTATTAGTATTGGCTTCTAGAACTTAGTTTTGAGGTTCATGCATGACGTGTTCCGATTAAAAAACCAGGAAGAAGAAATGGAAGAAGCAGCAAAAATGTCATTTTAAAATGTAAGACCTGAAAGGGAGATTTGTGTGGGACCTAGGGATCGTGTCTGGCATTGAAGTGCTTGTGGCCATCAAACATTTGAGACAAATGATAAATAACGTAAGGCTGGTGCCCATGCGGGGTCCCCACATCGGACGACGTCGCTTTCTTCACAATTTGCCTCTCCATTTCATTGCCTGCGTCCTAAACTTCTCGACCCTTCTTCCTACGTATAAATCTCATTCTCAATCTACCTAGCCAAAATTTCTTTAACCATGTGACATAATTTCACTCAATATAATCTTCAAAAAAAATTTAAATTTTATTGTACATATTGAGTCAAAATAAAATTAAATTTTAGGAGTGAAAATGCAATAATACCTTTATTTTATTTTATTTATCTTTTAAATAATTATATTTGTCTTGTACATAGCCAAAATGTTCTTAATTTCTTAAGTTTTTTTTTTTTGAATCCCTTTATTTGTCTTGTAAATGTCTTTATTTATCTTATAAATATCTAAAATATTTTTAATTCTTTAAGTTTTTTCAAATCCATTTCTATATCTTGTAAATATCCTTCTTTATCTTGTAAATACTCTTATAAAACAATAATAAAATAAGAGCATCATATCTTTTCACTTATAAAACTTAATTTTATTTTAACCCATAATGATAGAGTAAAGTTTCAAAATTTTTTTGGGATTGACTAAAATTATGTCTCATTCTTGTGACGTGAATGACATTTTCCCATCTATCTATCTATCTACTACTACTATATTATTAATTAAATCAGAGTTAGTGGCTGACCAAACAAAATCAAAAATTTGAGTTACGTTGGTGCAGCTTCCTTTTCCCCCCTAATTATTATTAATCAACATCTTCTAGCTGTTGTTTTTCACGTTGTCTTTTATCCAAGGGGTTGGTTATTAATATCATCATCTGAATCATGCTCCTACTTAATTATCAAGCCTTGCTTTGAATCCATAAAAAAGAAGAAGCTTTGAGTTTGTGGATTTTCGTTATCAGTTAAAAAAGCGCCATGCTGCTGCCACTTAGGATTACTTTATGCTTAGCGTAGGGAGAGACAAATTGTGGGTGCGAATCTCTTGGGCTGCTGAAAAATCATCACTTTAATTTGTTTCACACCAACGCTAATATAAAAGCAGTTTCACTTTTTCGTTAAGGAAAATGAATTTCACTTCACTTGATCAGAGTCACTTTTCATTACTATCAAATCTTAATCTCGTACAGTTGCTCATTCATTCAGCAATTCTTGCAGTAACAAGAGCTTTGTGAAAAATTCATTCTTAAGCCAAACAATAGCAGATTCGTCAGTTAAGATTAAAGCTTAAAACTATTAGCATGAATAAAGACCAGCTACTGTAATAATCCTATTATCTTATATCTTCACAGAAAAAAGAAAGAAAGCGTTTCGTACTTATCCATAATCCTTCAAATCTGGCTTTATTCGGATTTTTATTTTTTTGGGGCCAACTCGGAGCATTACACTTATCGATATGCTTGCTATTTCAGGGTCGCTTTCCTTCTCTGATCTTCCATAATTCGCACAGACATGCAAATATTGTGCTTTTATTCTCTCAGGGTGAGGTGGATGGCCTATTCGTGTCCACAGAGATTTTTTATTTTGCGCGGACTCTACCATTTGTTATTATAAATATAAAATAAAATTGATTTTCATTTGAGATATTAAAAAAATGAATTAAATTGCTTAAAAATATTTATAGCTATCATTCATTTTTTAAATTATTTTATTTAACTTATGAACTGATATATCATCTAAAAATATATATATGATAAATGTCATAATTAAATGATTATCATCTAAAAATATATATGATAAATGTCATAATTAAATGATTTATTCAATTTGTCTTATGTTTAAAAGCGTAAGGAGTCATTGTCACGCTCAGAGTCACAGCTGTGAAACTGAATCGTCCATATTATATAACTACTGCATGAGAGAGAGGGATTGTTTGAGCAAAAAGAGAGAGAGGGATTGTTTGAGCAAAAAGAGAGAGAGGGATTGAAATGTCCCTTTCACAGGACACTGTTCTGGTCACCATTCACTGATTAAAAAAGTATTAGAAACTAGTGCATGCGCATTCTCCTCCCACCCAACTACTATCCATTTTTTTAAGAAAAATTATTTTGGCCAGCCCAAAATTATTAATGAATCATTATTCTGTTTTGCGTAAAATCTCAACTAGAAAAGGAAACAGTTGCCCCCACGAAAAAGAATAACAAAAAAACAAAAAGAACCTAAATTCATCACTACTTCTCACTGCAAAACAAAGCAAAAACAAAACTCCTGCTTCTCTCTCTAGCGCGCACACCCACCACCCACTTATATTCTAATCCCGAAGCTCCCATTCCAACAACCCTTCATCGTTTTAAGGCTCTTCTCTACATTATGCCCTGTTGGTGTTTCGTGCTTGTTCTTCCTTGCTTTGCCCGCATTTTTGGTCATTGAACTAATATGGCCCACCCTTCATCGAAACGGGAGAAATAGCTATAGGAGATATCCAACGCCACTTTCGCCCTAAGTTTTGGTTTTTCTTCGACTTGTTCAAGCCGAGGAAGTTCTTTAATTCAAAAGAACTCGTCTTTATTTCCCTCAAGTAACTGAAGAAATGAATGCTCTTTATTTCTGAGACAGCCCCTCATGGATCTGGAGTCTCTGAGCTACAGAAATTCGATCAAGGTAACTCATATATAGCCATATGGTGCTTAGTATTAGGACTCCCACCTGCAAAAAAATCCTTGCTTTCTGATCATGCTTACTTCTCCGCAGAAGGAATCATGGAAAACTGTGTTGACGTTGGCTTATCAAAGCCTTGGAGTTGTCTATGGAGATTTGAGCACCTCCCCTCTTTACGTATATAAAAGCACTTTCGCCGAGGATATTCAACATTCAGAGACTAATGAAGAAATCTTCGGGGTTTTGTCTTTCGTTTTCTGGACCCTTACACTCATCCCCTTGGTCAAGTATGTCTTCATTGTGCTTCTAGCAGATGACAATGGCGAAGGCGGGACCTTTGCTCTGTATTCTCTGCTTTGCCGGCATGCTCGGGTTAGCTTACTGCCTAATACCCAGCTCGCTGACGAGGACTTGACGGAGTATACGAAAGATGGGGTTGTGGCAAACGACAAGAGAGCCGTTGGGTCTAGCTTGAAATCGGTGTTGGAGAAACACAGGGGCCTGCAGAGGGTACTGCTTGTTCTGGCTTTGATTGGGACTTGCATGGTTATTGGGGATGGCGTGCTCACACCAGCTCTTTCTGGTATTTGAGATTTTGCATTATATGTGTTTGTTTTTTTTGGGGCATTTCGATCTCAAGCAGTGAAAACAGGAATTTGATGATTCGTTTCTGGTTTTTGGTCAATTTGCAGTTTTTTCTGCTGTGTCGGGCATGGAGCTTTCTATGTCAAAAGAGCAGCACCGATGTAAGTGCCTTTCTCTGTTCACACAATTTCCGAGAAAATTTTGTGCATCAATTCTCTTTCCTTCAAATTCTACATATATAACCTCTTAACGCAGTGTCAGTCATAATCTAGTTTGCTGTTTAGGAGATTAATTTGCAGCGGAGCAATTTGTCTTCAAATTCAATTGCAGAAAGCTAAACTATTTCTTTTAATAAAAAAATAAATTCCATTTCAGATAACGCTAAAACTATAATGAATTTATTCTTTTTCCTCATTAGATTTTGAATAGTAGATTCAGAAGAGCATGGTGTATGAAACTATCCTTTGGGATATGTTCTCGATATTTTGTAAGACCGAGATTCTCAACAGTTTCAATCTGTTGCTCTATGCGATTCTTCGATTGCCTTGGCTTGGCTTGGCTATGTCTTCCCGAAGAGATTCTAGCCTCCTCGATCGTATATATGCTGTGAGGACTTTAAAAGTAAAATTATTGTAGTTAGGTATCGGAATAGATTTATTTGATGCTTAGTATAAAATCCTATTTGAACTTTGAAAACCCATCGTTTTTCCATGCCACATTTCGTAGCCATCTAAATTAATGGACAAAAATGGAGAACCAAATGCTCGCTAGGGAGTGTGTGTGGGTCCCTGTAAATATCATCAAGCCATCCATTACCTTGATCAGGTCAAATCATCGTCCCATGCTATTAATTATACTAGTATTTGAGTACATAATCTAGATTATGAAATTGATGATTATAATAAACTAAAGATGAAACGTGTGGCTAAGATGAACATGACGTGACCCACAATATATTTGAATTTGACCCAATGATACACATACAAATAAATAGAAAAGCAGCCCCACTACAAAGTTAAGCTTTCATGGTATTATGATTTGAAGGTGAAAGCATTGTCGTATGGATAAGACTCCAAATGAATTGCTATGGAGTGATCTGTAGTCTAGAACTGTCGGCTGATTATCTTATTCGGTTCAAAATTAGGTATGGCCATTATTGAACTAGTGATTAACATGACTTGCGATTCCATTATGATGCTCATATATAGTGACTATCTGTGGGGTCTCTCAAGTCTCAACATAATCCAGACCTAATTCTGTCCAACTTTAAGGCATTTGCGGCAGCCAAAATAATATTAGTATGAAGTCAGCCAAATGATATCTTTGTCAACATACCTAACTTTGTCATATGATTATATTTTGAATAAATATTTATTACTAGTAAAAAGTTTTGATTTTTCCCCCCTCATAATCGGTTGCTGAATTTCATATTCTCATAAAATGTTTCTAGTCTTCTCTTGAAAGTTATGTTTTTGCTAGTAGGTGATAATATGTTGCCTTTTAGTGATATGGCCTCCCTCTCTCTGCGGCTAACTTGTCCTATTTGTCGGCAATATGATCACAAATTTCCTTTGGATGATAATTTGTGGGCCCACAAGTTTACAGAAGTTAAGTTGATATGCTTTTGGTTTGGGGAAAATCCCTGTAAGGTTCCAAGAGAAAAAAAAAATGGCAGGTCACACATAAAATTTTGATGTTAAAAAAATCTCATTAACAACTTCTTCAGTAGGTAGGTGATTAACAACTCCAACAATGGGTTTAAATAATTCTTTGAGACCTTTTTTTGACATCAAAATTTTTTATGGGATTTTTTTGATTTATGATCCTACAACCTTTTACTTCAGCACTCAAAAATCAAAACACTTACACTGCTGTAGTCCAGTAGCTAATGTTAATCCTTAATTCTTTGTTACTATATTGTTAGACATCTTTTCAACTCCCAATTTCGCCGAAGAAATTTCCCACAATATGCTCAAACATATCTTGCCTCTACTGAATGATGGTTGGTTATGCAGATGTTGAGGTTCCAGTTGCTTGTATAATACTGATATTTTTGTTTGCGCTTCAACATTATGGGACCCATCGTGTGGGATTCCTGTTTGCGCCTGTTGTGATGACCTGGCTGCTATGCATCAGCGCCATTGGAATTTACAACATCATCCATTGGAACCCACACGTATATGAAGCTCTCTCCCCTTATTATATGTTCAAGTTTCTGAAAAAGACTCAAAGGGGAGGTTGGATGTCCTTGGGTGGAATTCTACTGTGTATAACAGGTGTGGAAATAGCATAGTGAAATGTATTATATTTTGGGTTAAAGGGCAATTTTTGCCTTGGAAGTCTTCACTAAAGGGCAATTTTGTCCCTGAAATTTAAAAAATAGAGCAATTTTGCCTTGGCCTTATCTCAGTTAATTTTGACTGTTAGTTGATCAAATACGCCAAGCTGATAGTCTATATGTCATCCACATCATTTTTGTTAAGGTGCAAATTTGTCTCAAAAGTTTTAAATCTAACTTTGAAAAAAGAGGTAAATCATACATTTTTAGGATAAATTTGCACCTTAACAAAAATAATATTGATAACATATGAACTGCCAACTCAGTATATTTAGTCAATTAACGGTCAAAATTAACTGAGATAACGGCCAGAGCAAAATTGCTCCCTTTTTTAAACTTTCGGGATAAAATTGCAACTTCCAGCCCCTTAACCCTTATATTTTCAACCAAGTTTGCCATATGCTTTATCTTTATTTAATACCATCATTTATATGTTCCAGGTTCAGAAGCCATGTATGCGGATTTAGGACACTTTTCACAATTGTCTATTAAGGTACACAGAAGCCTTTTTTCCCCTTGAACGTAGGATTTCATAATTACTAGGCAAATGTAAAATGAAACAATGAGTTGTTCCAAACAGGGAAAAGTTCTGCTCCATTATTTGCTTGCTTACATTCTTCAGACAGTTGTGAGGAGAATTTCTTCTTTTTAAAGTTGATTATACCTTCCTTGAAATGAAACCTAACTTTCAATTTGCAGAATTGGTAAATGGCTGAGGTTGGAAGTAATATTTATTTTCGTAATCTATTTGATGTTAATTTTCCAATGCTCTAGTAAGAATAACTGAGATCCATTCTTTCTAGGATAGTCTTGGCACATATTCAAGTTACCCAAAGAATTACCTGTTAACTTCAGGCTGAAAAGTTTTTAGGTTAACTTGTTTGCATCACATGCAACGTGAACTAAGATGGGTAAAGCTGGTGACTATCCCTGTGGTGCAAATAAGCTTTTTTAACTAAAATTCCCTTACCTGCAGATCGCTTTCACCTTTTTGGTGTACCCATCTCTAATCCTAGCATACATGGGACAAGCTGCTTATCTGTCCAAGCATCATACCCTAGAAAGTGACTACAGAATTGGTTTCTATGTATCTGTACCAGGTGAGTTCTCTTATGTTGATCTCAAGGAGCCATCATTCCACAGAACCCAAGTTTTTTGCTTTTTGTCTTACTTTTCTTGGTCATTTTTCCTCAGAAAAAATTAGATGGCCTGTTCTTGTAATAGCCATACTTCAAGCTGTGGTTGGAAGTCAAGCTGTCATCACTGGTACTTTCTCAATAATCAAACAATGCTCGGCTTTGAGCTGCTTCCCCAAAGTCAAAATTGTTCACACATCTTCTAAGATACACGGTCAGATTTACATTCCAGATATCAACTGGACTTTGATGCTTCTTTGTCTGGCCATTACAGTTGGATTTAGAGACACAAAGCGCATGGGAAATGCATCAGGTATGACCTCCACAAAGTACTTTCATGATGTACCTGCATGCTTAGAGACCATAATCATTACCTATGTCACGGCTTTACTTCTAATGTCAAATATTTAATTATTATTAATGCATTTTTGTTTTCTTCCCATAAACAGGATTGGCTGTTATAACTGTCATGCTGGTGACCACTTGCCTAATGTCTCTAGTCATGGTCTTATGCTGGCGCAAAAGTGTTGTCCTAGCCATTTGCTTTTTATTCTTCTTTGGCTCCATTGAAGCACTCTACTTCTCTGCCTCACTCATCAAGTTCCTTGAAGGGGCTTGGGTTCCTATCGCCCTCTCATTCATCTTCCTTATCGTCATGTATGCATGGCACTACGGCACAATCAAGAAATACGAGTTTGATGTTCAAAATAAGGTCTCCATCAACTGGCTTCTCGGTCTCGGCCCCACATTAGGAATAGTAAGGGTCAGGGGAATTGGTCTCATTCACACTGAGCTTGTATCAGGGATTCCAGCTATTTTCTCTCACTTTGTCACCAATCTCCCTGCTTTTCATCAGGTTGTAGTATTTCTCTGCATTAAGTCAGTCCCAGTGCCACATGTCAGACCTGAGGAAAGGTTCTTGGTGGGTAGAGTTGGCCCCAAGGAGTATAGGCTCTATCGGTGCATAGCAAGGTACGGCTATCGCGATATTCAAAAGGATGACATGGAATTTGAGCAAGATCTTGTTTGCAGCATAGCTGAGTTTATCCGATCAGACACCTCCAAATGTGGCTTGGAATTAAACAACTTGGAAGATGATGCGAAGATGACGGTTGTTGGAACTTCAGCATCAAAATTAGAAGGTGTAAGAATGTGTGAGGATGATCTAGATTCCTGTCATATGGAAGGTACTTCAGAGGTGAGGGAGTTTAAATCTCCTGAGAAAGTCAGGAAGCGAGTGAGGTTTGTAGTGCCAGACAGTCCAGAGATTGATTTAAATGCAAAGGAGGAGCTGCAGGAGCTAATGGAAGCAAGGGAAGCAGGAATGGCATTTATAATGGGTCACTCATATGTGAGAGCAAAAAGAGGATCAAGCTGGATAAAGAAAGTTGTGATCAATTATGGGTATGATTTCTTGAGGAGAAACTCTAGAGGACCAACATATGCTTTAAGCATCCCTCATGCATCTACCCTAGAGGTGGGCATGATCTATAATGTCTGAATTTTGGTTAGCAGTTATATATATAGCCTAGTTTTTGTAACTAGTGATGTTATTTCATTAGTTCAGCCCCTACATAAACTTGATAAATGGTGGCATTTTGTATAGTTCCCCTCCAAGCTTTCCCGGCAAGCAAAGTGTTGCCCTTCTCACCAGATCATTGCTTCTTCTCTCTCTCTCTCTCTCTCTCTCTATATATATATATATATATTGCCTTTTTCTTTACCACCTCTGTATTGTCTTGGTGTATAAATAAGCTATCAGGAATGGTAGTTCTCCATTATCTAAAGCCCAAATCTGAAATAAATATCAATTTCAGGTTGACAAGGAATTTTATGGCCTTGGGTTTCAGAATGAAACAGAGACAAGTGGATATTAGTAAATATAATATTTCAGCAAAACTAATGACTGTTAGATCATGCATTATTTGTTTTTGGGTAAAGGAGCGATTTTACATACGAAGTTTGCCTCAGGGAGCGTCCAGCACCACGAAGTTTTTGGAGGAGCAAAAGTACACAGGAAGTTACGTTTTGGGAGCGCCCAGCACCACAGCCGTTAGTTGACCGTCAACTTGGATGGAATGCTGACGTGTCGCTGACATAAAAGCTGACGTGGAATAAAAAAATTTAAAAAAATAGGAAAAAAATTTCAAAATAATAGAAAAAAATAAAATAATCAGAAAAAAAAGGAAAAATTCAAAAAATTAGAAAAAAAAAAACAAAATTTTTCAAAATAATTAGGAAAAAAATTCAAATGACCCTTTTACCCTTTAGTGTTAAATAAAAAATAAAATGCCCCCACCCCCTGTGCCGCCGCCAGCCACCACCACCACCGTCGCTGGCTGCCACCACCTCCGGCCACCGCCGCCGCCGCCGGCCGCCACCACCTCCGGCGGTGTGGTGGTGGCCGGCGATGGTGGCGGCGCAGGATGTGGGGGCATTTTATTTTTTATTTAACACTAAAGGATAAAAGGGTAATTTGAATTTTTTTCCTAATTATTTTAAAATTTTTTATTTTTCTAATTTTTGAATTTTTCCTAATTTTATTCTGATTATTTTAATTTTTTCTAATTGTTTTTCTATTTTTTGAATTTTTTATTCCACGTCAGCGTTTATGTCAGCGCCACGTCAGCATTCCATCCAAGTTGACGGTCAACTAACGGCCGTGGTGCTGGGTGCTCCCAAAACGTAGCTCCGTATGTACTTCTGCTCCTCCAAAAACTTCGTGGTGTTGGACGCTCCTTGAGGCAAACTTCGTATGTAAAATCGCTCGTTCGTCCTTTGTTTTTTCTGGTGACAAAGAATGAAAGCTAACATTTACTAGAGTAAGTAAACATACTAGGTGGCTCTTCTAACAAATGCTGAAGCGCTTAGATTCCTTGAGAAAGACATTCAAAATGACGTCTGAGAATCTGAAGATGGAACTTCATGTTTCTTTAACCTTTTTCTTTATTTGCTATTACATATCCCTATATTCTTCATCCACTTTGGCTTTATAGTTTATACTATGTTTCCTCCGCTCTCTTGCTATTCAAATATCCTGATTCTGTTGGCCGACAAAAAAAAAATGAATTCTGATTCTTGTCATCTAACCAAATGGATACATAGTTTTACCACACTTGTGACCAACTTTAACATATGACATCAACATTGACAATAGAAGAGAGATTTTCTATTTAACTGAAGAGATTTGGGAAGTTAGTAGAGTTTTCCAGACTTAGTTAGCTATTTTTGCTTCGTAAGTGAACTTGACCGATACTTTTGTAGATGTCATTGAATATGGAATCAAACGGCTTTTAAGGCTTATGTGAATCCAAAACTGACAATTAAGCACTTACCGGCCCGGGGGGGGGGGGGGGGGGGGGAGACTCAAGCTTGAATAATAATACTAATATGCAGTAGCAGCTGGAGGAATTGATCCTGTGACTATGTGTGGATGAATATGCATCACGCAAAATGATGATACAACAAAAAGCATTTGCCGCCCATGATTTGATCAGAGGGAGCGTAACCTAAACGTTGCTTACATGACTAAAAGAGAAAGACAAGTTTTTTGACCACCACGAAGAAAGCCACAAAAATCAGATTCCAACCATTTTTATAAACATGTATTTTTCGGTGATAACAGAGCACACACAAACAGAGGTGCCATCTTCTCTTGATCTAAACAAAAATCGTATGACTAACCATGAAGAAAATGCCCAATTAAAAATGCGAGCATTCGAGGACATAAAAAAGACGGCCACTTCCTGCTTTGATGCTAGTAAATACAAAAAAAATTGTATTTTAGTGTTAGTAAAGTGTGTTAAAGGATATCATATAATTGGAATCTTGAGAAAGCTTTTTGAGATAAATTAAAGGAATTCTTGTACTTCTCTGCGCGTTAAGGCTCTTGAAGATTAAGTATTGAAAATTAAAAGTACGTTAGAGTGAAACCATACCTTTACTTTTTTTCATATTCTTTAAGTAGCAAATTGGAATGGTGACCCTGGATATATAAATCAATAAATGTGATGTAGCAGACAGAACATTATTCGTAACGAGAAAGCAGAGAGAAGCATGGCCTGCAAAATTCCGTATTCGCAGAGTATAAATTACCCTGTCGGATAGACTTGAAATGATACAATAATCAAACCACTACATTCTATGATTGCCTTTCTTTATCACCTACAAATTCTGTCCTCATTGCCTCTCTACTGAACCTCATATCAACACTAATAAGTCTCCTTTTGTCTTTCTCCTCGGTTTTCGAAAAGGGTGATACTTAATTAACGTGTTCCTAAAAAACAAAAGAAGGAAAAGAGGGGGAAAAAGATAAATAGCAGATTTCCCGTGGCTTCTTTTAAGTTGTATCCTTGAATTGCAGAGCTTGAACATCTATATACAATCATTTCGTAGCTAGCTGCTCTAGTGGTTGGAGACAGAAAAGATGGTTAAGAACAGTTTTGTTGTGGTTCTTGTTTTTGTGATTCTCTTTGGCCTCTTCTCATCAACTTCAGCTAAACCTATTGCAAGTGAGTATAACATGTTAGATATATAGTAGATTTCTTCACACCCCATGAACATTATTTGATCTAAAATCTTGGTCTGTCTGAAATTTATGTGATATGCAGAAGTTGTAACCGGAGTTGTCTCTAATGCGGTTTCTGCTTTTCTTAAATGGTTGTGGTCACTAAAATCTACCACCAAACCAAGTAAGGGTCTGGCATTGATTTCTCATTTTTCTAGTTTCAGCTGTTACTTTTTTTTTTTTTGGTGGGGGCTAAGGTTGATCTGATGTTGTGCTTGTTGGATTTGAGGTAATCAATTTTCTGTGAAGCACAGCCGTTCCATGATGAAATTTGAGATTGGCTACACAGTGGAGACAATATTTGACGGAAGCAAGCTAGGAATTGAGCCATACTCAGTTGAAGTATCATCAAATGGGGAGTTTCTGGTGTTGGATTCAGAGAATAGTAATATTTACAGGATCCCAAGTCCAGTGTCTACATGTAAGCTTCCAAACCAATGCCTTTTAGTGTTTGAGTATTATGGTTTTGAGTTGCTTCATTATGTGGGGAATGGGGATACTAGATTCACATGTCCTAAGAATGTCTGTTGCAAGAGTTCTGCCTTGTACAGTGACTTAGCTTCATGTTTGGGACATCTTTTGATTCGGTTAAGATGTTTGCAAAGAACCAAAGATGTTTAAGCTTTGGTGAAGCGCAAGCTTCTGCTTTTCTAAGTACAATATGCCTTTTTGCTGTTCTGCCAACAAAAAATCTGTGTGGAGATCCTGTTCTCTTTCACTTTCCGAGATTTTAAAAAGAATGTAGAACCAACAAACCAAAAAGAGAGAGAGAGGGGGGGGGGGGGATCGGAAAAGAACGTATACAATTTGCACTCCACCGACTTAAAGTTCGAGTGAACATTATTTCCTTCGCTGCAGAATGTAAATGTTACATTCTTCCCTCAAAATGCTTATATGAAAGGTATACTGCATCTTGGCTTGAAGAGATACGATTACCATTTTAATAATCAGTTCCTAATTACTAAGAGATTAGTTTTTGAGTCCTTAAAATAATTTTTTTTTTTTGGTATATTCTGAAATGTAAGAATGAACGTCTATACAGATAGTAAACCAAAAATCCTTGCTGGATCGCCTGAAGGGTACACAGGACACATAGATGGGAGGCCTAGAGAAGCAAGAATGAACCATCCCAAAGGAATTGCAGTGGATGACAGAGGAAATGTTTATATTGCAGACACAATGAATATGGCGATTAGAAAGATCAGTGATGAAGGTACAACTGTTTGAGGATGAAATGAATGCGACATATCTTATTAACCTAACTAATAAAAACATTTAAAAGCATGAGATCACTGTGTGTTTTTTTTCCCATACAGGAGTGACCACAATTGCAGGTGGAAAAAGGGGACAAATAGGAGGCCACGTGGATGGTGCAGGTGAAGATGCAAAGTTTTCAAACGATTTTGATGTAGTTTATGCTGCTAGCAGCTGCTCTCTTCTGGTGGTAGATCGTGGAAACCTGGCAATTCGAGAGATTCAACTTCATCACCATGACTGCACAACTTACCGACACCAACAGGATGAAGATGACGAAGATGATGTTAGTTTCCCCCTAGGTATTATCACCAGACCATTCATCTCTAATCTCTCCAGTTTCAAAGACATGAAAGCCTAAAAGACGTGTACTTTCTCATGATCCCATTGCAGGAATAGCGGTACTGGTTGCTGCTGGATTTTTCGGCTACATGCTGGCATTGCTTCATTGGAAGGTCAAAGCAATGTTTTCTTCTCCTGATGTAAGCGACATATACCACATTCTTTTAATGAATAGTACGATGTTATATCTACAATGTAGTCTTATATGATGTGGCAGGATCCAAGAGCTTATAGTATAAGGAAAGGAATGCCGGTTGCAACAGCACAGCAAAGGCCTCCACCAATGTCAGTGAGGCCTCCATTGATTCCGAATGAAGAAGAATACGAGAAAGAAGACGAGGGTTTCTTTGGTTCTATAGGAAGGCTTTTCGTGTATTCAGGGTCAGCTTTTGTTGAGATATTTGGGAGTTTATTCAGTGGAAGTTGTAGAAGTAAAAGGAAAGCCCTGCATTATCATCAGTACCAGCAACAAATGATGAACAGACATCACAACACGTGGCCAGTGCAAGAGAGTTTTGTGATTCCTGATGAAGATGAACCACCTCCTCCTCCATGTTTAGAAACAAGGACCTCAAAACCTAGAGAAAGCCACCCTTATATGAACCAGAAGGAGCGGGAAAAGCCTCACCAGCAACATCGAGGGGCTTACTTGAGTGGTCGTTGGGATGGTGAGTATGATCAGCAGATTCAACAGCAAGGGAAGCAGCAGCTTGTTCAGAAGCATTATTCATCTCAGAGTTACTATGATCAGAATTGCGAGGCGAATGAGATAGTGTTCGGGGCAGTTCAGGAACAGGACGGAAGACGTGAGACCATGGTCATTAAGGCTGTTGACTATGGGGATCCAAAGTATAATCATAGTAATCTCCGACCTCGCTTGAACTACGTGGGCTATTCCCAGGGTTATTGAGAAACAGAGTCGCGGAAAGGGACGACCTTGAATGGATATAATAGTTTCTTGTAAATTTAACCAGGACTGGTGCTTGTGTGGAGTCTTATTCGTAGAATGTCTCTTCCAATTTATAGTGAGATTTAAAAGAGAGACTAAGCAGAGAGGCACTAAATACACAACAAACATGAAGCTGTTCTGTATCGATGTACGTGTTTATTTACTTATTCATCTTTTATTATTATTGTTATAATAATGAAGACCTATACAAGCACTCAATGAAGTTTCTTGGCAAGGTCTACAATTCAATTAAAGATTTGGTTCTCACCATGCAATCCAGGTAGCGACTCGACTAAATTTTGTGTTATGGCTATACCTGCTGCTGGTGATTTCTCCCTGGAGTACGATCACACACCAACTGACCGAGTCCTAGCCATGAATTTAAAAATTAATTCATGCACATTGTTTAGAGTTCACCGAAAAAGAGGGACGCCACTTCTTCCTTGTACAAATCTCATATTTGCGAAATTGCACTTCAAGCTTAGGCAAAAACTCCGCTGCAACCAGAGTTTCCAACTCACAAAGATACTTGAATATTGATCGTTCATTGTTGTATTGCTATTGATAGAGTTTGTAATCATTTAATGAAGGATTCATGATTTGGTTCTTGTGGTTTATCATCCATGAGTTGTTTAACATTGTATCTGACCTTGTCCAAAAGAAAAAAAAAAAAAAAGGTACATGATGCATAATTTGTTGAGATAACATAGCCTCACCGACTTTTAAGACCAATTGAAATTGACTTTCTAGACTAGGTTTAGATCCGATCTTATATAGACCATTTTAAAAAATATGTTATTATTAAGACCAGATGTAAATTACCTTTCAAACCAATTGGTTATATGACTGATGTTAAAAAATTTCAATTTATATATATATATAAAATGTTCACCTTTTAGACCAATTAATTTCATACTCGGTCTAAAAAGTTGGCATTTTTTTATATTAAAAAAATATACAATTTATTTTGTTTTACATAAGCCTTGTTGGATATTATTATTATACCTAAACTTTATATTATGCAATCTAAATTCTACAGATAGAGACAACCCTAAAAACAAAATTGCAATTGACATAAAAAAAAAAAAAAAACTATTAACCATGAATCTAAAGCCCTATATTATCACATAATTAGTTAATCTTAATTTTGGCATTTATTTTCAAGGTTTACTTTTTTTGTTTGCATTTTCCTCACTTCCAAAGGAGTTATATATTTTTTAGTGTTGGATTTAGTTCATGCAATTTTAGACCCGATATTTGCATACTCTTGTCGCATAATTTATATTGTGAGTATCCCTAAAATTGAATTCAGCTACTCATGGATTGGCTGGTAGGTTGTCATACTTATACATTTTGATTTTTTTAGACCTCAAATATGAAATTGCTTTGCCTTACCCCCAGGTGATAAAAGAGAAGATCCTTATTTAATGAACTTAAGTTTAATAGAGTTAATATACTATGAGAACTGGATTTTATATGTGTGAATATGATCTCGCGGGGAGGTCTAGGTTGAGAAGGAAACCAAATTGAAGGCCAATAATAAGGAAGTAACTGATTAGGTGGAAATACTAGGGATGAAGTGAAGATTAATAACTCTAAATTGGAGGATAAAAAATATTGGCTAGGTGAACATCATTTGAAAGGATAAATTTGTTGGACTAAGTGGTAATTCAATTTAATAAATTTTCCTTTTTAAGCATTGATCATGTGGCCTACATTTTTTATTATCTAATTTAGACATCTTAGGGTATGTTTGGTATGAGGGGAGGGAAGGGGAGGGGAGGGGAGAAAAAATGGAGGGAGAGAAAATGGGTTTGTAGTAGGGCCCACAAAAATTTTCTCTCCTTTTAACATTTTCCCTCCATTTTCCTTCTCCTTCCCTCCCCTTCTCCCAAACCAAACATGCCCTTAATTATCAACCCGTCACTAATAACCTAGTCAGATAGCTCCTTATTATTATTGGCTTTCACTTTGATTTTCATCTAAATCAAAACCTCATTACACGCCATATCAATCATATAAAATAGAATTCTCAAGTTTGTATATCAACTATGTTAGTATTTAGCTTCATTAAATAATATACTCCACCTTTATTAATTAAAAGTGAGGTAGGTCAGAGCCTTATTCTATCTAAAATCTCAAAACAAATGTCAAAGATTAGCTAGTAAACCTAGCACTCACATTCTATATGAAATTCCTAGTAGTGCTCGGCTGTGCATTTCATATCTCCTTGAGCTTCTTCTTCCTCTTACTACTGGGCAATTCGCTCACTATTTCCTCATTTGCTTATTATAATGCATTGAGCTGTTTGCTGAAGGGTTTTACTTGGAAAGTGGATATTTATTATGTGTACTCCATTCAATTCAATAGACAGGTTCTTTGAGGAGCGCATTGCTTTACTATGTAAGTTGTTCGTTCCAAACTTTTAGCTTTGAACACGGTGTTAATTTCCTTGAAAATAAATTCTCTAAAGTCTTCGTTATCGAGTTTTTGTATATCTAGCGAAGTAATTTCTTAAGTGTCACCCTTGATCGTTCATTGTTGTATTGCTGTTGATAGAGATTGTAATCATGTAATCTAATGAATGATTCATGATTTGGTTTATCATTCATACTGTGCATTTTGCATCTCCTTGAGCTTCTTCTTTATCTTCTTCTTCCTTCTATGCAAGTCGCTCATTATTTGCTCCTTCGCGGTGGCACCATAAACCACCATTTCATCTTCTTTGTTGCTCATTCCATCATTTTTCTGCTTCGCATAACAGCTTCCCCTTCCTCCTTCGTCCGCAAATGGAGTTCGACTTTGAGTTCGTTTACGAGGGCAAAGATTTTCTCATTATATTGAAGGGATGAGCGACAAGGAAAAATGAAATGGTGGTTTATGAGGGAATTGGCCAGAAGGAAGAAGAAGAAGTTCAAGGAGATTCGAAATGATGCACAGCAAATTATGAGTCATCATGCGAGGAGGAGCACTGGAGGAAATCCCTAAACCTCCAGAGGCTATCATCCCAAGGAATAATGTTCTGATATCATGTTAAACAACCCATGAATTGAATAATATGTTAAACAACTCATGAAATGATAACCTACAAGAACCAAATCATGAATTATTCATTAGATAATTACATACTCCATCAAGACTAATACAATAATAAACCAATTCTTAAATTGACGATGCCTTTACATGCATCTGATCACCCCTTTACTCATTAATTAAAACTCTTTACATAGATTATGACCTTAACCAACCAACTAATTAATTAATTTCACCTTAATATCTCTAACTATAAAAAAAGGTTTTACATTTAGAATTAAAATTCACTTCTAAACTAAGTTCATATTTATAAGTAAATGTATTATCTGTTAGTAATTTGAACAAGTTGACCTTGTATCAAAATAATAATAAAATAAACAAGTTGACCACATATGCCCATCACGACATCGACGAAGTAATGATCTCTGCCACGTCATCTCTTCTCTGTGTTTTTTTCTTTAAAAAAATATATATATCTACTGAATTGTCATCTCACTTCTACGAAATTATTAATTGAATTTAATTTGAAGGCGACATTATTTATCTATTTTTTTAACATTATATTTCCCCTTGTGTTTCCTCTATTTATCATATAAACGTCAATAAAAGGGGGAAAGGCATGCACCTACCCTGGGAAGGCCCATATCTCCTCCACAGCATGATAATAAGAAGTTAAGAACTGAGTTAGGGAAAAAAATTGGGAAAATTCGTTTCAGAGCCCCTATTAGGCAAAGAATTCCAGAAAAGGCCCAAACAATCTGAAAATACCCAGAAAAACTCAGAGATTCTGACAATACGAAAAAAGGCCCCAAGATTCTGACAAAGTTGTTAATGAGGCTTATATAATTGTTAGTGGGGGCTGATATAATTGTTAACCGGACAGATTTAGTTGTTAAAAAAAAATTAACAACTAAATCAACCCGGTTAACAACTATATCAGCCCCTCATTAACAACTATATCAGCCCCATTAACAACTATATCAGTCCCCGTCAGAATCTTGGGGCCTTTTTGGGTATTGTCAGAATCTCTGGGTCTTTTTCCGTATTGTCAGAATATTTAGGCCTTTTCTGGAATTCTTTACCTAATAGGGACCTTGAAACGAATTTTCCCAAAAAAATATGGGAAAGGTTATACTAAATGCGTAGCAAATACATTTTTAAAATGTTGAGTAAAATTATACTTAAAAAAAAAAAGAAAAAGAAAAACTAATAACTTCACCTGTTTTTTTAGTTTCGACAAGCTGTTTAAAAGTGTCTTATAATATTTTTTTAAAAAAAATAGTGATTATTGAAGTATAAATTGGAGTGGCGTGGAAGTGGGTAGGCGCACTCTGGCTGGTTGGTTTTTTTCTCATAAATTTCTGGTTCTTACAGCTGTGCCAACCAAAATCTGTCTCACAATTATTAAATGAATAAATTAGAATTGAAACATACAATTAAATTATGAACATGAATCGGTCCACAAGACTTTTATGTCCAACCTAAAATGCTCTAACATAACGGCTACATTCTTTTGCTTTCCCCTCGAGTGAGCATAGTAAAATAGTATCTCTGTTTTTAATTGTAAGACTGAGTTGACTAATAAACTAATATATAATCTAATGATACACAACGTATAATATGATTAAAGGTCCATTTGGATGGACTTTTACAAAAAATGTTCTTTTTAAAGTGTTTATTTTTTAAGCTCCAAATTGGAGCTTTTAAAAAAAGGAGCACTTTGGTTTTTTTTTGTGACTTTTATTTTTTAAAAAAATATCATCTAAACAAATAAATTAATTAAAAAAGTATTTTTTTTGGCATTAAAAAGGTGTTTTTTTCATAAAAAAGCCCATCCAAATTAGCCTTAAGTAACTTATTTAGCTTTCTTATTTTTTTTTAAAAAAATTAACTCAATTTTATAATTAGGATTGGAAGTAGTAGTGTGTCCATAATGTGTTATAGATATGAGTTTTATATGTATGGGTTGTTAAAGTCTTGTGATTTATCTTCAAATGCATCAAAACTATATTTATTTCATTTACTTAATTTACACACATAATATTTTTTTGGTGAACCATCATTTACACATAATTAAAATACATGTTGTTTCTACAAAACGTTACACTTTATACGGAGATACAGAAAATTTAGAAGAAATCTCGCATCAGGAAAAATATTTTTATTATTATAGCAAATATTTTGAAAAAAAATGAAGAATCCCAAGATATGAAAGTTGTTTTAAAATTTAAAAATAATTTAAATTAGTTTCACTAATATTTCGTATGACCTATAATCAGATCAAAAATTATTTTTTAAAAAAAAAAAGTCAAATAGAAAGAGACAAGCAAGTTTTTAAAGAAGTTTCCTAAGATTATTGGCAAGTGGCAACTTAAATTTGCGCTGACAGATATATAGAAATTAGAAAATGAGCTGGATCAAAGGAATCGGTGGCCGCGCAGCAACAAAGAATACGGCTGGATATCTGGCAACAGGCATTTCCCGGTAAAAGGTAACAGCTAAGGTTCCATTTCCATTCGGTATTTTTACGTTACCCCTATATATATAAATTCCACTTCGTCCTCCCCTCCTTCTGGCTTCCCCACGCAGTCCCGTAGGAATCTAACGCGACGCGGCGACGAGAGGGAAGGAAAACGTCGTTCGCGTCACGGCCTAACCCTCTCATTCTGATCAACCATGACTACGGGACCACCCGAAGCCACCTTAATCGAATATGACGGTGCCGGAAGCGACGATGCGGCGTTCACCAGGAGGGGTTGCTGTTTCAGGATGCCCTGCTTAGGGTACGATTCGTCTCAGACTCCATCCACTGCTGGATCCATGTGGTGGGAGCGGATGAGGAGCCCCGAGAGCAAGGATCACTGGTGGAGCCGTGGGTGGAAGAAATTGCGAGAATTGTCGGAGATTGTCGCCGGCCCTAGATGGAAGACCTTCATCCGCCGTTTCAATAAAGGGAGGTCCAGTGGATATATGAAGCAGGGCTCGTTCCGGTATGATGCATCCAGTTACGCCCTTAACTTTGACGATGGCCAGGACGGTGTAGAGGATTACTACGTGAACAATTTCTCGACGAGGTATGCGTCGATCCCAGCGTCGGCGAAGTCGTCGATGGACCTCGGGAAGGACGGACCCACATTCACGTGAGGAGTAGGGTTGTGGAATTTGGGTGATTGAATTCTTGCGTGAAGGGTCCCGAGGTCGGAGCCTTTTTCGGACTGTGGCCAACGGAGGGGTGGAGACAGGGTGTACTGTTCACGTTGCATCAGGATTCTATGGTCTCCGCTATTTTTCATAAGCTTTTTTTTCCCCCAAATTTTGTTGTATAAATCATAGTCATAAATGGAAACAATTCAGGAAATAAATAGAATTCTGAAAAATAGAACCCTCTGTGTCTCTCAAAGTAAAGATACCGTATTCTTTTATTTAAAAAATATTTGATATAATGCTTACCTTGCGTGCGTCTAATATTTTTTTAATGCTTAAACTAATTTCTTGAACTTCAAGTTTTTATGTGAGTATTTAATATGCCAAAATTTGCTGGCTTTTCAGTTCTTAACGGATACGGAATGTGTGTGTGTGTGTGTGTGTATATATATAGAGAGAGAGAGAGTTAATCGAAGGATCAAAGGGCAATGACTGTGCTTTTGTATTTATTTTTTTTTAAAATGGCATTTTAATAGATATTATATTAAATTTGTTTAAGAAAAACTATCGATACATGTTAACGCATTAAATATTTTGACTAAAAAATACTCCTATATCAATTCAACTTGAAATTGATGTATAATCTAATCCTTTTCTCATCAGAAAAAAACGAAAAGAATTCAAATATGGGCTGGGTATTGCATTGGAGATTGTCGAGGAAAAAAATGTACTCCTGATTATTGTTGCTATCTTTGAATAAAAAATTGTTACACACGATCACTGACCACCAAGGTCAATTAGTTGGAGTTATACCAACTGTTGTGGACCGCCCAAAGCCCAGATCCGATCTAAGGCCCAGCCAGGAGTATATCAAGGAGCAAGATTCGATATCATAAAGGGATCTGACCTATCAGTATCTAAGAATATCCGGACCATATCCGCGTAATATGCATCCAGAGATACTAGCCGCAAATATGGCGCCAGCCCAGGATACTCGCCTCGGATATCCGGCATGGCCGAGATACCCGCCTCGGACGCCACTATAAGTACCGGTGTCAGATGGCCAGGTACACACGTTCTATCTTATGTTTATCTTATTTCCTGTCACATAGAGCACACACACCACCCCCTAGCTAAACGCCTCCAAGTATTCATCGAATTACGTGGACTTTTATCCCTTCAAAGGGTACATAGGCTCTAGGCTTGAAACCTAGTCAAGTCTAATCAGTCCAGTTCCCAGAACAGAACACCAACCTAATCCGAAGTCTTTAATTCAAACTCTAGGACTAGGAAGGCGGTAAAGCTTTCCGCAACTTATTTGAGGACTTTTTTTTTTTTAAAGAAGAAAATTTTAGGAAAGGGGTTGGGTTTACCCACGATCCAATAGCAAGGCGAAATCTCCCTTCCTCCTAGGTCATACCAATGTTGGGCAGGGCGAGCCGTCTATTGCCCTCAGGCATTTACCTATACACCTAGGAGCTAGGATGTCTCCCCCAACATTTTGACTAACTTCAGGATTGAACCCTCTTCCTTTGGTGAGAGTGTCTAACCCCTTTACTAGTTGAACCCAAGGACAAAAGGTTTATTTGAGGACTTCGATACATAAAGATGCGGCTCAAAGGCTGACCTGGAAAAGTGCATTGGAGGGAATAACGAGTAAAGGGCCTGTTTGGTAAACCATCTGATGGACTTATAAGTCCATCAAATGGGATAATAAGTCCATTAAAAAAAAAAATTGAGTGTTCGGGTCAACTATTTATTTGATGGACTTCATGCTTTGATGAGTTTTGTTTTTAAAGCTACATCATGGAGCTTATTATCCCATTAGCTTCTTCTCCATTAATTTCACATGTGGGCCCCATTTGTTAAATGACCATCCCAAAAAAAAAAAAAAAACTTATGGTACATCTGTTTTAATAATCTTTTATAGGCTTTGTTTTCGTTTCTTTTCCTCCATTTTATATTATTACATGTATTATTGCTAATTACGATCGCTTTTGCCATTGTTCCCATGTAATTAACTTGCTGCCCAACCAACTCATATGCCCTATACGTTATCCTTCTTGTCATATAATACTAATCTGGTTCTTAATATCGTGTAAAATGAGATTTTATATTAAAACCTTAGGTTGCTCTGTTATATACTTAATCCACAACAATGAATTACGTAGGAATTCACTACTTAAAAAACAAAGTATTTTGCCTGTTTTCAAACTAATTTTCTCTACTAGGTTTTTATTAATTTTTGTGTGCATATGAATCTGAATTTTAATTCAGATATTATAGCCCCACCTCACTTGCATTTTACATCAACAAAAGGTAACGCCTTAATTTTACATCAACAAATTATAGCCCCACCTTAATTTTTGCGTGATCAAATCAGAAATAAACTTATAGGGACAAAGTTTATTTAAACATTTTATTGTGTTGTAATTTTTTTAATGATAATTTTACTATTTTATTTAGAAAATTTATATTTATATTTAATTTTTTATCCCAAATTATCACATTCTATACAACACATATGTGTGTGTAAATTTGATTCATGCCCTTTTCAGTTATTTTTCATCTAATCTATCTTTTTAAAAGCTATGCCAAACAAATTCCCATCACAAACAAAAGTCACCCCTGCTACTGCTATCCAAAACACAAATCACATAAAAAAAAGTCCATTACAAAAAAGTACATAAAAAAAACAAAAGTCATTTCTTTTACCGCTATTCCAAACAGACCCAAAATTTAAGACCAAAGCTGTACTATACTACAACGCATCCAGCACTTTTGTTTTATTTATTGCCATCAAGCGCTTTTCCCTCCAATACATATATGCATATACATCGGCATATGGTTTGTATATGCTTCTCTGCTTAACTCTGTGTACATTTTTTTTTTTTTTAACTTTTCATGTTGCTTGAGAAGAAGAAAATTCCTACCCACATAAAATAATGGAACCCACATATATTTATAATGTTAATTATATATATGTGGGTCACATATTTTATATGTGTGTGACAGGAAAAAACACTTTTCCTACAATATGAGAAGTGTTTTCCCTTTTTTTATTGGGATAATGTTTTGTTTTTATTTATTTCTTGATTTATTTTTTATTTCTTATGTTATCCTTATAATTAAATATTACGAGTAATTAATATGGCCTTTGACTTTTTACAAAAGGATTTTGAGAAGCATTCCAATCCTTTTTACATTTTTAACGAGTCAACTTTCATTTATTTAACTATCGTTCTTTTTAGCGAGCACTTGACTATCTATTTTTTATTTTTATTTTTTTTTTGGGTATGAAACTATACTTCATAAACTCGTGAATTTTGGATAACAAAATGACTGCAGGTTTAAAACTTGAATTTAGACATAACCCTTATTGGAATAGGAAGACCCTTGGGTACGTGAACGATAATTTCTCGTTACAGTCTGAGACACCCACTCAGCAAATCGGGGTTGACATTAAGCAAGAAACTACTCAAGAAAGTTAATGGCTTTATGATTCAGTGGCTCTCATGGGATTGGGCAGGCATTTTACTGTGCTTGGTTTGAGGGGACGGGAAGGGAACAGATGATTTTTATTAAATTGCCATTAATGAAAAGGAAAATATTTTTTTTTTTTTTGTTGAAAGTGTAGTTATGGAATGTTAAAAAAATTTCATGGGTAATTTGGTAAAAACAAGGAAAATTTTTTTTTCCTTCTCCCCCTCAAACCAAACAAACCCTTAGGGCCCATTTGGTTCAAAGAATTCGGCCTTGCTCCTGGGAACTTAACCCAATTCCGTGGGTGAAAAGCTGTTTGGTGCGCCTTGTTCTTGGGAACTTACATTCCCGCCATCACCGAAGCTCCCACAAACGAGGGAAAGCGGGCTCCTTCACAAAATGGCAGGATCTTGAAAATTGCCCCGGGAAAGTGAATTTGGAGGACTAAAAAGCCCCTGTGATATCATAAAGCAGAATCGCACCTGGAGCTAGAAGAAGGAGCAAACGAAGGTTGAGACGACATCGTGCGAAGAAGTAGGCAAGCAAGATCGAATCGAGGTAAGTGAAAGCTTTTTTTTTTTTTCCAAAACTTTTTGTGCGCTGTGCTGGTGAACAATGCCGATGGTGTGGTTGTGGACTGGCTTCGACGCAATCAGCGAGGAAGCAATTGGTGTTTTTTAATATAAATATTGATATGCTTACCTGATTGTCTTGGCCCAACTGGGTAAATTTTATGCTTCCAGGTTTATTATGGATTTATTGGTGCAGATGCTGATATGTCCGTCTGTCACCTAATGCGTTCGAACCAGTGTAACGCTCATGTTTCTAAGTTCAAACTTTACCCTTATGTTCGAACTTCCTTCCCTATTCCACTTGCAAAATTCATGTCCGCAAGAGATTGGTTCATTTCGATGTTGTCCCCCTTTTTTTCCTTCAATGTCAGTCCGACGTCCTTCGCACCTTCGCTAGCCGTTGTGATCGTCGCGTCGTCACGGTTTCAAATTGAATTGAGCTCTCCACCAATTCCCTTTCTCCTCGAAGACGCAATTCCATTTGCCTTTGTTTCTGTACAAGTCGCAAGATGAACAAAAAAAAAACGTTATCTGGGTTTTTTTTTCTGGGGGCATTGAGGGAATTTTACCTAACTTTCCCACTTAACCAACACTCAATTCTTCAAACCAAACAATTTATCTTCCCTCAAATTAATTAAATTCCCATGTCTACCAAACAGCTCAATTTTTTAAAGTTCCTCTCAATCTTCCCTTCAATTCCTTCCTCTTCTTTAAGTTTCTTTCCCACCTTAAAAGTTCCTTGAACTAAACGGGCCCTTAGTGTATACTCATCTAACTCAATGGGGGAAAAAAACACCAAGAAAATCAGCAACTTTTAAAATAAAATATTGAATTCAAGTCCTTTAAAAACATACACATATTAATTAAGCTAACTTTTCCACATAAAAATTAAGTAATATTACTTTTGGTCATAATTATAAGATTTATTTGACTTTTTTTTAGAGAAATTAAGGAAGCTAAATAAGTTACTTAATCATTTTATATGTTATATATCCTTAAATTATAAATATTAGTTTATTAGTCAAACTAATTAGTTTGAAGAAAAAATACAAATACAAATACTTGAAAGTAATTTAATTAGCTTTCTTAATCTTTACAAAAATCAAGTAAGTCTTATAATTGAAAACGAAGGGAGTAGTTATTTTTTAAAGAAAAGAAAAAGAATTTGTTTGTAGCTCTTCCCCCAGGCATTTAAATTTCACATGGTCTCCTTTTGCAACTTCCTAAGGTCCTGTAATGCCACACCGACCACCCTTCCCTTTCATCAAATTCAAAACTTAAACTACAATATCACTACTCAGTACTCACATAGTCACATGCCACAACAAACTCAAAACTCAGACTACTAGTATTTCACTCTTTTTTAAAAAACCAACCAATACCGCGTATCCTTAATATAATACATATTTAAAAGTTAATTTTAATTCTAAATATAAAACAGTTTTCACATTTATCAATCTTTTATTAATTTATCTCTATTAATACTCCCTCAACAAAAATTAAGGATGAGATAATTAGGAGATGCGGACTCTAGGATGCTTTAAAAAATACATTTCATATAAATTAATTTAACCAACTTTCTTAATATAATTAAATTAGGTAAGTACATTTTATATTAAAGACAAGTATTTATTTTTACTACTAGTAGTTTAAAGGCTTAGGGATGCATGCAAAATTTTTCACCAGTCATCAATTCAGAGTCAGTATAGCTCCCAATATGGATTGCGTTTCTTGGTGACATCAAGACCCGTCCCATTGTTGAACTAACCACTTTTTTGTTGGACTAATAAATAATAACCCATCATCATTACCGTTGACAAATAATAAATCTGGACACTCAATTTCAACATGGAAGTTATTAGTGATTGGACCCACATCATTACCACTAGAGCCAATTTTTTTTTTGAATCAAAACTCATCTCTTAATTTACAGATAAGTTCTGTCACTCCCCAGCTTTCATGGATCCCACCACCACTGCAAGATCCAGCGATTCAACTTTGCTTAAAAAAAAGTTGTATTCACATTCTCCCAGAAGAGCTTTAAACAAAGCAAAAAGGAGATTCAAAGAAATTGAGCAACTCAAAAGCCAAGAAGTTGATAAAGCAAACGCCCTTGCCACCCGCCATGGTTCCTTCAGACACACTATCACAGCCCAAACTTCATCAACTATCCTAAATCTGCCAGCTGTGTAAGTATTTGATGAGTAAGTAGTAACAGTACAAATCTGTTGAACTAATTAAAGACATTAATTCTTGTCCAAAAAAAAAAAATTAAAGACATCAATTAGAAGAAGATGCCAGATAAGTGTGCTCTGGAAAGAAACGCCTTTACTTTTCCACTCCAGTATTTTGTTGTTTGCATAACTGAAGGCAACCAACAAGATCAGACTAACATTTGCTGTTACATATCAAGAAGAAGAAACTCCAAGATCTTCACAATAATATCTCAACTCAAAATCACAATGCATCCACAAGTGCCACAATCAATCATCGTAAATAAAAAATGGCAATCCCGAAAAGGACAAATCTTTGATCAGCGGATTAAGAGGGTTAAACGTGATAAGTGAGAAAATCATGGGGATGAATACCTGTCATGTCCCTTCTGTTTTTCTCATCCATGGAAGGTCTGTTTTAAGAGAAGACGGCATGCCCGCTTGATCTTCTTCGGACGAAGTAGAAAACTTGCTCTTCTTTGACCACTGCCAGATCTTGGAAACAGAATAGCTCTCACCTTTGCTCACACGTCTGATCTTCTTGGCTTCCTCCATGGAAAATTTCTCAGATTGTTCTGGTCCTTTTGTAAGCCTTACCTCGTGGCCTTGATGGTCATGCTTCAATGCAATTCGGAGGACTGAATTGGCTAACACATACTGGTAAGATCCCATTGAGTAACATCTTCTTGCATCTAAATTACTGCTACTAGTCTCTCCTACTCCTCCTCCAGTCTCCCCTGCCTCCACGTTCAGCCTTCTGAATTTACCAAGTTTTACAGGGAACACTCCTTTCTCTACAGTTTCTTCAATTTCAACAGTTTTTTGTCTAAAAGTTGGGAACCCATTTTCACCGTTACAACCATCCTCTTCCCTTAAATCATCAAAATCATACATGGGGTTTTCAATTGAGAACCCAGGAGTCAAAATGGTTCCTCTACAAAGTGGACATGTGGAATTGGATAGAAGCCATGTGTCTATACAATTAATATGGAAGGCATGGCTGCACATTGGAAGCAATCTGAGCTTGTCCTTCTCAGAGAACTCGCAAAGGCACACAGCACAGTCAAATGGCTCTTTCAGACCAACAATCTCTTTATACTGGAAAACAGGAAGTGCGTCAATGAAAGCTTGATCCAGACCAGAGTCATGAAGATTGAAGAGTTGTTGCAGTTGTCTTTGAAGAGCATCGGAGGTGGAGATTTCTTGGTGTCTATTAGATTCAGATGCTGAGGAAGATGGGTGCTTTATGAGAAATCTGACAAGTAGGTGTAGAAGACCAGAAATGAAAAAGAGCACGGCTAGAATCACTATTATGAAAAGAACAGCAGGACTAATTCTAGTACCAGACGAGGAAGAAGATCCTGTTTCTTTGTGGAAAGCACCGGGATATGGGGGAGAAGAGGAAGGCAAAACAGGAGGTGGGTAGCTCAAGGAACCATCTTTTTGCTGGATTTGATGATGAATCCAAGATATCTTCAAGTGGGTATGGTTAAAAAACCACTTGCGATACATGCTTTCTGACATTCCACAGATCATAAAGGGAGACCCATGAAACATGCTCTTAACAGCTCATCATATAACACAATCATATTAACACTTTGACACTAGCTAGACAGAACCAAAATCCTTTGATTTCTCGGCTTTTACTCTCAGAATCCAGAGAAAATCATTGTCCTATGAGGAAGAAACAGGTGCGAAAATAACTCTGTCTTGGGCTACCTTTTTGTTTTTAAATATTGAGCACAAAGTTTCATCTGGAAATCAACTTACCTATGTTTCTGGGCAGGCCACCACAGCAGCGCTTTCACAAAACATCATGGAACTGGAATTTGAAAAATGAAAACGCAACAACTTTCAAGAGGTCCCAGGTTCCGGAAGAAGAACAAGAAGACGAAGACGCAGGCTTTTTGAGATTGATTAAATAGCTGAGGACTATCTGAGAGGATGGGGAAAGTGAAATGTCATAATAAGCTCGGGCTTGACTCTGGGGCTCGCCCTCAGGGATTTTTCTCTCTCCAGTCGCAACAATTCATGAAAGGAGGTCCGAATCTAGCACCAGTTTCCGAAGTGGGAGGGAAAGGATGACAAAAAGAAACACCATCAGATTTAATAGTCCCACCCGCCATAGTGGAGCGTGCGAGTCAAATTCGTCGGTTCTCATCGGCCATGACTTTTGTTCTTTCTTGTGGCATAATATTGCTTGCCTTCTCACACACCAATGCGTTATATCTTATTTTTCTTTATTATTAAATCATACTCCATCTTAGAATCCTAGGTAATATTGAAGTTTTCATAAATTAGAGTTTGTAAATTAAGATTTCAAGAAAAATGGTTTATTAACAAATTAAAATTTATTTGGATGATATAACTTGAAAAGAGATTTAAATATATAATGGCTAAAAATATATGAATTATATATATATAATTTGAGATCTTTATGAAATAAAAAATATTTAAAAATTTAAATTATAAAATAAAAAATAGAAACGATTGGGTAAAAATATGTGTGTGAAAAATTTATCAATCACAAGAACTTGTTTTCATGAAAAAAAAAATACTTAAAATATTTCGTATACTAAAACTACTAATACTTGACTTAGGTTTATGGGGCTTACTTTTCTCATGTTGCATGAGAGCAACAATATTCCTACACACACATAAAATGGTGGGACCCACACATATATATAGTGCTAATTATATATATATGTGGGTCCCACCATTTTATGTGTGTGTGACATGAGAAAACATTTCTCTTACAACATGAGAAATGTTTTTCCCTAGGTTTATAACCTAAAATATAGGGAAAATTGCATTGACAAGTGTTGACAAGTGATATAGCTAACACTAAGGGCAGTTGGGTCTGTTCGGGTCTGTTCACATTACGATTATATTACCCAAAAATCCCATAGCATTTGTCTGTAAATTGGAGATTTCAAAATATTTTTTTTAGTTTTTTTTCCCCTACTTTGGGACCTTAGTGTAATTTTTTCAAAAATATTTAAATTATTAAGGGGGAAAAAAGCTCTTTGTAAAATACCAATAAAGACATAACTTCAAGCATGTTAAAATTTTTTATATTGCATTAAATGCATAGAACAGGCAAGAGCAATCCCAATACATTAGCTTCTCTTCCAACCACACTTGAGGAGTAAAAGTTCGAGTACTAAATTTTTCTAAAAATAGGATTTAGTACTATTTTTTTTGAGTACTATGTTACTTTTTTTTTTTGGCATCAGTCCCCGGGGAGGGCACGACCCCGGGCTCTAAGAACACTTACTAGGGACTTACGAAATCGCCTACTAAAGGAGTCCCAGCAACGGCAGAGGGGATCGAACCCACGACCCAAGAGCCTAATCCTGGATCCCTTACCATCTATGTCAACTCTCGTTGGCAAGTACTATGTTACTTCAAAACTCATCTAACCACGAAAAAACAAAAACGATCCAGCTGGCTTTTTTGTTCAAAGGCATTTTTATTCCAAACTTACGTTCTGGGCTCTCGAACTTTAATCCCAACATAGCCTGAATTGTGATAACATTTCCTTGCAAAATAACTTTAGTAGTATGATTTGAACAAATCGAACTAATTTTTTGAGCATAACCATATACACATAGATTCTTGTTAGAGTTACTGGAAACTTATAAAATTTTAGTAAGTTATAGATATGTTTCCTTTATTTGATTTGTATACAAACAGTTCATAAATAGATCAATGCTTGTACTACTTCTAACCTCAAGTTTTGACGCATGCAAGCTAGTCCATCTCCTTATAATAAATACAGTTGGTCCAATTAAATTTGTAGTATATTAGAAATTACTTGTAAAAGTGTAGCACAATGATGAATACTTTTTTTTTCCCCCGGTATTGGGGTCAAAATGCCCAGATAATTTTTTCTAGGTAAAATTAGTCAGTACCTAACGTTTGGTTTGTTTAATAATCTTGTCTTTGCCGTTAACAATATCGTTAACCGTGTTAAATATTGTCAGCATATAGGATTATGATTTTCTTACCAAAAGATAGCGTCCCCTAAAGAAGTCTCCACATCTCTATTCCCAAAGACCTCAGACCTCAACATGACTGCTTAACAGGGACAAAATGATCAATGAGACGAATAATTTATAATTCCACATAAAACATTTCTCATTTTTCCGATCAGAATTCTCACTAAAAGACCCTCCCTCTTTTCTTCTACAAAAAAACTTTTTTCCATATTTTGGCAGTATAAAAACATAATGAAAACCTCAAAACCCCCTAAATCAAATCTTCCAAAAGTCTTTGCAACCACTAGCCGATACTTTGCTTATTTGCTTCTCAACCACTATCTGATTGTTTGAATTAACGGTAGAAATTGTCTTTTCAATATGATTTACTGGGTACAAGGTAAGTATGTGAAAAGAGTTTTGTTTCGACTTACATGAATGCTATTCAAACACTAATCCAAACAGGCCAATAATATCATCCATTCCTACTCCTCTCGCTCTGTTTTTACCTAACCTACCTCTCCAGCTTCCTTCAAACTTTCGATGGCTTAATGTATATATCCCCATATTACCTTTAATTTGATGGTGTGAATGGGGTATCATGTAAAAGTTGATGGCAGGAAGAGTAATTCAAATACCGTCTTCACCCAAACATCTCAAGCCTTCAGGTCATCAGACATTGCAGACGGTATGCCATGTGTTGAGAGAATATTTGAAATAGCTGCCTTGGCGGTGCTGGTCTTCAACACCACTATCTGCCAAAAAGGATTTTACAATTTTTAAAATTATACGTCATCTAACATTTCAGGAATGAACTACTGAACACCATAACAATTCAATTAAGGCTCGTGGTTCATTCATTTCTCTTTTTTATTTCCTTAATTTCTTCTGAAGAAGGAAAGCAGAATATGCAATCATGAATGTGCTTATGAAGAGGAAACCTGTTGATACTCGAGATCAAACTTCATATATTCATCATCACAACTCTCGACCATGAAGACCAAGCTCTTCAGATTCTTCACAGGCTTACCATTGAAAGCCAGAACCTAACCACATGCACAGATCAATTTTGGTAGATATTCAACTTATTCAAATTGAGTAATATCCTATAAAATGTTTTCTTACCTGAGTGTTAATGATGTCCTCATATCCAATATTTATGTCAGCCACTAGAACCTAACACGGATAATTTCAAGTGTCAGCTTTGTACAAAAAAGGGCAAAGACACATCTAATGGCCTACCAGGGAAATTGAAGGAAAACCTGAGAAACAACAACAATCTGTTCATCAATAAACTCTGCCATCGCATGTAAATGCTTGTCCAGAAGCTTGATGGGGGCATTGAATTCATATTCCTTCCCATACTGGTAAGACAGAAACTAAATGGTGACATTAGTATCAAGCATAGCACATTCATTTCTAAACACATATAAATATGCAACTTGCAAAAAGAAACCACTATATTTTTGATTTTAAATTCATACGAGAAAAAAGTTTAAGCACATATACTTCAAGTTAAATAACATAAAAAAACTTCTCTCTCGGTGAGAGCTCTCTCCTCTCTCTGTGAGGGTTTTGCTAGGTTCTTGTGTAACCTGCAACACCATCTTCCATCCTACTTCCTTTTCGCTTAGTTCCTTCTCCCTTTCTCAGTTCGTGGGGGAGACTGTTGCTGTGGGTGTCGGTGGAATGGAGGTGGTGAATGGCAGTAGCTCTAGGAAAATGAAGCAGGTGGTTTTGAAGATGGATGAGAAGGCAGATAACGTAGGGGGCTCTCTAGTGGGGAAACTTCATACAAATAAGAACCTGAACATCCCCACTGTCATCTCTATGATAAAGAAGGGGTGGCAGTTGAAAGAAGACTTAGAGGTGCATGAACTTGACCGTAGCAAGTTCATTTTTCTTTTCCGTTTCAGAAATAATAAGGAGTTTGGGCGTATCTTGAAAGGTAGACCTTGGACCATTCAAGGCTTTCAGCTAAACCTCCAGGTCTGGGAGGATTCCATGATTCTTAGCGATGTTGATTTTGGAGCAGCACCGTTTTGGGTGCAATTTCATGGTCTCCCAGTAGCAGCGTTTGACGACTATAATGCAAAAATTCTTGGAGATTCAGTTGGGGAAGCAGTTATGTTTGAGAAACCGATGATAGCAGGAAGATTGGGGCGTACCTTTATCAGAGTGAGGTCCCTTATCCAGTTGAATGAACCTTTGATTCCTGGCTTCTGGGTGCCGAGGAAGGATAAGGGCCCAGCGTGGGTCACGGTTAAATACGAGCGGCTCCAGCATTTTTGTTTTAGGTGCGGTAGGCTGGGGCATGACAATCGCGGATGCAATGAGGATCGAAATGGAGATGAAAGGGTTGAAGCTGAGTCTGTGTTTGGAAGCTGGTTAGGCACGTCTTCATTGCGATCCATGGAGGAGGAGCTTGTGGTGTGTAGAGAAGGCTGGAGTGAGGCTTGCTTCCTGTTTAAGGGAGAACCGGCTGGATCCTCACAAAGGAGTGGGTCGCCGACGAGTAGGGTGCTGGCGGTGGCTAAGTCGTCGGCCATACTTGAAGATGGTGAGAGGGAGGCTGTGCTTGCATCTCGCCGGAGTTTGCAGACGGAGGTAGCGTTCAGTACGACGGCAGAACAGGAAATCCGACGATCCTATGGTCCAACGGTCGACGGCGTGCTCGAGACATCTTCAGAGTATGCCGTACATGGGACTGACGCGGTGATGTATTCTCAAAGCCAGTCAAAGCCGAAAGCAACTGTTTTGAGGGCGACGTGTCAGGATATGGGTGATGCCAGCAAAAATTTGGTTCTGCGCGTGGAGGTTGGGGATCCGATGTCAAAGGAGGAGGGAGGTGAGGACCAAAAAAGTGGAGAGGTGAATTGTATGGAATTGGTGGGGCCGAAGAGTTATGTTTTGGGCATTAATTCTCTCTCTGATTATGGGCTGGTCCGTGAATGTGATGTGGGCCCAAGGTGTAGCTCTTTTTATCCAACTCGTGAGAATGAAGCAAAGACATTTCATTATAATGGGCCTGATGCGAAAAATAATCCATTGAATGGGTCTTCTATCCTGGCCCATCCGTCCTCTTCTATTAATCTAGTTTTTTTTTTTTGGGTTAAATTCTATTAATCTAGTTGAGTTGCATGATTCAGTTGAGGTTGTGGGGCCGAATGCATTTCATTCTATTGGTGGCGTGACTGGGCCAGCTGAACCTGCAATTTCAGAGGTTCATGATTTATCTCCTCTTGCCGTGGAGCATCCCCCCAATAAACCAACAGTGCAGCTTGAGGTGTTAAGTGGCGGAGGGGGTGGCTTGCCTTCTAGTCCTCTACCTTACAAAGTTGAGTTCCCGGATGAAGATTCTTGTCACAAATCTATAGGTCCTTTTAATGGGCTTTCCCCTATTTCTGTGGTTACTCTCGGTTTGAAAGGAATGAGTATTAAAAGACCCCTAGAAGATGATCTTAGTTCGGAGGGGAGTAGGAAATGCAGGAAAGTTCTTCTTGAATCTGAGGAAAAACCTTCTGAGGGGAGAACCAATATGGGTATCGTTCATAGAGGAAAAGGCAGGAATTTTCGTTCTGTTAAAAAATTCCTTTGACGAGCTGAGGAGGTGAAAGTAGGCCCAAAATTGGGAACCCCTTCTTCTATTCAAATTGATTTTCCAGAAAGTTGGTTGGTTGCAGGTAATGCAATGGATGAGGATATGGGCTCTTCTGGTTTGAGTAACGCCGGTGGTTGGATGGGACCAACCACCGGTGTGCCATGAATATATTCGCTTGGAACTGTCAAGGTTTGAGGGTTGCCTTGACGGTCAGGAATCTGAGGGAAGAATGTTCCCGAAAGAAACCCCACTTAGTCTTCCTGATGGAGACTAAGCAAAAGGCAAGTGTGGTAAGGAAAGTAAGGCGGAGATGTGGTTTTATTGAGGAATGGGTTGTTAATCCGGTGGGGCAAAGCGGAGGGTTGGCTTTATGGTGGTCTGATGTGCTTACAGTTAATATCCTGTTCTCGTCTGCTAATATTATTCATGCTAATGTGGTGTTTGAGACCATCTCGACTCCAACATATATTACTTTTATCTATGGCCCTACTGTTGAAGAGGAGAGAATGTTGTGTTGGCAAGAGGTTCGGCGGATCAGCAACAATATCAAGGAACCATGGATGTGTATTGGGGATTTTAATGATATCCTTGCGCAGCATGAGAAGAGTGGTGGCCTTCCTAGAGCTTGGAGAAAGATATTTAAATTTAAGTGTTTTGTGGTCGGCTGTGAACTTGAAGATCTGGGGTACAATGGACCAATGTTTACCTAGTGCAATAATCGTGACTTTCCGGATACAATTCATGAGCGCATTGACAGGGCCTTGGGTAATCTGCAGTTAAGAGAGCTTTTCCCGTGTCTCCAGGTGTTTAATATTGTCCCGGCCAGATCATCTGATCACCACCTATTGTTCGTTCAATGTCAGTATGAACATCGTCTTCGTAGTAGGCCCTTTCGTTTCGAATCAGCATGGGCATCTCATGGGAGTTTTCTTGAGGTAGTTAAGGGGTGTTGGAGGAACTGTAATGATCTAGATCACTCGGCACTTGAAACTTTTTTGAGTAATATGAAAAGTTGTACTCAAAGGTTAATTGATTGGAGCAAGAAGGAGTTCCCTAATAGTGGTAAGATTATTGAGTTGTTAAAGACCCATCTGGCTGAGTTATCCCAGGAAGTCTATTCTCCGGATATCTCCAGTGAAATTGACAAGGTAAGAGGTGATTTGGATCGGTTATTGGAGAGCGAAGAACAATATTGGTGGCAGCGATCACGGATTAATTGGTTAGACGCTGGGGATAAAAACTCACGTTTCTTCCACATTTCTACTATTAAGAGGAGGCACCAGAACAGGATCGCGTGTATCAGGAATGATGAGGGCCTCTGGTTGTACGAGAAGGAAGCTATCTCAAATAATATTGCTAGCTTTTTTCGGGAGTTGTTTGCCACGTCTGGTGATCGACCTATGGATACAATCTTGGGCTTTATTGAGCCGTCTATCTCATCTGATACGAATCGGAGTCTCTGTTTACTTATTTCTGAGGAGGAGATCAAAGAGGCAGCCTTTAGTCTTGGGAGTATGAAAGCACCTGGTCCTGATGGTTTTTCGGGTAAATTTTATCATTCTTCATGGTCTGAAATTGGTAAATCTGTTTGTAGTTTGGTTAAAGAGTTTTTTGCAGGTCACCTTGAGCTTAATGATATAAACTCAACTAACATTACTCTTATTCCTAAACTTCAAAAGCCTGAGCATGTTTCCCATTTTCGCCCCATAGGTTTGTGTAATTTCTCTTACAAGATCATTTCAAAAATTTTGGCCAATAGAATGCGGCCCTTTCTTGATACTTTTATATCGCAGAATCAGAGTGCCTTTGTTCCAAGTAGGTGTATCCATGATAATATTATTATTGCTAACGAGGTATATCATTATCTACGTCGAAAGAAAACTGGGGGTAAGTATGAATTTGCTCTTAAAATGGATATGAGTAAAGCATATGATAGAGTGGAGTGGAATTTTCTGGAATCTGTTTTGTTAAGATTTGGTTTCTGTGTTGAGTGGGTGTCTCTACTAATGAAGTGTGTTCGCTCTGTGAGTTTGAATATTTGCTTATCAAGTGAAAAGGTGAGTTCATTTACTCCAAGTAGGGGCATTCGGCAGGGAGACCCCCTCTCGCCATATCTTTTTATTATTATTGCTGAAGTTCTCTCCAGTATGATTAAAAGGAGCCAGGCAGACTTTTTTATTAAGGGTGTGAAGTTGAGTAACAGTTGTCCTGAATTAACTCATAGTTTCTTTGCTGATGACGCCCTTCTGTACATGCGTGCAACTCAAAGAAATTGCAATCATCTGGCTGACATTCTTAAGATGTATTGCACTGCCTCTGGTCAGGTCATTAATCTTGATAAGTCAAGTATCATTTTCTCTTCTAATACCCCTGACAATATCAAAAATATGGTTGGAAGAATTTTGGGTATTCCAGTGACAGAGGATCCAGGTAGGTATCTTGGTATTCCGAGTATTTGGGGAAAGACAAAGCATCAAGCGATGGCTTATGTGAGAGAGCGTATTGCTAATAAAATCCAAGGTTGCGGTCATTCTCTTCTTTCCTTTATTGGGCGTGATGTTATGATTAAAGCTGTTCTTCAGGCAATCCCTATCTATCCTATGAATGTGTTCAAGTTTACAGTTAAGACCTATAGAGAGATTATTAGCCTTATTGCTAATTTCTGGTGGAGTGGTACTGTCTCTGGTGGAGCTACGCATTGGAAAGCTTGGGGGTCTCTAACTAATACCAAGTGCTTTGGTGGGATGGGTTTTCGAGATCTACTCGTCATGAATGATGCTCTTCTGGCTAAAACTGCATGGAGACTGTTGATGTGCCCGAATGATCTATGGGCTAGGGTTTTGAAGAGTGTATATTTTCCCGAAAGTGATTTCTTGAAGGCAGAGAAAGGAAATAAAGCATCATGGTGCTGGCCTAGTATATTGGATGGTAGGGACTTCCTTGTACAAGATTTGCGATGGGACGTTGGAGATGGAGCTAATATTAGAATCTGGGATGATAAATGGGTTCCACATGTCAACTTCCCAGAGAAACCAGAAAATACCAACGATCCAATTATTGAAGAGGGTAGGGTGTGTGATCTTATTATTAATGGACAGTGGGATCTTACTCCCATTGACCAGTATATTCCGACGGAAGTCAAGAGCGCTATATATGAGATTGTTATTCCGTCTAATGGGCTGCCTAATAAACTAGTGTGGATTAATGCCAAGAACGGGGTGTATTCTGTGAAGGGAGGGTATCATAGCCGTAAAGGGGAAAGGTCCTCTGAGGGTAACAAGGCCGGTTCCTCGATTGTCCTCTCTTCATCCTGCTGGAAGTCAATTTGGAAGATTCAGGTTATTCCGAGAGTACAGCATTTCGTCTGGCAGATTTTAAATAATGTTGTCGCTACCAATGATGCCCTATTTAGAAGAAAGCGAGCTCAAAGTAACATTTGCCCTGTCTGTTCTGATACGGTAGAGACGGTGGAGCACCTGTTTTTCCAATGTCCCTGGACTAGGTGTGTATGTTTTGGATGTTCTCTCGGTGCAAAGTTGGACGTCGCTCGTATTTCGAATTTTAATGCTTGGTGGATTCACCTGACAGGTATGTCTTGTTTGAGTAAGCAAAATCTTTCATTAGTTTGTTGGATCTTATGGTTTATCTGGAAGCAAAGGAATAATTTGGTTTTTAATCATAAAGATCCTAATCCTATTTTTGTCATTGAATATGCGAGGAAAAACAATTTTGATTTCTGGGTGAATTGTGATAAAAAGCAAAGAAATTTGGAGGATCACGGGGTTGTTCCTAATCAGCTAGTCTTCTGGTCTCCTCCACCGGCTGGCAAACTTAAATTCAACTGTGATGGAGCTTTTACTGTTAATAAGCCTGGCGCTGCTATTGGAATTATTTGTAGGGACCATTTTTGTGATTTCAAATGGGGTTTTGTGGATAAGGTGAAATCCATCTCTGCTTTTATGACTGAAGCCTTAGCTTTGAAGAGGGCATTGATGCTCGCTGTGGATCTCGGACATGACAATGTTGTTTTTGAAACGAACTGTCTTTCTCTTTGTGAATGTGTTGATGCTAAATCCCCAGACAGGATTGATTGGAAGAGTAGGAGCATTATTTTCGATATTATTTGTCTTTTGGGAACCAAGGTTGGGTTTTCTCTGTCCTTTACCCCTAGGGGGTAATCGTGCCGCTGACTTAATTGCAGCAGATGCTTATAAAGGGGTGTGCCCGATCGGGTGGATCTTACAACCAACACCTTCTTTGCTGTCACTTCTAGCCTCGGACTCCCAAAAGGCAAATGTTGTTCCTCATGATGTCTCCTTTCCCAATTAATCTTTGATTGGTGTTTTTTTTTTTTTTTGGGTCTGTTTATTTGTATGTTTTCGTTTTTGTTTGTACTGTGTTTAGGCTGTCTTTATCCTAGGTTCTAGTTTTTCTTCATTGTTATTTCCTGTCTATGTTGCTGTTGCTTTGTAATCGTGGCAGTATTTTTAATACAAGTTTCCTTTGACCAAAAAAAAAAAAAAGTTAAATAACATAACAGTAAAAGTTCAGTATTTAGAGGCAACTACGTTACATGAACACTGTCCAATAAAAGTAATCTGTTACAGAATCATAATTCTGTAATGAGAAAGAAGAGGGAAAGAGAGGGGAGAAACCAGAATTAGAGGGTTAAAGAAGAAGGAAGAGAGAAGAACAGAGACAGAGGAATCGAGTAGAGAACTGAATCGCATTAATCCCTAGCACAAATCTGATTACAATAGCATAAGGCCCCTTTTTATATAGAGGGATCCCAACTAATTGACTAGCCAAAAATGCAATCTTACTAACAGATTCTTCTATCGGCTATATCCCAACAAACTAACTAATTTTTAACTCTTTATTATATTTATATATCATAATATGAAATCTGAAAGATAAAACCTACCTCAGAACGAAGATATGGGACCGAAACTGCAGCAAAAACAAATCCAGCAACAATATAATAAGGAGGTCTGCCTTTGATGTGGGCAGGGATTAGCCGCTTATGAGTTGCAAGGTTTATGTCAAATTCAAGCATCTTTGAATCACGGAGAACCTTGATTGTAGCTGTATCCCCAGTGTATTTTTGTGAGACAAGGTAAGTGAAACCAATGCGCTCCCCATGCCTGAATGGAACTACAAATATCAAATATATCCCAAACCACATATCAGTTCTGACACTAGAAACAATATAAACAAGAGAATTTCCAAAAGGTGCATGCGTTTATGCCTATGTCAATGTATTCTAATTAGTCAAGATAGGAAGATAGGCGCATGATTTCATAGTAAAAAGTATATTGCTATATAAAGAAATGATGGAACCATATGTCAAGAGGAATATCCCACTAACAAGCAATCAGGTTACCAAATGCTGTATACGCATGTACAAATCTATGTTTTGATATTCATTTGCCCGTGCTATAAAACTTATCATTCAAAAGTAAACCAAAGTAAAACCTCAGGAATGTGTCAGAACTCAGAAAAATAAAGAAAAAGGACAAAATAATAGTATAATTCATCATGATGCTGATAGCTAACCAATTTAAAACATGGAACTGCAGTTACCTGTTCCATCATTAGCAATGTCAATCCCATCAAAGCGAAGAATCACATCAGATGGCTTCAAAACATAAGATTCGGGAGCTGTGGGTTCAATTCTTCTGATACGCACACCTTTCTGTTCTGGTCCCATACCCATTGACATTCGCAAATCAGGATTTTCCATCTTCTGCCACTCAACTCGAAGAATGGGAAATCCTGTGAAGGATGACACCAAAACTGATTTATTTAAGAAAAAACAGGAATCATTTCATCAAACTTACAATAGACATTCTGTGTGACTGTGTTTGTTTTTTTTTTTGTTTTTGAGTGTGTGTGTGTTTGGGAGGTTGGGTTGGCCTATTTTCAATTGACTTCTCTATTCAATCAGTTTAGCATCTATATCTATTTCCACAAGGTTTCCTTGCTCTCCCAACATAAAAACGCACCCTCATCTCTTCTATTTCGGAAGAGTGACAAGGTTACAGGTTCCACAAAATGCAACACAACCTTACGTACCTGTATATTCCCCATTCTTTTCATAGTCTCGGATGAAATGTAAGATAACTGGCGTGGGTATCACATATCCTATATTCTCTGCATCTTCATGCTTAAGAGACTGAAATGCAATCCCCACGCATTTTCCTTTACCATTGAAAGCAGGTCCTCCAGAATTTCCCGAATTTATTGCAGCATCTATCTGCAGAAGTATTTGAAAAGACCAGCAAATCAATCACAAGATATCAATGGGTAACTTGAAGATCAAACAGCATATAATTTCAGATTCTAACCTGCACTCCCAGAAGTTCAGTTGAACCATGAACATAAGAGAGTATCTCAATGCGCGAGACAACACCACTAGTTACAGAGATAGTGTCACCTCCAATTGGATAGCCCACAACAGTAACAGGATCTTGCAGGGCAGGCAAATCGCCAAACTCCACAGGTGAAATTCCATCCCAGAACTCATCATCATTCACTGTCAACAATACTGAAGCATAAAACTAATATAATAAGTGCATTTGCGACAAAAAACACATGAACAGGAAACTACCGTCCAACATACTCAATTAAGAACTTCAAATTTTTAGTATTTATATAAATTAAGCTAAAACAATGTCAATGGCATTTTTCAATAACGGAAAATGTAGAGGAGTGGATAAAGTAAAACGGGAAGATAGTCCCCATCCCATGTTTAAAATGTTATTACAAAAATAGGGCGTAGGCCATAGAGGGAAATCAAGGAACCAACCCCGTTGCATTCTTAACCAAAGAAATAATGGTTTGGATTTTTCCCCACTCCCCTCATTCTGCCAAATAAGCCCTCGGGAGGGGAAGCCACAGTTCGCCTCTAGCTTGTGACTTATTTCATCATATAATACAAAATAGATCTCCAAAATCGAGAACAAAATATTGATTAACGTAGCATTAGTTCCTAAAAAGTAAAGTAACAGCAATTATGTCTCTCAGGGTGTAATTTTCATCATCAGAGAGGAAAACCGAAGCCTGTTATGAAAAGTTCCACTACATGAACCTCGTATATTAGATAATTAACTAAGATCAAGATTCAAATACCAATATCGCACTCGGTTCCAATGGCTAGCACTGTTGCTAAGTACTTCGTATCAGAACCACGTTTCTTGAGCTTGACCTGGTTATGATGCTCCACCGAATGCGCATTTGTCAACACCCTCCTCCCCGAAATAATAAATCCACTGCTACTAGAGCTATACTGCCTTTTTCTCTGCCACGGCAGGGAGAAATTCGGTTGTGTATGCACACAAAAAACCTTCACCACAGCATCCATTGAGGGCACGGCCTTCACCACGCTGTCCCACTTAGGAATCAATGGAGGTTCGGTAACCAAATCCATAGGGGCACAATTTCCGTTCGGCTCAGCGAGTCTCGTACTTATCCGCTCCGGTGAACCTATTACAAGAGGTTGCGACTTCTCATTGTGCTTGAAGTTCTTGGGGCGGCCGGGGCGACGGCGGGAGGAATCCAGAATGGCGGCATCGGCGGCTTCCATAGCGGAGGGAACTGAAACAAGTTCGTTCGTTATTGTGGTAACTTTGTTGGGGTATTCTTCTTCGGCAATGGTTTTGCTGGGTTGGGTTTTAGGTTGTCGTCCGCGCTTTCTCTTCTCGCCCATTTCCGGAAAAGCTTTGTGCTGGTATTAACAGGGGCTCTGCGCAGAAAGCTGGGATTTTTGGTCATCACAACAGTATTCACTTCGAAGACGGCTCCATCTCCTTTGGTTTGAGGGGAGGGGATGGAAGGAAATTACCTTGTTTTGGTTTGGATGGAGGGAAAGGAAGGGAAATGATATTTTAATGATTCTTTTGTTTGGTTTAAGGGAATTGTAGGGGAGAAAATTGCTAATTTGTCATTTATATATTAGATTATCTATATTTTTTACTTATACGAATTAGTTTACACCTTAATTTAAATTGCATAATTTATGAAAATTCACTCTTATCTTAACTTAGTGTTAATATGTATATGAAAACTGAGATGATGATTTTTTTTTTATCTCTTATTTATATGACAATATATTTTCAAAAACCAAATTAACAAATTTTATGTTTGAACCACAATGCTTACTTTGCTAATGGATTTATTAATTTTTCTAAGAGCAAAGCCAAAGTCCAGAGTATAGGTAAAGGTTAAGGGGAAAAACAAATTGCTGAGTTTTGAAGTTATAACCTATATTGGAGTGATGCTCTTGGCAACAATTTTGAAAATTCCTGCTTACAGATGGTTTCAAGTGTGTAAAAGTGACCATAACCTTTTTTTTTTTGGGACCTATATCCATCTCAGACATGTAAAAGCAGTAACTCACAGCCCAACCTTCTGGCAACCTTTACAATTGGGATTTGGGTTGTATAAGTGCAGGCCATAAGGTATGCACCAAAAAGAACCAACATTCCAAGACACACAGGTGATTGATGGGAACATGTGATTAAAACCAAGGGTGATTACTGATAACCCATCTGCAAGTGAAAAATTCCAACACAGGATGATCAAAACCAAGGCCCTCGCCTTGTTCAATAACGGTTCCTGTCACAAAAGACTCGTATCAAGTCGCTTTGGTCATAGTAAAGCACATTGGCAGACGCAAAAGTCCTAACAAGTTCATTCAAAAAATACTTTTTTTAATATTGAAAATTCTTTTAAGAAGAAGTTTAATGTCCATCTTCTAATGAAAGAGGAAAAGGAGCATTAAGTGTCTGCAAATTTATTATTTTTTAAAATCATCATGAGAAATAATGTTGATTGAATTTAGCTACTGTAAGGTAGAAAAAGGAAGAGAAACTTAATTTGCACACCCAGAGCCATCAAATCTGCAATGGCGAATATTTCCCCAATTGCCAAAGGCAAATTAGACAGAACCGTCAATACCCTTTGTATCTACACCTTCCCCATCCCAAAAACACCGCCCTAAGCAGTCGCAAGCAAGGAGATAACTAAAGAAACCCATACTATTTTCATGTTAATGTGAGATAAAATTGGTATTTGGCGTGAAGAACGAACCAAGGCTGTGAGGACATGCACAGTAAATTTGTGCTTCAGAACATTGTTTGAATGTTTTTTTTCTTGGAAACTTAACTTTTTGATTGTCAATTGAATTATTAATTAAGTTTTCATTATTGATTTAGTTGTCGATTTTTGTTTAATTAGGTTGCTTAATTGTTTACTTGTTTAATTAGACAATATGATTTCCAAAATTAATTTGAATTAATAATTTGTGATTGGTTTTAATGGGTTTAATGACCCGCGCTTATATCATTATGAGTTTTCTAATTGATTAAGTGTTATTGAATTTGAGAGATGTTCATGTTCAATTAGGTGATTACACTTATTAATCCTCCATTTTTTTCAATCTCCCTATAATCTAATTAATTAATTTAAAAGTTAACTCCACGTGAATCCTGAGTTTTCCCCTTCACCGTACCTGAAGTAAACCGTCTTTACCTTTTCTTATTTGATTTTCTTAGTTGTTAGTTAATTTCTTTACACAGGATTTTAATTCTCTTTTCATAACACCCTCTAAAATTGCATTTGCATCTACATTAGTTCCATTCTCATATCAGTTTTAGTCATTTTCATCTTGCATGTTTTTAGATTAATTTCATTTAGATAGTAGTATCTTGCATTTTAATTTAGATTCATTCCATTGTATTTTTTATCACCTAAATTTGACTTTAAAAAAAATCATAGATTGCTCATTAGGAGAATGATCTAGATTTATCTTAAATTCCATAATTAATTAGGACTTAGTTTAATTAATTGTTTAAACTACAAAAGCACGTGAAAACACGTTTGTGCCAAGAAAATTAAAAAAAAGCGAGGCATGTGAAGCCTTACTTACTCTTAGATTTCTCACCCCTATTCTTCACTGAGATTCTTTCACCCCGTTTTCTTGCGATCCTCTTTCATTTCCACTTAATTGTATTTATTTATTTCTAAATTGTGGTCGAATCTAGCTTTGTATTTGGTATCTCTTAGTGAAAAGAGAGAAACTGTTTTGATCCATATAAATTTGGAAAACTCTTCGATGGTGGGTTGTTTGATGCTTTTTTTTTTTTATTTTTTTTAACATATTCAATTCTTTTGTAAGAAGCTGTCGATTGTCCTTTAATCTTTTTTCTCATTTAAGCTTCAACTACGACTGGTAGCATTTTATGCTTTCAATGAAAGGATGTTAAGAGGCACAGTAAGAAAATTAAGAAATCCATGAAAGGAATCACCGGCACTCTTCAGAATTGACAGATGATATGTGAAAAGGACGACTCATAAAAGAGCAAGATGAATGAGAAAGGAATTCCCGCTAAACTTGAGATTAACATATCAGAAGAAAATAAGAATTATTCTCAAAAACCTTCCCCCGTTTATTCTCTCGTAAAAAATAATACGATATTTCCCGACGTCTCAGAAAATAAGAAATGTTGGAAATAAACCATCAATTGCTCTCTCCATCTCTCTTTAGTTCTTTATCTCTATGAACCCACGTCTCAATCTCGCTCTAACTCTCTGTGACCTGATGTATGTAGCCCATGAAGTAGTTTAATTTGATAGTGAACATAGGCCCCAAGTTGTTAAACTCATGAATTTAAAAAACTGGTGATAATTAAGTATATAAACTTGGATTATAAATTCAAATCATAAACTTGTAAGAGTTTATGTTTATTAATAAACGTGGGTTAAAAGTATAAAATAAAAACATAAAAATGACAATAATTTAATTTAAATATATTTTCACTATGAATAAGTGAAATTAAACTCATCATATCCCATAACTAAATTTCTAAGAAGTTTATTTATAACAAAGCCATTAAACATAATCAAAACAAATAGAATAACATGAGAGTTTAAAAACGAGTTGACATAATTTTGTAAGACAAAAGCATAAAAATGATAAATTCGGCAGGTAAACTCGTGAGTTTAGCCGAGTTTATGGCTAGCATGAGTTTAAATACAAACTGACTCGATTTTGTAAGCTAAAGACATAAAAACGATAAATTTAGAGAGTTAACTCGTGAGTTATTAACAACAATACATAGGGGTATCATGAAAAGTTCCAACACCTTCTTCAAGCTTTCAGGTCATCAGACATTGCAGATGGTACGCCGTGTGTAGTGAGAATATCTGTAGTCGCTGACTTAGCGGTGGAGGTCTTCAATACTACTATCTGCACACAAAAAAGATTTACAAAATGTTTCAGATTTCGCAACTTCTATTCTTTTTCGAGAAAAATGAAGGATAAACGGAACATGCAATCGTGAATGTTCTGATGAAGAGGAAAACCTGTTGACGTTCCAGATCAAACTTCATATACTCATCATTACAGCTCTCGACCATGAAGACCAAGCTCTTCAGATTCTTCACAGGCTTGCCATTAAAGGCAAGAACCTAAACACATGCACAGATCACTTGGTAAGTATACAGCTTACACCAGATTGAATAATATCTATATAGAGTGTTTTGTTACCTGAGTGTTAACAATGTCATCATATCCAATATTTACATCAGCCGCTAGAACCTAACAAATATAATTTCAAGTATTAACCCTTGTACTAAAACGGAAACACAAAAATCTATTGGGAAAAAAGATAAAAACCTGAGAAACAACAACAAGCTGTTCATCAACAGACTCTGCCATGGCATTATAAAGTTTGTTCATCAGAAGACTGAAGGTGGCGCGCATCAATTCATATTCACTTCCATACTCAAAAGCCTAAACCAGTAACAGTTACAAAGCAAATCAGATAGTCCTTTTCTAACCGCATATATTGAAAACTTTAATTATGAAGACCTGACAGTTACCCCATGATTGCATGGAGAGAAAAGTGAGGATGTAATACCAATGAGGGATTACTTGGAAAGAAAACTTCCATAAATGTTAAGAATATTTACTATTTTTTAGAGTTTTTCCTTTTAGTTTTCTTTTCCTCCTAATTTTTTTCTCCATCTAAACATAGAATTACTGAGAACAATGAAATAAAAGTTTGGAAGATATTGAGACCAAAAAGCTATTGAGACAGCCTACAACAACATGAGAAGAATGATTACTTTTTTAAGGAATATTGACTTTCCTTTCAACCTTAAATGACGGGCATTTCATGTCTCAAAGTATTTATAGCAAGCCCATAAACTGAGAAATTATCAAGCATGAAATGAACAGACACAGACAAGAGACAGTTGTTTTGCATTTTAAGTGGGATAGAAAAAAAAAACTGAAGTTTTCATAGGCAACTACATTACATAAACACCGTTGAAATAAAAGTAATCATGAAATCTGAAAGATCAAAGCTACCTCTGGTCGAAGATAGGGTTCGGAAACTGCGACAAAAACAAATCCAGCGACAATATAATAAGAAGGAAGTCTGCCATTGAAGTGGGCTGGGATAAGGCACTTAGGAGTTGCAAGGTTTATGTCATATTCAAGTATCTTTGAATCACGAAGAACTTTGACTGTAGCTGTATCCCCAGTGTATTTTTGAGAGACAAGGTAATTGAAACCAATGCGCTCCCCTTGTCTGAATGGAACTACAAATATCAAATATACCCCAAACCAGATATCAGTTCTGACACTTGAAACATTATAAACAAACATGTGTTTATGCCCATGTGCATTCTAAATTGTCAAGATAGGCTCATGATTTTATGGTAAAATGTATAATGCCATATAAAATAGTTAGTGGAAATGAACGTCCAGAGGAATATCACATTAGCAAGTTAACGGGTTTTAACTGATATATATGCATATGTATATATCGAAACCGTTTTCCCGCAAAAATAATTTATTAACCAACATTTTTTAAAAAATAATTTTTTAATTTAAAAAGCACCAGATATTTAAAAAAGATTAAACTGGATCATCCAAATCTTATTTGGATATTTCAAGAAAGCCAAACTCTCCCTGCCTATTCAAAAGATAGGCAAGGAAACTGATTTCCGTATATATCTCTTTTTTGTTATTGATTTGCTCGTGATATAAAACATCATTCAAATGCGAAAACAAAGTACAAGCTTATATGCATGTCAGAAAAATACAAGAATAAGCACATGATACCAATATAATTCATCATGATGAGATAACTAACCAATTCAAAATATGGAACCGTAGTTACCTGTTCCATCATTGGCAATATTAATCCCATCAAAGCTAAGAATGATATCAGATGACTTCAGAACATGATATTCGGGAGCTGTGGGTTCAATTCTTCTGACAAGCACACCTTTCTGTTGTGGCCCCATTCCCATTGACATTCGCAAATCAGGATTTTCCATCTTCTGCCACTGAACTCCAAGCATTGGAAACCCTGTGAAGGATAATACCCAAACCGATTTATTTAAGTTAAAACCGGAATCATCTCATCAAACTAACAACAGCTAGAGTTATGTTATACAACAGCGAGTTGGATAGTGTCGGTAAATCATAAACATGTTAAAATGTGAGATAGAGATATGCCAATTTAATTTTGAACCGACTTCTTCTCCGCACAAAACATAAAAACAAACACTCATAGTCATCCCTTTTATTTCAGAAGGGAGACGGGATTCCGTGTTCCATAAAATGAAACACTCCCATACATGCCTGTATATTCCCCATTCTTTTCATAATCTTGGATGAAATGTAAGATAACTGGAGTGGGTATCACATATCCTATATTCTCTACATCTTCTTCAATAAGAGACTTAAATGCAATCCCCACGCATTCTCCCTCATCACTGAAAGCAGGTCCCCCGGAATTTCCTTCATTTATTGCAGCATCTACCTGCAAAAGTATTTGAACTGACCAGTAAGTCAATCAAGAAATATCAACTCGGAGGTCAGACAACATATAGTTTCAGACACCAACCTGCACTACTAGAAGTTGGGTTGAATCATGACCATAAGAGAGCATCTCAATGCGTGAGACAACACCGCTAGTTACAGACATAGTGTCACCTCCAATTGGATAGCCCACAACAGTAACAGCATCTTGCAGTGCAGGCAAATCCCCAAACTCCACAGGTGAAACCCCTTCCCAGAACTCATCATCACTCACCGTCAACAATGCTGAAGCATAAAATTAATATGATAAGCCTATGGTTCGCAAAATAGAATAAATGAGAACAATAATCTAATATAGTCATTCATATATCGTATCTTCTTTCCTTCTTGAGTCGTATGAATGTTATTTTTCACTTCCATAGTGTTCCATTTACCAAAACGAACTTGACATCGAACGGATGCCAAAGAGAATGTAGAGAAGTGGATAAAGTGAAATAAGAGGACAATGAATCCCATCCCATGTTTGGAATTTTAATGCAAAAATAGATGTTGATTTACTCCTCATTCTAGGTGGCTTTGTGGAAAAAGGAAGGAAAAGCCGGCCAAATGGAGCAAATAACCTGCCCTCCCAAAAAACTGGGGAAAATTCCCATCAGAGTCCAAATAAACAAAATATTGTCAGAAAATACCTAAAGAAAAGTCACGTATTAGAAAATGTCATAGTGGTTAATATATACTAATTTAATTATTAATGTTGTACTGATTTAGTTGTTAATGTGCATTAGTTGTTAAAATATAGTTATTAACGTGTATTGATTTAGGTGTTAATGTTGTATCGATATAGTTGTTAACGTTTTTGAAATAATACCAAAAAAGACCCTAGAACCTTTTCTAATATATGACTTTTTGTTGGGTTTTTTTGATGATATCTTACTTATTTAGAGCTTGAGAGGGATTTTCCCAAAAAACTACTGGATGGCTGGGCAATTATCAATTTTTTTATTTAAGTACTTGAAAGGTTTTTATAATCATCATGGAAATTTAATTTTAAAAAAATACTAAAAATATTGTTACAAATTAAAATTTATTAAATTAATTTTCTTTTATCGTATAAGATATATAATCATATTTTCTTTTTGCAAACTATAAAAAGAGAAAATCATTTTGCAGGCTTACCTTCCTTAATTAAATTAAATCCTTCCATTTAATCTCCTAGTATAATTAATTTCTATATCTGTACCTACTAATACTATACAGCGGCTAACAAGATTTGAGTGTAAGTATGTAAGAGGAATCTAAATAAGTGGTGCTTATGTGTAAGTACATAAGAGGAGTGTAAATAAGTGGTTTTAATATAGGGTAAATGATTTCTCCTGTCATTGGAGATAGAGTTATCTCCAGTGAGCCCAAAACTACGTTGTTTTGGATTAATGAAGGGTGTATTTGTAATTTTAGGTGAATTAATGAAGGGTGTTTCGGTAAAATTCATATGATAAAAAGATAAACAAAATTACAGAAACAACCTTCATTAATTCACATAAAATTACAAACACACCATTCATTAATCCAAAACGACGTAGTTTTGGGCTCAATGGAGATAACTTTATCTCCAGCGAAATCATTTTCCCCTTTATATAAGTATGTAAAAAAAGTTTTTCTCAATTTATGTAAATAAATGGTTTTAAGATGCCAAAGGATATCCAAACAAGCACTTTTAAGATTTAATTTTGACTGCCCTTTTATGTAATTAAGAGGAAGATTCAAAATACCAAGGTCGCACTCGGTTCCAATGGCCAGTACTGTTGCGATGTATTTAGTATCAGAGCCACGTTTCTTGAGCTTGACTTGGGTATGATGTTCCACGGAATGCGCATTGGTCAACACCCTCCTCCCTTCAATAATAAATCCACTGCTAAAAGAGCTGGATTGCCTTCTCTGCCATGGCATCGTGAAATCCGGTTTTGTATGCACACAAAATACCTTCACCACAGCGTCCATAGACGGCGCCGCCTTCACCTCGCCGTCCCATTTAGGCACTTCAGCAACAAAATCCGTACAAGCACCACCTCTGTTCTGCTCCGAATGTATCGCACTACACTTACAGCAGTTTGAGGGGAGAGGATGGATGGGAAGAAAGGATATTGACCAAATTACCAAAAAAATCATTCCTATTGAAAATTTTTTATGGATAATTTGGTGCGATAAAAAATTTCTCAGCCCTCCCTCTCTCTCCTTTCCTCCTCTCAAACCAAACACATTAGGGAGACGATGGGAGGAATCCACGGCGAAGGGAACTGAGATGAGAACATTTGTTTTTGCAGTAACGTCGTTGAGGTGTTTATGTTCAGCGGTGATTCCACTGGGTTGGGCTTTAGGTTTTCCCCCCCGTTTTCCCCTACTTTTACCCATTTCCTCAAGAAATGAAAACAAGCGATGAACTGAGAGAGCTGTGTACTGATATGAACAAGGTCTCCGCACTGCTTTTTATGTTAAGATTTTGCGTCAACGTCAACATAAAAAATATCAGATTGTAAGATGCCTCCATTTTCTGACGTCGCCAGATCACCGACGGCGCCAGCGCCAGGTAGACTCACAGACAGAAGTCAAGGCTGGCGAGGGGGAGCTTTCAGTCTGGGCACCGTCGTGAGGCAAGCTTTGGGCCCTCTCAGAAACTAAAATGGTCATCGTGTTGTGACCTCTGAACAGGATAAGAATTAAAAAAATATACTACTCAGGTCCGCTCAATTACGTCCTAGTATTTTATAATGACTTTCGCTTTCAGGGGTCAACTTCTAAATTGAAAACTATAAACAGCGCCTTCTGTTATCTTGTGTTGATTAAAAGAATGACCAAATGTGGAAATATTTATTTATCAAAAAAAAAAAAAACTTATTGGTTAGGTGGCATGGATGACGTTATAAAAAAAAAATCAAATATGAATAAATATTATATCTATCACGTAACTTAAGGTTAATAAACTTTACATGTGCATGCCACTCTTTGTTTAAGACCGCTAGACTGCTAGAGACAAGGCTAGCGGGTAAGGAATCTTTCTCTGTATTGGTATTACTCCCTTCCGTCCTAATTATAAGATATTGTTAATTTTTTTTGACAAATTAAGGAATCTAATTAAATTACTTTAGAGTATTTTTCTTTATATTTTTTTTCTTCAAAGTAATTAGTTTGATAGATAAACTAATATATAATCTAAAGATATACAACATATAAAATGATTAAATAACTTATTTAGCTTCCTTAATCTCTCCAAACAAAGTCAACTATGTCTTATAATTAGGACCGGAGGTAGTAATAATTTAGGGGTCATCATGGGACCCAAATGCCCCTCCGAGCTTTAAGAAAAATGCCCAGCCTGCCCTTAGAAAAAGCTCAAAAATCATTTGGATATTTTTGGGCCAGGTTAAGCTGAGCACAGAATAAGGTATGATGCCTTATCTATTTGGTTCTGCCTGAAATGAGTATATAATTGTATTTAAAAAAATATACTACCTTCGGTCCTAATTTATAAGGCATAGTTGACTTTGTTTGGAGAGATTAAGGAAACTAAATAAGTTACTTAATCATTTTATATGTTGTGCATCTTTAGATTATATATTAGTATGTGAGTCAAACTAATTACTTTGAAGAAAAAAATAAAAATAAAAATAGTCTAAGTTAATTTAATTAGCTTCCTTAATTTCTCCAAAAAAGTCAACTATGTCTTATAATTAGGACCGGAGGGAGTATAATGTATTAAACAAGTATTTACTTACCATTCAATTAAAATTTAATGAATAAACATATTTTGTATTTACTTAGCACATATACATATAGACTTATAGGAGAAAAAATCACTTTTCCCTCAAGCCAGAATTTTTAGCTTTTGGTTTTTCATCATTGAGAGAGAATACAAAATTAAAAAAGAACGAAGTTAGGTCTCACTTTTTTTTTTTTAATTGAAATATTATTATTGTCCTTATTATAAATTTTTATAAATGAAATTTTTTGTCTTAAATATAATTTCAATCAAAAGTTACAAATCAATGTTTTCCATTTTTATCCTAACTTAATTCTCATTGGAAATAGGGAAAGATGAGAAAGATGTTAGGGAATTAGTTAAAACAAACTTTTAATAATAACTAGAGTGGTATATTTTTATGACAGTACTTTGATTTTAGTCCATAAAAAATTTAACTGGTGAGAAAAATGCTAGAGAATTGATTCAAAATATCAAATTAGTTCCTATATATATATATATATATCAAATTAGTGATTTCCTACTAAAATATGATGTCAATTACTATACTATTATAACTAATACAAATAAATAACAAAACCAATTCGAGATTTTAAGGTTTAAATTTTTAAGGTTTAAATGGTATTTTTTTGTCGTTTTCTCTTAATTAAATAAAAAGAATTTGCCTTTAGTTTTTTATTTTACTTAAAAAATGGTCTTTAATTTGGAGCTTGTAGAGACTGTTCGAGAAAATGGTAGCAAAGCTAAAACGTATGATTCAAGGAGAAAAATCATGACGAAGGAAATATTACCATTTGGGTTCACGATGAAGGCTGAAACAACCTCCTATAATTATTGTATAATTAATCATTTCAAACAAATTAGAAAAACATCAAGTAATACAACAGTAGATAACGAAGAGAGAAATCAAGAGAGGAGAACAAAGATAGAATAGAGAAGAGAACTGAATCACATTAATCCCTATCACAAATCTGATTTACAATAGCATAAGGCCCCTTTTTATATAGAGAGGGATTGTGTCACTATCATGTTATATTCCTGATGCCATTTGAGATATTCTCAAGCAAATACAAGTCTATTTGGAGCATTAAATCAAGGGTTAAATTCCAATTTTGCCCTTAAAGTATGCGCTCAGGAGTAATTTTGCCCCTGAAGTTTTCGACATAGCAATGTAACCCCTGAAGTTTAAAACCGTAGCAATATTGTCCCTTCGTTAAAAACTCTAACGGTCAACTAACGTTGACCGTTACTTGCTATGACCCAAATTGTGGGAATAGATGCGTTGATCATGGATGCTATTGCTATGACTGATTAATTGCCCTTGTTTTCACTTGCATTTCATATCTTGTTATGGCCAGGGAGTACAGACCTAATCAATGAATAGTCATTGTTCCTGGTTTGCATATTTCATGTCTGGAAGCTACGGTCAGAGTGTTCACAGCTTGTTCAGAAAGAACAATATCAAAGTACAATCAACTCGTGAAGAAGCTAAAGGAAGTGCAAGGAACGGGGGACATGTTGTTACACCCCTACCGGCCTCGCCCTTTCGGGTGGCGGGTTAGAGGGATTCCTTATAACCTGTTACCTTTCTTCAGTTATTAGTCCATTTTGATTATAAATCAGAGCGCGCACAATAGAGCATATGATCGGTTTGGACAATTACTGTACTGGTAAAAGTAAAATAAACAGAGAATATAAGTCCCAGTAGGATTAAGGGTACAATCATCCAAAATAAATACCAAATATGTACAGTAATCCCAAAAATGTAAGTACAAAAATTCAATAGGGCAATCCCTATTCTTCATCTGCACCATAGGGCCTTACCTTTCCAAAAAGGATCTTTACTTTAGGCACGTCCCCCTGTGACTACAAAAGAGTCTGGAGTCCGAGAACGGCCCCCAGAGTAACCATCAATACTCATGCACTAAATGTGTGATGTGTATGTACGAAACCATGTGAGTATGTAAACATAGATATACGTGCCAAACATGTCACAATATGCAAACAGACACAAATACCACAACAATATCACGTCTTCGCACCGTCGGGTCGCCTTACCAAGGCAGACCCCAGAATTACCGGAATCACAAGCCTGTCTCCACAGAGTCGCCATGTAGGCAGACCCCAGCAGGCACCCTCAGCGCTAGGGACACAATCACAAACATGTTCTATATGCATATTTGGCCAACAATACAAAAACACACATATGGCAAACAAGTACATACAACAAACACATAAAAGTGCCGGAGTAAAGAGGTTACTACCTGGTGTGGTGAATACCGCTTTTTCTACCTTTTTGCTCTGTGGCCCTTCTAAAAGTACCCTTAACCTAAAACATTAAAATACATCATTTTCAATATTTCCAGAAATGCCCTTACATTATTTTTTTGTTAAATCCGTGGCCTTCATGAGTTTTCTAGAATGTCCCTGTTTTTGTCCCAACTTTAGCGATTTTTCATAAATTCCACAAAAATCATATTGACATGAAACCAGTTCCATTCGAACCGTTAATAAGTTTATTTTACATGAACAATATATCCAGACCATGAAAGTACAAATATTTTGGCGTGTTGCTTGTTTTATCTCCTTTGGTCCAGATTCGCGTCACTGTTCCAGCCTCTTTTCAACTATTTATTTCACCAAGTAAATCTTATCCAAATCTATCATATTATATATGCAAACTCATGCCCCAGATGTGTAGTTTCTACATATAAAATATAAGCTTAAACAGAGTTTGTTTACCCCCTTAAAAACGAGTTAGAAGGATCACTGCCCAGATTTGCTGAAGCTGGCAGCAAGCCCTCTCATGGGGTTTTCGGTATTTTCGACTTCGGAAACTTTAACCATAACTATGCCCTATACAAAAACTCATTCCAGAGCCTTTGGTGACCTTAACAATTCAAAAACCCAACCCCAAAACCAAGCTCCCTTCATTTGCACGAAATTACTTCCATAAGAACTCAAGAAAGGAGTTGTCGGTGTTACCTGGAATCGGAAGAACGGTGGATGAACTTGGTGGCTTGAGTCTTGAGCTTGGCTATGGAGTTTTTGCAGATATCTCTCTCCCTCTCCTATGGAAATTTCGTGCTCCTTCTTTAAGAGAGAGAGAGCATATGTCTTTTAATAAGAGCCAAAAAGATCTGAGCAGTCTGGAATAACTGGTGTTTATTTCTATTCAGTAATTAATGGATTGGACTTGACTTTTTGGCTTATTCCCCAAGAAATTCCAGAGAATTCCAGGGGTCTCTAGGGTTCTGCCACGTGCTCAGCCCCCTCCAAAAATATCTAGATATTTTCCTGCTTTTGGGGCAAATTACGCGTTTGGCCCGAAACTTTTGGAAATTACGATTTTGGCCCAAAACTTTTTAATAATTACCAATCCTTTCCCCCACGTTTTTTCTGCCTAAAAGGACACATGTGGCCCCATTTTGGGCCCACATGCCTGCCCAAACCAATTTTTACCTATTTATTCCCATTTTGCCCCTGTCCTCCAAATGTGGGTATCGCAGTTTGACTTTTACACTGACTTTTCTTTCTTTTTCACCAAGTAAATATTTTCATTGATTAAAGGGAGTGTGTGATGCATAAGGGGCTCCCCACATCGGCTCTCTGATATTTAATTCCCTTTTGCCTCACTTTTCAGTCTAGTTCCCGATCTACCGGTCCGTGTGGGTCCCGCCGGCCATCAGAATGGTTCTCTTTGCACTTTTCTTTATCTTTTCCAGACTTCATCCTCTTGAATGGACACTCCTATGTAGCACTCTCCAACTTCATGGAGTGGCCCCATACTTGACTTACTTAGTCCAGATGAACCCCTAATCAGTCCTTATCGATCCCGTTTTTGTCGGTTACTCACCTGGGGGACCCACGTTTTGTGTTTGGGCCTAAATATGGCTAAAATCATCTGGTTTCTCTTCCTATTTTACTCAAACATGCAGAGGATCTTTATCTGTCCAGGAAATATCATACTTCCTGAACCGGCTTAGTAGTCTGCCTAACTTAGGCTTATTCTCAATCCTCAGAGTCTAAAATTCAGGATGTTACACATGTAGAGGATTTTCAATGGAAATATTGAAGCAGCAAGCATTATGCTGATTTAACTTGGAGAAGAGTGATTTGAAGAAATCATTGTATTGAGAAAATTGTATTGTTTTGTGATTATAAAACTATTCAATTTTAATTCACCTTATCCCCTTAATTTTGTGTTGTTCAAGTTGAACACTTTGTTAAGTAGTGTCCAACTTGAGGGGACATGTTAGAATATAAAGGTATAATTAATTAGTTGAATAGTTGGTTAGAGCCTAGTCTATAAATAGAGGGTCTTAACAATATTGATTAGAGTGTGAGTTAGATGAAAGATCCTCACCATATTAGAGAGAGGTTAACTTGGGTCTCTCCCTCTAGAGAGGGAAGTCCCTCCTAGACCTCTAGAGTCAGGGTTTGTTTGAGTTTGAGCATATTACTCCTCATATATGAATAATACAAGATTCTTCATATTGTTTCTCTAATTCTTCTTCAATCATGTTTGTCAACACTTTGAACAAGTTCATTCAAAAAATACTTCTGTTAATATTGCAAATTCTTTTTTTTAAAAAAAAGTTGAATGTCTATCTTCTAATTAACGAGGAAAAGGAGTATCTCAGTTTCTGCAAATTTATTATTTTTCTAATCATGATGAGGAACAATGTTGATTGAATTCAGCTACTACCTTAAGGTAGAAAAAGGAAGAGAAACTTAATTTGCATAGTGAGAGCCATCAAATATGCAATGTGACCATTTCCCCAAATGCCAAAGGCAAATTAGACAGAACCATTAATACCCTCTGTATCTACACCTTCCCCATCCCAGAAACACGGCCTTTACTCCCTGAGCAGTCACACACAAGGAGATAACTAAAGAAACCCAAAAAATTTTCATGTTGTCGTGAGATAAAATTGGTATTTGGCGTGAAGAACGAACCAAATTTGTAAGGAGATGCACAGTAAATTTGTCGAACACCTCTTGGGCAAGAGTCACCTGAGATGTGAATCTGCTTCTCTTTCTCTTCCTCTCCTAGTCATTCTCTATCCTTTCTCCAAATTCGATGAACAACAATAGGAGCATGCAGTTGAAGAAAGCTTTATTACTTGAAATCGAAGGCTGGACAGTGAAGAAAACAGATGATGAAGGCAAACGATGAGAAAAAGACGAGCAGGGTTACACGCAGATGGAAAAAATCGAAGAAAAGAGACGATGAAGTAAATATCAAGTGACCAGCAACAAGGATGACGGACGGCGACAACGAGGACCAAACGCAAGCTCGGATCAGTGAGAACAGGGAATTGCCGGCAAGGCGAGAAGCCTGCGAGTGAAGACGTGGAGTTTCTTTTAATTTTTTTTCACATGGGCAGAGATGGAATTTCATAAAATCCAAGGGGACAAATTGGTCAGGCTACCCTCCAAAAATACCCCTATTTGGAGGGACCAAAATAAGGGATGGGAGGGGAGAGACTAGCAAATCTTTGCTCCCCTCCCCTCCAAAACTTCAGTCAAAATGAAAGGAGGGATTCATTTTTCCTCCCTTTCTACCCCCCCCCCCCCCCCCCCCCCCCAAAAAAAAACAAGGCTAAGGAGGGGGCTTTAACACTAGGCTGCATCATTGTACCTAGATTGGGCTCATTTAGAATTAGGTCTTCGAACTCCTATGATCTAGGCCTCAAAGTTTGGACCTTTGAGGTGATGAAGTGACTTTTAATTCGAAACACGTTTGTGCCAAGAAAAAAAAAATTAAAGCATGTGAAACCTTACTTTCAAATTTCTCGCACATATCTTCTCATAATACACTCAGATTCTTTCACCCCATTTTCCATTTTCTTACGATCCTCTTTCAATTCCACTTGTTTGTATTTATTTAGTTCTGAATATTGGTCGAATCTAGCTTTGTGGTTAGTATCTTGTAGTGGAAAAAATGAAATTGTTTTGGTCCATGTAAATTTGGAAAAGCTCATCGATGGTGGTTTGTCTGATGCATTTTTTAAAAACATTCAATTCTTTTGTAAGAACCTGCTAATTTTCCTTTATTCTTTTTTTAATTTAAGAGTCAACAACGACTTGTAGCATTTTATGCTTCTAATAAAAGAATGTTACAAGGCACAATAAGAAAATTAAGAAATCCATGAAAGGAATCACCGACAATCACCCTTCAGAATTGACTGATGATATGTGCAAAGGACTTGTACAAGATCAAAATGAATGAGAAAGGAATTCCTGCTAAACTTGTGATTAGCATATCAGAGGAAAATAAAAATTATTCTAAAAAACCCTCCCCTGCTTATTCTCCTGTAAAAAAATAATATATATTTCCCCAATTGAGGGGCACAAATAAGAAATGTTGGACATTTTTTTCCTCTCTCTCTCTCTCGTTCTCTATGTATCTCTATGAACCCATATACCAATCTCGCTCTAACTCTCTGTGACCTCATGTATGTACCCCCATGAAGTAGTTTAATTTGATAGTGAACATAGGGGTTGAAAAATTCATTACCTTCTTCAATCTTTCAGGTCATCAGACATTGCAGATGGTATGCCGTGTGTAGTAAGAATATCTGAAGTCGCTGCCTTGGCGGTGCAGGTCTTCAACACTACTATCTGCAGAAAAAAAGATTTACAAATTTTTAAAGGCCTGAGGAATTCTGTTTACATAATGTTTTAGGATTTCACAACTTTTATCATTTCTCGAGAAAAATGAAGAAGAAAGGGAACATGCAATCGCGAATGGTTGATGAAGAGGAAAACCTGTTGATGTTCCAGATCAAACTTCATGTACTCATCATTACAGCTCTCGACCATGAAGACCAAGCTCTTCAGGTTCTTCACAGGCTTGCCATTAAAGGCAAGAACCTAAACACAGGCACAGATCACTTGGTAAGTATTCAACTTACATCAGATTGAATGATATCTATGAAGTGTTTTGTTACCTGAGTGTTGACAATGTCCTCATATCCAATATTTATATCAGCCACTAGAACCTAACACAGGTAATTTCAAGAATTAACCCTTCCACTAAAACAGAAACACAAAAATCTATTGGGAAAAAAGATGAAAAACCTGAGAAACAACAACAAGCTGTTCATCAACAGACTCTGCCATGGCATGATAAAGCTTGTTCAGAAGACTGATGGGGGCGTCCATTTCATATTCTCTTCCATACTCGAAAGAGTGAGACTGCATAGGAAAACGAGAAAAAGTGACAAAGCAAATCAGATAGTCCATTTCTAACCGCATGTATTGAAAACTTTAAGTATGAAGACCTGACAATTACCTTATGTTTGAATAGAGAGAAAAGTGGGGAGAAATATGAATAAGGAAATATTAGGAAGAAAAACTTCCATAAATAGTAAAAATATATTTACTATTTTTGGGAGTTTTTCCTCTTACTTTTCTTTCCCTTCTAATTTTTTTCCCATCCAAACATAGGATTACAAAGAACAACGAAAGAAAAAGTCAAGAAGATATTGAAACAAAAAAGCCATTGAGACAGCCTACAACAACAGGAGAAGAATGATTACTTTTTTTTTTTAGGAATTTTGAGTTTCCTTTTCACATTAGATGACGGGAATGTCATATCTCAAAGTACTTATAGCAAGCCCATAAACTGAGAAATTATCAAGCATGAAATGAACAGACACACAAACAGCAAACGGTTGTTTTGCATTTTTACTGCAGTTCCGCGATTTAGGAGTAGACAAATTAACAAAAACAAAAGTTGAATAAAAAAAAAGTGAAGTTTTCAAAGGTAACTATAGTACAAGAACACCGTTGAAATAAAAGTAATCATGAAATATGAAAGATCAAAGCTACCTCTGAACGAAGATAGGGGACGGAAACAGCGGCAAAAACAAATCCAGCGACAATATAATAAGAAGGAAGTCTACCATTGATGTGGGCTGGGATAAGGCACTTAGGAGTTGCAAGGTTTATGTCATATTCAAGTATCTTTGAATCACGGAGAACCTTGACTGTAGCTGTATCCCCAGTATATTTTTGAGAGACAAGGTAACTAAAACCAATGCGCTCCCCTTGCCTGAATGGAACTACAAATATCAAATATACCCCAAATCAGATATCAGTTCTGACACTTGAGAAACATTATAAACAAGAGAATTTCTCAAAGGTACATGCGTTTATGTCCATGTGCATTCTAAATTGTTAAGATAGGATCATGATTTTATAGTAAAAAGTATAATGCGATATAAAATAATAAGTGGAAACGTACATCTAGAGGAATATCACATTAACAAGCTAGCAGGTTTTAACTGATGTGTATATATACATCTCTGTTTTGTTATTGATTTGCCCATGATATAAAACATTATTCAAATACAAAAACAAGGTACAAACTCAATACATGTCAAAAAAATACAAGAAAAAGCACAAAATAACAATATAATTCATCATGATGAGATAGTTGACCAATTCGAAATATGGAACCGTAGTTACCTGTTCCATCATTAGCAATATCAATCCCATCGAAGCTAAGAATGACATCAGATGACTTCAGAACATGATATTCGGGAGCTGTGGGTTCAATTCTTCTGATACGCACACCTTTCTGTTGTGGCCCCATTCCCATTGACATTCTCAAATCAGGATTTTCCATCTTCTGCCACTCAACTCCAAGAATTGGAAATCCTGTGAAGGATAATACCCAAACCGATTTATTTAAGTTAAAACCAGAATCATCTCATCAAACTTGCAACAACCAGGGTTATGTTATACAACAGCCAGTTGGGTAGTGTCAGTAAATCATAAACATATTAAAATTTGACATAGATAAATGCCAATTTTGAACTGACTTCTCCATTTAATCCTTACATCTATATCCATTACTCTATGGTTTCCTCCGCACCCAACATAAAAATAAACCCTCATAGTCATCCCTTTTATTTCAGAAGGGAGACGAGATTCTATGTTCCATAAAATGAAACACTCCCATACATACCTGTATATTCCCCATTCTGTTCATAATCTCGGATGAAATGTAAGATGACCGGAGTGGGTATCACATATCCTATATTCTCTGCATCTCCATGTTTAAGAGATTGAAATGCAATCCCCACGCATTTTCCCTTATCACTAAAAGCTGGTCCCCCGGAATTTCCTGCATTTATTGCAGCATCTATCTGCAAAAGTATTTGAACTGACCACTAAGTCAATCAAGAAATATCAACTCGGAGGTTAGACAACATATATTTTCAGACACCAACCTGCACTCCTAGAAGTTGAGTTGAGCCATGAATGTAAGAGAGTATCTCAATGCGTGAGACAACACCGCTAGTTACAGACATAGTGTCGCCTCCAATTGGATAGCCCACAACAGTAACAGCATCTTGCAGTGCAGGCAAATCCCCAAACTCCACAGGTGAAACCCCATCCCAGAACTCATCATCACTCACCGTCAACAATGCTGAAGCATAAAATTAATATGATAAGCCCATTGTCCACAAAAACAGATAAAAGAAAACTATAATCTAATATACTCATTCAAAGACAACAAACTAAGTATGTTGTCGATACTCTTTGTTACTGTTGATATTCATTCATATATCATATGTTCCTTCTTGAGTCTTACGATTGTTGTTTTTCACTTCCATCGTGTTCCATTTACCAAAACGAACTTAACATCCAACGGATGCCAAAGAGAATGGAGAGAAGTGGATAAAGTGAAATAAGAAGAGAGAATCCCATCCCATGTTTGGAATTTTAATGCAAAAATAGATGGTGATTTGCTCCTCATTCTAGGTGGCTTTGTAGAAAAAGGAAGGAAACGCAATCCAAAGGGAGCAGACCACCCGCCTTCCCAAAAAACTACTGGATGGGCTGGGAAATTATTAAGTTTTTATATAAGTAATGAAAGCTTTTTTTAATCATCGTGGAAATTTAATTTTTTTAAAAAAATACTAAAATATGTTTACTAATGAAAATTATTAAATTAATTTTCTTTTATCATATAAAATATATAACCATAATTTTTTTTGCCAACTATAAAAAAGAGAAAATCATTTTGTAGGCTTACCTTTCTTAATTAAACCCTTCCATTTAATCTACTAGTATAATAAATTTCTATATCTGTGCTCACTGTACAGCGGTTAAGTTTTGTCACAATTCGTGTAAATAAGTGATTTTTTATGCCCGCGACCCAAACAAGCACTTATAAGATTTAATTTTGACGGACCTTTTATCAATGTAATTAGGAGGAACATTCAAATACCTATGTCGCACTCGGTTCCAATGGCCAGTACCGTTGCGATGTATTTGGCATCAGAACCACGTTTCTTGAGTTTGACTTGGGTATGATGCTCCACTGAATGCGCATTGGTCAATACCCTCCTCCCTTCAATAATAAATCCGCTGCTACTAGAGCTATACTGCCTTTTTCTCTGCCATGGCAGCGAGAAATTCGGTTCTGTATGCACACAAAATACCTTCACCACAGCGTCCATTGACGGCGCCGCCTTCACCTCGCCATCCCGTTTAGGCATCAATGAGGCTTCGGCAACCAAATCCGTACAAGCACCACCTCTGTTCTGCTCGGAATGTATCGCACTTCTCGGCTCCGGTGAACCTGTTAAACGCTGCTGCAACTTAGGGAGACGGCGGGAGGAATCCACGGCGGAGGGAACTGAGATGAGATCATTTGTTTTTGCGGTAACGTTGTTGGGGTGTTTATCGTCGGCGGTGATTCCGCTGGGTTGGGCTTTAGGTTTTCGTCCCCGTTTTCTCCTACTCTCACCCATTTCCTCAAGAAATGAAAACAAGCGATGAACCTCAGAGAGCTGTGTACTGATATGAACAAGGTTTCCGCATAGCTTTTAATGTTAAGTTTTTGCGTCAACGTCAACATAAAAAACATCAGATTGGAAGATGCATCCATTTTCTCTGACTTCACCAGATCACCGACCGTGCCAGGGCGGCTCACAGAGCAGAAGTCAAGGCAGGCGAGGGCGAGCTTTCAGACTGGGCCCCGTTGTGAAGCATGCTTTGGGCCAACTCAGAAACTAGAATGGTCATTGCGTTGTGAACACTGAACAAAATAAGAATTAAAAAATATAATACTCAGGTTCCGCTTTCCGCGCAATTTCGTCCTTGTATTTTTCAATGACTTTTATTTTTCAGGGGTCAACTTCTAAATTGAAAATTATAAACAGTGCCTTCTGTTTTCTTGTGTTGATTAAAATAATGACCAAATGTGGAAATAACTTATTGGTTAGATGGTATGAATGAAGTTTTTTTTAAAAAAAAAAAAAGAAGAAATCAAATGTGAATGAAGATTATATTTATCGCGTGACTTTAGAGGCAGGAAAAAAAAAAAAAAAGATCATGGGTTAAAAAAGTATACACGTGCGCGCCACTCTATGTTGAAGATTGTGAGAGGCAAGACTAACGGGTAACCAATCCTTCTCCGGTTTTAGTATTAATATCGACTCTTTAGTGTAATTTATATTATAAATTTTGTTCTATATTTTTATTATAAACTTTATTTTATATTTAGAATAGGAGATAATAATTCATAATAAACCGTGTCAAAAAAATTCCAGCGTTCAAGAGCTCGTTGGAATCTAGGATTCTAAAAAAACATGCCGGTGGGAAATAGAACAGATGATGTTTACAAAGAGACTTTTTAAGAATATAGAAGGAAATCATTGTTGACTTAGTGAAACTTCATGCCTTTCTTATCCTTGATATAACAAAGGACACGATATCTTGATTCTTTAGAATGGTTTATGTTTTCCCTTGATATTATATATTAGGAGTAAAGGATTTCTCCAGTCACTGAAACTACATCGTTTTATATTAATGAAGGGTATTTTTGTAGTTTTGTTTATTTTTTAATCATATAAATTTATTGAAACACCTTTTATTAATTCACCTAAAATTATAAATACACCTTTTATTAATTCAAAACGACATACTTTTCACATATATTATTATATTAATGACTTATTTCTCGGTATATCATTTTCTTTCGGTCTTTCAAATGTCTACAGCTTCTCGTGTTATCCAAATATCCACGATGTTGCAGCCTGCATCTATATTGGGCTTGGGCATCACTTCATATTTTTCAGCTGAATATTGTACATGACTTTTTCTTTGGCAGATGTCATTCCATTCAACTTGACACCTGGAGCTCCCCCCCCCCCCCCCCAAAAAACAAAAACAAAAACAAAAACTTTTTCTAGTGAACACTGGGGTTAGGTAGCGGCGTAGCACTGGAAACCTTCCAAAATCTAAGTTTTGCGCAAGTTAAGATAAGTATATGAGAGGAATTTTGTCTCGACTTACGTAAAAAGTAGGTTTTGGAGTGTTTCCAAACACTACATAGTTAAAGGAAAAAGGGTCAAGGAACAAATTTACCAACTAACTATTAGTTCAGTATCGCACAAAAAAACTTTTAATGATACCAATAATACCAACAAACAATTAAAATTATTAAAACATCACAATGCCGTTAGTTAAAATATAACAGACGTTGCTTTGTTAATGAAGATGTCGGTGGCAGGTGGCTAGTGAGAGAGAATGTGAGTGTGAATGACGATGACTGGGCATGAATTTAAATTTAAAAGGAAGAACTTCTTTGTGGAATCAGGTGGGGGTTCTCAAAGTGCATCATATCATCTTCTTCACTTGAGATGGGACGAAATTTTAGAGGAGACCTAGCGAAATTACAACTTATTAAAAGACGGACTAATATTTTTGTGCTCATGAACCAAACTACTACTCCTCCTTTGTCCACGCATCATCAGGCTACATGTGCAAGTTCTTCGATCCAGAGACCTACGATGATGTCAACAATTTGAGAAACCTTTTAACCAAACAAGGTGGAAGATTCTCTCTTGACCATCATCTCCCTCCTTAATACCCATTATATGAATGCGACCCTTTATTCTTCCCACAAGACCAAGTATATCCAGCTATAAACAACTACTACAATATTTTTAACAACATATTTGAAGGATTTCAAGTTGAAAACTTGTTGAGTAATTATTTGAAACAGATAGGCACTAGGTAGGAGATGGATGAAGTTCCCTAGCCACTAGTTCCACTCGTCTTGGCGGTGGGACACTGTTCTAATTTGTCTTCCCCTGTTTCAAGCATGGAAAAACAGAACCAAGAGAATAAACTAAAACTCATTGAATAAATGTTCTATTTTTGTATAGACTGAAAGGGAAAGTGCCTATAGTTACAGGAGTAGCGAGAGTAATGGAGGAAGCAACAGTAAAACTCTTCGGGAGCAAGAAGCAAACTCGGGAAGCAACAGCAAAACTCCCTAAAATGGTTACAAAATCCGGATAGCTCACAGTCGCACTCAATATTAAGCTGTGAGAATCATAGCATATGGTTGCCCTCGCAATTTGGCCATTAGGTTGCACGTCACTTGGCCAACTTAGAGTATCCTTGGACCTTATAGAGCCCAGGTTGATCTCGATATGTGGCGACTGCGACTCCGGATTGGGGTCCCACTGGTTGGAATAGCTGTCAAACTCAACGAAGACGATCTTGTTCCTACCGACCAGATTGAAGGTGGTTTGAGGGGTGAAGAGTCCGAGGAATCCACCGGAGGAGTTTACAAGCAGGAATTCATAGTGGGTCGATGCAAGGAAGAAGGTCATGTTGTCGCCGTGAAGATTGGAGGAGCCCGGTCGTTGAACGATGAAGGTGAAGTCGGTGGAGAAATTGAATCTGCTGCGAGTGGTTGGGTTGTAGAGTTGAACTTCATGGAAGAATGCTGCTAGGCTTGCATTATTTTGAAGTGGGTTGCTCACATTTTCAGCCACCTGGACATCTTCATTAACAAAGCAACGTCCTTTATATTTTAACTAACCACATTGTGATGTTTCAATAATTTTAATTGTTTGTTGGTATTATTGGTACCATTAAAAGTTTTTTGTGCCCAACGCTCCTAGACTAATAGTTTATTGGTAAATTTACTCCTTGACCCAAGAAAAAAGGATAACATCTAATAATGATTGGTTCAGCTGATAAACGAGTTGGCTGATAACTATAAGGTCGGGAATTCAAATCTCACTGATTGAAGACCTTGTTAATGGACAATTTGTGAGTACATCTGCAAGCACTTTTTAAGGCCACAAACATGCTTTGACCCTAGTAATTATTTGTTATAAAACTTTTTTGTTATAAAAAAGGACAAGAAAATATCGTTTGAACTGGACTTAGCTCTCCTATACTCATTCCATCATTTTTCCTTCTTTTCCCTTTCACACCATTTGATTAAGATCTCAATGGTCTAAATTTATCACATGATAAAAATATTATTATAAAGAAAAGGATCATAATAAATTATGGCAAATCTGGACTGTTGAGATCTTAATCAAACAGTAAAAAAAAAAAGGATGGTAAGGGGTATAGAAGGAAAGCCAAGTCCATTCGAACTTCAAAATTTTAAATTAGCAATTTCCTACTAAAATATAATGCCAATTACTATAGTCTTATAACAAATACCTATAGGCAACAAGATCAATTTAATATTTTAAAGTTTAAGCGATATTTTCTGGTCGCTTTTCCTTAATTAAATGAAAACAAATTGGCCTTTAATTTTTTTATTTTACGAAAATAATTGCCTTTAATTTGGAGTTGTAAGAGCCTGTTTGAAAACGCAATAGCAAACTCAAACATGTGATTAAATGAGAAAAACCATGATGAAGGAAATATCAACGTTTGGGTTCGCGATGAAGGTTAATGGGCCACAATACATCAAAAGCTAGAAATCATTGCTTTTAGGCACACAATGAGTGCCTATGAGAAAAGATAAAATTGTTTTAATAAGTACAATAATTTGATATTTATAAATACATCCAAAAGGTAAAAAATTAAATAATAAATTGAAGAAAAATTTTAAAAAATCTCTTATTAAAAAATTTAATTGATAAGAACACCTTGTTATTTTTCTATATACACAGAATATTAGTATGGTGGAAATTTATGTCTTTTTTTAATAATTTTTTATTTAAACTTTTGAGATAATCATTTAGATAAGTTTTATTCTCTTTGATCTTAATTATAAAAAAAAGGGAAAATACCAAATAAATATCAAATGAATTTGTAAAACCCCCAGAAGTCCGTCGAATTTGTAAAAAGACCGAGAGGTGATAAGGACTTTTGGAGGATATGCAAATTCATGTGAAATGACCATTTTACCCTTAGTTGTAAATAATTAAACAGAAAAAAGAAATACCCCCACGGTGGACCCCACCGCCGGCGGCCACTGGTGACCGGCGACCACTGCCGACGGGGGTGGTCGCCGGCGGTCGGGGTGGTGGCCGCCGGCGGTAGGGCCCACCGGGGTTTTTTTTAAAAAAAAAAATTATTTACAACTAAAGGCAAAAAGGTCATTTCGCACGAATTTGCATATCCTCTAAAAGTCATTGTTACCTCTCAGTCTTTTTGCAAATCCATTTAGTATTTATTAATCCTAAACCAAATAAATTTGCAAAACCCCTAGAAGTCCGTCGAATTTGCAAAAAGATCGAGAGGTGATAGGGACTTTTGAGAAATATGCAAATTCGCGTGAAATGACCATTTTGCCCTTAGTTGTAAATAATTAAAAAGAAAAAAGAAATAGCCCCGATGGTGGACCCCACTGCCAGCTGCCACTACCCCGCCGCCGGCGACCGGTGACCACCGCCAGCCGGGGTGGTCGCCGACGGCCGGGGTGGTGGCCGCCAGCGGTGGAGCCCACCGGGGGGTATTTTCTTTTTAAAAAAAAATTATTTACAACTAAGGGCAAAATGATCATTTTGTGCGAATTTGTATGTCCTCCAAAAGTCCTTGTCACCTCTCAGTCTTTTTGGAAATTCGACGGACTTCTGGGGGTTTTACAAATTCATTTGGTATTTATTTAGTATTTTTCCTAAAAAAACTTTTATAATATAAATTCCATTACAAAAGTATTTCCATAATTAAGATAATTAATATCGTAGTATTTTGAAAAAAACTATTTTTATAATTATTAATTGAAATATAAATCATATTTACCGACTTTGTAAAGTTCAGTCTAAAAAAAGTCAGTGTTGGCAATTTCAAGTCCCGCAAGACCCATTCACAGACGCAGGAGAGAAAAATGATCATGGTTAAAGAAGGATAAGTGTGCTGCTCCAATCCAATTTGCGTCATACTCGCCAACGTTTGGACGGTTACCGGCGAGATCTCCTCACTGCCTAGTTTTGATCGCTAACCCTCCATGATCTCCTCGGTATTTCCTCTGGGTCTTGCTGATTGAAACTCTAACCCGCTGTTGGTCACGGGACTCTTCATTTTCTATCGATTTCTCGACCATATCTTGGCACCCTTCCCTACTTTATACATATATGCCCTTGCCTTCGTAATTATTGGTCACCTCATTTTCAGATTCCTTCACCCCGTTTTCTTGTGACCCTCTTTTATTATATCAGAATGGTGCTCGAAATCCAACTCCTTTTATGAGCAGCTCTGATTTCATCATTTATTTCTCTCAATTTCCATCATCTGGTGTTCCGAGATCTTTGTTGTGAATCTCAAGTTTGCTGCTTAAATTCTATTGTTATTGTGGCTCCCCGATGTCACAAGGTTTCGCTATCGAGCTCTACTTCGATCCTGCGCTTGAAAACCAGGTCTTGAAGGCCTGGAATATACTGGCTCGCCGACAAATTAGCACCCATCTCATCGAAATCGAATCTCGCCCGCACATCACTCTCTTTTCCAGCCCCTTTGTCGATTCCGCCAAGCTTGAATCAGTTGTCAAGAGTTTCGCTGCCAAGCAAGAACCCTTGCCTCTATCTTTCTCTACAATCGGGTGTTTACCAAACGACAATAATGTACTCTTTCTTTCACCGACCCCTTCAATCTGGCTGCTTCAGTTCCAATCGCAGTTGGGCGATGCAATGAAGAAAGAAGGTTTCGAGATTGGAGAGGATTATCGCCCCGATTCTTGGATTCCTTATTGCGCTGTTGCTCAGGAAGTGCCAAAAATTAGGATGGCCGAGGCGGTTTGTGTCTTGCGGGACTTGAAATTGCCGGTTTCTGGGTATGCCATGGATATTGGGCTGGTGGAGTTATCTCCCGCTCGCGAGCTCTTCTCATTTGTGCTTGGTAATTCAGTAGAAACATGAGGTTGTAGATTACTCTAATTTACTTTGTATCCTACTTGTGTTAATGGATTACAATGTTACATCTTGAAATATTAAACGTTACAATTGGAGAGTTGCATTTTACGATTTTTATTTTTACCTTTTAGCTTGTTGTTTTCTTTAGTTCAGTATTCTATCATCTTTTCATCTTAAAATTGTGTTGGAAATCTTATTTCTTCCTATAATTTGTTGGTGTAATGAGTGTGAGACTGGCTGCCTCAAACTTGCTGATCACAAGACATGATAGCTGGCTATCAGTTAATCCAGCTATGCTCCTTTAAGTGATTACGCGACAAAGTAAATCAACTTGTGTTTCCTTTTTCCTTTCTTTGGATACGTGCATTAAGTGACAAAAAACCAGAAACTTTCGCTTCTTCCACATTTTCGCTCTGCTGCTATTTTTATCTATTATTGGCATTTTTGAACTTTTGGTTTGTTCTATATTTGCTTACAAAATTCTGAGGATTGGGAGGGGTAAGAGGCAAAATTTTAAGGAGATCTGCTTTTTATGCTTCTCTGTTTGGTCCTTTTGACTGGAATATATTTAGTGGCTTCTTTTTGGTCCACGTCTGGATCAAGGTTGATATCTCCTTGTTAGGTATGCAGATTGAGTGGATGGTTTTTCTTATTCTTCTTTTATATCTTCTTTGTTTGGGTTCAGTTAAGACTTAAGATCAGTGAGGATGCCTTGTCCTCTTCATTGTACTCCTCAGGGCAATGATATTTCTTCTATTAGCAAAACCATTGTAGTGGATGTTTGTGAATCGTGTCACTAGAGACTGGACCAATGGGAGGGAGGTTGTAGGAGTTACTATAGAACTTGGCAAGTACTGCTATTCTGAATGTCTGAATGCAAACCTTTGTCTGCCATTGCAGCTTGTTAGCTGCTTCTTGCACTTTTGAGTATAATTATCTTCGAACACCTATGTTTTCATCATTGGTAATAGTAACTTCAGAAGGTTTTGGTTACATGGAATGTTACTAGTATTTGATAGTTCTAGTTTGGCAGACTTCTCTTTTGCATCCTGTCTGGGTATTAGAGATTCCAAATGCAAGGGTTTTGCTGTAGATGGTCAATGCCTTTAATAATTTACTTAATTACTGTGTTACTATTATCAGACACTAGGTATTGGGAAACATAGAAATGGCCATTGCAATAAGATAGTATGCTCATGACGCTAGAAATCTTAAGGATGAACAAATATAGCTTTCAATTCTGTGTTTTTTTTTATTGGTTGGGTTCCTTCTAAATCCCCTAACCATTCTCAAATAGTAATATAATCCCTTCAAAGGATTGCTGCGTTTAGGTTGTCATTTTGAATAGTTTAGTTCGTTTCTCTTTAGTAGCATCATTCATAAACAAGGGGTATCAGCACATATTAATTCTTGGATGTCAATATTTTTTAGTTTCAACTACATTCATTAAAGTGAAATGGTGCTATGATGAGTTTAGGATTTCAGAAGCATGTTTGCACTGCAGCTTCAGTTGATACTTAAACGCAATTGATATTGCTTCTGTTTAGGATGCTTGATGAATGGCCTGGTAAAGCTGTGAAATAGATCGAGGATCAATAGTTTTATTATTGAATAACAATGTATGTCCATGATTGCTGTTTTTTTAAAAAAAAAAGAAGAAGAAGAAAAAGTTAAAGTGAATTGGGTCATACGTTTCATCAGAAAGTAGGTCTTTCCTTACTCGAAGGAACAGAACTAGATCTACTGGTGGCCTCATTGCACATTTGAGGTTATCTTAACTTGCATCCGAGTTTTTTTTTTTTTTTTTGCCTTTAACTTGCATCTGAGTTTTGAATATTGTTATTGCCGCCATTTAAATATTATTTCCCAGACTATCATATTCATATTGTATCAAACGTTTGGTCTGATAAATCCTTATACCTATTTAATATTTTGATTGAATTTGAATGTTATTACTAGTAATATTTTAGTGATTGCTTTGGACCTATGATAATTTGTCTTCCTTCATACAAAATCGTTCGATTTAAAGTTGTTATTTGTAACCATGCAGCAAAAGTTTCCGCGTTATATACTCCATCAAAGTGAAAAATGAGAATGCATCCGCTGCCCTGTGCTTGGTTCGAGATTTTTTCAAACGACCAGGGCGAGATCATATGGAGTGAGTGGCAAACATTGTTGCGTCCCAAAACAGCTAAAAAGCTGAAAAACATCATGAGGATCTAATTATTCTATATTATTATTATTAAGCTAGGAAATACAAAGAACTGGGGTATAAATTTGATGGGATATAGAAATGAATTGTATATGTAATTTTAAGAGTCAGAAGAAGGGTGTCTCTGGAGGAGAAGAGCAAGCAAAAGCTCGCTCCAGAAATCAACAGGACCAGGCATGCACCAATGTGTACAATCGTTATAACCCCTCATCCACTTGTTGCCCCAATGCTCCCCTGGATGCCCATCTGGCCTCATCATCATTGCTCTCGTCACATCCACAACCTCGTACCTATTGTCTCCTTGTCTTGTTCCTCTCTCGTACTCCTCCATCTGCACATTCCTCAGCTTCCACTCGAAGCTTGTCCAGTCAACCTCTGCTTCACTCATCGGACCTGTCTTGTTGCAGTACCCTCCGGTGTTCCAGACCCCGCCCTCGAAGTGAGCTGACGCGAATGTTCTTGCGAATACCAGTGTTTTTTTCTTGCAGTTTTGGCAGTTGTTGAGGAAGTTGAAGACCCCTCGAAAGGCCATTCGTAAGGCGAAGTCGATGCTGTAGTCAGTGACATTTGGTTGCTGGCAGAAGACGCAACCTATGACGTTGTCAGCTTCATGCAGGTACATTGCTCTGAAGAACCAGTGGCCTCCTGATATTACGGCGTAATCCAAGTCAGGAACTACGTTGGCCCAATCTGGGTCAACCTTGTCTATGTACATGTCGAATATGTTTATCCCTGATCCGTTCACCGTTCTTTCCTCCCCCACTATCAGGAATCTGCTCCATATGCTCATCACGGTGAAGTCGCTCTTTGGGAAATGCCATTTCCGGTACCTATCTTCTGAGTCCTTGTAAATCTCCACCGGAGTTTCCTCCTGCAATTATTTACGAGGATCAATGTTAATATCACAGAAATTAATGATTTGATATCCAGGGTATGAAAGTAAGACTAAAATGTAATATTACTCTAATTACCTATACTAAATTTCGATATCATATTAATTTATATGATTTTTTATATAAAATATTTAATAGTTTTAGAAATTATTAAATATTACCTCCGGTCCTAATTATAAAGTATTCCTATAATTAGGATCAGAGGGAGTACCTTATTAAAAAAAAAAAAATCAAGAGCATCCTCTAAAAAGCGTCATTTAAGAGCAGAGTAAAAGTGAAATCTAGTACGAGTATTTTTTTAATACCGTTTTAGTTGCAAGATAATATCATTTTGGTCTTATTTATAAGTTTATTTTGATAAAATCTCACATAAGAGGTAGTTAACTCAATGATTATGGGGTAAATTCTCAATTTTAACATCATTTATGATTAGATATTTTTCAACTATTATGAGTACAATTACCATAGTAAAATTATACAATCTCATTTATTACATGAAAAAGGAGTTATAAACAGGATCGAATTTTTTTTTCAAAATGAACTCATAAAATATTGATTGAGAATTCTACAAGGCGGGATAATGAATAATAAACGTGGGATTGGAGGGTGGTGTCAAGCGAATATTTGTCTGCATTTATTTTCAATATCTGTGATAATGTGGCAACGGAGACATCCGAGGAATACATAATTCCAATCTCCACGTCTGGGGGTGAGATTAGAGAAAGGGCGAGTTTGACCAAATCTCAAACAGAATTGGTCAACCTATTATTGCAATCTGTTTTGTTCGTTGCACGTATCACCCCACACAAAAATTCCAAAATGGACGACGTGCCAGCTGGTCCTGAGTTCTTCTTCTTCCTCCGTCCATATGAGTTGTGGAATAAACATGTACGCGGGAATCGCACTCAAGCTGTAACCTTTTTTTCTTCTCTTTCTCTTTCTAACTTTTCCCCCGCATAATTCGGTCACTAGAATCAAATTCCCTCCGAGAACAAGCATGGAATTCCGAATTCGGTGAAAAGAAACTATGGATTGGAAATTTGGTGGGTTCAACGTAAGAAGAGCAAAAACAGAGTGGAGGACGAGTGATAGGAATAACTGACCTGTGAGAGGAGACAAACGAAGGAATCCATGTGGTTTCTGGCCACAGAATCACCTATGAATGCCCACTTCTTGCCTCGAACAATGTGAAGGAATGTTTTGGGGTTGAAACTCTGCAACTCACACGCATCAGGCTTCCATTTCCAGTTCAGAAAATCACGATCCTCTCTCCCCTGCTTGAAACAGTTCTTGGATTCTGGAATTGAGCTGCAACTCCAGTTGGTATAATACGATGACTCTCTCGGAGCTCTAACCCACTTTCCCTTAAACAAGTCACACCTTTTCTGCTCTGCAAAACAAAATACAAAACAGAGAAAAAGGAATCAAATTGATCAATCACAATCGAGAGAATGAAAAATGAGAATGTGGGGGTCATTAGTTTGGAGGTTACCGAAGTTTGGTTTGGGTGAAGCGAGTTGATCAGTGGAGTCACGTTGGTGTTGCTTGTGAGGAGGAAGGAGAATGGGTTGGTCAGGGATGAGGGAGAGAGGGTTAGGAGAGTAGAGAAGGAAGAAGCTGAAAATGGAGGCGACGAAGAAACAAGTGAGAAGGAAAGGCACGGCACTGCCTATGTTGAAGCATCGTTCTCTTTTGGTGTTGCTCAGAAATCTCTCCAGAAAACTCGTACCAGAGGATTTCATGGCAGACACACAGACAGAGAGAGAGAGAGAGTGAGGAGGAGGAGAATGGGGAGGGAATTGAATTGAGAGCGTTCTGTTTTTGTGAAACCGCCATATTAGTTATAGAGAGAACCAGGGGAGATTTTGACTTTCTGGGTAATTAATTAATTAATAGTAAATTGCAGTTATTATTATAGTACCTTTTGCTGTAATTCAAGGGATCAGAATGCAATATGCAAAATAATTTCTACTTAATTATTTTAAATATAAGACTTAGTTGATTTTTAAAAAAATTAAAGAAGCTAAATAAATTACATAATCATATTATATGTTATATATGGTTCATATATAAGTTTGTATGTCAAATAAATCAGTTTGAAGAAAAAAAATATAGATATAAATATTTTAAAATAATTTAATTAGATTTTTTAATTTCTCGAAAAAACCAATATGTTCTTATATTTAGGAGTAGAGTTGTACATATTATGCCTGTATTGTGAGGAAGGTAAAAGGACAGAATGAGAAAGTGTATATATTTAATAAATACACGCTTCCATCTTAAATATATGAAATAAGTTCCTACCTCTCATCGTAAATATTAAACAGATGACTTTTTGGAAATATTAAGAAAGCTAATTAATTTATTTTAGAATGTTTGTATTACCGTTTTTCCTCTAAATTATTTTTCCTAACATATTAACTAATATATAATCTAATAATATATAATAATGTTATAACTAAGTAACATATTTAGCTTACTTAATCTTTTTTTTAAAAAATGTCAAATTTATGTTATATTTAGAACAATAAGGAGTACTTCATCACATTAAATATTGTGTATCATTAAATTATTTATCAATTTATATGTTAGATAAAAAAATTTAGAGAAAAAATGATTAATATAAATATTTTAAAGTAATTTAATTAGTTTTCTTAATGTTTCTAAAAAAGTGGACTCTATCTTATATTTTAAATAAGAAGAAGTAATAAATACGTAATGTGAAGTTATTGGAGAGGAAGAAAGAAATAAAGAATAAAAATAAAACTAATGGATTATGCATACATGTTGATAAAAGTTTAAGAATGGAGAGCGTGTAAATGTGTAATATTGGGTTAGAAAGAAATTAAATTCATTTGACGGAAATAAAAAAGGTGAAGGGAAGGCCGAAATTATCGGCGCAATCTAAATATAAACTTTAAAGCAGTAGTAGCATTCACATTACACTTAGCCGTCTGGCTTTCAAGAAAAATAAATAATAAATAGAAAAGTAATTTTTCATTCAAGCTAGTGGAAGGCACTATATTTTCTGAGGTTTAAATAAATAAAGTCACGCCATATAAAAGTTTCAATAACACGCGTTCAGCTTACCTTAATTTAAACCAATTTGAGCTGCATAAGCATGAATAGCCCATTTGCACCCGATTTAATATAGTCTCTTTTTTGAAACTATAATAAACATGTGATGTTATTATACAAATTATAAATATAAATTCTCAACTGATACTAAAATAGATGGCAAAAAAACTACTACTAAAATATTTGTTAATTGTCTCAATAGACAATAAAAACTAGTTTTTTAAAGTTAAAATTAAAGGGTTTGAAATTAAAAATGGATTTTATAAAAATAAAATAAGTCAAACGGTCTCATGTTGGTCTTAAGTCATGTATCCCCTGAAACTTTTATATAGGAATTATTTTCTTTGAAAAAACTGACACGAGACTTTAAAACTTTGAGGTTATGGGGGAAAAACAATCATCCCCAGTCCCACAGGTTGAAAAGGTTCGTGCAGGCCACGCAAAGCGCATTTTGTCCCGACCTTGCAAATATTTTTTAATACATTGAAATTTTGCTCACTAAATATGTGCACCTTTACAAGTCGAAATTCGCACATTGCAAGACATTAATCTTTTTCACCAGCCGAATTCAAATGGTAAGACATTAATCCGTGTCTGTCACCAGATGAACACGTATATACACATTGAACTTGAAAGAAAACATTAGAACTACGTAAACTGGACATCAAGAGACGTGAACGCGTATTTTCAGGCCCCATGTTATTGTTGCGAATGGAGTTGTGGACCTTGACATTGCAGAGTGAATGCAAACAATCCTGGTTACATCACGCTCGTCCATCCATTGATTGCTTGTTTTGGGAGAATCGGGAAAACCAGTAGAGAAAGGCTTGATGAGTCACGCGAACCTAGTAAATGATTCTTTACGACATTCTCAAACGGAGATGAGACTCCATTAGTCACAGGAGATTACATTAATCCAATTAGCACTTGTGTTTCTTACGAGGAACATAAACGAATTGCTGCGGGGGACAAAGGGAGGCAAAAGATACAAAGTAGCACATGGACATGGACCATGGTGGCTAAACCTGTGCATTATCAATACCCAGAATGTGATAAGTGACAAAATTCGGCAGTCAAGACTAGAGCAATAACTATATATGAAACAAGAAGTTGAAAAAAAATAATAATAATTGAAAGAAGGCCCAAACTGGCCTCAAGCCTAAGCCAGTTCATACATCCAATCCTCCTCTTCATCCAAATGCTCGAAGAACAGATTGGAGTTCGGTACTTTTGCAGTGCGGTCATAGACTCAATGCCAGCTTCCCTGAATCTGAAATCTAGGCGGCATTATCACATCTGCTGTTTAAGTTAGATATCTACACAGGAAAAACTTCTGCAAGAGCCCTATCACAATTCCATGCACTTTCATTCAAAACAGCTGCATCAGAGGCCCAGATCCCTCAGTCTGTCGGAAATGACGAGGCACAGCTGCAGTCTCAATCGAGGCTGGCTTCACGCTTGTATCGTCTTCAATATTTCTGACATTACGAACAAAAGCTGCATGATCCCATAACAGTTCAAATCAGACTATATCTCCAGCATTAACGGTAAAAAGAAAAGGCAAGTACAGGCAAAAAAAATTCAGAAATCAGAATACATGAATCATAAAGACTTAAAGAGACAGATACTTCAACTATCAATTCAAATGGCAAGGGCCGCTCCTAACATACATAATACATATGATGATGGCCAATTCGAAAAAGCTACAACACAGCCAAACCCAATGAAGCAACCAAAAAAAAACTTGGCTCATATGGAACTTAGCAGTTTGCAGAAGATCATCACTCAATAATGTTTACCCGAAATAATTAGAAAAACCAAACACTTCCACAAAACCCCAAGAAACAATGAAATACCATGAATTCGTAAAGTTAAACATTAGAAGGATTGAGAGAGCTTACCAGGGGGCTCACAACCTCCAGAAAATTTGCTTCAAACAGTTGTGATCCTATTGCCAAGAGGGTTGTTTATAGCTGTTGTATCTATCAGCTCCATCCCATCCACCATCAGGTTCCTTTCTCTTCAATACACCTCCTGCCACCTGAAACATCTTCATCTGTTCCTCCATCAAGGCTTGGGAACTTGAGACAGGAGGTTGCTTCAACCCTGAAGGTAATCTATCATCTCTCCGTTCTGTATCTGAACCACCAGGGCCGGAATTAAGATCTAGACTTTGACCTCCCCATTTTCTACTTTCAGGTATCACGTTACTTGTACAACCTGGAAGACTCATAACATAAGGACGGGGAAAATTGGATGAGACAACACCACCAGCCCCAACTAGCTGTGAGGGCATGGTAGGAAAGCAAAGGCCACCTGCTGTTGAGGAGTCCATGAAGGGTGTTGAACAGCCAGAAAAGGAATTTGAAGACAAAGGAAAATTGGTTTCAAAAGGAAATCCTGGGTACTGAAATGGTGTACTGGAAGGATAAGCAACAGCTGGAGAGGATGAAAGAACTGCCCCTCTATAGATCTCAGGACCAAAAGAAGTGCTACCTGGAGGACCCAACAATCGCTGTGCTCCAGGACCAGCAACAAAGCTCGGTTCTCCTCTACCAGGCAGAAGTGGTGGGACATTGATTGCAGGATAGGAGGTCCCTGAAGGAAACCATGATGAATAATTCCCCAAATCAGAACTATTTGTTCTTACACCATGAACAGTAGAAGGCATTGGAACAGTACTTTTTATCTGCTGGCTACGTGCTGGGGCTTCAGTGCCAACTTCATCAAGGCCTGGCCCATTATTTAAATCAAAGTCTCTTGATACATTTCCACCGCTGGATAATCCACCAGATAATGAAGGTTTAGTTGGTAAAGAAGGAATATCCAGTTTGCTCACAGAAAAACATCCAGAATCAGGAGTTTCGTCAACTCGGTTTAAATCAAGATCAAGTCCTGCAGTCCCACGGTCACGAGGCAAGGATTCTGAGCAAGTCTCTGAAGAGACATGGGTAGCCACCACATCCTCAAAACTTCTTTGATCAGGCACATTCAAATCAAAATCTAGAGGAGCACGACCTTGCTTGGTAGCACTATCACTAGTATTTAATAGCTGCTCTGTGTTTTTCCTAGGCTCAGCTGGTCGAAATGCACTGGTAGCCGCCGACCCTTTCCACCTAAGCTCCCCCCTACTCCGCAATGGGTTCTCTGGTGGAATAACAGGCCCTTTGGCAGCAGAAGCCACGGTAATCGAAGCATGGAAGCCCCCAGACATGGAAGAAATAGGAAGAGGCAATGGGCACGGAACGTGGACTGCAGATGATGTAATAGGTTCTTCCTGTCTCACATCCCCTTGATTCACATCATCAACAGGAAATCCCTCATTTAAATCAAAGTCCAGATGATGTGAACCAGAGGCATGTTGTTCTGCTGCACCATCAGACACAACTCTGTCCATATTAAACCCAGAAGGTTTTTTTAGCACTTCATTCTCTAGTACAGAATTTTTTGGAGACTCAGACCGTACAGATGAATCAATGCTGAGACTGAGAACCTCTTTTCTATCCAAATTCTCTGCAGTACATTGGTTGTTGACAGCAGGCTCAGATGAGTTCACATCCCTTTGTCTTTCCTTACTATTCTCCACCTCACATGGTTTCACGTCAACAGTACTTACAGCCTTCGATTCCATCAAAGGATAACTAGGAGCAGAAGGTGGTATCACAACATTCTCATTTCTGCCTTCAATAAACTCATGCTTGTGCACTGAGATGATACTACCAGCCACTTTCTCCCCACTAATCTGGTTCTCATTACCCAAACCAGTAGATGATTCAGGTGATTTTTCAGACACTTCCTCCTCTATTTTTAGACTTACATGAGGCCCTTCACAAACTGAAACTTCATTCTCCATCTTGCTCTCATTAACATGGTCAACCTTCCGGTCTTCATCAACAGAAGTCCTTGTTTTTATTTTAGAGTCTGAATTATTGCTGCTCTTACCCCGATGAGTTTCCAATTTCCTCTGCTCATGAAGAGGACTAACCCCCTCAGGCTCAGCAACATTCTCCTTTTTAGCAGGCAATACTGTTTCAGAGGCTTCCTCTTTGGCTTCAGGCCCTAAGAATGGACCTTCCACATTATGCAACAAATCTGTACCATCAACAGTTTTCTCTCTGCAACCAGATTGTGTAGATTCACCCTCTCCAGACAGATCACATGATCTTGATCCTACTGTATGGTTTGCATCATTCTTGAGCTGCATTGGATCAACTGTGTTTACATGATCTTCAGTAGCACCACCCTTCAAATGTTCAAGAGTGCAAGCAACTGCTTCACCTGAATGTTGTAACTTACTATCATTATTGCCTGAGCATGATTCATCTGCTGCAGGAGACTTCCTCCCAGGAGAAACCGCTGGCGTCACATTTTCTGACCTAGATATTTCTCCAGCAGCTACAGTAGCAAGTAGGTTCATCCCAGCATCATCAACAGGGGACACAGAGGGATTTGCTTCAGAAAATTTCACACAACTTTCAATTAATGCATTTATGGAAAGAAATCCGGATGAGCTGGTTGGTTTTGATGTTTCCGTGAGTTTATCACCATCTTCAGTGGCCCTGCCTCCTTCACCAGTTGGTGAGTCATTACCTTCTTCACAATCAGCCACAGCTTCGCTAGCATTGCAAACATCAGTGACCATATTCAAGGTATTATTAATCTGAGAACCATCAGTTTTGCATTTCACTCTTCTATCCACATTCTCATGCTTATCTCCAGGAGGTGAGGCTTTGCCAAGCAGAATTGCAGGATCTTCACAGCCCCCACCAGCTCCCCGGGCAGGACTTCGGCCAGTGTTTGGCAACCTAACAATCAGTCGCTGATTGCTTCCATGATCAGGAAGAAGCACGTCGGGTGATTTTTCATGGGCTAGCTGATTTGGTGAAACCTTCTCTGAAGTTGAGTTTCTACTCAAGTTTTTTCCAGAATGGGGCTCCTTCTGAACTGCAGTTAAAGCAGAGCCATGCAGACCATTGCTTGATTTTCGGGACCGAGATGCACTGCCAGGAATTTTGCCTGCACTCATTGACACAGCAGTGGAGCTCCTTGCATCTTCCCTACAAGAACCAATAGTTTTTGCTTGTTCACTAGAACAAGATAAGCTGTTGTTTTGAGACTGACTAGAACTGCTGCTCCTTTCCTCCTTAATGGGTGTCAACGGTAAATCTGATGCTCCAGATCCAGCTTTAAAGTTTTGCTCCTTTGAATTACAGGCCACTGAGGTGTTAGTAGCTTTGGTTGAAGAGGAAGATGGTGAAATCTTGGGCAATGATTCTCCTGAGCTAATCTTAGCCTGAGAGTTTTTGGATGCAGATGGTAGCATTGAAGAGCTCTTTGCAGCTACATCCGCAGATCCACCTGTTTTCCTACTTCCAACATGAGACACCTCAGAAGATGCGGGCTTAGCTGGCCAAGAAACACCCCGGCTAGACCCCGATTTTGAGTCACTAATATTCATTTCAGCCTCAACACGTTTCTTCCAAGTGTCAACTAAGCTCCTAGCTTTCTTTTGAATTTCAGAATTCTTGTGAGTACGTAAATTATTCACAGACTTTCCAACATTGCATGTCTGTAAGGCATGAAGGTTCACCGGGAGCTTATCCAATGCACGAAGTAGAGTCAACAGTAATTCTTCAACAGACTTGTCACTTTCTTTAGGCGTATTACCATCACCAGTTTTCCCCTTATGGACCTCTTGGAGCCATTCATCCAATACAGGTAGGCCCCTGAGCTGTACAAACCTTCCAAGACAATCAAACCGATCTGTGACTGCAATTACATCAGCAAGCATTATTCGCCCAGGCAAATCTATTTTTTTATCAGCACTGTCAGGTTGCATAAGCTGTACCAGTCTTTCAACTCCCTCAAAGTCAACAAGACCACCATTCTCAGTAATTCTAGCAATCTCAGACTTTAACATGTTTTCTGGCCTATGCTGACCAGTATCACCATCCTCTGTTTTGATTAACCGTTCCCTTTTCGATGAATCAGATCCCTGATCACCCCGTTCTCTCTTCTTTCCCTTACCCTGTGAACCAAAAGAAGAACTATTTTGAACACTATCAGAACCAGATTTCAGTGAAGGTGTTGATGTCGGACCATTCAGGGGTTTTGGAGAACGGCCTCCTGATTGCACTGCCCCATGCATTTCTACTCTTGTTTTATCTAATAGCTGGTCAACTTCTTCTTGTCGTTCCTGCATCCGTTAAGAGTTAACAAGCTTATCAATGAAGCTATTATACACAAATTATGATACAGAGAAACAAAAATATCGGAAGACTTACATTAATGTAGTCTTTATCAGTTAGCCACCATAAACGCTCACTCTCAATGTCATACACTCGTCTACAGACAAATGCGGATATCCCTGAAGGAAGTTCAACACCTTTACGAAGGAATGCAACTTTACACGGATGGAGTAATGATGCAGCAGGTGTTTCATCCTTGTGAAAGGAGTAAAAGACCTCGTTTGGCGCAGCTTCCAATTGGATCCCTTTTGCAAGCTTCAAATCAGCAGTTCGGTATAGCCAATTCACTTCTAAACTCGGACTTTCTTCTTTCTTCTTCAATGTCAATTTGCGAATTATTCCTATAAAAGGTGGGGAATCTTGGGGAGGCTTGAAAAGTGCACAATCACCAACACGGATCTCGCGTCCATCCTGTAACACAAAATCACACAAATCTTAAAACTTTGCCTCATAACAAATGGTAACAAACAATATTTTGAATATGAATAAAATTCTCAAAAAACATGGTCCGCATAATTCATTGAAATCAATTTTTCATGATAGCCTTCTTAAAAATAGACTATTTTCTGCGAACAGCCTTTTCAAAACCAGAACTGCATTTTTTTGGGGGAAAGACTGTAAATGTCCTCGTCAAAACAACAATTTGATTATTTAAAAAAGAACTGAAAATTCAAGAACAAAGACATACATTGATACATAAGACATTATCCGGAGCAGAATAAGAGTTCCATGAACAACTATATAAATTAAATGAGAAAATCCCATTAAGCAATAAACACAACTTTCCACCTCCATTGCCCAAGCATCCTCTTCCTCTATGCCACAATAATAATGCTATCACCAAAAATCACCCCCAAGCCTATTTCTCCCAAGACAAAATTGAAAGTGACGCCACTGATTCACTGAACACTTAATCAAACAGATAATCCCCAACATTTATCATCGTTAAAAATTACTTCTCCTAAACGGGCAACAACATTTGTCATGTAAAAAAAAAAAAAACGAAATGCAATTATACTCAAACATGACGATTGCCAATTGAAACAACGTTAAAAAACGAGTACTTCACAAAATGAATAGACCAAAAAGTGAGGGGGAAATGTATATTGTCAAGGCTCGAATCAAACTATAAGGTCTATTCGCTCAAGACCAAAAGAATACCGGTAAGACAAACATATTTTTCACAGTTAAACGTATGCCCAATAAAATGGGTAAACCCAAACCTGATGAAGATAAGAACCTCTGACAGATTAAAAACATCAGGTGAAATTGGAAGTACGAACATTAGAAAGGTTTGACAATTGAAAATTTTAGGAAATTTTATCAAAATTCGTATCATAAGAGATAAGACTAAAATATAGGCCCGAGCAAACACACGGAGACAATAATTGCGGCGATGAAAATCGTGCAGGGAACATTTGGGGGAAAACAAGCTACAGCTCCAACAGGGATAACACAGAAACGGGAGACTGATAATCCCCAAAAGCTTGATAAGGGGAACGCTATTTTACTTTGCATATGAATTCGGATGATGAAGAATCGGCTGCGGGAGCTACAGTCGTCGCGGTGGCAGGGACTGGCCACATGTGCCGCCTCTGTTTCCACTCCTCACCTTCCGACACATGCATAGCCCTCCATGTCCCTTGAATACTGAATCTATCCCAACATCATCCTTGAAAAGAAACATCAATTCCAATCGAATTCCACCTTCTTGACCCGATGAGAAACCCTAGATTCGTATAATAGGGGCTACAAGAAAACCCTAGATCGGATGTAGATCTTCAATTGGGTATAGCAAAACCAAAATCAACGATCGAAGAAGCTGCAGCAAAGACCGGGAAGCCAAAGACCGGGTAGTAGGGCTTAGGTGGCCACCGTTAACAACGAGTTAACAAAGACGAAAAAAAAGGAGGATTTCGTGTCATTGAGATCGATGAAAAGTAACTGATAGTAGCGAAATCCAGAGATTTTTTTGCCAACAAGTCGCGATGAGGAAGGAAGAGAGAGGTTGAGAGGTCGATGCGCTACGCGAATCGGCGAGAGAGAAAATTGTTTTGGGCAAGAAATTTGCCAGTCCCCCAGGTAATGCCGGATGGAAACAATGCCCACGGCGTCGTTTTTATCCCCTATACGACAACGTTTGCATCTTCTCTAAATCTCAGCCAGCTCATCCAAACGCCTCGGTAACTTATTGACCATTAAAAACTAAAAAGAAGCAGCGGATGTATCGTATCCAAGAAGAATTACCTTCCATTTTTTCCTAAATTTTGACTATTTTTTTGCAAAATCGTTAGGTTCTTAAAATTGTTTGTCTAACCTTTTTATTTAGCAATTAAGATTAATTATATTATTATAACTTACAAATCCTGAATGATTTTTAAGATCATTTGGTCTTTTTTAAAAACCAAATTCAATTAAATCTAACTGAAATGTCAAAATCTAAATATAAACCCGCACTCTTAACAAATTCTTAATAAAGTTAAGAGGCTTCATAAGAGATTTATGAATCTCATTAAAATACCATAATACCCATATATAGTTTTAAAAAATTGAAGGTACTTTTGAACGAGATTCCAATTTAGACACACACTTTTAACAATTTCCTAATTATTTTAAAACAACAATTTATCTTTTTATTTTGAAAAGTAAATCATTTTTTCTCCCTTAATAACATTTTGGCAGCCTTTTAGGTTAGCGGTGGAAGAAGTGACTTATTTTCAATCTGAATTTTGCAGATGTGAGATAAAATAAAATTCATATTCTAAATATATTTGTGTTTTGAATTTTTGATTGACGGTGACAAATGATTTTTTTTTTCCATACTGAAACGTGTTTCGAATATTATTTGAAAAATCAATTGGGATGGAAAATAACTAAAAAGAGCATGAATATTTTTAAATACTACACACACATATATATATATATTGCAATAATTGAAGATAAAAATTTAAAATCAAATTTTTTTAAAAGAAGTTAAATCATTGTTAAAAAATTAATATACAATAAAGTCCTTGATTAAACATATTTAATGGATAAAGTTATATATAAATTAGAAATGCATACAAAAGTTTTAAAACAAGTGGATACAAAATAACAGTGCATTGCTAATTAGATCACCTATGCCTTACAAGTTGATCTCTAATTTTATCAGGAACACGATTCATTTATGTTGAAGATAATGTATAAATATTTGATGAAGATGCTACACCAAGTGGATCATTATTATCTCCATCGCTCATATTTCCTTGTTCAACTTGAAGGGGGAAAAAAATCAAATCGGTTTGGGAATATCTCTAGATAAGATTGTGTATAGACACTGTTGTATAAACTATGTGGAGTTGTGTTTCAAAGCTATATGAGTGCGTATCTTGCAATATTTTAAACATATTCTTCCAGACTTCAAACATTATTTATATAGTGCACCTCAAACTTAAATAATAATAACGGAAGAACTCATTATTTTGAAATCTTAGTTATCGTTTGAATTCTAGAAGGTGATAACGCTCATGTCTACACAGACCGATATATCCAACTAATGTTGGGTAGCCATCACCGACCAAGAAATATTTCTCTAATAGATAAGGAAATTTTCTTGACAATGTGAAATTATAGGAATTATGAAATAAACACAGGAAAAAAAAACGTAATTGAACTGATGGTGTTAAAGATATGCCTTGAGGTTGATGGGGGAAATTCATAGCTGAAGTAGAGATAGCGGTGTGGAACACATAAGCATCATGTGCAGTACCCTTTCATCTTGCCAACACTAAAGTAAAACATATATTCCAATCACATATGATCATGATGAAGTGTTGGATATCCCTTTTATCCAATATATTTGTCTTGCTCATACTGTCTGACCACAAACCTGATGTGAATTCCATCAATTGCTCCTATTGCATCCTTAAAATATGGATAGTATCATGGATCATCACATATTATTTGGGTAACAATGATGAAACTAAGGATCAAGCAATTTGATGTTTTTTATAGATAGACTAACACAAGCATTTAAAACCATGTGGAAAACCCTGCTGACAGTTTCTCCTGGATGTTGAAATTGTTCCTGTATGATTATATTTCCTAAACCATGTCCAACTATAGATAAGAACATGGCAATCATTTCTCCAACTCCTATGTACTTAGTGTGTCATAACTTATGTTCTAAGATATTAGAGCATAAGTGACGGAAGAGATGTTTTTCAACTTGAAATTTTTCATGACATACTGTGTCACGGTCCTACAAAACCTCCTGTACCCACATTGCTCATGTTTGCTTACTAGTTCTACGTGGTTTTTTGCGAACATAAGGTACGATACGTTGAGTCATCAAGGCATTGATTTGTTCATACTCTATCATCTCTTTGTCTACAAGAGAAATTTGTTGGGACCTTTTTTTGGGCACGAGACAATCGTACTTCCCCATGGATAATGAAAACCTGTGTTAAAGCCAAGACTTAACCAAATGAAAATATATATATTATATTTTACAAAGAAATTCACATTATATGGCAAAACATGCTCGCAATCATAGGTGTCATTAAATATAGTTGTGCCATATAATATACGAAATTATTGCCATAATCAAGTATTTATAGGCATCCTAATACGTGGTTCAGTCCTTCAGGGTTCCTGCCATTATGGGGTATTGTAAGCATGGTGTCGCAACCAGTCTGTCAAACCATCTTTATCTCCTTTTATTGCAACAAACATTTTTTGACAAAATTGGTGCATCATGCTGTTATAACATCGCAGGCGAAAGTCACAGTCATCAGCAATTTCTGAAATTTTCAGTAATTTAGCTACAACGTCACTCATTAGAACATCATTGCCAGATATCTTTTTGAAGGCATATGCTCTATCCTTAGATGCAATGGCTATCACACTAACAACATTTGCTATTTGTTTCAAGGATAACATTTCTTTTTCTTTTTCGTTGCATCTCACTATTCACCCTTCTTTCTCTTCCTGGTTGTTCCTGAACTAATCAGTACACTAGGTTAAGTGTTTGTTGTCAATATTATGCCTTCCAAATCTACTGGCACCTATACACCTTGTCTAATATTCGCACCTTGAAGCTCTTCCTCACTATTACCTTAACCTTCTTCTAGGTCCTTCCTCATCACCCAGTGACATCCGTTATGTTGAAGATGGTGTGAGCATTTTTGAGCTCTGTGCCATAACATCCTTGAATATTATATCTAATACTTTGGCGAATCTCATGCGATTGTACCCATGCCTCACATAATCTAAATTCTCTTGCATGAAAAAAGCAACAAAAATCAAAGCCTCATCTAAAATAATAATACTAATAATAATAATATATTCAAAAGTAATAGTGTTATACCTTTATTTTCCTCTCCCACCACTCATCTTCTGCAATCACGTTATTATTTGCATTGTCACATGCTATGCCGGTCTCTTTTGAGAAATAGCTTGTCCCATGCCCTCCATTCTTTCTTCAAGTTATTATGCATGTTTTTCATTTGTTTCTCGTCATAGAACTTTCCTGATTTTTCATTGAATGCAGACAAAATGTTCTTCCACCCTTCCTTCATAAATGATGATCCTTGTCGTTGTTTTTTGTAAATTTGCTCAATACAATGTTGGATGAAAATTTATGTATAACTTACATCCCAAGTTGCTTTACACTTGTCTGTGTTTATATTGTTATGTCAGGATTGGGCAAGTTAACACAAACACATATTTTATCCATTATAATCAGTATGTAAATGTAATAATAATAAAAAAAAATGTTGGGGCATTAACATGATTAAAAAACAGAAACCAAGCAGAAAACACTGATATGAAACTTTAACTTTTAGATAGGAAGCACCAACAAACACCGATTAAAAATGCTAGGATTATCCCTGTTTGCTTTCCTCTATTTTATGTGTTTATTGTCCTTTAGTATGCTAGCAAAATGCCAGGATTCAAAACTGAACATAAGTAGATAGATAAAAAATGGATCTTCATCGGCCCTAAAAAGGGCAACGTATCACTTTCCACAGGAAATGAAAACAGAAAAACAAAAAACAGGAAATAGAATGCAGAAGCTAACACCAACAGTAAAAAATGAAGAACAAGAAGATTATACAAATAAGTACATTAACTATTAGAATTGGTAGATCATGGTTATCCAAAGCATATTCTTCCTAGTTATCTCCCGATCAAGAGCTAAAACCACTTTCTCATATTATCTTTCCACAGTATGGAAGACTGGGTTTTTTAATCCAAATACCCAGTCAAGTTCGTAGAAGGTAAAGCATAATTTCTGAATTTTTCAAGATAGCATAACATAGTATTTCTTTATAAAACAATCCAATTTTTCTTAATGTAGTAGTACTATTGGCTAAATTTCTCATCCTCCAGTCTAACCTTTAGTTTTCAATAAGTTCCCATTATTTCTAATTCATTTCATTCGAATTAATGTAGTAGTATTCCTGGTGACGAACCATTTTTTGCAAGAAAAAAAATGACATTTAGTAAAATGTAAATTAAGATTTTTTAACTTAATGTAAAAAAAGTAATAATTTTTAACCCCTTAAGGACTTACCAATTTAAGATACTGTAACTGTAAGTAGCGAAACAAGATAAAAAGATTAAATTTTCGTTTAAATAATCAAAACCAAATGAAAGGATTGAAATATCATTTAAATAAATAAAATGTTTAGAAAATTGTTAAAAGTGTATGTTAGAATATAAAATTAAGTCAAATATATCTTCGACTTGTCCCCCCTTAACTATAGATGGTCATTTTTTTCTTTTAAAAATATTCATAAATCCCTTACAAAACATCTTAACCTCATTAAGAATTCGTTAAAAACATAAATCTGAATTTATATTTTGATATTCCAGCCAGATTTAATTGGGATTCTTCCCCCAAAAAAAAGGGTCCAAGCCATTTATCCAAATGCTTGTCAACAATGAAGTTAATACATCATCAATATATAATATTATGTAATTTATATAAAATTATACAATATACTCATAAATTATGAATGGTTTGTATAGCAATCAAGTTTGTCAAACACGTGAATTTAAGCAAACTCCTAACAATAACATAAAATTGTAGTGAGAATTTACTTTTTATTATTAAATAGATATTAATAGTTTACATTTAAATAATTCAAAAATATAAAGAACAACAACAACTTGAGTTAAATACATTTTAAATCTAAATAATTGAAATTAAATCCATCAAAATTCATAATTTATCACACTTAGCAACAAAATTCTATATAGTTAACACATAAAACCACCTAGCATAAACAATTCGAAAAAATTAAATAAAACGAGTTTAAAAGTGAGTAAACCTAATTTTGTAAGATACAAATATAAAAATTATAAACTCAATTTGTAAACTCGTAAGTTAAACTAAGTTTGCAAATGATACGAATTTACTAACAGCTTGACTTGATTTTGTAAGTCAGAAACATGAAAACAGTAAACTCGAAAAGTCAGCTCGTTAGTTTGATGACAATGAATGTAATTATCAAAAGACTGGATTCTCTGTAGTTGTCTCCATGACCAAAAAAATCTAAAATGTACTTTTTACCAAAGAAAAACAATAATATTTCCCTCTGAAATTTAATTGGTATGGATTCAACTTTAAAAAAACATGGTATAAGTTAACTGTCCATTTATTCTCAGGCACTACTGTCATAAACATAAATTTCGGGCTTCGCTTTATGATAGTGATCAAGGCATCATTTATCTTCTTTTAATCGAGTGACCCGACAATTTGTGTCAGTTAAACATATTTTGATCACTTTTTTATAAAGAATATTTTGTTAGGAAGTTTTGAGTCGCTCGTGTCTAATTTAGCGAGGGTCATTTTTTAGGAAAATAAAATTAAAGATAGAAGACAGTCAAGCACGTTTGTAACAAATCGTAGTTAATTCATCTAATCCTTATTATAAGACATTAACTAATATCCTCACAAACCAATAAAAACAGTTAAAGTCAATAAAATTGTCCTAAAATTTAAGTAATTTCTAATATTATCCCTACTAATTATACTAAATACTAATATTATATTAATTATTACTCTCACCCACTACTTTTATTAATTATGAGCATACATGAAAACAAATACTTAATACTTCTTGAGAATAAGCAAGTGCCTTATAATAAGGATAAAAAAAAGTATTATCAAACCAAAAATTGTGTTTAATTTATGAAAAATAAAAACCAAAAGGTGGACATAATTGAGAGACAGCTTGAAATAGGTCAAACACCTAATAGGGTTAGCGGCCTAACAAACATATAGACTAATCGAACCTATTTGGTAAAATAGGTTAGTTTGAGTTCAGTCTTATTGTCAAGCCTATTTAATTAAACAAGTCAAGCCTATTTTCATAAGGCCTAGTCTATAAGTCTATAGGTTTGGCCTATTTGATTTTTTTTTTTAAAAAAATTATACTATGATATATATAAATATATATAATATCATCTAGTTAATTTTAGAAATTATTTATAAATTTTCAAGTTATCCTTTATTTTAAGTCTCACATCCCACCGTTATTACATTGAACCCTTGCTTTCACATTAAACATTTACCTCTACTTCTTTTCTCTTCGATTGATCGAGATGACAACGCTTCCAATGGGAAAATCTTTCTCATATAAAATTGCAAATGGAGGTGATTGGATTGGCACTAATGGGAACCATAAATTTGACACACAATAACAAAAAAAGGATATATATTATAAGAGACCCCCCCCCTTTTTTAAGTAAGATAGTGAATGGAATGGAGTTAATTGTTTCCTTTGTTTGTCTCGGTCCATGGTCAAAACGGGTCACAAATACATCAGTTACGACGGTGCGGCTAGGGCACATATTGTGTTTTCCAGCTTGTGCTTTTTGGCGGCTATCTGGCTCTGGCATGGGGTATATTGGGATCTATAAATCTTTTGTGATAAACATATAGGAAAACCTTCTTTAGATTTGCCTAAAATTTTTGGAATTCATTTATTCCTTTCAAGGGTGGCTTGTTTTGGTTTTGGCGCAAATCAATCGGTCTCCTCTAATTCACATTATCCACTAAAGCATAATAATTTATGTGTTTATTTTAGTGCTAAATGGAATATTATAATATTATTAGAAGGTGTTTTATCCCAATTTAAGTAGGAAGAGTAAAATAGGCAAAATCTGGTTTTACATGCTTATTATGTTTAGTTGATTTTAGAAAATATATTTCATTAGTCAGCAGACAATTAGTTTAGCTTATTTTTATTTGCTCGGATAATTGTTGTCATTAGACATTCTTTTTTTTTTTCCTTACTAAGTCCTAATAGTATAACGAGAATGAATGTTAGATGTTTAAGCCAATTTCGGATTGTAAATAAGCGTCAAGAATTAAATTTGAAATTATAGGATAGGTTATGTAATGACCTAATTTTAAGTAGGCTTTTAAAAATGATTCAGGCCTTTTGAAGATCTAGACTCAGACCTAAAAACAAGTCTACATACAAACCCATGCTTTAAATCTATATTTCACGACCAAGCTTATTTAGATAGAGCCTAACTTAACCTAACCTATTTCCACCCACATATCCTAATTCTCAAGTTAAATAGTTCAACCAGTCTTCAAAATTTGAGGCGAATGAGAAGGATAAAGTTTGTTGCCAAAATAATATGTGAAGTTATTCAAGAGAGAGAGAGAGAGAATGTGTGTGTGAATAGAGGGGGAGGGGGTGAGGGATTATATATATAGGGTTTATAGTTTATTATGTCACTTGACATAAAGTTATGTCAAGTCATATCAAAACTACGTTATTTTGGGAGTGTTATTTTGGGAGTTAGGGGAATTAATGAAAAGTATTTTGGTACTTTTGTTTTTATATTTATGGGGTTTAAACTTCTCATGTTACATGAGAAGAATAAGATTTCCACACGCATGAAATGGTGGGACCCACACACATATATATATAATGCTAATAATATATATGTGTGTGGGTCCTACCATTTCATGTGTGTGTGACACGAGAATACATTTTTCCTACAATATGAGAAGTGTTTTTCCCTATGTTTATTATATGAATTTTACCAAAAGATCATTCATTAATTCCCCTAACCACAAAACTATGTCGTTTTGAGAGTTTATTAATTCTTCAAACCCCAAAACAACGTAGTTTTGAGGTGATTTGACATAACCTTATGTCAAATAACATGACAAACGATAAACCCATATATATAATCCTTAAAATTAATAATTTTACATCATATGGGGTTTTAATGAAGTTATCATAACAAATCCCCGGCATGATAAAGTTGAGGTTTGAGACTGTTTGGGAAAACAATGATCATCTTAATGCTTTGTTTGAGAACAAGAGAATAGCTTCTTTTTTTTTTCTCAAATTGAAATAAAACTATTTTCATACATTTACCTTGAATGTTGTAAAAACACTTTTAAATAGTTAAAATAAATAGGCACTTACACACAATGGTGGGCTTTTTTTTTTTCCCCTATTTGCCACTTTTTAAATAATTAATTACCATTTTGCCACTCTTTTTAAAATATTTCCTAATGTGCCACATTTAATCGACTAAACCTTGATTTAGTCGACTAAAAATCGGGGAATTTTTTATTTTTTGAATGTCCTAGACATTTAGTCGACTAACCCAAGTGAGTCAATCGACTCACTTGGGTTAGTCGACTAAATATCGGCAGGAGGATTTTTTTAAGACCCCATTTGCGTTTAAATCAAAGTTAAGTAACCGAGTTTTACCTCCAGTGTTGAAACGGTCCGCGTCTCATTCTTTTTAAACTGGTGGGCTACATTCTCAACCAGTAGAAGTCGACTCTTAGAATCGGCTTCCTCTACCAATATCCACACAAATAATTCCGAAAGATAATCTCCATTATAATATTAATACAAGACAAATATATACACTGATATCGGATTATAATATTAAATATAATATTTGTTTTGTATTTAATTTATTTGATAAATTAAATATCTAAAACAAATAGAGATATTGTATCTCATCTAATTTTCGAATAAAGATATCGGATATCTATTTAATTTAAATTGAGATATAGTATTTCAAATTTAATTAAATAGATAGATATCGTTTCTCGAATTTAATTTATAGAGATAAATTAAATCTAAAGGCGTTTAATTTGGATTAAATAAATATATCAGATTAAATCTATTAGATAGATTTAATTAATATATTTTAATTCAAATTCAAAATTCGAATTTTAGATCTAACTTTTAATACAGTTAAATAAATATATCAGATTAAATCTATTGGATAGATTTAATTAATATATTTTAATTCAAATTCAAAATTCAAATTTTAGATCTGACGTTTAATACGGTTAAATAAATATATCAGATTTAATTAATATGTTTTAATCCAAATCTAAAATTTGAATTTCAAAAATTAATGATGATTAATTTTATATAATACGTTGAACGGGTTTAGAAAAACCTACTGGACTTTAGTCGAGCTATTACAGAAAGCCGTTAGAAAACCCTAGAGTGAAATTGAGAGAGACGCAATATTCAGAAGGCCCTAGCACGCTGCCGCAATCGGGTTCGGGAATTATTCGTGTGGATACCGGTAGAGGAAGCCGATTCTAAGAGTCGACTTTTACTGATCAAGAAGGTAGCCCACCAATTCAAAGAGAATGATCGTTTCAACGTCGGAGGTAAAATTCGCTTCCTTAACTTTGATTTAAACGCAAATGGGGTTTAAAAAGAAACCCTCCAGCCGACATTTAGTCTACTAACCCAAGTGAGTTAGTCGAGTCGACTAACTCACTTGGGTTAGTCGACTAAATGTCTAGGACATTTAAAAAATAAAAAGTTCCCCAATTTTTAGTCGACTAAACCAAGGTCTAGTCGACTAAATGTGGCACATTGGGAAATATTTTTAAAAGAGTGGTAAAATGGTAATTAATTATTTAAAAAGTGACAAATAGAGAAAAAAGCCTACAATGGTGTCATAATTACATGCTTACATGCAACTGATTTCCACCAAAAGAAAAAATTGCATATGGGTTGTTTATTTATACAGAATACCCTAAGCTGTAGTAAAATAAGCTGTACCAAACAAGCCCAATGTTTTGTTTTATTCCATGGAGGTCACCCCTTTCTCTGTCACACTGTTGCATACAAACTTTTGGAACATTATATTTAGACGAAGAGAAAAGTGAAAAAAAAGGGGAGGGAATATTAAAAATGAAAATTTTCAAAAAGGGTAAATAAATTTACTATTTTTTTAAGTTTTCCTTTCTAATATTATTTCCCTCATAATTTTTTTTCCATCCAAATACAGGGTGAGTTTTATTGAAAATGAATTTGACTAAATTGTTTTAGAAAATACATGTCATATTAAATAATTTTTTTAGGCTAATGCAATGAACTAAATATGGCTTATATTATATAAAAGATGAAAGGGGTAAAATTTATTGAAAGCTGAATTTTTCTAGTTTTGCCGAAGCTTAAAAAAGAAGGCATGTTATGTAGGAGGGCAATATTTCTAAAAACAAGCAAGCAAGCAGCGTGAATAGAGAAATGGGTTGAGCACATTGAGAGCATATAGAGTGGAGGACGACCTCACATGGTTTTGTCCTTACCCAAAACAGAGCTTGATGCCTAATGGAATAAATGAGATAACCGACTTCATGCTTAGGTGATATATTATTAAATTAAATTAAAATTAGAGTTTTTTTTAAATAAAAATAAAAAAAAAGGGGTGTCCAAATCCCACGGGTCTACGATGTTGACGTGAGAAAGTGACTGATTGCGTTGTTGTTTTTGGTGTGGCCCTGTTTCATAATGGTTGTTTTTCAAAAAGCAAACTTGGAAATGAAAGCAACATTGGGTAACGTATCCATTTTTTATTTTATCCCACAGCAGCTGATTACGACCTAATTGTTTGTTTTTATTATTAAATTGTATTAAAACCCCACACCTCACCGAAAATAATTGAGAAGTCAGAGATGAGATAGTCTACGGAATGGTAGTTAGAACTTAGAAGGAGGAGTGGACAAACATTACCAGTTCTTCTTCCCCACTTCCGTGTTCGCTATCTGTTTTTGATTGTGACTTGTCTTAATCTTGGTGCCCCATTAATCAACACATTCAATAAGTGATTTTCTGAGAGGTTAAAGAAATTAAATAAGATACTTAATCATTTTATATGTTGTTTATCCTTATATTATATATTAGTTTATTAGTCAAATTAATTAGTTTGAAGTAAAAAAAATTTTAAAAAATTATTTTAAAGTAATTTAATTAGCTTCCTTAATCTTTTCAAAAAAGTCAACTAAGTTTTATAATTAGGATTGGAAGGAGTACTCATTTTTCCAACTGACAGATTTAATATATAGTACTCCATCCGATCTTAAATTTACAATGAAGTTGACTTTTTTCGGAGAGATTGAGGATATACAAAGTAATTTAATTAGTTTGACTAGTAAACTGATATTTACTCTAAGGATATACAACATATGATATGATTAAATAATTTATTTAGCTTCCTTAACCTCTCAAAAAATTTCAACTTTGTCTTATATTTAAGACCAAGGGAGTATTTAATATCCAAATTTCATATTAATTAATTAATGTTATGTGAAATGCTCCAAACTTATTATTTAGGCAGTATAATTTTTTCAACTAACAAAATCAGATTTTGTAATATTATGTGAAATCTCTTATGAAATTTAGCAAATTTACATAACTATCTCCATTTTCTTTGATTTTTATTAAACTGTGTCTATAGGAGTTTCCCGTGATTTAATTTTTATGTTTTGAAATAGCATTATATAAATTTAAAAAAAATACATAGTCCACGCAGTTGTTCTAAAATTCAAGATGAAATTCCTTTACTTGGATTTTTGATATATTATGTACCTATTTTAATTCTTAACCTGAATTCAATAAGGAGATATGCTTCCCTCAAACGACGTCGTACTATAATTATTATACGTGTCCCAAGTGGACTTATTAATCATCTTTACAAAAGAGGGGAAAAAAAGAGAGAAGAAAACAGGGGTTCACCTGAAGAAGCGATGCTACGCATTCAATATAAGAGGACGAGGTTTGGTCCCAACAAGAAAAGTCGTCTAAGGTTCAGATTTTAACAACAAAAAAAAAAAAAAAGGACGAAGAAGAACAAACATTTTTTAATAAAAAAATTAGGATGCATTTCTCATTTCAAATCAATATATGAATATTTCTCCCAACAATTTGATTTATTTCATATTTCTGAAATCTGTTGAAAAATTTCACTGTGACATGAACTTTGGTGTGAGGTCTATATTTGTTATGTTGTGGTCCATAAAAAATTAAAAATATGGTGACCCAGTTCTAACAGATATAGGGGCTAAGCTAGGTATACGTTATATATAAGGATCTTCAGGGATTTTGACCAAAATAATAAGAAAAAAAAAATATTTACCAGATTAATGCACAGTCAAAACTATTTACTAAAATAAGGTTCACGCCACTGGTGGCGTAGGGGGGTCCTACGCCACGTCAGTGGCGTGAAACAGGTCCACGCCACCAGTGGCGTGGACCTATTTCACGCCACTGATGTGGCGTGCGCAGGGTCCACGCCACCAGATGGCGTGGACCAATCACAGTCTGCTTCAATATTTATTAAAAAAAAAAAAAAAATTGACACGGTGGCGTCACATAGTACGACGCCACTAGTCGTGTCAGCAAGTAAGACGCCACTAGTGGCGTCGTACTTTCTAACGCCATTGTCACATCAGCCTTACTTTGGTAAATAGTTTGAATAGTGCTTCAGATTGGTAAATTTTTTTTAAAAAAATATTATTTCGGTTAATTTGCCAGGATCTTCAATATTCCAACAACAATCAAAAAAAGAATATTTTATAAAGAAAGACGAAATGCTTTTTTCCTTAAAATGATTTTAGAGGTGGAAGATGGTTGAAGGCGCATGAATTGTCATTTTCAGGAGTCGTTTTCTTTCCATCTGCCATCATCCCCCAAGTGATTTTGACGCACGCATCAGAGGCCACCATTTTCAAAGCTCTGTTTTCATTTACAGCCCAGAAAAGACAAGACAAAGAAGAGGCCGTCCAGGTTCATTTCTTTGTACCTGTTCCTCAATAAAATATTGACGTTATTATCATATTTCAAGGGCAAACATAAATAAAAACATAAACATCATGAGAGAGGTCATTGGGAATTTAGGATCGTAATTAAAAAAATACATGGGATAGGATACTCTTGGGTAGGTAATCACGCACTACCAATAGTTTAAGCACATGGAAGGCTTTGACCTAACGAAATTTAATCTGAATTCATGGATCCATTTATATAATCTTTGATTTCTTAAGGAAGACCAAGTCAACAGATCACCGCAGAAAACGACACACCGAGAAGAATCCTCAATCCTCCAACTAATACACGTTATTACTCACCATGATGAGAGGATGACGTATGTGAATGTGAGTGAGGCAAAATGGATTCTTCAAGTGATTGTGAAGTTTTCCCAAGAATTTTATCTGCTTGTGAAATTCTATCTTACCAAGAGACCAGACTGGGAAAAATAGACAGATTGAAGATGCAAAATGAAAATTCCAGAGTGTCGAAAAGATTGAGAGCTGAGAATGGACGCTTGGGGACCAAAAATAGAAAGAGTTAGTATTTAAGGGAAACAATGAACATCAAATTGAATTGAGCGGTGGATCTTGCGCGGGTTGGGGGGAAATGTAAAGTGAAAGTGGTGGATGAGATCAGCGTCAGGGTTTGATGATATGTGCAAATTCTACTCTGACAAAACTGGGGAAAAAGAGGGGTGAAAGGTGTGCGTGTTTGAGATGACAAAGTATATAGGAATGGGTGTGTGTGTGTGAGGTGGGATTTTGAAAGTGAAAGATTTCGACAGCTTCAAACACCGACAATAAATTATTGCACACACGGAAACTGCTTTAGCCTTTAAACCTTTTTTAACACACTACATACAGGTCACTTTCAGAGACTCTGGCTTTCGTTTTTGGAAGTGTTAAAGTCAGTTCCTTGCCGGTTTGGTGTTTGATGGCTTTGGGCCTCCTGGGTGGACCAGCACTGATGCTTGTCTCGCCACTTGTCCCTCTATATTCAAGCCCACTCCTCCATTTTCCCCTATCTTCCCCTTTTCTTTTTACTCTTTGCCACGCTCATGTCTCACTCGCCTTTCACTTTATTGCTTGGTAATGTGTGGTTTTATTTCTATATGTGGGGTCCTTTAGTGTTTTTTATTTAACTGCTAACTGGATGCTGATGATGATTCCCAAAAGTGGGTTGAGCAATGAGCAGGCTGGTTTAACTATGGCCATAAGATGGCCCACTTTATCAGGTCGCATATCAGGTATTTGAAGTTATGCCCCGATGACCCCTCCTCTTTTCCTTTGCTTCAACTAAGGGGCTAGAGGTTGTACTTAGTAGTGTAATTGTTTCCATGCCAATTCTTAGAGCTGGCCTTTCCCATGTATGCGGGTTCAATCCGATCCCACCCCCCCTCCCCTTTCCCCTTCTCTTTCCCCTCACATGTATAAAAAAAAAAACAAAAAAAAACTATGGGGCTAGACACCTTCTTTTAAAGAAGGGGTTGGATCATGGAGTTGATTGAATTGTTGGGGGAGACATCCTAGCTCCTGGGTATCTAGGTAAACGTAATAGATAACTCGCTTTGCTCAACACTGGTGTCATCTAGAAGGAAAAGAGATTTCGCCTTGCTCTTAAAAATTGTACGTGAGGCCAACCCCAATCCTAAAATGTTATCATTATGGGGAAAAAAAAAAGTTATGGCCGTGTTGGGGCCCTTTGATACAGGGCAGAAAAGTGGTGAGAGATTTTGCCTTGAATGCCTCATCACGGGATGCTTGTTTCACCCAGAGGAAAAGTCCCTAGTTTTGTTTTACAAGGCACTTGTATCCTATGCTGGCTCATGACACCTCTTGTGAACAGAACAACTTTTTTACTGCTCCAACTTCATATTTCAGCTCTGTGTTTGATCCGCGGAGCAAACCCATCATCTGGTCAGTCCCTAGCTGGTTACTTCACTATGTTAAATGCCTTTCAGGACTCGCTCGGCAAATACCAGAACGCAGGCGTTTTGATGCTGTTGAAGTGTTTGTGCTTTTTCAGCGATCAAGCTATGCACATTCCTGCTTTCTGGGTAGTTCTGACGGGCTATTCTTCTTGCTTTCTGCTACTTAGGAGTTAGGAGGAGCCTGGAAGGTTTAACACATTTTGATTGTCACGACCAACTACTTGTGATGCCTATCTAAAGGACTCAAAATGGAGTCACAGTGCAAATTGTTAATTCTTAAGCAATGATTGCTCAATTGAAAAGACATTTAGTAACCGAGGCTTTTGCAGATAAACAGGAATTGCAGCATAGGAATCAAAGGAGAATCACCTGCATGCATTGTATTTGGCATTAAAACGGTACCTGTTCAGAATGAGTATAGAAGGATTGCAGGTTACTGCTTCATTTTTGAGATTGTGAGATAAAGAGGCTTTGAAGATTCCCAATTTTGACTTCTGACAGTTATACGGGAGGCCGAGTGAAGAATGAAGATTCATGCATTCTGGTGATTTTCATGGAAAAGATTATAGTACAAGGGAAATAGTACTTACTGAAAATCCCAAACTGAGCACGGCTAGCTCAATGTGGAAGTTCATTTGATTTTTTTTTTTTTGTTGGGGGGGGGGGGGGGAGGCCATGCAGTTAGGAAATCGTGGGCCGACAACCTGAACATGGACAAGGAAAGGTACTGAACTAATGCATTCTGCTAAGAGCTTGTGTTCTTGGGCCTTGATTGAAACCAACTCATTTATCAATTTTTGTCCCCACAAGTTGGTTGATCAGAACCTCTCAATATTCATATATTCTATTAATACGTCCCCGTTTGAATTTAGCTTTTAAGATTTATAAAGTAAGTTGTAAGAGGAGTTTTGTCTTGATTTGCGAAAAATAGCTTTTGAAACCTAGGTTTGGGGGGTTTTTCAAACAGGCTCTGTACACTGTTCAGAAATCCATTTGTTATTATGCATTCTTTGGAATCCATGTGACGAAGCTGGCATGGAAAAATAATAATTGTAAAACTCAGTTCCTACTTGAGAGATGTAGGACATGGCTTCTCTGGTATAGATCTTTACTCAATAAGTCTATCCAAAACAGCTTGTAAGTTCAATCATATACCATTGCAGTTAGACAGTTGACAGTCTTATCTGAATTGGCGGGGTCTCTAAGCGGGAAAAAAATGAGTATTGGTCAGAGCTGCAGTAAGATGAATCACATTAATATTAAATTGCTCCAAGGCTCAGCATTAAATTTCCTTATGATCATTTCTTTCGCTATAGTAAGCCTGGGTTGTTTATGATGCAGGACAGACGCACGACAACAAAAAGATCTGAATATTCTAGTTCGAGTAATCAGCTAACATAGTACGGCCCGAGAGTAAACTGTGAGGCTATATGTTCCCAGACGTGATCCTCACTTCAGCCAGAGGGCAATTTCCCCTGACAAAGTATAAGGGAACAAGGTAAATGTTTGATGACTGAAGGTGTGTGTGTTCCTACATCAAGAGGAAAAGGCACAAACATGTCATGAATCATGATTATACAAGTTTTGAACAGTCCCCAATCATATTACTGAGTACTGACAAAGAGGAGCAAGATATAGTAACGGCTTCAGTACAAAGAGGAGCAAGATATAGTAATTGCTTCGGTACTGAAGGCCATAGTAGGAAGGGACTGAACATAGGAATACAAGGAGAGAAATTCCAAGCATCATCATCTCAGAACATTGGCATATCCCATTGTGCGTCCCATCATTAATACTGTGGACCATTCATTGTCTTCTTGTTAGGGCGCATGCTGAATTCCCTATTTAATAAGCCTCGCTAATATCTTATTTTGTTTTTGTTCATAGCACGTTACTCTTGTCGGCTGCACATATAATACAGAGTATAGTCTTAGGAAACCCATGTGCACCCGTTTTGAGTCGGGACTCATAACGGTGGGGTTCGCTACTTAGCCATCCATGGATGAACAAGAAGGCCCTGGTGTTAAAGTCTTGATAATTAAAGATCAAATTTTTTTGGAAACCCAGAATGGTCGAACGAGATTCAATCATGTATAATCCGTGAATTAAGCTGGGCCTGCTCCACTCGTAAAGGATGTGAATGATATACACGTGACCTGGTGATAGTAATACAGTGTAAATATTCTCGAACTAGCATATTAAAAAGGGAAAAAGATGCTGGGAACTTAAGAATTCAGATGAGCAGACGATATCTGGGGAATCAAACTAAGCCAGAATAGGTGGATCTTGGGGAAGTGGATTTATGATATCGATATTGATGAATGATTAAAAGCTGGACCATTTTGATACAAAAAGATATCACTATATCATTTTTTTTTTTGAGAGAATATTATAATTAATCGAATGATTTCACGACTGTGAGTGAGAAAGAGAGATGGGTACAGAAGACAGGTATGGCCAGAGTAGATGATCACATGGGACTCTTCTGATAGTGTTCTAACATCACGTGTAAGCCTGCTCAACAACCAACACATACACATATCCCATTTCACTCCCCTTTTTTTCCTTTCTTCCTTCCTCTCCTCACCCCATCAAACACTGTTTTCCTTATCATCCTTCATCCAAAAAATTGAGCCTTCAAAACTAACCTATGTTAGTTTTGATAAGAGAGATTTTGGCCTCTTCAAAATAAGGCCTCGAGTTTAAACTGTGGATACAAAATAGTTATGGGAGAGTCAACCTTAATTGAGCCTCAAATATGATAAGGTAGTCATATGAAAAAAAACCGAATTGCTTTAAAACATCAAAAGATGAAAACAATTAAGTTAATTCAAAACATACAAAAATATTTATGTACAACTAAATTTCCACCCTAGCGACAGAATTACAGTCCAGGATCCATATATTTGTCAACAAAATAAACAAATGTAGATCTTGCACTAACTTTTAAGTGTAAAGAATGTGTGTGTGTTTTCATTTATTACAGCTGCTTCCAAAACTTGTACAGTTACAAGTTATTCCTCTGAGATGAGTCAGAGCAGAAAGTTTTGAAGAATGAGCGAAGCTCTTATGGAAGCTTCAACGTTCTTTATGGGACTGTGAAGGGACAGGTTCTGGGGTAGTGTACTCGAGTGTAAAGTTTTATAGAAACCGAAAAAAAAGGGCATTTGGAAAACAGATTTTTTTCAAAACCGTGATTCACATGCATCATCTAAAAGCAAAAGGGCAAATTGATCGGTATGCATTAAAAGGAGGTTCAGAACTGATGTTATATGGTCATCTCATTTTTCTCTGTACAAGTGGACCCCAATATTGGATAACCAACTTTAAAAGAAATTGGAGGGCCCCACTGCTCTAATCAATAGGTCTAATTAACTAGCTCGAATATAAATCTATTCTCTTCATTTAGAACTCCCACCGACACGATCTCTCCGATCCCAAACCACACCCACAAGCTTTCTTTATTTTGTGGTTCTAACACGATCTATTAAAATATTAACCGAAACACCGGTAAATATAATAATAGTAGGAGGAGGAAAAAGTGTTATAGTTATTTTTCTTTTCAAAAAAATTAACGGGAAAAGAAAAATCTGGCCCACCCCCACGAACCCTCCATGAAGATACATACAAGACGCTTGGTTTCACACTATGCAATCATGTCGTTTACATTTTTAGGCAAAATGGTCAAAGATGGCTTCCCAGTGACACTTTAAAAATTATACCACTATCAATTTATTTGCAGTAATTTTTTATGGCAATAAAGTAACAACCCAGCGCCATTATTTTTTATGCTAAAACATTAGATTTCCCTCTAACAACTGTACTGAACGAGGAAATGAGTGTACGCACACAATAGAAGCAACATGCTCTTAGTTTGACTATAGAACCCTTAAACGCGGCATCAATGGAGGCGGAAACGTTGTTTTCTTCGGTTTCTCCTTCATGGTCTACGTGGTTTTCTTCGGTTTCTCATTCGTGGTCTATCCCACAGACGAGCTGGTTGACTTTCGCTGCTCGGAATCCCACAATAACAAACCACGGGGTTCGAGTTCAACTCTGAAACTAAAAGCCAAACCAAAAGTAACAACCTGAATTGGCTGTAATGTCGAATGTGCTTCTTTTGACGTTACTGCTTGACAACAATTTGTGAAACGGGCATTGAATACATCAACAGAACAGTGCTTGTTCCTATTTAATGCCGAAGCGAGATCACGCAAGAAGTTAATTCATATTTTTCGGAGAAGTATTCCATCTGTGACTTGTCAGGTATTAGTATATTACCATTAGTGAGTGAGAAACAGAGGTTTCGAGGAAATTATAAATCTATGCGGTGATTCACAGCGCGTGATACAACAGACAAGAAGAATTTTGCCGGTGATGATATGCAGTTTGGTTGTATCTAGTTGTCACTCGGACAGATTTATTTAGAAAAATAAGATTAAATTCCTTGTGTGTGTGGGTTGTCACTCGGACAGATTTATTTAGAAATATAAGATTAAATTCCTAGTGTGTGTGGGCTGCTTACTATGATCACCACAGGTTTAAAGAAAGGCTCATTCCAAAAAATTAACCTATTAAGAAGGAGAATCCTTCACTTATAAACTATATTGCCACTGCATTTCATTTGGTCTTCTGCCCTTCAAAACTCTTTGTGGTGGGTAGCCCTTTTTATGAATATTGGGTTCTTAACGGGAGCACTAATGTGTTGATTACAAGATTAAAGAGAGAGCCCATCTTAAGAGATTAGTTTATTTGGAGACACAACCCCTTAATTTATAAACCCCTGGAGCTTATGGACAAATAACACCTACGTGGCCATCAGACATTGGTGAATGAGGCCAGGCTGTTCGTCCCATATGCCTATCAGCCAATCAGAGTTGGAGATACACGCGAGTAAAAGAGGCTTGATTGCATCTGATCATTGTTTACTTCACGTGAAAAATCGTATTCTTAAACTGGTTCTTCACTTGGAGCTCTCTGCTTTATTAATACCTTGCTTAAGCCTGTCAAAGTGGCTCTCTCTCCCTTCCTCCCTCTCTCTCTCTGCCTCCAACTCTCAACAAGACTCAAACTTTGAGCTCCTCTGATATGCAAAATTCAGTTTGAATTTCTGGTTCGGGTTAGATTCAGAATTCAAGTGGAGATTTTCCGACCAAATGGCTCTCCGCAAATTCATGATGATGAGGAAGCCCAGATAAGTTCCCATAGGTGAAACCTTGCTTCTGCTCCCAAGATCTTCGTCTGGGATCTAACTGTCTCCATTGATTTCTTCTTCCAACTTGAAATCCGAGGAAAAGCGTGATGGCTCCAAATTCAGTTCCGGTGACGATCGAGAAGACCAGGGACTTTTCGTCGTTACAAGTGGACGAATCGCAGTCTCCCCTGTTTCCGGAGAAGCAAAAGGCTGCAAGTCCCAAGCAGTTCACATGGGTTCTTCTTCTCAAACTCCACAAAGTTTTCATCTGCTTCTCGTGGCTGAGCATGGCGTTGAAGGCCACGTTTTCCTTGGTCAAGAAACGCATTTCCTTGTCGGACGTAAGCGATGAAGATTCCAAGAACAGAGGAAGGCTCTACAGGTTCATCAAAGTTTTTCTTGCTCTTTCAGTTGGGGGTTTGGCCTTGGAACTCATTGCTCATTTCAACAAGTGGAATTTGCATGGTTTGATTCAGCCATGGGAAGTTACAAACCTTCTTCAGTGGTCTTACATGGCTTGGCTCTCTTTCAGAGAAGATTACATTGCTCCTGTCGTCGTCTCTGTCTCCAAATTCTGCATTGTTCTGTTCTTAATCCAATCTCTGGACCGCCTCGTACTCTGTATTGGGTGTTTCTGGATCAAGTATAAGAAGTTGAAGCCCACCATTGATGCAGATGCTTGTGACATTGAGGACCCTTCAAAATTCCCCATGGTACTAGTTCAGATTCCCATGTGCAATGAGAGAGAGGTAAGAGAAAAAGCTGAAACTGATCTAGCAGAATTGGATTGATTTGTCAGGGTTAAATATCATTACAATTTTTTATCATGTGCTGAAGCATTGAGTTTGATTTTATGTAGGTTTATGCTCAATCAATCGGTGCTGCTTGTCAATTGGATTGGCCAAAGGACCGAATATTAATTCAAGTGTTGGACGATTCAAGCGATGGACATGTGCAGCTTCTGATCAAAGATGAGGTTTCCTCGTGGAAAGAGAAAGGAGTGAACATTGTGTACAGGCATAGATTGATCAGAACTGGCTACAAAGCTGGGAATCTTAAGTCAGCTATGGCATGCGACAATGTTAAAGATTACGAGTTCGTCGCAATTTTCGATGCAGATTTCCAGCCAAACCCTGATTTCCTGAAACAAACCATCCCCCATTTCGAGGTGGTACTAATAACTAACTCATGTATAAGGACAAGTCTGAAAATGACTTTTTTTTTCTTTCTAGTCTGGACAAATTCTCTTTTAAAATGACTTTCTTGACATTTTTTCTTTTTACAGGGAAAGCCGGATGTGGGTCTGGTCCAGGCTAGATGGGCCTTTGTGAACAAAGATGAGAACTTACTCACAAGGCTTCAGAACATTAACCTGTGCTTTCACTTTGAGGTGGAACAACAAGTGAATGGCCATTTCCTTAATTTCTTCGGATTCAATGGAACAGCAGGTGTTTGGAGGATAAAGGCCTTGGAGGAATCTGGTGGATGGTTGGAGAGAACCACAGTGGAAGACATGGATATAGCTGTCAGAGCACACTTGAACGGATGGAAGTTCATCTTCCTTAATGATGTCAAAGTTCTTTGTGAATTACCAGAATCTTATGAGGCTTACAAGAAACAGCAACATCGCTGGCATTCTGGACCCATGCAGCTTTTCCGTCTCTGTCTTCCTGCTATAATAACTTCCAAGGTAGGTATTTTTAAATTCCCATTTCTTTTAATTCAGGAAGATCTTTTTTTTTTTTTTTGGCGATAGGGGATCTATGTGCATATGATCTTATGAAATATGATCTGGGTTTTGTGCAGATAACAGCATGGAAGAAGGCAAACTTGATCCTTCTTTTCTTCCTACTGAGGAAACTCATACTCCCCTTCTATTCATTCACATTGTTCTGTATCATCCTACCATTGACCATGTTCATTCCTGAAGCTGAACTACCCCTCTGGGTGATATGCTATGTCCCTATTTTCATGTCTTTCTTGAACATACTTCCTGCTCCAAAATCTGTCCCATTTTTAGTACCTTACCTGCTTTTCGAGAACACCATGTCGGTGACAAAGTTCAATGCCATGGTTTCTGGGCTGTTTCAGCTGGGAAGTGCATATGAGTGGGTTGTGACTAAGAAGACAGGGAGATCATCTGAGTCAGATTTGTTATCCTTGGCTGAGAGAGAATCAAAGTCCTCGAGTGAAGATAAAATCTCGAGGAGGCATTCTGACTCTGGCTTGGAATTACTAACAAAACTCAAGCAAGTGGAAGCCCCAAAGAAGAAGAGAAACAGAATCTACAGGAAGGAGCTTGCACTTGCTTTTCTTTTACTCACAGCATCTGCTAGGAGCCTTCTATCAGCACATGGGGTTCATTTCTATTTCCTGCTTTTCCAAGGACTCTCATTTCTGATAATGGGTTTGGATTTAATTGGTGAGCAGGTGGACTGAGATATTATTTAGAGGCAAGGAAAGGGTTCTAGGATGATTGTGTCAAGTTCATATGATATAGGATCATTTTGAAAGATTGAAATGATCAGCAGGCAACCAAAAAAAAAAAAAAAACAGAGAGGTCAAACTAGAGTTGGTGATTGGTGATATCATCAGAAGGTATAAAGAATAATAAATGTTGAAGATCCATAGGAAAAGAATCTCTGCTCATTTTTTGATTGATTTTTATTTTATTTATTTATCAGGAATTGGTAATTCGTTGGCTTCTGTGGATTTTACTCATGTAAAGCTTTTTAGACCTAAGAATATAATGTTGGAGCATAATTGTATGTAATGTCTCAGACTCTCGGGCATCGTCAGCTTGTGAAATGCTATAACCTGTCCTCCTAATAAAGAAATCTCCATATTAAGGCAGAAAGCATGGTGCAAACCCATTTCATGTGCACCAGTAATTCCACTAATAACAATTTGACCAAATGTTATCATTAATATTAAGTGATTATGGTACATTCCAATTTTACACTCAAAACAAAATCCCAATTCAAGCTCTCATTTCCACTTTAACATGGTTTAATCTCACAACAAAGGAATAATCATTCAGGATTCCATTTTACAGACTTCATATTTGTATCATTGTATAGACAAATGACATGCACAGAGGTACCAAATATGTCGGTGCTGACGAATTTGTCTTGTTGTTGTTGTTGTTTTTTTTTTGTTTGTTTTTTTTTTATTGGACAATTCCACTAATAACAACAGTTTGAGCACTTTCTTTGACATTAGTGGTAATGTTTTGTGGAAACAACACATGGCCCATGTTACTTTTCAAATACAGAAACCACAAGTTCCGCTTTACGCTGGCTATCTCCCAATAAAAGAATGCTTCCCGTTAATTAATTCATTGATTATAGATAAAACTTAATTTTAATCATAACCCCAAAATTCTTACTGAGGAATACACGCCCACATGCATAACTGCTCAAACAACTTCCATTGGATACAATTTTTTAGGCTCACACGTTTGAAAAATGCACTAAATCAATAGTTATAATTATTAATGATTATTATTTACCATTATTTTTCCAATTATTTTGATAAAAAAAATTATTTTTTTTACACATACCATCAATTCCCCCATCCCTTTTGATATAAAAATTGGGGGAAAAACATTTCTCATGTTGTAGGAGAAATGTTTTCTCATGCTACACACACATAAAATGGTGGGACCCACATATATATATATATATATATATATATGTGGGTCCCACCATTTTATGTGTGTGTAGGAATCTTCTTTCTCTCATGCAACATGAGAAAAGTAAACCCCAAAAATTGGAGTTTAAACTTTTTAGGTTGCATAAGAAGAAATAGTGGGACCCACATATATATACATTATATATATGTGGGTCCCACCATTTTATGTGTGTGTGTGACATAAGAAAACACTTATCCTATAACATGAGAAGTGTTTTTCCTATAAAAATTTTAGAAAAGGGTTAGACTTACCTATAATTTAAGGATAGGACGAAATCTCTCATTCACTTAGAAATTTCCCCCTTTTCAACTAGACACAAATACACAAATTTTTTTTTTTGTTGCTCTGAATACACAATTTTTTTAAAAAAAAATTCATAAAAATAGTAACCAAAGAATAAAATTAGTGGGCCTTAGTGGGTCTCCACGGACGATGCACTTTACTTTTAAAGCCCAGTAAACCTAACAGCGTTACAAACGATCCGTCACTGCCGTTTCAGTCTCCTCTCTCACTTTACTTCCCGCCGATTTTGCTCTACTCGGCTCCTTCCCCGAGAAGCATTCCTGATCACTGCTCGACCTGTCTTTTCAGTTTTTCACCCTCACCCTGTTTCAAAAGTTCTTAACTTTGAAATTTGAATCATCATCGCCATCGCTCTTTAACTTCTTCTCATCCTTGGTTGATTTTGGGTATTAGGTCTTGCGGTGATCAACAGTGATTGAGGAACTGGGTTGGTGAACCATGCAATGAACTTTAGGATAGTTGAGTGATTTTTCTCTTCTTTCTGTAAACTAAGATGCTGGTCTCTTGCTTGCAGATTTCCAATGTCGGAAGAGAAAGATGCTTTCTACCTCGTCAGGAAGGGTGATGTTGTTGGCATTTACAAGAGTTTGAGTGACATCCAAGTTCATCTTGCATCTTCTGTAAGTACTGTTTCAGCCTATTGTTTGACGTGTAATCTCTTTCTCTGGTTGCACATTCGAGTGTGGAAGGCTTTTTTCTTTTAATTAAGTTTGGGGGATGCTTTATTTTTTTAATTTTGGTTATCAGAAATATACTAAACTAATAGGATTGACTTTAGGTTCTTGGCGATCTTTTTTTGGTCATGTTCTCCCATCTGAGTGTTCACATTTCGAATGTTCCAAGTTTCCTACAGGTTGGCTCCTTAGAGATTTACAAAGGATATTCTTTATCGAAGAAAGCTGAGGAGTACCTTGCCTCACATGGGATTAGGGATGCTGCCTACTCTATCAGCGCCGCTGATGTGGGCGAAGGACTTTTTGGAAGTATTGTGTCTTGTCCTTTTCAGGTTCGATTGCTTTAGACCCTTCTCCTTTTTGTCCCAGGGATGATAATGACGGTTTATTGTTGTTGAAGTCTTAATTTCATTTTCAGTCTGCTACTCCAGATCTTATGAAATTTGCGTCTCCTGCTGGTTTGAAATTGGAAAAATATAAAAGGTAACTTAAACGAGGTCTAATTTTCTTTCAGCAACCGTATCATTCTGGAGGAAAATCATCTGACATAAACTTACCATCAAAGGTGTTGCAAGGAGCTTATCAACTTGAAAATAATGTAAGTTGTCAATGTTAATGCAAAATAAACATTATGCACGTCAAGGTTACTTATAGCAATAGCATAGCACACATTTTGATCGTTCAGTGGCCACTATTCATCTGAAGATCAAAACATTTCTCAGATCTAGTGTGTTGTCTAACACCTTAGAGTTGTTGGGATTTAAATTATGAGGCAAATCCATAATCCTATAATTTGAACATTAAGATTTTGATTTAATCATATTAACCAGTTTTACTGTGTTGACTACATGCCCTCCTTTTCTGTCTCACTGAAGGTGGTTGGATCATCGTCATTTTCTTCAAATTCTCAGAGGCGACAAATTTTTAGTGCAGCTCAATCAAATTTGTCAACTTGTGTAAGTTGGTTTGTTAATGATCTGCATCGTTAATATTGGTATGCGTTAGAAAGTGGTAGGCCTGTTACTTCCGGTAGTCATATTTAAGTGTGTCATGGGCATTCTCTAGATGGTTTATATCCTGTTGAATGACAATAAAGCTTTGTTTTAAATTTTATTTCTCTTTGAAACGAAGGCAAAATGCCTTTAGATGGCGGAACTTTCCTCTTCCATTATTGGTTTTATCATAAATAGTGGTGTTTTTTATTGTTACATTTATATCTATTCCTTAACCTAATATTGGCATACCTTTTCAAAATAATTATTGCAACAATGAACCTTAGACATATCTTATCCACAGCTTTCTTGTATTATTGAGTTTGATGGTGCTGCTAAAGGAAATCCTGGACCGGCTGGTGCAGGAGCTGTTCTGCGTGCTGAAGATGGAAGCAAGGTATATGTTGTATACTAATTTTCTTTAAAAAAAAATATTCCCTGCAAAATGTGGCTCACTGAGTTGCCTGTGTAGGTCTGTCGATTGCGTGAAGGATTGGGCTCCTCAACAAACAACGTTGCTGAATATCGTGCTCTGATTTTGGGATTGAAATATGCCATTAAGAGAGGATATAAACACATCCGTGTACAAGGAGACTCCCTGCTTGTCTGCAATCAGGTTTGTCGTTTCCTTTTTGGTGTGTGCATCAATTTATGTATATTGCTCTCCATTCCCTGCTCTCTCAGTTTTTAATGTTGCATTATTTGATTGTAATGAAATTAAAATAAAGGAAAGAGGGAGGGCATGACATATTTACATGGAAATTTTGTAGTAGTACTTTGCTGCTGGTTCGTTTATTTCATTGCTCTTGTAACAGATGAAGGGTTCGTGGAAAACCAAGAATGCAAATATGGCTTTCTTATGTAATGAGGCCAAGGAGCTGGCGGATAAGTTTTTATCGTTCCAAATCAACCATGTTCTTAGGGTACTTTTATGTTTAGCTCTGCACTATAACTATCGTTTTCTATTCCTTATTTAGTTTGTGTTTACCTCCCTGGTAATCTGTCTGTGAATAACATGCTTTCATTCATGTTTAAGGAATATAACTCTGACGCTGATGTCCAAGCAAACCTGGCCGTAAATCTCAGAGGTAAAGCCTTAAACCCACAAGGCTTGTATTTTGCCCAAGCAGCTCATAATACTCACCTGTTTTGGCTTATATAGAATTGGATAATATAATGCAGCTCCTTAAACATATCCATCTCATATTGAGAAGCTGAACATTTTATCAACGGGGCCATGTTCATGTGTTTATATTTGTTGGGTTGGAGAAAAAGCTGATTGATTTCTATTTTTTTGCAGCTGGCCAGGTGGAAGAAGATTGTCAGTGCTAACACCTTAGATTTATGCAGGTGAAAACTAAGTAGGTGAAGGAACCTGTTAAATATATCTGAATATATAGGCAAACTCTTTATGTGCAGTCCTCTGCTTTGTTCGAACTTTGAACCCTTTTCATTCAGACATTCTTGGCTCTTTGGTCAAGTGGCATGCATATGCAAAACTGTTGTAACTACATTGCAGCTTTTATATCAGCCTTTGAGGCCTCATCTTCCAAATCATTTTGTGCTAAATTTGAAAGGATAAATCATTCTCGGATACGAGATATTGAGATTAGTCCAAAGTTACAAACAAATAATTCGTGGAATTCTAACCACCCTGGGGCCTTTTGGTTTCAAATTAAGGGTGTTTTAATTAGCTTTGGGAGAAAAAAAAAAGAAAAAATTGATTTTATATCTGTGTTGTACTTGTTTGGAATAATAATTGGAGCTTTTAAAAGCAGCTTTTTAATTTTAATAATGTGGTATATGAGGTAAATATACTAGAGGAGTTTTGTTTTGATTTACGTGAATAAGTACTTTTGGGGTTCCAAAAGTGACCTAACAAGCATAAAATAGATTTTAGAAGAAATAAATAGTTTACGGGAAAACCATGGTTTTCCACCTAAATTACAATTTTCTGGTAAAAAATAGATTTTGGAGAAAAATTGAGTGTCTGGCACTCTGGCTGCTTCACATCAAAATTATGGTTTTAGAGAAGAGTTCGTCCAGCTTTTATTCAAGTGTTTGGGTTATTATTTACCAAACTATGATTTTGACCCCCCTCCAAACACACACTTAAGTGTTCATTGATTCCTAAAACCATAAAAAAAAATGTTCGAGTATTTTGCAGCTGGTTTTTTTCCGTTTATTGTTTTCAAACAGAAGAAAATGGATACAATTTGGAGTTATTTCTATTTTTGGAAAACATTTTAGACCGAAAAATACGCTCCTTCTGGGTTCTTATTATTGCTAGCGAACGTGTAATTATTTGTTAATTTTTTAATAGATTCCAAGTCACTTTACAGTTTCCTATAATTGTTTTGACGCTCACTCTGAAAATGAGTTTTATGGATGAGTAAACCAAGTAGACTTACCTTGGCTGGAAAGACCCATAAACGCTGGTGATTAACGGATTAAGTGATAGTATCAGTAATGATGAGCCACGATTTGCTTAACGTAAATCTTATAACGGATTAGTAGCCAGGAAGAGACCATTAAGCATGCCCAATTGGAATTCACTTTCGTAAACAAGTACTCTTCAGATTTATTACCAGAAAAGATTTTATTTTTGGTATCTGGATCTGGACGCGCTACACGTCTGAGCTACGTGGCCTCTTTTAATTGGGGAAAGGGTAGAAAAGCTCAAAGCTCCAAGGATAGGACTCGGGAGACATCGTTGCAAGACCAGCTTCGAGGCACACAAAGTTGGGCCCTTCAACTCTGAGCTATATCCCTTTCTCCGGCAACACTGCCAGAGTGATTCATGATGGTCGCAATTTCGGCATTTTCCTCTCTCCTCCCATCTTGCACCGGTCGCAGAATTCCCGCTCCTTCTCCGTCCTTGTCTTTTCGAAATGTCCACTTGCAGTCTTCTGTTACCCCATTGAAACAGCGCAGAAGTAAGAATCCTAGACTCAGATTGGTGAAGGCAGTAGAAGAAGAAACCCAGGTTTCGCAGCAACAAGACGACCCACAAGAAGAACCATCCACGTCCGACCAGCAACCCGTTGTTGTTCCCGTTTCCCCATCGGATACTCTTACCATGTTCTTTCAGGTGCTTCCACTTTTACTTCGACCATCAGCTCTTTGTTATAATGCCTGTGTGAAAACTCATTTGATTATCGAAAATTTAATTACTGGCTAATTCTATTCCCGTTATCGTTGATTTTGCTCCAAAATAAACATCACTTTCACTTATCCAAGCAACAGATTCTGTTATAGCTATCATGACCTTGAAATTGACCAGAAAACTCTTTGATGGTCCAGTTCCTTCAGTTGGATGGCTTGTACATGTTGCTTCAATTAGTCCTTCATTTAGAAACTTCATGGTTTGTATTATTTTATATGTGACTTACAGTGTACGTGTTTGAAATTTGAAGGCTGAGGGAGCACTGAATGAATCAGCCATTCCAGCAGTTTCCAAAGCCTTAGAGGTAACTAATTTGACATTCTTAAATTTACTTTCTTTTTCTTTCAACATAATTTTGATGCTAATAATACTTTTCTCTGAGTTCCCTGATGAACTTAGTAGTGCTAATGGCCGGTGTCGCTTGCTTATTATTGGAATATATTTTGTAAAATGATTATCCATGGTTTTTGAGTCTTAGGGTTTGTTTGGTTTGGGGGGAGGGAGTGGGAGGGGAGGGGAGGGGAGGGAGAGTAACACTCCCTCCCCTCAAACCAAACAAACCCTTAAAGACATGAGCACAGCTTCATATATTGGTTGGTTGGTACTTGCTGTATAAATATTTATGAGTTGCCCATTCTAACATCTTACTATGATTTGGAATCTTAATCAAGCTACGACATTTTCTGCGTTGATTAAAAATGGTCTGTGAAATCTGTCTGTGTTTATGTCACAAGACTGCAATATACATTCCTTATTACTTTCATACGATCTAGTCAACCTGGGATCACAATAAGATTTTGCATGACTATTGATAATTGATAATTTATGTGGGAATTGGGGAACCATAGGCAACCTTGTATTTGAATTGTCGGTGAATAATAGAAAAACGAAGGATTACACCAAAAATTTGTGTGAAAGAACAAGAAAATGTGATCATACTCGTACTTGTACCTATAATCTGTTACAGTAGTGGAATTTTCCACAAGTTAATTTAACATGATTGATTAGTGTATGGTACATGCTGCTTTCACTATGGAAATGAAGTAGAGCCAGTATGTTTCTTGTTGGGTTAAGTAACAATTTTGTCCTGGAAGTTTGGAAGTTTTTTTGGATTCAATTTTGCCCCGGAAGTATCAAAACGTAGCAATGTTGCCCTCCCCTAACGGTAATGCCTTGGCACACTCAAGTGTGTACGGACTCTTTCTTTCTTTCTTTTTTTTTTTGCATGTGCACAGAGTGTGCATTTTGCGCACTTAAAAGTGTTCACTTGAGTGCACTTTCAGTGCACTCTAGACGCACACTCAAATGAGTGTGCACTTTTAATGCACTCGTTTGAGTGTGCAAATGCTCACTCAAACTTCTTCTCTTCTTCCTTTACGCCGTGTCGTCACTGTTGTGTAAATCGTCTTCTTCTTCCAATCTCTCAACGCGATCAAAAAATTTATGGTTATCATCATCCGTTTGCGTCTCAGTTCCCCTTCCCCCTTTTCACCGTCATCTTCTCCCTCCACCATTTTCACTGTCGCCTTCTTTGAGTGCACTGTATGCATACTCCAATGGTCATCGACTCTCTTCTATTTCCATCTAGTCTGACGGATCTGCACGACAAAAGAGGCCACCATCGGCAACTTCTTCTTCCTCCTTCCACAGTCCATCCGATGTCACTCTCTTCTCTCTCTTTCTCTCCCTGTCGTCACTCTCTTCGCTCTCGTGATGAAGGGAAATTGGATTATTTTTAAAGGTGTTGGAAAATGGTGGTGGGAAGCCATTGGGAAAATATTTTCTAGGGAAATGCCAATTTTCCTATAAAAAAATTTATACACACTCGAGTGTGAGGGCTCACAGTCAAGTGTGCTAATCCCGTTAGACATTACCGTTAGGGGAGGGTAACATTGCTACGTTTGGATATTTTCGGGGCAAAATTGAACCCAAAAAAACTTTCAGGGCAAAATTGCTCCTGGGGGTGTAGTTTTGAGGCAAAATTGCTATTTAACCCTTTTTTGTTCGTTGGAACAACTGTAGCCTAATCCAGTCATACGCGTTTCACTTAAATTTTTCCTCTCTGAAATAATTTGTTCATTTTTAGCTACGTTTTCCTTTATCCTATACAGTTTGTTGACATCAAAACTCGGCTCATTAATTTTCTTTCCTACTTTTGTAGGGGATGGAGGGTGTTCAAGATTTGAAGGTTCGGATTATTGAGGGAATCGCAAGTGTTGAGGTATGTTTAATGTACTCAGATATTATTAATATAATTGCTCTTTCTTTTTAATAATTCTATATACTATCCTCTTATACATAACCAAGATTCGTGGCCGACAGGATTTAAATTACTGTATCGTACTAGCTTATTTGAAGTCAGCAGTATAGGGGTTTACTGTACTGTAATCGTACAACTTGAAGTTTCAATGTCATTACTAACCATTGGTGCTCGGATGCAGTTGAAGAAACAGACCACAGTACAAGCTACAGGTGTGGCTTCGGGTCTGGTAGAAACCTTACAGGGTTCTGGCTTTAAATTACAGACATTAAATTTGAGTTTTGAGGATGAAGAAGATGCAGCTGGTTAGACTTGATATGCCATGTTTAGAGGACAAAACATTTTGCAATGAGCCGTTATTTCTTAGAGGTGTTGATTAATTTCTTTTTATGAGCCGAGGAAGCAGCTAAATCATTTCAATGTCAAGTGAACTGTTATGTGAAAGCAGGATGTTGTATGTGCTTTAATTGCACTTTTAATAGGCATTAGGCTGGTATATATCTCTCTGATATAGGACCAATCAGTGCTAGCAATGCTGATGCATTTCTCATCGACAAAATCTCTAAGCTAAAACAAAATTAGATTTCTTTGTGAGGAGGTGATTTTTCTTGTCATTGCTTCCACCTACGATTTAAATGGTATATGCTCTAATTGCTTTTCCTCTTGTAACTGTTGGAGATTTGGGAAGTAACTAGATGTGTATCTATGGAATTCAAGGTGAAAAGCTTACAGATCAACTTGATAAAATGAGTGTAAACTAAACTATTTGCCTTTTTATTAAAAAATGGTAAAAGATTATGAGATGCATTGTTTAGAGAATAATTTAACCATACATATGTGGCCCTTCAAGGTTTATTTGTTGGTTAGATAGATAGCTTAGCTGTTAAAGATGTTTGACAGTTAGGTTGAAGTTGAACGCTTGGGGAGAAAATATCAGTGTCAGAAAATTTTTCTTCTTCTGTCAACATAGTCATACCCTAGGGCCCAGGCCCGTTTGTTATAAAGAAAGTTTGGGGAAGAAAAAAGTTCGGGGAAGAAAAAGAAAGGAAAAGAATGGAAAAAAAAGAAAAGGAATATTTGAAAGATGAGGGAAGATGACTTAAGTTGTTTGGTAGGAAGAAAATGAGGAGGTGGTAGTTGGTAAAGAACCAAGAAATGTCTATTTTACCCTTAAAAGAAATTAATTCAAAATAAAAAAGAGAAATATTTTTTTGCTAAAATATATTATTTAAAAAATATATTCTTGTTAAGTTCGAACTCGTGGAAAAAAAAAAAATCGCCAAGTTCAAACTTTTCTGTCAAATTTGAACTTTCCCGCCAAGTTCGAAATTCCCCTCAAATTTGAATTTCAAGGGTAAATCTGTCAAAAAGACACTTTCCTGGGAAGATTGTAACTTTCCTTCCATTTTCGGATGGAAAGCATCTTCTCTCAAATAAGGGAAGATGAATATTCACTGGAAGATGTTGACTGGACTTTCGCTGTACCAAACACCCTAAATTCATGGAAAGATTGTGATCTTCCCTTTCCTTTCCCACCAATTCTTTGTAACAAACAGGCCCTAAGCATGGTATGTTGAATCAAGCTGTAACGCTGAACTCAAATCATTTCAGCTCAACCTAACCCACTTATCATATGATTTGAGGTGATTTTGGTGCCATTTCTTCTTCACTTAGCGTGAATGTATATAAAATAAAGGCATTCTTAGATGGAAAAGAGAGTGCATGGGTAAAATCTTTTTGCATTTTATCCGTTTGGCAAACGAAATGTAATGATAAGGAAATGAAAAGGAAAAGTAACATAATATTGAGAGGTAAAACGACTAAATATTTTCCAGAAACAGAAACAGACAAACAATGAAGATTTGCAATAATAGTTTTTTACTGATCATACGGCACGCAGTCATTCCCTTTCCCCCGTAAACTGTGAAGCATTCGTGTCAAGCAAGCAAACAATGCAGTAAGTAAAAATGTTTTTATAATCCTTTCGTTATCTTTTTTTTCTTAATAATTCTCATGAATTTATCTAAATTGTCGATTGAGAAGCATTATGACATTTTGTATTGAGTGAATATATATGATTTAGAGATTATTAAAAAAAAAGATAATAAAAAAAATATCACTCGGCCTTTTTAAGGGACTACCAAACGAGGTATAACTTATAAGTGTATAACTGCAAATATAAAATGAAAATTTGGTAACATAAAGGACTATCAATTTGTGAGTGGTGATGTAACAAGGACTCAGTCATGAAAGAGAGGAATTTATAAATGGAGCTCTTACCCTCCAATAGTACTCTGCTCGGATTCCCGTCCTTCGTGATGCTTTAAATAAATGCTGCAATTTGGGACCCAAAAACTGGCTGTCATCCATAAATGACTTGCCAGGACAGCCAATGCCATTTGACTCTTCATACGTAACAATTGGATTTTTAACCTGAAACTCTTTGTTTTAGCCTGTTCTCTTCTTGCAGTCCTCATTAAACTACGCTTAATGACTTTGACACATGTATTATGACAAAAATATCTCAGGGGAAGGGACTCTCGCCCGAAACAATGAAGCATCAATCCAATCCAAGTGCTTACATTAAATCTCTCGGGTAAGACATGTTTTTGACTTGGGGGGGTCCATGGCATCACACATTGAGAATGAGAAATCCTGTGCTGAGTCTTGGTTCAAGGTTAGTTGTTGGTCACCTGCCACAAGTTACTGTTTTAGGAAAATTATTATTAATGTTATTAATGCCACTCAGCACTTACGTTCAGGGTGTCATTACTCCAATTTATTATTCTACTTGAATCTTCACCTCTCCCCTGTCCCACTACTGCTTTAAAATTAGGGTTGTTATTATCATCATCGCTGTTATAAAAAAATTCAAAACTTTCATGCTTAATTGCTGTAATAAATATTACCCATTTCGTAAAATCACTTACTTCAAGTATTGTAGCTGTATTCGAGCAAAAAAAAAAAAAAGTATTGTAGCTGGTGAGGTGCTGGTCCTCAATCATATTATTTTGGAAAATCAAATTCAGGTCCAAGGAAAAAATAAAAAAATAAAATCCAACACAGATTTACCTATTAAAAAAAAGAAAAAAACTCCCAGAGTCTTTCAAATTATTAGCTCCCACAAGTCCACAACCTTACAAAACTCTCACTGCTCGCGAGAAACTTCACCATCTTGATTAACAGTTTTTGTGTGGTGAACTTTGTACATCATTGGCTGTGTGCCATGTCTCCTCAATCAATCCTCATAAAGTTGACTTAAAAGCAGAGAAGAGAAGCAAAAGGCAAAAGCCACGCTTAATTCGTACAGTGACAGCCATTATTTTGGCCCACTCTTGTTCCTCTTTTGGTTACTTGGCCACTTGGGTTAGGATTCTTATTAGCTGTGATCAAGCAGGTGACCCTAAACTTAATTGAACCGTACTGGTTATCATTTATTTTGACTGATAAATTTGTCAAACCGAGCTGTGGGGTCACAACTCAGAAGATAAGTCAAGCTGTCACGAGCTATAGAGTAGGGCTTTTCCATGGAGACTTCCTAAAGACAGGCATCGTGCCAGAAGCATAGGATGGTTAATAGCATTATAGACGCCCTTACGTGAAATAGATATGCTAATTTATTAACAAGAGTGTTACAGGGACGACGTGGGTTATAAGATACTTCAGTCTGCAAAGGAGATATCAATGTCCATTATTTTTTATATGTCTGACCAAATTACATATATTAAGTAGTGATAGTTAGCTTAATGATTATAGGTTAAATTTTTAACTTTGTTCTTATTTATAAATGAGTATCTTTCAACTTTTTTTATTTTTTTTGGTATAATTAATAGACAAAGTTACCATAATCTTATTTATTACTTAAAAAAGGCTTATAATTAAGATCAAATTTTTTAATAAAAAAGACTTATAAAGAAAGAGCAGCATTCAAAATTTATCTGCACTCTATCAGCGATCAAAAATTAAGATTGAGATTTCTCTCTCTACTTAAAGTGCCTCTATTTATACCACACCCTGCTTTGGCTTCAGCAATAACATCACTTCTCTGCGATCTGTTCTTGACCTGCTTCTGCTTCAGAAGAATGGCTTCCAACTCCAAATCTCGTCTTTTGCTGCTAGGCATTTTTGTTCTGTTGGCCACCAATGTATGCTTAATTCTCTTGACCCTCGCAGCTTAAAACAAGTAAACATGAAAATTTTTTCTAACTTTCTTGTGTCCTGACATGAAAATACTGCCTTCTTTCTTCATGTTATATGCAGGTTTCTTCTTATGACGAAGAGCTCATCAATCAGGTACGGCCTCGTCAATCGTTTTACAAAAATCCTGATCCATTACTCTTTTTCTCTGATTCCGTCTTAAAGAGTAGAAAATCCCCACATACTGGAAAGTTGGTGTCTTGGTTGGATACATGATTTCTTTTTTTGCACAAAGTCTGGCTTTTTTCACACCATTTACCTCAAGAACACTGTATATAATAGAATGTGAAACAGGGCAAGTATGCAAAACCTCTGGTTTCCCCGGTGGCTCCTGTGGTGGCCCCTACGCCACCGCCACCGCCACCGGTGAAGCCACCAACTCCTCCGGCTGCCCCTGTCGGAAAGGCACCAACCCCACCGCCGACGACGGGGCATCCAGTGGCTCCGGCACCTCAGCCCCCAGTAAATCCTCCTGTTGCTCCAGCCCCAGGTCCAGTACCTCCCATAGTTAGATCTAACAAAGGTACTAATCAACAGCAGATGCGTTTGATACACACGTGAGGGATGATTGAAAGAGTATAACATACGAATTATGAAAATGCAGATTGTGTACCACTGTGTGAGAATCGGTGCCAGTTGCACTCAAGGAAGAGAGTGTGCGTAAGAGCATGCAGTACCTGCTGTGAACGGTGCAAGTGTGTTCCTCCGGGCACTTACGGCAACCGTGAAGTCTGCGGCAAGTGCTACACCGACATGGTCACCCACGGCAACCGATTCAAGTGCCCTTAGCCTTTTTCTCCACGTTTGTTACTGCAAGTGTTTACTATATTTAGCTACTAAACTAGCGAGTCTTCATTAATAATTACTGATAAGTGAGGACTGTGTGGTAAGTGTGTTTATATAGTTAGAGACTATTGTCTATTTTCCAAGTGTTGCGTTGCCTTGTGTTTCCTAAGCTACTACCAGATTAGTTCAAAAATTATCTCGTAATTGTAGTCTATTTCGTTTAGTAATGATGTATGTTTTTCGCTTTTGGTTGATTTAAGAATTGTGACTTGTGAGGGAACATGTACGTGCGGGTTTTGCTTTGTTGTGTTTTGTGACTTTTGTCCATCAATGGCATGGCCCCCATGCGATTGGATTCTGCGTATCTTGAAGCAACAACCAACGCTCCCATATACATACGGCCCACATAACGTGGAGATATTCATGTTCTCTGCGTCTTGTCAGATTCAAACGATGCTTTAACAATTTTACTCGATTTTTTAAAACAAAATCGTATTTTTAGAAATTCGTTTTTCGCAAGCCGAAAAAAAAAAAAAACTCCTCTTATTGGATATCTAGAAATACTCATTTAATTATGAAAATGCGAAATATGAATTTTGACTAAAGTCTCTAAGCTCTTGAGACCAATTGGTTTGAAGTTTAAACCTTCAATGTTCAATCTCTACCTCTAAGTGCTCCTTCAGTCCTTCCCAGCATATAGTTCCAGTTGCTCTAGCATTATAGCAAGTCGCAAGTCACAAGTCACATTGAAGTTATCGATTGGACACAGGCGGAAGAAAGAGAAAGATGAGTGATAAAGTTTATTTAATTTTCAGATGTTTTAAAATCATCTCAATCAATAAAGTGTAAATTTTTATTAATTTTCTGTGCATTCCTCATCATCTATAAATTCTGATGGTCGAAATTTTGATTTAAGGGTCTAGATTTTGACGGTTAGGATCAAAGATGAGAAGGAATAGGTAGAAATTGAAGGGTATAGTACTTACTTCCATAATTAATTAGTATATAAGGTAACTTCGTGGAAAAAGATTTATCTTTTTTCGCGGAAATCAGCATTTTTGGGTGTCCAAAAGTATCCCAAACAAAACAAGCCAAAATAAGAACTTTAGTACTTTCTCCGGTCCTAATTATAGGACATATTTAACTGATTTTGGAGAGATTAAGGAGAGAAGTTAAATTAGTTAGTTTTACTCATTTTCCTAAAATGTCCTTATATAAATTTAAAATAATATAAGTAAAAGTGAATTAACAACATTTACCACATACCTCTTTGATTTAGAATTTTTTTTTCTACATGCTTTTTTATTAAAATAATGGTCTTGCGTAGATAAACACACATACATATATCTACACACACATATATATGTATATATATGTGTGTGTTTATATATGTACACGTATTTATATCTACACACATATATATTGACAAGCAAGCCCGCACACACACATATATACATAGATATATACAAAAATGTGTGTGTGTGTATTTATATATGTGAGTCTGTATATATGTGTATGTGTGTGTGTATATGTATATTTGTATATAGACACATACACATATATAATCATTAAAATCCAAACACATTTGAGAGAATGAAATAGGGATATTTTAGGAAGAAATTGATAAAAATTAGAATGTTGTCCTAATTACTAAAGCTCACTCTCAAATATTGTCTTATAATTAGGACTGAGGGAGTTTTTTTTTTTTTTTTTCTCCGAGAACTTTAGTAATTTTCGTCATTTAATTTTCCTCCATTCCGGGGTTGAGTATTTAGTTGGCGCGTCGAAACAAGAAATTAGTTGGCGTCTTTGCTCGCCGAAACAAGGTGGGTTTTTTTTCCTTGTGCCAAAAATTTCAAATCGTGTTTCTCAAACCGAAGGAAAACAAAGACAGGACAGAGTGATCAATAAGCTTAATCGAAGCCGAAGATACAGAAAATGCGCAGCGATGGCATCTTGGGCAGCAGAGATTCCCCAGGAAAAAAAATGGCGGCAACTAGTAGAGCGAATTGGTTGAAGAGGCGGGAGAGATGGCTGGTGGTACTTGGTGTCATTCTTCATGCAGTTTACATGCTCAGCATATTTGACATTTATTTCAAGACCCCTATTGTTCATGGCATAGATCCCGTCACTCCTCGCTTCACTGCTCCGGCCAAGCGTCTCGTTCTACTTGTTGGTACGATCTATTGCAGCACCTCTGTTTGTTGGATTGTCTGTATGAAATGTCACCCTTATGTTCTTGGGATTTGTTTAGTGTTTATTATGGATTGAGCTGTTTGCTGAAGGGTGTCACTTGCAAAGTGGATGTTTTGTTGTGTATACTCGTTTGAATTCAATAGACAGATTCTTTGCGTGCATTGCTTTACTATGTAAGTAAGTTATTCGTTCCGGCTTTTTAGCTTTGAACTCGGTGTTTTCCCTGGCAATAAATAAAGTAGTGATGTAGTCTTTAAGTGTCACCATTTGCTTTGAACTTTCCCAATTCATTGATATAGAACTCCTGCTGGGAGCCGACGTTTTATTAACTTGCAAATATAACTTCATTTGAATTCTTTATTTTGTTCACCGTGGGAAACTAAAATTATATTGCAGCTGATGGCTTGCGTGCTGACAAGTTCTATGAGCCGGATGCTGAAGGAAATTACAGGGCACCGTTTTTAAGAAACATCATCAAAACACAAGGTCGCTGGGGAGTGTCTCATGCTCGCCCTCCAACAGAGTCAAGACCTGGTCATGTTTCCATAATTGCCGGCTTTTATGAAGATCCTAGTGCAGTGACAAAAGGCGAGTCTTCTATTGCCCCCCTGCCTTTTGATGATTTTAATGGCTTCACGTCCACTAAAAGATGCCTCACGTCTTATGCAGGATGGAAGGCCAATCCTGTTGAATTTGATTCATTCTTTAACAGAAGTCGGCATACAATTTCTTATGGAAGTCCTGATATAGTTCCAATATTCTGTGGTGGCTTGCAACACAGCACATGGAATTCTTATCCCCCAGAATTTGAAGATTTTGCAACTGGTCTGCCGGCTGCTTCTGAACTCAATTTTTTAAATGATAGAAACATTTTCCACAACATTTTAATGACTTTGATGATCAAGAAACTCAATTAAATTCTCTACCTATTTTTATATTTTAATTTCCATATATTAGTATTTTCTTCCCTTGCTACTATCTTCCTTAATCATTGATTATTTATTTTAATGTTGTATCTGCCATATGTGTTATATATCAACTTCTCTTATTCTCAGTTTCAGTGGCTTAATTATTGATTCAACATTCTTGAATTCTTAACACAGATGCATCCTTTCTGGACATGTGGTCTCTTGATCAGTTTAAAAGCCTTTTGAATAGGTCCAGGGAAGACTCAAAGCTGAAGGAGTTACTTCTACAGGATAATCTTGTTATATTCCTGCACCTACTTGGTTGTGACTCTAATGGCCATGCGCATAGGCCTTATTCCTCCATCTATCTCAACAATGTTAAAGTTGTTGACCATGTAGCTGAAAGTGTTTATAATCTTGTTCAAGATTATTTCATGGACAACCGTACAGCCTACATCTTTACAGCAGATCATGGGATGAGTGACAAAGGTCGGAATATTGTTTATACCACGTTTATCTCTGGATATTCTTTCCGTTTCGGTATTGATAGTTTCAGTGTAAAAACGCATAGCATCCTTTCTATAAAATAAATCTCCTTAAGCCTTTAGAAAGTTCTAATGTGACACACAGACCAGACAGGGGAAATTTGATTGCTGTATTGAAAAAGAGAAGCTGATATAGTTTTCGTCTTTCTAGTATAGGAAGCCATGGAGATGGGCATCCATCAAATACCGATACTCCCCTTGTTGCTTGGGGGGCTGGTGTTAAATATCCAAGGCCAATTTCTAGCAGCAACCATACTGACTGTGGTTTTCGGTTTGTTGACGACCATGTGCATGACACGCCAACACCAGCTGAATGGGGCCTGCTTGAATTAGAGAGGGTTGATGTCAATCAAGCTGATATTGCAGCCCTAATGGTTATGCATTTTCCTTTTAAGGACTTCTTTTCCAATTTTGTAAACTAAAATTCTCCAATCATCCTTATGTTTCTTTGATCTGATAATGCTAATTCATTTTCATGACAGTCAACACTTCTTGGCCAGCCGTGTCCTGTTAATTCTGTTGGAAGTCTGCCATTAGATTATATCAATATGACCAAGGTATCATCCTTTTAGATCTAATTGATAGAGAGCATTTTGTTGATTTTCTTGAATTCACAAAGATGTAGTGTTGCTTACTTCATTCAGTGGAATATTTACTGTTTTTTTTATTAATTTGAAAGATCTTATCTGTGGCAACAGGAGATGCAAGTAAAGCTTACATGAATAAGTGCAAAGAATTACATTAATTACTAAAGATCAAATATGCAATTTTGCCTTGTTAGATAGTAGGAATTAGTTTAGTTTTCTATTTTGTTTTTCTCTTCCAAGCTTTTCTTGTCAGTTGTATCCCCAAAAAAAATGCAATTATGAGTGGGCAGGGATAGATGATCTAACGAAGACTTCAATCTTGTGTTATGCTCTAGGCGGAAGAAGTTGAAGCTGTGCTGGCCAATACAAAAGCAATTCTCAACCAGTTTCTTCGGAAATCTCGTATCCTTAAATGCCCTGGCAATTTTTGGATTGCTTACTTTGGCTCCACTGGCTTGATTGTTGGTGCTTTCAAAATTTGCAATAAATTTGCCTTACTTTTAAATATGAATTTGTCATGGGGTGTACCCATTATTCACCAGGACAATACAATGAAGATTAACTAAGAGCCAATGTAAGAGTAAGGTGTCATATCTTTTCTACTTAAAAGTACCAATAATGTTTGATTTTTCTATATCTCTTGGTGATAACATAGAAGGAGAATGTTTGTGAAAATTGCTTATCTATGTTGTATTCATTGACATATTTCAGATATTAAGCAGTCACATTCTTTTTACTTTAAGCCCTTCAAGCCACTCACTCACTATTCCTCTATTATGGACAAAATTGAGGGCCTGATAACGGCTGGAGACTTTGAAGCTGCAATGGAGCTGTCCCAGAACCTAAGAAGTTTGGCATTGAAAGGACTTCACTATTTTCAAACTTATGACTGGCTGATGCTTATGACTGTAATTACCCTTGGGTACTGTGGCTGGATGATTTATCTTGTTCTTCATGTGCTGCAGTCTTATACTTCATTGCCAGGCATTAATTTTGGAATGGAGCGAGCAGTTCGGAAAAATGAACTTGGAAAAGTAATGTTTGTGTGAGCTTATCATTTCCATTATATTATTCATTGCTATCTTAGTTTCTTGGGAGCTGTAATTATGATGTCAATTGGAAGAAAATTAAGAGATGTACAGTAAAATGAACTTGGAAAAGTAATGTTTGTGTAAGCTTAGCATTTCAATTATATTATTCTTTGCTATCTTAATTTCGTGGGAGTTGTAAGATTGTATGAATGACAGGAATGCTCAGTTGATACATATTTCTTAGCTGAAAATTATTGACTTCAATTGATTTTCTCCTGATATCATTCCTTTTTCCTACTTTATGGCTTCCAATTAATTATATTTTGTATCTTGTATTGCAGGTACACCTCATTGGATGTTTGGTAATGGGAATAATTTCTTTGATATTATTCATGGAGCACTCCCCTCCTCTTTATCATGCATACATGATGATGACATCATATTTGTGGATGCAAATAGTTAGTGAATATCAGTTTTTAAAAGCACTGTGGAAGCATTTATCCAAAAGAAGAATGAATCATATTGTTAAGCTTCTAGCTGTTGGTGTTTTCTCAATTTTTATTCTTGAGTTCCTGGTAAGAATGTTAAACACATTTCTTTAGCCTTGTGAAGTATTGAAAAGTGATACTCCATCTTAACAAAGTTATTTGGTTTCCTCTGTAGGTACACAGCTTCACTGAAAGGAAGCTCTATACTTGGTGCTTCCTGATTGCAGGGGCCTCGGCTTCTTTTTATCTTTTTAAGTCTTTGTCCTGGAGACCGGGGATTCCAATATTTGTTTGCCTTTCATGTTGGTTCTTGTCTCTTTTCACGTTGATGCCAGCAGAAATTCCTGACAACAACCAATTAGTGTAAGTCATTTCCATTAATTTATCCTTTGGATAGTGTAATGGAGTACAGAACTCATTATTTGAAGCTAACAGAACCTGCTGTGCTGAAATCAACTTTCAGTAAAGTTTTTCAAACTATGATGCATGATAATCAAATTTTCCTGGTGAATTTTACTTCGTCATATATTTACTTTTACTTTTTTGATGCTTATGGCTAGGGATACGAGTGAATTATGCTAATCAAATGCAATTACTTTATTAACGAACATTTATTTTTAGGACTTATATTTATAGGATTCCTGAGATACAGTAAATTTTCCTGTGCATGGCTATGAAGATGAAGAATTTTTCTTGGAAATTTTTAATTTTATTTCAAACACAACGGTTGCAATTTGTTGGAGATTTAGGCCACATAACCAATCATCCTCAAAAGTGAACAGGCTTGAACATGAATAAAAATAAAGACTGATTGGTATTCTTTTTATTGTTAACATGCAAATGCACCTTTACCCATACTTTGGCGAGGTCAAAATGTGTTATTTACCTTTTTCACCATCGAACCTTAGATAATTTTCCAAGTCTTCCATGTGGTAAAAATCATTTCATACATCTTTACTTAACCTTTCTTATATTTTTTTTTTTTGAATTTAGATATCTTCTTCTGGAAGTGTTTTGGAAGTCACTTTCTTCAATTACTATGTTTTCAGAGTTGCTAGTGGAGCAGTGATAGTTGTTATAGGAATAGCTGCAAGATGGGTGGATTTAAATGCTGGAGGAAATAAGTATTGGCTTAGCATATGTAATCATGAATTCAAGAGTCCCATGTATTCAGCTCTGTTTTACTTACAGGTGCCTTTCCCCCATTTAATTTGGAAGCTTAATCATGTAAAATTTCAAAAATATTATTTGATTTCTATTTTTTTTTTGTCCTCACCAGATTATTTTAGTCTGTTTTTCTTCCTTGATGGTGTATATATCAACGTCTCACAGAACTGAGAAGCAAGAACTGCATGTATTACACCAGTTGATTAATTGGTCGATTGCTGGTATACTATTGATCCTTCTCTTTTCGCTCAAGTTTTTTTAGTGCCTTTCAGACATTTTCAGTGTGTTAGCATCATACTGTTTCATTTTCTTTATTCCCTCTTGAAAAACAGAGCCTCTTTTTTTTTTTTTTACATGAGTTATGGCTCCTGTTTTACTTTATTGAATAAACTGCCTGTGTTACAATGTGGGAGTAACTACAGAAATTTTACTATGTCTAACTACTTTTTTCAACATAACCAATGCTCAGTCTTAATTTTGCTTCATACCTGTAAGAAGTACTTTGTATTTCAATCATTTTCAGTTGAAGTTCTGAACATGAATTTGTTTCACTTGATTAACATTACTTATTAGTTTATTAGCAACTTTCTGTATGTAGTATATATACCTGTGATTTCGTTGTTCCAGAACTCAGTTTTTTTTATCTCACTATTCATTGCAATTGCTTGGATTAAGGAACTTGAAATGCTCAACATCTCATTTTTACATTTGCACTAGTTTAAATCCTCTTAAATTAGGTCTTTTTATTCTTCAGTTCCTTTTTTACCTTAATTATAAATTATATTGAGATAATTATGGAAACTAGCATCAATTTTAATTTGTATTGATCTCTTTTTCTTAGGTTTTTCATTGGTGCTGCCACTATTTTCATCGAATAGCCTCTTATCCCGGCTCACTTCCATATTTCTTGGTTTTGCGCCTACATTTCTTCTTCTCTCTATTGGGTACATCTTATTCAGCAGCCTCTTTGATTTTGGATTCCCTTTAGCTTTTGTATCGTGAGCATAAAGTTGTGTAATCTCTTTCTTCTTAAAACCTGTGCAGATACGAAGCAGTATTTTATGCTGCTCTTGCTCTTGTACTTATGGCATGGATACTATTTGAAAATACGATTCTCAATTTAAACATCTTGAGTAGGCCATCAGCTTCCACTGAAAACATTGAGAATAATCTCATTCTTGGATATGATCACAGGTCTTTGCAATTATCTGATGTGAGGATCCCGTTGTTCTTTGTAAGTCCTACTCCTTTCTTTGTCATATGTCCTAATAACCTCATTTGATATGAAAATATTTTTTTTGTAATAAATGTATTTTCTGCTAGCACTGTTCGGATAATGAGATGAGAAACCATAATCTTTTAAACTTTACAACTATAATTACTACATTGTACAACTTAGAATTTTTGTCTTAATCAGTAATTTGAGAAATTTAATTAGGTTTCTTATCTTAGCAGATTTATGATTATTTATAATTTGCCTGTGTAGAAGTACCATCTTATAGAGGTTGATTGGTTACAATGACAGACTAAGTTGGTGAGCTTGTTATTTTGGGTAACTCCTGCATTTAGGTTTCTCATGGTTTTTCAAGTATGAATGATTCTGTTTAAGTTGAAGGTCAGAATTTAAAACCATAAAACCCAAGGGTAGTGGTAGAACGATAAGATGAGGGAACCCGATTGAATGATTTGATCTGGATAGCAATGAGATACAAATGCTCTGGTGCAGCATTAGTAGATGAATTGACTTGTATAAATTGTCTAAGATGAAGCTGGAGCTGTCTTCACAAGGGGTGTAATGGAGAATTAGATCTTTAAAGGATTAAATAGTAAAATAGGTTCTATTGAGATGTTTCAAATCAGTGTCTTGTCAGAATTCATGTCAACCAATCTTTTAGATTATGCCGAGCGGTTATTGTTCTTGTTAATAATGCATACCAGAGAAAGATTGACAGTTATTCATTTAGTTTTGAATTTGACATATATGCAAGCGGTTCTTTTTCTTGTTAATAATGCGTATCAGAGAAAGATTGACAGTTATTCATTTAGTTTTGAATTTGACATATATGCAAGCTGCTGTTTCCTGCAGATGGTTTTACTCAATGTTGCCTTCTTTGGAACTGGAAATTTCGCCAGTATTGCTAGTTTTGAGATTTCATCTGTCTATCGATTCATTACTGTCTTTAGTGTAAGTGATTGGTGAGCTTTTGAAGAAATCTTTAGTTACCTGTTCTAGTCTTCTTGAAAACTGACATGGTTTGCTTGCAATTCCAGCCATTCCTGATGGCAGCCCTACTTATGGTCAAGTTATTTATCCCATTCATGCTTGTCATGTAAGTGGACCTACAGCTTTCTCCAGTATAGCTTTTTGCAAATATTCTACAATATTTAATTATTTGAGAGCCGGTTATCTTAAATTGGTACTTTCAGCGATGCATCCCAGCTAAAAAGATGTTGTTATTATTATTTTTTTTTTACTTTTTTCAAAGCTCTGGTGCTTGCAATGAATTCTAGATTGAAAGAATATTAGGGTCGCAACTTATTATAGCAAATGTCATTCTTATATTAATTATGGAGCGAAATGCAGATGTGTATTCAGTGCGGTGACCAAAATGAACCAAGTTCCAAGGATGGGGTGTTACTTTCTTGTTCTGTTCTTCTCAGACGTGATGACCATTCACTTCTTCTTCCTGGTATAACATCCTATTCTTGATAATTTCGTTCTCTTCCAGTTCCTCTCTTTACTTCATTATATCAAATCCCATGCGTCATTTTTGACACTGCATTATACTTTAAATATTAGTCTAGATCCATATCACTAGGTCGGCTGAATAATAGGGTCTACACTTCTTAAACTGCAGATGAATATAGTTTTAGCTTAAAAACGAGCATGGTAGTTACTGGTTGCATTCTCTTAACTAATATTACCTAATCCATCAAATCCTGAACTGGCAAGCCATCTCTTTGTTATTCTTTAAAATAGTCATCAAAACTGTAGACCTCCTTTTTGGTTTTAATGACTCTTTACACTGTACTTGCTGGTGTAAACTTCGTCCATGGCAATTGGTGACAGTAATATTTCGGCATGTAACTAATGGGAGCAATGATAACATGAACAGGTGAAGAATACAGGAAGTTGGATGGAGATTGGTAATAGTATCAGTCATTTTGGGATCATGAGTGCCCAAATTGTGTTTGTGCTGCTACTATTTGCCCTCACAAATATGTTCACAAAGGACATTCGTGTTAATTCAGCAGTCCTATCTTCTCGTAAGGCTATTTAGTTTGCTTTGCATCAGACGGTGATCTCTATATCTGAAAATAAATGAGCCACCTCAAGGAGTTGCAGTGACCTGATTCTTCACCTCTTTCCATCATCAATACGACAATTTTGCTGATTGCATAACCAGCTTGTCGCCAACGTCGAGGTCTAACTGAATTTTTTTTCCTTGGGTTCTAAGTTACTATTCACCTACAGGTTACCAGGTTACAACCACACCAACATTTAGATTTGGGGACAATATGAAGGCGACTTCAGAGTTCATAACAGTGAGTAAGCCTAAGCATAGCTTTGGAATCGACAACATGCATTTGTTCAGTACTTTAACCCTTTCTTATTTGAATCGTCTTGAGCTGACCAAAATAGCGCAAACAAAAAAAAAAATTGAATTCTGATGAAAAAGAAAAATATCCACAATTTTGGAAGATTTCCCATGCATTGACAGGTGTTGTTATCGTAGGATTTTAGAGGATCATTCTGCTGGTTTGTTTTTCGAACATTACTGTGAGAATATTGATCCATAAAACTTTGACAAATAACCTTCCGCTGTTTGTTGATCAATGGTAATTTCCCAAGTTATGAAACCCAGACTGGTCGAACTAGACCAAAAACTGGTTGACCGGTCAGTAAACCGGCCCGGCCTAGGCATCAACCTGGTTTGGTGTTTTGAAAAAGAAAAAAACTGATTTGTTTAAAAAAAAAAATCTTTAGAATTTCATATTAATTGCTTCAAAATCTTCAATTTCTCACCAGCCTAACTCTGGTTTGATCCTTTGATCCAATATCTTGACTGATTTAGTAGTCGGTCTGGGTCTCAAAACTTTGGTAATTTCATGATGTTTGAGAAATTAATTTCCCTGAAATTTCTTTTCTGGATCAAGATTGGAGTCAACTTTCTACACAGTTGACTTCCTTGGAAAAGATAATTTTATTGAAGTCATCCTTTTGAAAAAATACAATAAATTGACCGAGACTCATCTAAAAAAACTAGAAAATTAATCAATGGCTTGATACGATGAACCAAGGAATGAAATGTTGGTATCTCTCAATTCATTAAAATGTCATGAAACATGAATGATTTGATAAAAATAAAACAATATTTTAGTGAGTCCAATAGAATTACGTCAGATACCTGCAAATTGAAAACGTAAGAGCAGTTTTAAATATTTCCATTAAGTTACAATATTCCGAGTGTTGATCACTTGCTAAGCCTTTTCCCGCTATCTCATATCGACGCGGACGATACGGCATAGGTGACCATATCCATAATATTCAACCTACTGCATCCATTATTTTCCAACAACTGGCATCAAAAGTTGCAAACTTCATTTTTAATTTATTTCATGATATATTATACTCCCTCCGGTCCTAATTATAAGAACTAGTTGACTTTTTTAGAGAGATTAAGGAAACTAATTAAATTACTTTAGAGTATTTTTATTCAGTTTTTTCTTCAAATTAATAAGTTTAACTAATAAATTAATATATAATCTAAGGATACATAATATATGAAATGATTAAGTAGCTTATTTAGCTTCCTTAATCTCTTCAAAGAAAATCAATTAACTCTTATAATTAAGACCGGAGGTAGTAATACTATATTGTAAACTTTCGCTTCTTCCTGGCATGCTAAATATTTTATCTAAAAAGGAAAAGTTTGCCTCCGCCAAATGGATTAGGGATCTGGGGCTATGGTTGTTATGGCCTGACTGTGTTTTTGTTTCTTTACATCTGTGGGCTGACTACGTTTTGCCTTTACAAATGAAATTGTGGTCTTCTTTCTCCCCACCAAAAAAAAAAAAAAAACATCGTGCTCTTGTTTTCTTTCTCTTTTTGGGGCCAACAGTTTTATTTTCATTGTTTAATTGTTGTTAGCACCTTCTAATTATGTTAATCACAATTAAAAACAGTAAATTTTAGCCCCATAAAATCAGTGGAATTAGATTTTTCGACTTATTTTGTTCCAATTCTCATCTTTGATCCCTTCCTTACTCATTTTAATACTTTTGGTGCTCAATCATTTCAATAGCTTCACCATTCAACTTTGATTTCTTCAATGTTTATTTTAATATTTTTAAGGTTTAAAAAAAAACAAAGACAAATGTTGAAAACTAAAATATTATGAGAAGAATTACTATGAGGTCCCAAGTTAGGAATTTAATTACCAAAAAGTTTCAGGAACAAATGACAACATCTACCCATTGTCATTTCGTATACTGAAATTTGTCATTGCATGATTCTTGATTGTTATCGGATTTTGTAGATCCATTCTTTGAGACCTTATAGCAGTCCACCAACATAATAATTGTAGACGATAAGTCCTATTTTTAATGCGCTTTACATCTTTTGTCCTCTATATTTGCATTAAGTTTTCGGTTTGGTTAAATTGAAGCATGTTTTATCAACATTTAATTGCATATCCATCATTTAAATTTGTCGAGTCTGCATTGTCTGTTAAACGAAACTAATAGTGTTAAGATTAAAAGTACAATTTTTAAACTTAAAAGATCAAACTGAAAAAACTTAAAAGATCAAACTGAAAACTTTATATAAATTTAAAGGACAAAACACATATTTTAACATTTCTTTTAATTTTTTTTACTTTATACATTTAAATGCACACATCGCATACAAACATATCAACGTGAAACTCCAACAACCTATAAACACTAAACTTAAACTTAAAGTTTCATCCAAATATAGTAAGTAGCATTGCCATTGGGGCAAGTAACTGTTAATAAGGATAAGTCTCATTGACTTGAGCATTTACACAGCAGCTTCTCATATAATTTCTGGAAAATTTCTGCCGAGACTCAAATTGATTGGTGCTTATAAATGAAATAATTTCATACTTTCCTCCTTCATCAGATATAGCTGTTTACCAAGCTAATTACTTTGCATACACCTTCCAAGTGGGATTTTCATTTTCATATCTTGATTGTTCGCAGGAACAGCAGGGATTACCACATGACGTATTGGTATATTTCTTTCGTTTTGGCACGTAAATAGTTAAATGCATGTTATCATTAGTAGCTACAGACCTTTATAATCTTCATATATTTCGCAGCTATTTCAATAATACTGATGACACTGTCTCAAAGTATTTGTTATTTCTTGAATCCTTACATTATATTCTTAACTTTTCATGGTTTTGTTTTGGGTTCACGACAAATCAACACATGAATCATTGGTTCTTATTTTAACATGTCTTATGTTGCCACATGAGATTTAGCAATGGAGTAGAGTCTGCCAGTTTTGTCGTGAGCTCCAATCTTCTAAGGCGTCCGCTGGAGACAATCTTGGAGCTTCATGCAGATATCAGTACAAAGCAGGAGGACAACTTGTGGTTCAAAGTGAAGCAAGAGCTGGATTTGATAGTAATAGCATTTGTGGCCTCTCAAATTAATCTTGAAGAACCTGAGCAATCAGATTTTGTTTCGTCTTCGGCTCTTAAGGACAACAATTTCCCTGTTTTTGAGTTTCTTTGTAACCAAAAATTCCCATGTTTCTCCCTTCATAAGGCTGCAATTTCTCTCTTCTGTCATCATCGCGAGCAGCTCCATCAACTGAAATCCCGGGTACATCTTTTAATACTACAGTCAACAAAACAGTAAACTAATTGATAGACAAGTAGTCAATTTTAGATATATAAACAGACTACACTTTTCCCCTTGCACTGAGGTGGACAAGAATTCATCTTAATCAAATTAGACAATTACTCCATCCGGTCTCTAATATAAGAGCTACTAAACTTATATGGATGGATTAAGGAAATAAAATAAATTGTGGCTTGATCTCCTTAAAATATATATCCTTGTATAACATTAGATTATATATTGTTTTATAAATTACATAAATTAGTTTGAGAAAAATGATAGATAAAAGAAATAAAGCGGATTGAAGTCATATATTTTGAACTAAATTCAACTTTCAAACTAACTCTTTTATTAGGGATCAGAGGTATGTATTACATACAAGAATAGGATGCATTAGCATGACAAGCAGAAAAATTACACTGGACATGTTTGGTATCACTTTTTACAGCCTATAAGTCCGATTTGAAGGTCCAATCGGACTTATAAGACTGTTTGAAAATTTTGACATATTTGACAGAGGCTTGTAGCCAATTAGACTTTTAAATGAAAAGGGATTTATTTCATAAGCTCCTTTTTGGAGCTTTTAGATAAGCACATTCTCAAAAGTAGCTACAGTAACGGATCTTTTTCTCTAGTTTTGTGCTTTGTACAGCATTTTTGTCTCTCTCTTTTTCAAAAATAATTTTAGGATACTAACCAGTACTAAAAATAATTTTTTCAAGATCCTGAAATAATTTTTTAAGATCATAAAGTATTTTTTTTTTTAGTATCATTCAGTATCTAAAGTATTCTTTTAATACTAGTAAATACCCTCAGAAGCATTTTAAGGTCCTGACTGGTATTAAAAATATTTTTTTTTTCAAAATTCTGAAATAATTTTTCAAGATCATGAAATATTTTTTTAGTATCTACAGTATCCTGAAGTATATTTTTAATATCAGTCAGAACCCTAAAAAATATTTCACAGTCTGACTTTTTTATAAGTTAGATTGACTATAAATCATTTTTTCCATGGGTATCCAAATACGCACGTTGTAATGATGCTTAGCAGATAATGAATAAGGATAAAGGAGGTGTGTTCATACAGTAAAGTCAGCTAATGGGCAAGGGATAAGAACAAATGAAATACAAAAGTAGCAACAACAAATTTTATTTCATTGATTCAAGCTGGCCACTTGTTCATACATTGTCATTAATTTCTATAAACAATTAACCATTCATCAATATCAAAAAGAAGGAAATAATTTTAAAAAAATGCACAAAGCTCAGTAACAATGATTTAAATGGTCAAAAAAGTATGCTTCTTACTCGCATATATTGATTCTCGTGGAGTGTGAATCTCCCCCCATCAAGAATTGATTCATTTGGTACTATTGAACTGGGAACGAATTCCAAGTTATGTGACATCTTATCTTATAAAGTCCCATTTTCCAAATGATAACTGGAAATGAATTCATCATAATATAATGCAGATTAATAGCTCCAAGCCATTAATAGTAACTGGACATGCTCTTGGGGGATCCATTGCTTCTCTTTTCACTCTGTGGCTGTTAGAAAACCTTGCCACTGGCTCAGGAAGGAAACGCTCACCACTCTGCATCACCTTTGGTTCACCCCTTCTGGGTGATACAGACCTTCAAAAAGCCATTTCACGAAGCCCTTTATGGAATTCAAGCTTTCTCCATGTGGCCTCTCTCCAGGACCCTCTTCCCAGGTCCTTCATCTCAACCAATGTGTACAAGCCCTTCGGAACATTTCTCTTGTGCTCTGAACTCGGCTCAGCTTGTTTCAATGACCCTGATTCTATTCTGCAACTCTTAGTTGAAACCAGGTCCACTGTTAGTGATCCATGTGATCAAGCATTTCACATTCATCAGTATTCAGACATTGTGCAAAATCTCCACCACAAGGCTATTTGCAAGGCTTTTACTTTGCAGCCACAAAACATGGCTCTTTCTGATTCACTAGAAGCATCCATAATCATCCAGCTTGAAGCACTTGGCCTTTCACAAATCCAGCAGGTAATTCACCTCAGTTTCTACTTCTGGTAGCGTGGTAGTCACTGCTGCTTAGTGTTTTATAACTGAACCAATTATAACTTCACACTGACATTGACAGACTGTGGTGGAAAAGCTGAAGCTGCAAGAGATTATGTTGCAGAAGAAGAAAGATTTGGATCCATCCAAGAGATTGAATGACATGAAGATGTACATGGCCTACCTCGAATGGTATAAAAAGTATGCTAAAGCTGAGGAGACAGGAATGTACGACATGTACAAGAAGCATAGGAATGAAGGAGAGCAAGATATTGTTTGGTGGAAGAGGGAGCTCACACTTTACTGGACAGAAATGGTTGAGGAGGCAGAGATGAAGCCGCAGAGGGAAGGAGCTGCTTTTCGCACCCGTTGGCTCTTTGCCGGCACAAATTACAGAAGAATGATGGAGCCACTTGACATTGCTGATTACTACGAAAATGGTGGAAAAGACTATGAGACTGAAGGGAGGTCCAAACATTATCAGAAGCTAGAGGAATGGCTCAAAGAAGACGGAATAACGGCTTCTTCATCTGGGGGATTGTTATGCACTACGAATAAGCAGAATGTGGAATCAATTCTGACGCTTGATTCTTGTTTCTGGGCTCGCGTGGAAGAGGCTCTCATTGCCTGCAGAGACATGATGATGAAGAGCGGTGAAGAATGTAGCAGCAGCAGGCAGCAATTAAGTGAGTTTGAGGAATATGTTTATGAGTTGCTCAAGAATTATGCAGTTTCGCCTGAGATTTTCTTGAAGTACAGTACCTACATGCGTTGGTGGAATGAGTATGAAATGCTCAAGGAAGCATCCAGTGATTCAAAACTAGCCAGCTTCATGCGTAACCCTGACAATTACAAGCTCTATTCCATGGGGGCATTTGATTTCCAGTGAAGTTTGACTGCTGATGAAGACTTGAAAAGCATTATATTACAATAATCAAGTAACACAATAAATGGTTTGATATAGTAAGTTTGTAAGATTTCTTATAACACAATAAATGCTTTGATATCAGTTTGGAAAATTAATTGAGTTTATCTCATGATTATCCTTAATCAGCACTAGTAATGGAATGATTTGTTTTGTTGTGGTCTTTAATTTCTCCCCTATTTTATAAGTACTCTATCTACAACACCCTCCCCTCTCCCAACAGAGAAAACTGCAGCTGTAGAGAGAGAAAAGAGAAATGCAACATTCGGAATGAGGACAAGGAAGATATAATATATAATGTACTTTTCTCCGGTCTTAATTATAAGAACATTTTGTAGTGTAATTTACATTATAAAAATGTTCCTATAATTAGGACCAGGGAGTAACAAATTTGCCAAACTTGTCATGTTCGAACTCCTAATTGGCCTTAAAAACCTGCCTCGCCTAACATTGAGATTCTTGACCCTGTTTCTAAAAAGGCCTAAAGAATTCAGATAAGCAACCGTAGGCACGGACCACTGACCCGATGGGATACAAAGTAAAACTATACTCTCCGGTTCTAATTATAAGATCTAGTTGACTTTTTTTTTTTAGATATTAAAGAAGCTAATTAAATTACTTTAAAGTATTTTTATTTTTTTCAAACTAATTAGTTTGATTAATAAACTAATATATAATCTAAGAATATATAATATATAAAATAATTAAATAACTTATTTAACTTCCTTAATCTCCCCAAAAAAAGTCAACTTAGTCTTATAATTCAGACAGGAAGTAGTACCGTTTAAGTTATTATTTAAAAAAGAATTGACTGTATGTTCATCAAGTTACACGTGTCAGCAAAAGAGAGCAATAGATTGGTTTTTAATGCAGACAGGAAGCCCATGCATCCAATTACTGAGTTGATCATCCCATGTGCCAGCTCCCAGTATATCTTGTATGAGTATCATCTCCATGCATGTATTACATATCATTTTAGTCTTATTTATAAGTTTATTTTGGTCAAATCTTACATACCAAGGAGATGTAATTAACTCAATGATTATAAAGGTAAATTTTCAACTTTATCCTCATTTATGATTGAATATTTTTCAACTGTTTCTTCTCTTTCTATCTTCATGTATACAATTAATATGAGTAAAATTGTTGAAATTAAACTTATAAATAAGACCAAATTTTATTGATCAGACTTATAAATAGGATCAGAGTACTATATTATTAATCATCCATGGATTATACTATACGATTTTGTGTCCTAGTGGATTTGTTGTAGTTTCCTTTTAATAACTATTTTTGCTTTCAATGCCCAACAAGATGTGCCCCGAATTGTAATGGCTGATGGAATATTTATTTGGATAAGGGTGCAGATTTGCCAACCAACTATTACTTGAGGAGTATCTGGACCAAATAACTATTGAGGGGACCAAAGTTGCCAATCAATAATTAAAAAGTGAAAAAAAAAACACCAAATAACTATTAAAAGTGAAAAAAAACACCAAATAACTATTTAAAAAAAAACAACTATCACAATTAAGTTAGAATATGAGGCATTGGTGTAAGACGGTGGTAAAAACGCTGGAGAAAAGAGCGGTTAAGTCTTCTTCTTAGAAAAAGAAAACACCAACAGAGATGAGACCCATGGGAGCAGGCATTGTGGTAGCAACGGTTGCTGCTTATGGCATCGGAGGGATGGAACCAGGGTGCAAGGTGTGTGTCAGTCGAACGCTGTGGACTACTAGATGAGTTCAAGAGGGTGAGTGGAACACCCAGCAACAATAAAAGCTTTGGAAATGCTGACGTCGTTGACACTGTGACAGTCAATGGAAGACAAAGACACCAAGACAGTAACGGGGTAATAGTTTGTTGGCGAATCTGCTCCAAACTGTGTTTTTTTTTTTTAACTTTTTAATTGTTGGTTGACAATTTTGGTCCCCTCAATAGTTATTTGGCCTAGACACTCCTCGGGTAATAGTTGGTTGGCAAATCTGCACCTTGATCCTATTTATTTTTTGACAATGAGGGTGAATTTGTAATTAGCTAGATTTTGGATGACTAAAAAAGTTCATTTGAGCAAAAAGAATAGCCCCAATTGAAAAGTTCATTGGGCTTAATTGTCGTATGAGTGGAAAAAAATGAGTTATAGTCAATCTGATTTATGAAAAAGTTAGATTAGGTAAAAGTTAAAGTGTGAAATGTGATTTATATTTAGGTCAGCATAACATAAATAGTTTTTTATATTCAAATTTATAGTCAATCTAAAACATTTTTTAGGGTATTGATTGATAATAAAAATATACTTTCAAACAATACTAAAAAAAATACTTCATAATTTTAAAAAATTATTTTATGATCTTCAAAAAATTATTTTTAATAATAATCCGTACCCTAAAATATTTTGTTGGATACTAAATGGTACTGAAAATTTACTTCATGATACCGATCGGTGAACTGAGAGTCCTCTAGAAAACAAGAAAATTAATCAATGACTTGATAGGATGAACCAAGGAATGAAATTTTGGTATCTCTCAATTCATTAAAATGTCATGAAACATGAATGATTTGAAAAAAATAAAACAATATTATAGCGAGTTCTATAGTATGAAAAATTACGTCAGATATCCACTAAATTGAAAACGTAAGCGCATTCGTATTTCCAACAAGTTACGATATTCCAAGGGTTGATCACTTGCTTGGTTTTTTCCCGCCATCTCATCTCGACGCGGACGACACGGCAAAGGCGACCATATCCATAAGATTCAACCTACTGCGTCCATTATTTTACGACGACTGACATCAAAATTTGCGGACATCATTTTTAATTTCTTTCATGGTATATTGTAAACTTTCACTTCTTTTCCTGGAAAATTATTATTATTATTTTTTATCTAAAAAGAAAACGTGTGCTTCAGCCAAATGGATTAGGTTTCTGATGCGATGTTTGTGTTGGGCTGACTCCGTTTTTGTTTCCTATATTACCTCTATGGGCCGACAACGTTTTGCCTTTACAAATGAAATTGTGGTTTATAGCCAAAAAAAAAAAATTGTGGTCTTCTTTCTACCAAAAAAACAAAAACCAAAACATCGTGCTCTTGTTTTCTTTCTCCTTTCTTGGGCCAACAGTTTTGTTTTCAAAACTGTTAATCGCAATTAAAACAGTAAATTCCCCCCCCCCCCCCCCCAAAAAAAAGAAAATTTAGAGGAATTAGTTTTTTCGATTTTTTTTTTTAAAATTCTCATCTTTGATCTCTTCATTACTCATTTTTAATACTTTTGGTACTTAAATCATTTCAATACCTTCGCCATTCAACTCTGATCACTTCAACGTTTATTTTTAATATTTTTAAGGTTTAAAAAAAGGGAAAATTAAAATAAAGAACCTAGAAAAAATAATATTTATTATAAAGGACCATAAAAATTGTAATTACTTAGAAGGATCAAATATCATAATATAAATTTTAAATTACTAAATTGCCCCTAATCAAACCTCATGTTTTATCTCTTGTATTTACAATTAAAAAAATAACTAAAATTACCTATCATAATATATCATATCTTTTTTTTAATATATTATTTAATTAATAACGGTTTAATTCATATTTTTTACCAACTTATATCATCAAGTTGCTTGATTTATATTATCAACAAAGATATTAATTAAGCTCTTTTTATAAAAATAAAAACTAAACTTATTTCTTATTTTTTAGGATATAATAAGCTAATTATATTTTTTAAAAAATTTATTAACATTACATGAATTTTTTATCCCACATAAATTGCTTCTAAAACAAAAATAAAGAATACAAACTTTCTTGGTTTAACATATATGATAAATTATAAAAGACCTTAAATTTTATAATTTCATTTTAATTAATATTTTTTATTTTAAAAAATTATAATTTTTACAAATTGAAGAATGCATAATTTTTTTTCATAGATATATATTCAAGTTGTGAAAATTAAAATTGAGAAAAGTTTTTTTTTTTAAATTTAATGAAACTTAGAAATTTTGTATTAGTTTTAAAAATAGAATGAGGAAAAGAATAGAGGAGGGATTGTAAAAGATTTTTTTAGGGGTATTTTAGTATTCTTAATTTTATATTTGGTCCTTATAAACAATTACAATTTGTATGGTCCTTCTCCAAAAATATTTGTTCCTATAAGTCCTTCATTATAATTTTCCAAAAAAAAAAAAACAAAGACGGTTGTTGAAAACATAAAATATTATGAGAAGAATTACTATGAGGTCCCAAGGTAGGAATTTAATGACCCAGAAGTTTCAGTAACAAGTGACAACATATATCTATTGTCATTTATTGTACTGAAATTTGTCTTTGCATAATTCTTGGTTGTTATTGACTTTTGTAGATCCATTCCTTAAGACCTAGCAATCGCCCAACATAATGATTGTAGAGGATGAGTTCTATTTTTTTATGGGTTAAATTATATGTTTGGTTCTCTAGATTTGCATTAAGTTTTCAATTTGGTTAAATTTAAGCATATTTTATCAGCCTTTAATTGCATATTCACTGTTTAAATTTGTCGAGCCAGCATTTTCGGTAAATAAAATTAACAGTGTTAAGATTGAAGAACTAAAAGTACGTTTTCCGAACTTAAAAGATCAAACAAAAACTTGATGTAAATTTAAAGAGTCAAAATATATACTTTAGCATCTCTTTTTCCCCCCTTTATGCAATTTAAACGTGTACACAAGCATATCAACATTAGGTCAACGACCTATCACCGTCAATCTTAAACTTGAAGTTTTATCTAAATATGGCAAGTAGCATTGCCACTGGGACAAATAACTATTAACAAGGATAAGCCTCATTGACTTGAGCATTTACATGGCAGTTTCTCATATAATTTCTAGAGTATTTTTGATGAAATTCATTGGTCGCCTATAAATGAAAACCAACCATCCACTGCGTATAAAATCAACCATAATTTCATCACTTTCCTCCTTCATCAGATCTAGCTGTTTACCAAGATCATTACTTCGCATACACCTTCCCAGTGGGATTTTCATTTTCAATCTTCATTCTTCGTAGGAACAGCAGGGACTACAACATGACGTATTGGTATATTTCTTTCGTTTTGGCATGTAAATAGTTAAATGCATGTTATCATTAGTAGCTACACACCTTTATAATCTTCACATATTTCGCATCTATTTCAATAATACTGATGACACTGTCTCAAAGTATTTGTTATTTCTTGAATCCTTACATTATATTCTTACTTTTTCATGGTTTTGTTTTGGGTTCACGAAAAATCAACACATGAATCATTGGTTCTTATTTTAACATGTCTTATGTTGCCACATGAGATTTAGCTGTGGAGTAGAGTCTGCCAGTTTTGTCGTGAGCTCCAATCTTCTGGGGCGTCCGCTGCAGACAATCTTGGAGCTTCATGCAGAGATCAGTACAAAGCAGGAGAACAACTTGTGGTTCAAAGTGAAGCAAGAGCTGGATTTGACAGTAATAGCATTTGTAGCCTCTCAAATTAATCTTGAAGAACCTGAACAATCAAATTTGGTTTCGTCTTTGGCTCTTAAGGACAACAATTTCCCTGTTTTTGAGTTTCTTTGTAACAAAAAATTCCCATGTTTCTCCCTTCATAAGGCTGCAATTTCTCTCTTCTATCATCATCGCGAGCAGCTCCATCAGCTGAAATCCCGGGTACATCCTTTTATCTTACAATCAACGAAACAGTAAACTAATTGATAGACAAGTAAGCAATTTTAGATATATGAATAGACTACGCTTGAACCCCTTTTAGATATATGAATAGACTACGCTTGAACCCCTTGCACTGAGGTGGACAAGAATTCGTCTTAATCACATTAGTACTTCATCAGGTCTCTAATATAAGAGCTATTTAACTAATCTAGGAGGACTAAGAAAATAAAATAAATTGTGGCTTGATCTTCTTAATATATATATCAATGTATAACATTAGATTATATATTGTTTTATAAGTTACGTAAATTAGTTTGAAGAAAAATGATAAATAAAAGAAATAAAATGAACTAAAATCTTATATTTTAGACTAAGTTCAACTCCCAATCTAGCTCTTTTATGAGGGATTAGAGGTAGTATTACATACAACAATAGGATGCATTTAGCAAGCAGAAAAGTAACACTGTAACGATGCTTAGCAGATAATGAAATAAGGATAAAGGAAGTGTATTCATGCACTAAAGTCAGCTAATGGACAAGGGATAAAAACAAAGGAAATACAAAAGTAGCAAAACAAATTTTATTCCATTGATTCAAGCTGGCCACATGTATCATACACTGTCATTAATTTCTATAAACAATTAACCATTCATACATATCAATCATCAATATCAAAAATAATTTTAAAAATGCACAAAGCTCAGTAACAATGATTTAAATGGTCAAAAAAGTATGCTTCTTACACAGATATATTGATTCTCGTGGTGTTTGAATCCCCCCCCATCAAGAATTTATTCATTTGGTAGTATTGAACGAGGAATGAATTTCAAGTTATGTGACAGCTTATCTTATAAAGTCCCATTTTCCAAATGATAACTGGGAATGATTCGTCATAATATAATGCAGATTGATAGATCCAAGCCATTAATAATTACTGGACATGCTCTTGGGGGATCCATTGCTTCTCTTTTCACTCTGTGGCTGTTAGAAAACCTTACCACTGGCTCAGGAAGGAAACGCTCACCACTCTGCATCACCTTTGGTTCACCCCTTCTGGGTGATACAGACCTTCAAAAAGCCATTTCACGAAGCCCTTTATGGAATTCAAGCTTTCTCCATGTGGCCTCTCTCTAGGACCCTCTTCCCAGGTCCTTCATCTCAACCAATGTGTACAAGCCCTTCGGAACATTTCTCTCGTGCTCTGAACTCGGCTCAGCTTGTTTAAATGACCCTGATTCTATTCTGCAACTCTTTGTTGAAACCAGGTCCACTGTTAGTGATCCATATGATCAAGCATTTCACATTCATCAGTATTCAGACATTGTGCAAAATCTCCACCACAAGGCTATTTCCAAGGCTTTTACTTTGCAGCCACAAAACATGGCTCTTTCTGATTCACTAGAAGCGTCCATGATCATCCAGCTTGAAGCACTCGACCTTTCACAAATCCAGCAAGTAATTCACCTCAGTTTCTACTTTGGTAGTGTGGTAGTCACTGCTGCTTCATGTTTTATAACTGAACCAATTATAACTTCACACTGACATTGACAGAACGTGGTGGAAAAACTGAAGCTGCAACAGATTACATTGCAACAGAAGAAAGATTTGGATCCATCCAAGAGATTGAATGACATGAAGATGTACATGGCCTACCTCGAATGGTATAAAAAGTATGCTAAAGCTGAGGAGACAGGAATGTACGACATGTACAAGAAGCATAGGAATGAAGGAGAGCAAGATATTGTTTGGTGGAAGAGGGAGCTCACACTTTACTGGACAGAAATGGTTGAGGAGGCAGAGATGAAGCCGCAGAGGGAAGGAGCTGCTTTTCGCACCCGTTGGCTCTTTGCCGGCACAAATTACAGAAGAATGATGGAGCCACTTGACATTGCTGATTACTACGAAAATGGTGGAAAAGACTATGAGACTGAAGGAAGGTCCAAACATTATCAGAAGCTAGAGGAATGGCTCAAAGAAGACAGAAAAACGGCTTCATCTGGGGGATTGTTATGCACTACGAATAAGCAGAATGTGGAATCAATTCTGACGCTTGATTCCTGTTTCTGGGCTCGCGTGGAAGAGGCTCTCATTGCCTGCAGAGACATGATGATGAAGAGCGGTGAAGCATGTAGCAGCAGTAGGCAGAAATTAAGTGAGTTTGAGGAATATGTTTATGAGTTGCTCAAGAATTATGCAGTTTCGCCTAAGATTTTCTTGAAGTACAGTACCTAGCTACATGCGTTGGTGGAATGAGTATGAAATGCTCAAGGAAGCATCCAGTGATTCAAAACTAGCCAGCTTCATGGGTAACCCTGACAATTACAAGCTCTATTCCATGGGGGTATTTGGTTTCCAGTGAAGTTCGACTGCTGATGAAGACTTGAAAAGCATTACAATAATCAAGTAATACAATAAATGGTTTGATATAGTAAGTTTGTAAGATTTGTTATGACACAATAAATGCTTTGACATGATTTTGGAAAATTAATTATGAGTGTATCTCATGATTGTCCTTAATCAGCAATAGTAATGGAATGATTTGTTTTGTTGTGGTCTTTAATTTCTCCCCTATTTTACAAGTACTCTATCCACAACACCCTCCCCTCTCCCAATAGAGAAAACTGCAGTTAGAGAGAGAGAGAAGAGAAATGCAACATTGGGGAATGAAGACAAGGAAGATATAATATACTATAATGTAACAAATCTTAAAGAGGTTGCCAAACCTGTCATGTTCAAGGTCCTAACTGGCCTTAAAAACCAGCCTCGTCTAATATTGAGATTCTTGACTTTGTTTTTCTTAAAAGGCCTAAAGAATTCAGTAAGCTAACGGAGGCAAGGACCACAGAGCAGATGGGAGCAAAAGAGAGCAATAGATTGGTTTTAAATGCAGACAGGAGGAGACATGGATGGAATTGGGACCAGGCAGCACATGCATCCATTTACCGAGTCGATCATGCCATGTGCCAACTCCCAGGATATCTTGTATCATCTCCATGCATGTATTATGTATACGATTTTGTGTCCCAATGGATTTGTCAGAATCTGTAGATCCGACTTGGAATTTATATTATTGCTTGTAGTTTCCTTTTAACAACTATTTTTGCTTTCAATGCCCAACAAGTTGTGCCCCGAATTGTAATGGCTGATGGAATATGTATGTTTTTGACAATGAGGGTGAATTTGTAATTAGCTAGATTCTGGATTACAAAAAAAAGTTCATTTGAGCAAAAGGAATAGGCCCAATGGAAAAGGGGCTTATTTTGTCGTTGAGTATTCCCTTTTACTTCCTAATCTCTCCACTGTCCAGGTCAAGAAAGAGTCCTTGCTAATTTTATCTGTGGTACGTGTCACCATCCTAGTGGTTGTCAACGATGGAGTAATTGAGAACTCGACATCGCGTGAACACCCTGGCACAAGGTAGGCCCTACTCAAGGGGGCCAGGGACACCTCGCGGACAGCTAGAAGCACGCATCCCGTGGATGATGTCCAGGGCGAGGGGCTGGACCCTTCACTCAATCTCTCTCTCCGTCCTTCTTAATTGCACCTCCATTTTCTTCCCTCATTGCTCTCTCTTTCTGCCTCTACTGTCACGTCCGGTCTGGAGATTGCTCTGTTTCTGTGGCTGTGTTGAAAGCTTTCAATGGAAGGAGCAACTGTTCTCGCGCTTTTTCTCGCAGTTGTGTCCCTTCTACTTGTAAGTCCATCAGAGTCCAGACTCAGCCTCGACTACTACCAGCGTACCTGTCCTCAGTTCGAAAAAATCATCCAAGAAACCATCTCTAACAAGCAGATCACCAGCCCCACCGCAGCCGGCGCCACACTCCGCCTCTTCCTACACGACTGCCTCGCCAACGGCTGCGATGCCTCTGTCCTCGTCTCCTCCACTTTCTTCAACAAAGCAGAGCGCGACGCCGACATCAACCTTTCCCTACCCGGCGATGGATTCGATGCCATAGTTCGCGCCAAGACTGCTCTCGAGCTCGCCTGCCCCAACACCGTCTCCTGTGCCGACATCCTCGCCGTCTCCACTCGTGACCTCGTCACCATGGTCGGCGGTCCCCACTACACTGTCTACTATGGTCGGAAGGACGGTCGCGTCTCCAAGGCCTCTGCTATTGAAGGCCATCTTCCAAAACCAACAATGTCGATGTCGCAAATCATCGAGATCTTCGCCGCGAAAGGGTTTTCCGTCAGAGAAATGGTAGCTCTGAGCGGGGCTCACACTATTGGGTTCTCACATTGCTCTGAAATTAGCAACGACATCTACAATAACAGCAAGTTCTCGCAATACGATCCTCAATACAACCCTCGATTCGCGTCGGGATTGCAGAGAGCGTGCGGAGATTACAAGAAGAACCCTACACTGTCGGTGTTCAACGACATAATGACCCCCAACAAGTTCGATAACATGTACTTCCAGAACCTTCCGAAGGGCTTGGGGGTCTTGAAATCGGACCGCGGGTTGTACAGCGACCCGAGAACGCGACCGTTTGTGGAAGAATTCGCGGCGGACGAGAACAAGTTCTTTCAGGCATTTGCCCAGGCGATGCAGAAGCTGAGTCTTGTTGGTGTACAGACAGGAAGAAAAGGAGAGATCAGGCGCAGGTGTGACCAGATAAATTAAATTGATTTGATTTAAAGTTAATTCTTGATTCGGTGGTTTGCGAGAATCAGGCTGAAATACTGATTCGTCTCAGTGTATGAATTAAGGAAAAAGATGTGATAGTATAAGCTGAATCATACATACGTGGTTTTGCTTTTGTGTAAGCTGTAATGAGCCTATGGCTTCTCTGCTTTTTGTTCACGTCCAGTATAGATGAGTTATGGAATTCAATAAAGTTCTTTGATTTGGGGCTATGGAATCGATGGTGCGTAGTTTAGTGTGGATTTGACTGAGAAGAGCGCGTTTTTTTGGGCTTTTGAAATCGAGTTGGGGCTGTATAAACATAAGAAAAAGTATATTTAGACTTTAGAGGCCCACGAAAAGACAAAACTTTGAAAAGTTGATCATTTTTAATGAATAAAGCATGGATTTTTTTAATGAGTGATTTAAAAGTGTCTTTTTATGCCTAGAAAATTAAAAGTGGCTTCATCATTTTTTAAAAAAAAAGATTATAAGATCATGCCTCACCCGAGTGAGATCAGTTATATTATTTGTGAATTGTGGGATGTCCTTCTGTTTTGATTTGCCGAATTAATACGTTATGGTTTGTTTGTGTTGAATATTTTGTATTGGTTTGTATGATAATGAAATGATATGTTAAATTCTGAGCCCAAAAAAAAAAAGAAATGATATGTTAAATGGTTTTTTTGTTTAATTTCTATTTACCCCTTCTTTTTGGGCCAAATTTGAAAAGATAAGCACATAATAATGGCGGGAGAGAGACTGGCAGCTTGAATTTTATTGCGCTCACTGTCCCTGAAGAGCTGGTTTGGTGGGCAAGGCATGTGTGTGGGCCCTGCCCCATAATGTTGGGTTTTTTCCCCATTTACCATTTTTTAAATAATTAATTACCATTTTGTCACTCTTTTTAAAATATTTCTCAATGTGTTACATTTAGTCGACTAAACCTTGGTTTAGTAGACTAAAAGTTTTTTAAAAAAAAAAACCCTGATATTTAGTCGATTGACCGGTAGAAGGGTTTTTTAAAAACCCCCAATGACAGCTGAATTGAACTCTAATCGACTAAATTGCTCCACAAACCTCTACCGATATCCACACAAATAATCCCTGAAAGATCATCTCCATTAGAATATTAATACAAAACAAATATATACACTGATATCGGATTATAATATTAAATATAATATTTGTTTTGTTTTTAATTTATTTGATAAATTAAATATCTAAAACAAATAGAGATATTGTATCTCATTTAATTTTTGAATAAAGATATCGGATATCTATTTAATTTAAATTGAGATATAGTATTCTCATATTTAATTAAATAGATAGATATCATTTCTCGAATTTAATTTATAGAGATAAATTAAATCTGAAGGCTTTTAATTTGGATTAAATAAATATATCAGATTAAATCTATTAGATAGATTTAATTAATATTTTTAATTCTAATTCAAAATTCAAATTTTAGATCTGACTTTTAATACAGTTAAATAGATATAACAGATTAAATCTATTGGATAGATTTGATTAATATGTTTTAATCTAGATCTAAAATTTGGACTTCAAAAATTAATGATGATTAATTTTAGGCTAAAGTACCCATTTGGTCCTTTATGTTTGCTTTAAGTATTCATTTAGTCCCTTAAGTTTGTAAAGTGCTCGTTTGGTCCTTGAAACTTAACACCGTTAAATAGACTTAACGGAAAATACTAACTCAGCAATTTTAAACGATGACTGTGCACTTAAATGCTGACAAAGCAAGCTTACATGTTATTTTTTTAATAAATTAATATTTTAAATCCTGTAAATTGAAATTTATTCAAGCAAACTTTGGGTATATGTTCTTCGTTTGGGTATATTTAAGTGCACAATCATCGTTTAAAATTTCAATTTACAGGATTTAAAATATTAATTTATTAAAAAAGTAACATGTAAACTTGCTTTTTCAGCATTTAAGTGCACAATCATCGTTTAAAATTGCTGAGTTAGTATTTTCCGTCAAGTCTATTTAACGGTGTTAACTTTTAAGGACCAAACGAGCACTTTACAAATTTAAGGGACTAAATGGATACCTGAAGCAAACATAAGGGACCAAACGGGTACTTTAGCCTTAATTTTATATAATACGCTGGTTTAGAAAAACCTACGAGACTTTAGTCGAGCGTATTACAGAAAGCCGCTAGAAAACCCTAGAGTGAAATTGAGAGAGACGCAATATTCAGAAGGCTCTAGCACGCTGCCGCAATCGGGTTCGGGAATTATTCGTGTGGATACCAGTAGAGGAAGCCGATTCTAAGAGTCGACTTCTATTGATCTAGAAGGTAGCCCAAAAGTTCAAAGAGAATGAGACGCGGACCGTTTCAGCGCCGGAGGTAAAATTCGGTTCCTTAACTTTGATTTAAACCAACTTGAGTGATCATCGGGACAGAATTCGTAAGAAATTTTAATTCGCTACGTGTACGGTTCCCAACACGATTTAGTTGAAAAAACAAAGGGGAAGAGGTTTGAGAAGCAATTTAGTCGATTAGGGTTCCATTAAGCTGTCATTGGGGGGTTTTAAAAAACCCCTCTACCGTTTAGTCGACTAAATGTCAAGGTTTTTTTTTTAAAAAAAAAACCCTAATCGATATTTAGTCGACTAAAGTGAGTTACTCGACAAAATACCGGGGGCATTTTAAAAAAAATCAACCTCCCGCGATTTAAACCAATATTTAGTCGACTAAATGTGACACATTGGGAAATATTTTGAAAACAGTGGCAAAATGGTAATTAATTATTTAAAAAGTGGCAAATAGGGGAAAAAAAACCCATAATGTTGTGTTCATAGTCTGGAAAAAAATAGTAGCTTTCATTGAAGAAGGTTAAACAATAAAAGTCAATGTGGCTGGGTGCGAGCTAGGCTCCAAACTCAGATTGGCCGAACCGGACTTGGGAATTGGTGAATTGATCAGTAGAGATGTGAATAGGCCAGGCCCCTATCAGGCAGCCTATAACCTAGCCTATTTGTTAAAAAGGTTAGGCCAAGATTTATTTAAAGGCCTGAATATGAAAATAGGTCAGACGATCAGACCTATTTACAACAACTTTCTTTAATTTGTTCCTTTTTAATTTTATAATAATAATAATTATCATTTCTTTTTTTAAATTATATTTACAGAAGTACCTCACTACCACATGAGGTACTGTTGCTTTCTTAATTTTTTTAATATTTATTATTAATAATTTATTTTTTCTTAATTATAGCGACATAGGTGATGTAGGGCTTTTTAATTTTTCTTTTCTGTTTTCTTCTTTATTTTATTTTATAATAATAATAATAATTAATTAATTTTTTTAAAAAAATTATATTGACAAAAGTACCTTGTAAGGTACAACTACTTACCTCCCTAAGTTCTGTTCCATTTTTGTTTAATTTTCTTTTTTTCGTTTTTTTCTATAATTATTATTACCATATTCCTTTTTTAAAATTATATTGATATAAATACCTTGCGAGGTAGTGCTACTTACCTCGCGAGGTACTCTAGCTTTTCTTAATTTTTTTTTGCTTTTATATTTATATAATAATAATTTTTATTATTTTATTTTATCTTAATTATAGAGACAAAAGTACCTTGCGACGGAGGTACTTCCTCTAACCTCGTCAGGTACAGTGACTTTTTTTAATTTATTTTAAAATTTTATAATAATAATTATTATTAATTCTATTTTTTTAATTATATCTACAGAAGTACCTCGCGAAGTACTGTAGGGTTCTTACTTCTTCTTCCTTTTTTTTCGGTTTTCTTTTTTTAAAAAAATAATAATAATAATATTTTTAAAAAAATTATATTAGCTGAAGTACCTGGCGAGGTATAGCCGCTTATCTTGTAAGGTACTGTTTTTTTTTTGGTTTTTTTAAAAATAATAATCATTACTAATTCCTTTTTTTGAATTGTATTGAAATAAATACCTCAGTGAGGTACTGCACCTGACCTCGCGAGGTACTCTCGTTTTTTTTAAAAAAATTAAATTTTATAATAATAATAATAATTAATTCTATTTTTTTATATTATATCTACAGAAGTATCTTGTGAAGTAATGTAGGGTTCTTAAATTTTTTTATCTGTTTTATTTATTTTCAAAATAATAATAATAATAATTTGTTTTCTTTTTCAAATATATTGACAGAAGTACCTCGCGAGGTACCGCCGCTAAACTCGCCATGTACTATAAGCTTGTTCTTTTTTTAAAAAAATTTTATTTTATACTAATTATAATAATTAATTTATTTTTTAATACATTTTATTGAAAGAAGTACCTAGTGACATATCGCCGCTTACCTCGCTACGTACTGTGGCTTTTTTAAAAATTATTTTCTTTTTTCTTAGAATAAGTATTATTATTATTATTATTATTATTTTAATTATAGTGACATAAGTACCTCGCGAGGTTTTTTTTTTTGGTTTTATAATGATGATTATTATTAATTTATGTTTTCTTTATTATAGTGACAAGTACCTCGCGAGGTATGTGACTTTTTTTGTTTTTTTTTTAATTTTATTTTATAACCATAGTCATTATTAATTTATTTTTCTTAAAATTATATTGACAGAAGTACTTCACGAGGTACTGCAGCTTTTTTTTCCTTTAAAATTTTTTGTTTTTTATAATAGTAATTATTATTAATTTCTTTCTTTTTTAATTATATTGATATAAATACCTCACGTGGTACTGCCTCTAACCTCCTAAGGTACAATAGCTGTTTTTAAATTTTTTTCTTTTGCATTTTATAATAATGATTATTATTATTTCTTTTTTAAAATTATATTTACAGAAGTACCTCGCTACCTCATGAGGTGCTGTTGCTTTTGTAAATTTTTTTATATTTATTATTATTAATGTCATTTTTCTTAATTATAGTGACATAAATATCTAGTGAGCTGTTGTAGGGCTTTTAAATTTTTCTTTTTTATTTTCTATTTTATTTTATTTTATAATAATAATAATAATAAATTTATTTTTAAAATAATTGTACCGACAGAAGTGCAAGGTACAGCCGCTTACCTCGCTAAGTTCGGTTTTTTTTTGTTTAATTTTCGTTTTTTTTTCTCGTTTTTTCACTATAATTATTATTATTAAATTCTATTTTGAAAATTATATTGATATAAGTACCTCGCGAGGTACTCTAGCTTTTCCTAATTTTTTTTCCTGCTTTCTTCCTTTATTTTTATATTATAATGGTTATTATGATTAATTTATTTTTTCATAATTATAGTGATAAAAGTACCTCACCAGGTAGGGCGGCTTGTTTTTAATTTTTCTTTTTTAATTTTATAATTATAATAATTATTAATTCTATTTTTTTAAATTATATCTACAGACTGTAGGGTTCTTTTATTTTTTTCTGTTTTTTTAAAATAATAAATATAATTTTTTTTTAATTATATTGGCTGAAGTACCTCGCGAGGTATAGCTGCTTACCTCGCGTGGTAATGTTGCTTTTTTTTTTTTATGATTATCATTATTAGTTTCTTTTTTAAAAAAATTGTATTGAACTAAGTACCTCAGGAGGTACTTTTGTTTTTTTTTAAATTTTATAATAATAATTTTTATTAATTCTATTTTTTATATTATATCTATAAAAGTATCTGGCGAGGTATTGTCACTCACCTCAGGAGGTATTGTAGGGTTCTAAAATTTTTTTTCTGCTTTCTTTTTTATTTTAAAAAAATAATTGTTGATTTATTTTTTTCCATTATATTAGCTCAATTACCTCGCGAGGTACAGCACCTTACTTCGCAAGGTGCTGTTGCTTTTTTTGTTTTTTGGTTTTTTTATGATAATCATTATTAATTCCTTTTTTTTAATTGTATTGAAATAAGTACCTCGCGAGGTACTCTCGCTTTTTTTAATTTTTTTCTTTTATTAAATTTTATAATAATAATAATTATTAATTCTATTTTTTTATATTATATTTATAGAAGTACCTTGTGAGGTCGTGTAGGGTTCTTAAATTTTTTTATCTTTTATCTTTTTTATTTATTTTCAAATAATAATAATATTTAATTTATTTTCTCTTTTAAATATATTGACAGAAGTACCTCCCGAGGTACCGCCGCTAAACTCGCCAGGTACTCCCTCTGGTCCTTATTATAAGGCACCAACTAACTTTTCTCACGAACCAATAAAAGTAGTTAAAGTCAATAAAGTTGCCCTACAATTTAAGTAATTTCTAATATTACCCCTACTAATTGCACTAAACTCTAATATTATATTAATTATTACTCTCACTCACTACCCTCATTAATTAGGGGTAGACATGGAAACAAATAATTAATGTGCATCGGGAATAAGCAAGTGCCTTATAAAAAAGACCAAATAAACTTACTAGTTGGTGCCTTATAATAAGGAGTACTATAGGCTTGTTCTTTTTTTTTTCCTGTTTTCTTTTAATTTTATTTTATAATAATAATAATTTATTTATTTTTTAAAACATTTTATTGAAAGAAGTACCTTAGTGGCTTTTTTGAAAATTCTTTTCTTTTTTTTAGAATAAGTATTATTATTATTATTTTAATTATAGTGACATAAGTACCTCGCGAGGTACTGCTGCTTATCGGCGAGGTACTATAGCTTTTTTATTTTGTTTGTTTGTTTTATAATGATTATTATTATTAATTTATGTTTTCTTTATTATAGTGACAAGTACCTCGCGAGGTATGGTTTGTTTTTTCGTTTTATTTTTTATTTTTTTTATAACCAAAGTCATTATTAATTTATTTTTCTTAAAATTATCTTGACAAAAATACTTCACGTTGTACTATAACTTTTTTTTCTTTAAATTTTTTCGTTTTTATAATAGTAATTATTATTAATTTCTTTCTTTTTAAATTATATTGACATAACTATCTCGCAAGGTACTGCCCCTAACCTCGCGAGGTACAATAGCTTTTTTAAATTTTTTTCTTTTCATTTTATAATATTGATTATTATTATTTCTTTTTTAAATTATATTTACAGGAGTACCTCACTACCTCGTGAGGTGCTCTTGCTTTTTCAATTTTTTTAATATTTATTATTATTAATTTCTTTTTTCTTAATTATAGTGACATAAATACCTAGTGAGGTGTTGAAGGGTTTTTTAATTTTCTTTTCTGTTTTCTTTTATTTTATAATAGTAATAATAATAATGATTAATTTATTTTTAAAAAATTGTGTTGATAAAAGTACCTTGCAAGCTACAGCCGCTTACCTCGCTAAGTTTGGTTGCGTTTTTGTTTAATTTTCTTTCTTGTTTTCTCGTTTTTTCAATATAATAATTATTATTAAATTCTATTTTAAAAATTATATTGATATAAATACCTCGCGAGGTACTGCTGCTTACCTCACGAGGTACTCTAGCTTTTCCTAATTTTTTTTCCCGCTTTCTTCCTTTATTTTTATATTATAATGATTATTATTATTAATTTATTTTTATATAATTACAGTGATAAAAGTACCTTGCGAGGTACTTCCCCTGACCTCGTGAGGTAGGGCGGCTTTTTTTAATTTTTTTTTGTTTTTAATTTTATAATAATAATTATTATTAATTCTAGTTTTTTAAATTATATCTACAGACCGCAGGGTTCTTTAATTTTTTTGTTGTATGTTTTCGTTTTTTTTAAAATAATAATAATAATAATTATTATTATTTTGAATTATATTAGCTGATGTACGTCGCGAGGTATAGCTGCTTTCCTCGCGAGGTAATGTTGGTTTTTGTCTTTTTTTTTTTTAATGTTTATTATTATTATTATTATTATTTTAATTATATTCAAATAAGTACCTCGCGAGGTACTGCACCTAACCTCGCGTGGTACTCTCGTTTTTTTTAAATTTTTTTTCTTTTTTTCAATTTTATAATAATAATAATTATTAATTTTATTTTTTGTATTATATCTATAGAAGTACCTAGCAAGGTATTGTCACTCTCCTTGAAGGTACTGTAGGGTTCTTTTTTTCTTTTCTTTTTTTTTATTTAAAAATAATAATAATTATTTTTTGTTTAATTATATCAGCTGAAGTACCTTGCGAGGTACAACCGCTTACTTTACGAGGTGATATTGCTTTTTTTGTTTTTTGGTTTTTTTATGATAATTGTTACTAATTCCTTTTATTTTTAATTGTATTGAAATAAGTACCTCAGGAGGTATTGCACCTGACCCGCAAGGTACTCTTACTTTTTTTTTCTTTTCTTAAATTTTATAATAATAATTATTATTAATTCTATTTTTTTATATTATATCTACAGAAGTACCTTGCGAGATAGTGTAGGGTTCTTAAATTTTTTTTATCTGTTTTCTATTTTATTTATTTTCAAATAATAATAATTTTTAATTTATTTTCTTTTTTAAATATATTGACAGAAGTACCTCGCGAGGTACCGTCACTGAACTCACTAGGTACTATAGGCTTGTTTTTTTTTTTTCCTGTTTTCTTTTAATTTTATTTTATAATAATAAGAATAATTTATTTATTTTTTAAAATATTTTATTGAAAGAAGTACCTCGTGACATACCGCCGCTTACCTCGCTACGTATTGTGGCTTTTTTATTTTTTATTTTATTTTTTCTTAGAATAAGTATTATTATTGATTTCTTTTTTTAAAAAATTATAGTGACATAAGTACCTTGCGAGGTGTTATAACTTTTTTTTAAAAAAAAAAAATCTGTTTTTTTTCCTATTTTATAATGATTATTATTATTAATTTATGTTTTCTTTATTATAGTGACAGTAGTATCTCCCGAGGTATGGTGACCTTTTTTTCTTTTCTTTTCTATTTTATTTTATAATCATAATCATTATTGATTTATTTTTCTTAAAATTATATTGACAGAAGTACTTCATGAGGTTTTTTCGTTTTTTGGAATGGTAATTATTATTAATTTCTTTCTGTTTTAATTATATTGACATAAATATCTCGCGATGTATAATAGCTTTTTTTAATTTTTCTTTTTAATTTTATAATAATGATTATTATTATTTCTTTTTAATTTATATTTACAGAAGTACCTCACTACCTCGTGAGGTACTGTTGTCTTTTAAATTTTTTTGTTTTCTTTTTTGTTTTTATTTTTTAATATTTATTATTGTTTATTTCTTTTTTATTAATTATAGTGACATAAGTACTTGGTGAGGTGTTGAAGGACTCTTTAATTTTTCTTTTCTGTTTTTATTTTATTTTATTTTATTTTATAAGAATAATAATTTATTTATTTTAAAAAAAGTACCTTGCAAGGTACAATCGCTTACCTTGCTAAGTTCTGTTGCTTTTTTTTAAAGAAAATTTCGTTTTTTTCACAATAATTATTATTATTAAATTCTTTTTTTAAAATTATATTGATATAAGTACCTCGCGAGGCAATGCTGCTTAGGTACTCTAGGTTTTCCTAATTTTTTTTTTCAGCTTTCTTTCTTTTACTAATATTATAATTATTATTAATTTATTTTATCTTGATTATAGTGACAAAAGTACCTTGCGAGGTACTTCCCCTGACCTTGCAAATCGCCCCTATTGCAGGCTCAGGCCTATTTAGCCAAAATTTGACCTGTTCTGGCCTATTTCCATGCCTACTGATGGTCTGAGCATCTACTCGGTTCAAAATTATTATTATTTTTTAAAATCAATTTTTAAAAAATTTCTTTAGAATTTCATATTAATTAACCTGAAATCTCCAATTTCTCAATCAGGTTGGCCCTAAGTTAACTGTAGTTTGACTTTGATTTTACACTTGATCCAATACTCCGACTGATTCAGTGGCTGATTCGGATTTCAGAAGCTTGGCTAGGCTGGGTCATAACATTTTTTGTTTAGTGGGCCTCTAATAACGGATCTGCCTTTTCCCTTTTGCATTGTCTTTGAAGAATCAGATTGGATTTCTCCACCAGCACTACTAGTAGTGCAGTGGTATTGTGATTAATTTCCCCCCTCCCAGTCCTGGGTTCGATCCCCCCTCCCCTATCGCCTTGTATCAAAAAAAAAAAAAAAGGATTGGATTCCTCCCCCACTGGGTCAGCCCATACGCAAATTTGACCCAAATCCGTCTTTAATGGGTCTCTACATTTCGGCCCAACGAAGGGGTCGCACAATAAATGAGATATCAAAAATGCATAAAATAGTTAGGAGAGCAAATGGAAGTCAAAAGTTCTGAAAGTGGATGGATAATTTGATAAACTGGGAAGTGGTGGTGGGAAAGAAGAGAGTGGCTAAATGTGAAAATGGAAGTCTAAAGTAAGGAACTTTTAAAAGTAACACTTGGATTCCGATTCTTGCTTGCTTTCCTCGAGGAATTGATTTTGACAAACAAAAGACAAGTCAGAAATCAGGAATTGATGGGCAATAAGCACACACAACCTCAGCTTTTCCTTATTTCCAGCTCTTAATGCCACAATAGACTCATTTTACCCATAGAAATATACTACGACAAAACATGTATATACATATAATAAAATATTAAATATGTTGTTTATAAATTATAAACAATCCAATTCATTCTTCAAATTGTATATGATGTCAAGACGTTTATACCAACAATAATTAGCTGAGTGTAAAGGACTGGTTTTCCCTTTAAGTATTAACTACTAATAATGTTCAAATAGTAATTATTAGAACTGAGTATTACTTGCAAAAAAAAAACAATCTAAAAAGCTTCCAATTTTTTCCTTTTTTTTAAAAAAAAAAACAGTATTAACGGGAAACAGGTCCACGTGGGGAGATTAATTTGGGCCCCTCTAGTAATGGAGTTGAAATTAAGCAAAGTAATTTTATTGAATTGGAATACAAACTGTGGGATTGAAAAAAAAAAACCAGTCTTTTTAGGGAGTTTCAACTTTGGGATAATGCTTGTTTAGGAGTTTAGTTTTCACACTGGGAAATAGGAATGAAGTATAAAAGGAAACAACAAATAAAGGCAAAAAGTAAAATGCAGGAATAAAGTGAGAAAGCATATACCCTCCACAAATCTCACTTAGACTACTAATACCAATCAGGAATCCTGATTCACAGCTATTTCCAACCTGCTCTTCAAGTCCTCAAGATTTTAAGCCTATTCTCATTCACTCTCGTTCGCCACTGATATTTAATAGAACGGAATTGGATCCTCCCATCATCTTATATTTTTATCATCCATCTTTATCCAATCTCAACCTTTGATTTTTCTCCTCAACCAATCTAAACCATTAATTTAAATTAATATTAACTATCCCTCCTGAAATACTTTTTAATATCTTCTGAAATATTTTTTCAAGATCTTAAATTTTAGGATCTTGAAAAAATACTTCACTGATTGATACTAAAAAAAAAATACTATAAGATACTGAGTGGTACTAAAAAATACTTCAATATATTAACTGGTATTAAAAAATACTTCATAATTTTAAGAAATTATTTTAGAATCTTAAAAAAATATTTTAGGATATTGGTACTAGAAATATACTCCATTCGGTCCTAATTATAAGACAACATTTGAGAGTTAGTTTTGGTCCTAATTATAGGACAACATTCTAATTTTTGGCAATTTCTTCCTAAAATACCCCTATTTTATTCTCTCAAGTGTGTTTGGTTTTTAGTGAATGATGATTATATGTATGTAGGTGTGTAGACTTTTTTAATCATTGAAACTTTTAAATGATTAAATTTTAATCTATTTATAGATCAATTGTCATTAATTTGTCAATATATATATATGTGTGTGTGTGTGTGTGTTTGATAGATACATATATACACGCAGATATGTGTGTGTGTGTGTTTTTTTTTTTAATATGTGTCTACACACACATCTGTGAGTGAGTGTGTATTTGTGTGTGTTGTTGATATATATATATATATATATATATATGTATGTATGTATAAACACACACACATATATATGTGTAGATATATGTATGTGTGCATGTGTCTATATATATATGTATGTGTGTATAGCAAGACCATTATTTTAATTAAAAAATGTGAAGAAAAGAAAATTATAAGTCGGAGAGGTATGTGATAAGAGTTGTTCATTCACTTTTACTTTTGTCATTTTAAAATTATATAAAGACATTTTAGAAAAAAGAGTAAAATTAACTAATTTAACTCTTCTCCTTAATCTCCTTAAAGTTAGTTAAATATGTTTTATAATTAAATCCGGAGTATTTTAAAATACTATTTAGTACCAAAAAGTAAAAGTGAGAGATAAGGGGGAATGAGGAGAATCAGCGCCAAGCAGAAGAGAAACCGAACCAGATGATGGAAAAGATCGCACCACGTCACACAACAATTCGACGAGAAATTGTTGCGCTGCCGTTGAGTAGAGTGGTTGCAAAACTACCTTCATGAATCATCACCAACACTGTTGCTGCTTTTAGCTTTTGGAATCGTTCTCCACACACAAGACCAAAGAGCCATATGACCAGAAGGAAGAACAACTACTGTTACAAGAAGATGATGAAGTAACCCCAAGAATCTAACCTTTTCGTTGTAGATTCATAAAAAGCAGAATTTTACAGAAACTAAACATGAACCAGTCCTTCAATATGATACCAAAACCAAAACATTTTTCTCCCGTCCGTAATAATGTGGAGAACCAGAAAATACAGAATAAGAACGCCCTGGTTAGAGAGCCAGCATGGCTTGGAACGAGGGAAGTCCCCAAAAAAAAAAAAAAGGTAAAAAGCAAAACAATTTACAGTAAAAGAAAATGGAAAAGGGAAAGAAAAAAACAAAGACTGTACTCATAACTCGGGCAACTGACTCAGGCTACACAGCCCCGAGTCAAGAAGCGCCTCCCAGTCGACGTCGTCTTCTTCGGCTTCCTCCTTCACCCTCATCATCTCCAATATCCTCTTCACCTTCTCCCTCGCCCTCTCGCTTCCCACCTTCTCCTCCTTCTTCAACACCTCCACCACCCCCGCCGCCCTCGCCACCGCTTTAAACCTCAACCCGCCGTGACTCAGCGCATATAACACCGCCACGCAGCTCTCCCGGGTCGACCCGGAACCCAATTCGCTGCCGCTTAGCAGCCCCACCAAGCACTCCACCGCCTGCGCATCCAACATCGCCGCCCGGCCATCGCCACAAGACGCCAAGTTGCATAGTATGAGTAGCACGTGACCCCTCATTTTACCCGACTTTAACATGCTCGTCAGGGTCGGAACCGACCCGAGTTTTATCATCTTGGTCCGGTTGCTCTGTACGAGGGAGAGGTGGTACAGTGCGAGCGCCGAGTCATTCCGCGTCCGCTCGTTCTCGGATTGGAGCAAGTGGAGCAGCGGCGGCAGAGCACCCAGCACGCCGATCGCAGTCTTGTTATCGTCGTGAACGGCCAAGCTGAAGATTGCGCCGGAAGCGTGTTCCTGCACCTCAGGACATCCTCCTTTCAATGCGTCAACCAAGGGAGGAACGATTCCGGAGCGGAGTATCTTTACTTTGTTCACTTTCTCCAATGAGAGATTCACCAGAGCTGCGACCGCGTTCACCTGAATATTAGCGTACTTGGACACGACCAACGATCGAAGGACAGAGAGTAACCGAGGACTGCAGATTTGGGCCCTGGTATCCTCTCTAGTCTTGGTGAGCTTTCTTAGTGAAATAGCGGCTTCATCGATCTCAGACACTTGTGAGCTTCTTAGCTTGGCTAAGATGTTCTCTTCTTCAGGGGAGCAATGAACAATGACTTCGATTTCTGAGGATGAAGCAGAGGAATAGCAGCTTGGTCGAGTTGAGAGTTGCATGGGCGGAGATGCAGGAGAGGAACCCGCCGATTCCTCTGAGTTCCAGTAAGGATGAGCTGGCCGTCGATTGACCTCGGTCGCTGCGTGATTGAAATTCACAGGTGGGTTCTCCTTCATTCCTTGAATCAGCTCTTCCTCTGTGATTACTACCTTCTGCGATTCTGTTTTGTTCTGGATGCTTGAATCTGTCTTCTGGTTTCTCGTCATCAGACTAAGCACGAACTTCTCAGAAGAAGCTACATCAGGCGGCTCGGGGAGTAGGTTGGCGGAGTTGTGGCACCATTTAGCAATTGCAGATTTAAGGGCAAGGTTGGGAATTACGGTAGAAAAATCGGGCGTGGAGCCATCGGAGAGGCGGGGTGTGAAGTTTATAGTTTTACAAGCTTGAACAGAGACTCGCTCGAAGGTGTGGCCTGAGGAGACGATGACGGGGTCTGCCATGAGAGACCCTAATATGGGGCAGAGAAATTCTTCGGGGGGCTGTTTCTTTTTGGAAGCGAAAGTCGACGATGGCCGGTAGAAGATCTTCCATTTCCGGCCGGAAGTGACGGCGTCTGATTCTGTTGCTTTGTGAGAAACTCGATTTTTCTGTAACGATCCTTGGACCACAAAACTGACAGCGTCCTGAAACTCCATGTTTTTGCCCATCGTTGAGGAGGAGAAATCAGAGAGGGGATTATCAGAAGTTCAGAACTTTAGCATCATGGAACGCTTTGTGAGATTGGTTTTGGAAGAGCGATAGGCATTAGGTAGCTGGGACGAGGAAGCCAGGGGGGCCTGATGTGATGAGAGTGTCCGTCCGGCAGTTGTTCCCAGTATTTTTATGAAAAGTATTTATATTTATATTCTTAAAATAAAAATATTATCTAAATTATTCTCACGCATTACCAATTGAAGTTGGCACGTCTCTGATCACATAAATAAATTAATATGGGGTCGAATCTCAACAGCTCTTGTATACTCTTTTGATTTTAACCCTGGTTAGATAATTAATTTACAAAGATTTTGAAAAAATTAGCTATGGGTAAGAGTAAGAGATGTGTTTTGATTTCCCAAAATACTTTTCTTTTTCTCATTTACACAGGAAACTTGATGAAAACTCTCATAATCAGAATAATTAATAGGGGATAATTTGGAATCTAACTTGTAAATCTGAAAATCGAGGTGGATCGGTGTTTTGATCTTTACGATTAAAATCAAAATAAATCACTTCACTTAACATTTGACATTTCGGTTCGGGAGAGTATGACTGTATAAGAATTTAGTTAGAGAGGGAACGTGGCATGCGATTACTGAGTCCATGCAAGGCATGAGACCAGTGTATGTGACCATGTGAGCAGCTTTATCATATCACAACAACTTTGCCCTTTTACTCTTTTTGTTTCGCACAAAGCTTAATGCTTTGTTTCCCCCACAGATCTCACCCAGCTCTGATTTTAGACAACCCACCCTGTTTCTACGACTCCAGTGCAGAATTGTTAATGACTTTGATAACTGAAGCTAGGAATAGCTGAATATACATTCTGACTAAAAGATGTTTTATTTTGTAACTTATGTGTTTGGGAAATTCCAGAATCTAGGTGTTAGAAACTCTTATCTATAAGCTGAGACAAAATTTTTTTCATACTCATATGTTTATGTCATAAATTATACAAACTATTTTTAAAAAACTAATTCAAATACGTTAGTAGCTGAAAACTGAAGCTGGGGTAGCATGGGAGTCCTAAAGTAAACAGATTAAAAAAAAAAAAGAACGCGCACACACACAACCTGCATTCTAAAGATTGAAAGCGACACTAAGTTGAAAATGACCAGACTGTTATCTTTTTAACTTTATATATATATATATATATATATATATATATATAAATAATGTAATACTTGGGGTTTGATTAAATTAAAAGCACATATCTATCTGCATGAATTCATTTCAGTGGTTTGTTATCTTGGTCTTTGGATGGGCCCAGATGTTGGCTTTGGCAGTTGAGCTTTTAGCGAGGGGAAAAAGGCAAAATGGTATCTGACTGACGAAGCGCAGGAACGAACGAGAATGAAGTTTTTCCAACGCACTGAGCCCACAAATTGGCATTTATTAATGATTGAATCCTTAATGGCCAAGTTTCTGTACAAACAACACTTGCTTGATTCGAGCTTTACGAGTGTCCTAGGCTGGAACAGTTCTCTCTCCTCCCTTTTCTAAAAGTGATTGCTTTCCTTTTCCTTCCTCTGTCCCACCCCCACCTCATCTTCCTTCTTTGTTTTCTTTTCCCCATTAATGGTGTTTAAAAGTAAATTCACGTTCTCTCCGAGGTTGTGCTACTTACTACGTAGGAGTGGCCCAAATTAATATTCGGTCTTCCCTCTTCAATTCAATCTCCATCTCCTGTTTTTTCAGCTACAAGTTGATCAGAGTTGGGACCAACAGAATCCTGTGGCAAATGTTGGTGTAAATGAAAAAAGGAGTTGTCTTGACTCATAGTAATTCATTATTAGTATTAATATCAGTCTGCATTGCATTACACTCTTCCATCAAAGTGTTGAGGTTTTAGGATGTGGTGGGGTATTATCAGAGGATATCAATCTTTGCTGTTAGGGGGATTTAATAAATTTGTCTTTGGTCATCATGTGAAGCTTTCCATGACTAAAAAGAAATTTGTGCCTTTTTAACTTTACAGTTTGTTAAATGCATAATTTCGGTTACTAATAGTCAACAGGTCCATCCTTTTAATTTATTTTTGCCGTTGAAATTTGATGCCCCATCCGATGGTGGATTTATTTTGACATCTTTCTCTGTCATGTGTCATGAGTGTTACGGCACAGGACTCCAGAACTCCAAATTCCCCTCTAATTTTATTGTTTTTCGAAAGTGTGAAGCAATCGCAAATGGATCGTGTAAATAAAAGAATGATATCAGCAGGGGTTGGTGCAGTGGTATGATACTAAGCTTTGATGGCTTCCATCCAGTATTCGATCTCTTCCTATAAGCTTTGCTTGCCAATTTCAAAAATAAAAGAATGATGTTTGGTTGGAGTTGGGAATGGATTCGAAATAAATATAAAGTATATTTTATAATTTGAATCTGACCGTCTCCATCTGAAATTTGAAATTGTTCAGCATTTCAACGGCGAGATTGAACAGTGAGATTTAGGGATTGGTTAATGGTAGCAAAAGTAATTTATTTTCAATCTGACTTCTATAGAAATAATATAGAATAAAAGTCAGGTTGTAAATCTGATTTATGTTTGGATTGACAGTGACAAAAGTGATATTTGAATTATTATTTAAAAAATCATTTAAGATGAAAAATAACTAAAAAGAGCATAAATGTTATTAAATATTATATATATATTAATTGTATATATTAAAGTAAAATTTGAAAAATAAATAAATTGTTATTTAAAAAATTAATAAACAATAAATTCCTTAATTGAATATGTTTAATTGATCAAATTGTATATGAATTAGAATGCATACATGTATAATTAAATCCTCAACCATTAATAAGCTTCAAGTCCTCTGTCTCATACCAATCTACTCTAAAAGTGGCTCCCAAACCAAAACCCATGTTCTTTCATTAGGATTTCCTACAAGCAAACCGGGTGTTATTCCATAGACCTCAGCTTCATCTCCTCGAACACAAATTTCAATGTCGTCTCTTTCAATCTTCTCACACTTGACCATTTGGAAGCTCTTAACCTCAGGCACACCAAGGTCACCAGAGAAATCAATTTCTCAAACTGTCAGAAGTTGCTTCGTTCGGTGCATGTTCGGCATTAGAAGAGTACCTTGATATCTTTGCTAACAAGTATTTTGGCGACATTGTCCTCGCTCTTTCTTCCCGCAAGAAGCTCATTCACATCAACGTTTTAGGCAACCAGTTCGCTAGTCGGGTTCAGTCACTACTAGTGGATTCTCTGCAGTTCCTTTATCTCATCAGTTCGGTATGAAGAAGAGAAGAGGAGGTCAGGAAAGGATGAAATGCTGCAAATGGTCGAATGCTCACCAGAAGCTAGAATTTTGGGCTTTTAATCAGAACGATCTTTGGGAGAAGAGCGGTCACTCATGACTCATAAGCTCACCAGACACTACCCCACTAAGCTTTTCTTCAATCTCACTGGGCTTTTTAAGGCGTTAAGACGCCGATCTAAACAGACTGTTATAGCTTCCGCTAATGAACTAAAGCAATGAATTATATGTGAATTTATTTTTTTAAAAAAATTGTACTCCCTGTGGCCTTTCATGTAAGAATTTTTTTTAGGAATAGTCCATTTCTATTTATATAAGACAATAACAACATGCTTAAAATTTTTGGCGTTAGTTATTAGTGCTTATTTTTTTCTCCCACTCCACTTTCTTTTCATAGGTATTTTTGTAAAATAAGTTATATTTCTTTATATGTTTATTTTCTTTGATGAGTTTAAAACACCTTTCTGTCTACTTAATTTTTACACACACATATATATCATAATCAAGATGGAAGAAATACATGTGTATAATACAAAAAATCACAACCTAATGAAATGCCTCCGTGTTTCTACCAAAGCATAGACAATCTCCCATAGTCCCATTAGAGACCATCAATTTTTTTGCTAAGTATAGACGTCCTTTTACTGGAGACAATCTTATTTGGGGCACTATCAAACACTAAATATCAACACCTCTCTCAACAAAAATTTAAATCTTGATTTGCTATGTTATGAGAGACTAATCGCTCTCATTTGACTCAACCCCCTAGTTGATTAGAGACGGTCTTATTAATCAGAAGTGAGGTTTATTAGACCGAAGGATGAGTTGAGTTTAATTCAATCTGGGCTGGGCCTATTTATGGACATTTTTTTTTTTGTTACGATTTTTATGAACATTTAAGTAAGGAAAGTTTCTAAAGTAATTGGATGGGAATGACAGATTACTATGAGGGCTATTCCTAGGGATTTGCTGGTGCTTTAGTAAAGTTTAGTATTTCCAATTCTGATATTTTTAATGTTTGCCTCTCTTATTTGAGATCTTAGTAGAACAAGAGTATTTGGGATTTTAATCTCCCTTTCATGTAATTTTTTATTTATAATGTAGTCTATCTGCCATCTTTTATATATATACATATATATATTAAAAAAAAGTAAGAAAAGTTCCGTCTGCAAAAATATAGAATGGGCCAACCCAGTTGAATCGGCCAGTCACGCCGACCACAGTCAGAAAATTAGGGTGGAGGAGGATTTTAAAAAAAAAAACAGAATAAATGAAATAAAATAATAAATAATATATTTACCATAAAAAAATATTTTTCATTTATCTCTACATTATCTCCCAAATTATATTTTCAAAAGCAAGCGGTAACTAAATGATATAGCGATTATATATGGACATAAAATTTGGTGCAAATGAGAATTAAATAAGATATGACCGTATTGCATGGCGGTTTTAGTTTTAATTTCAGTTATTTTTTAATTTAAAATACAGACAATCATGGAGGAGTTTGGTCGGAGATAACTTTAAATTCTGAGTCATATAATCCTTTTTTTTTTTTTCCCGGTATAATCTTTCTAAATGATAACAAGACCAAACGACCGAGAGATCGGAGTACTATTTTTTCTAAATTTATTTATTTATTTTTCTATAAATTAAAACAGCGCCAGCGTGTGGGACTTGGATCCTCCGCAGAAGAATCGAAAACCCACACGGTTTGTTCGGCCTGGCTTACGCTCCAAGTCAAGTCATCCCCGATATCAAAACCATATATTAGCAAACCCCTCCCTCTTTCTTCTTCTAAACCCATTAATTCCTCAATTCTGAGAAATAGCTTGACAAACCCATCAATGGCGGGCGGAACTGAAGCTTTCCCTGATTTAGGAAGACACTGTCAACACGAAGATTGCTATCTCCTCGATTTCCTCCCTTTCACCTGCGCCGGTTGCCACCAGATATTCTGTCTCGAACATCGATCTTACAGGTCCCACAATTGCCCCAACTCCGATCATAACAGCCGGAAGGTCGTCGTTTGCGAAGTATGTTCCATGGCGATCGAGACCACCGGTCTCGTCGGAGAAGAAGAGAAGGCACTCTTAGAGAGGCACGAGAGTTCTGGAGATTGTGACCCTAAGAAGAAAAAGAAACCCACTTGTCCTGTTAAGAGATGCAAGGCGATCTTGACCTTCTCTAATACAAGCTCGTGTAAAACGTGTGACTTGAAGGTGTGCCTCAAGCACCGTTTTCCGGCCGACCACGCCTGTGACAGGGCTGCTGCGGCTAAAGCTGTTAAAAAACCATTGAATTTGGATTATCTGCCTCCAACTGCTTTGTCACTGAGGTATGGAAAGGACTGCGCAAAGAGCCCTACCTCTCGTTCTGCTTCTCGTCCTGCCGCGACACGATCGGTCAAAGCCTGCTGATACTACGTTTTCTTGGCAATATGGCAAATCTTACTTTGAGATTCAAGTTGCCCTATTTTAATTTGATTTTATATTTTGTACCTGAATCTTCTTACTATCTGAATATATTTTTTATCCAGAGGAAGTCCCAAACTAGCTGAAAATTGCAAGTTCTCAAGTTGTAATTTAATTTTTATATTTTTTACTTCGGGTAAAGGTTTCAGTTTCAAAATCGTGAGGGGTAAGATATAGATATCGTGTTTTAAAATTGTGAGGGTATCACCATTAAAAAATGGTGAGGGGTAAAATATGAATATATATATATATATATATATATATATTTGCTATAGAAATTTTAGAGGAGGGGTTGGGTTGGACTCACCTACAATCTAAGAACAAGATCTACGAGACCTTTAGAGCCCACACCACTAGGAATTTAGTATTAAGAGTAAACATGCATCTTCGTAGACTTCTAGGATGCTTTGTTTCGTAGACTCCTAGAATGCCTCCTCAAGCGTCTTAACCAATTCCAGAATCGAATCTCATTCCTTTTAATGAGAGTGTCCGATTCCTTTACCAGTTGAACCCAAAAATAAAAGATAAATATGAATATATTGATATCGCATTCCAGAACTGTGAAGGTTTGAGTACTTTAAAAACTAGGGGTGTAAGATGCGTTTCAAAACATGAAACCATTAGAGGTGCGATAATATCTTTGAAACCATGAGAGGTGAGATAACATCTGAATATCCTGTTTTCAAACCGTGAGGGGGAACCGAATGAGAAAGAAAGTAAGAGGGTTAAAAAATAGGGCATAAGTAAAAATACTCAATTATAAAATTCTGAATTGGGTTGGTTCTCCTGAATTGTTATATACGGTTTAGGATTTGGATATTTCAAAAAGTTTTTATAGAGATCTTTCGTTCAATTTATTAGTGCGATGCTAATTTTGCTGCTGTAGTTAGTTTGCAGCCACAGAATGCGAGAACACATGTAATACTCAGTAATAAACTGTGTTTCTAAACATGACGATTACACATAAGTAAATTTTAAAGAGAATTATGTTCTTGCATGGCAAAGGCAATCATCTCATAACACATTATGGCGCTACTTTAAAATTATTTACACAAAGTGAAGAAGGCAAACAATGCTCTAGGCAGTTCTCAGATGCAGGGAAGTGCTCTGCAGTCTCATGTATGTCGCAGCTATTTCAAATTGCGAACTCGTGAAGGTTGCTGTTTGGAAGGGGGCAACAGAGACTGAAGAATCTTCTTCCTTGGTCCCTGAAAATTCAAGCGCCTCATGTGAGAACTGAGAAAGAATCTAATACAAATGTTACCTTGCAGTTATATTATAACAGTGCCCAAAGGTTTCCAAGTGACAACATTGTTTTTCTTTTCTTTAGGGACTTTGAGATGGGTTGAAGTTCTGAGAATTTCTTTCGTGTTCAGCCTATTACCTCTTGATATTTAGATTGCGTTCGTAGTTAAAAAAGTCACTTCTTTGCCTGGATCTTTGACCTCTTGTATTATCCACAAAAAAGGGTTCAATATTCCTTTTTACACAATCAGAAATCAAATTCAATTTAGGCCTTTTTAATTATACAGTAAAAACAACAGACTAGAAACCAAAACAAGTCAGGTGAATCTCTATTAACGAAGTCAAGAACAGCAAGCCGTATGTATATATACAGGTAGTGGTAAAATGAGAGTGAAATAGCAGTACCATTGGTATCCCCAAGTCTTTGAGGTCCTTTTCTCCCATTTGCTTCAATGCTGCCATATCTACCTGTGATCCAGGTAATCCAACAATTGAACGAGAAACAAGAGAAAAATCACATATGCTAATTTAAATAGTACAATGAAGGGGCAGGAATATTATCAACAGTAGGAGCAAGATCCTTACTTCTTCAGCACGAAAAGCAATCTCATATTTTTCCAATCCAAGTGAATGCAAGAGACGAGAAACAGTAAGAGGCACTCCCCCCTGAGACAGCATAGTGTGTGTGTGAGAGAGAGAGAGAGAGAGAACCAAACATGGAAAGAAAGAGAGAGAGGGGAAAAAATACTACTTGTGAGATTTCCTCCCCAATGCCGCTCATTAGTGCAAGTGGTCTAACTGGTTTGGCATTCTCAAAGTTGCCTTTGAATGCAGTAGTTGGCACTGAAGCATAAAAAACACCATTCCTCGCAAAAGATTTAACTGTTAAAACGTCAGTCGTACATATGAATTAAAACTGTTGCCGGACATCATAATGTGTCAATGCTGCCACATCCCTGGAGGATTTTAACAGGATACCTGGAGATTGAGCTCCAGCTTCATCTAAAATCCTAGAAGTGTCAAGTTTCTGCATTGGATCCCCCAGATGTATGCGATCAGCATTTTTTGCGTAGGATATTTGCCTTGGATGGAAAATGTCTCTTGCCTCAGGCCTTGGCTGGAACCTGCCATTACTTGGTGATGGAAGTGCATAATTATCTATATTTTGATTCATGTGGCCTATTTTTCGTCGCTCTTCTAAACGAGTATATTGAATTCGCTTTGACCTTCGACGCACTAGTTTCAATCTGAGGTCGTTTGGAGTCAGCCCCATTTCTTTGCTCATTTCAAGAAAATATAGCCAATGAAAATGAGAGTAATATAAAGAATGGGAAGTGATAAAATTGAATATAATATAGACGAGATGTTACCATTTACTTTGTTCTCATGAGCACCCCAATATGTGCCATCACCTCGCCGCCTGAAAATTGATGTTTAACCATTACATAGTTGTAAATACATGTATAGGAATACTCGCAAAATAAAGAGTCGCGCACACGATATACCAAGTTCAGTTATCTTTCAGCTGATTCACATATGTACAATGCTTATCAGTAAGAAAATAAAAGAGAGAAACACATAGTAGGCGAGAACCACCTCTTGCTCGAGACAAACGAACTATGAGGATAAATTCTTAATCCATAACCTACAGAGCGTTTGCTTCCAGAGCGTGGCCCAGCATCAAAACGTGCTTCTGTAGAGTTTGATGCTGTTCGGCCTCTCTCTGCCACCTGCAAAAATTTGTTGATTGAGATTATATGTATCCATGCCCATTCAGCGGCGCAAAAGCAACTCATTCCTATAACGAGACTTATCCAGAAATTCAATACACCAATTGAAATAAAACAAGCAGCTGTAACTTAATCACAGTTAGAATTAGACCGAATAGAAGAATAAGTGGAATATCCTCCAGCTAATAAAGCATGAGAGGATCCTTTGTCAGCTCAATGAAAGTAAAGAAAGATGAAAAATCTCATAGTTGTTTTAGAGGCACAAACAACAATACTTATATATCGTGTTCCGGAAGACTTTTGGGCTTAGAATGTACCTGACCAGAGCGCCCCATGGAGATGAAGACTCGGGGCTGCGACAGTAGCGATTGAGCAGCGAAGACGATGAGAGGCGAAAGCTCGTTAGCTGCTCAAATCCAGGAGACACACGATCAATCTCGAAGATGCTCTGAAGCCTTAATAAGGAATAACGGCACTGATCATTCCAAGCCAAAACGGAACCGAAAACGAGGATTTCTTATCGCAGAAGGAAAAGAAGGGGCGTACTGCTTCAAGGGAACAGAGTCTCCTCCAGGTCAAGCACAGGGTCGATATTCGTTTCGTGACCGGCAAAGAGGGTTGACATTGACCTTTTTTTTTTTAAAAAAAAAAACAATACTTTAAAAAAGTTATTTATTGGGAGTATGAGTTTAAAGCCCAAATGCATAAAAGTCCATTCAGGCCCAATTTATATAACGCCAGTATGTTAAATTTCCTTTGGACCAATGACAGATCAGCATCACCGAATCATGCAAATATCAAAATGTTCCCCTAAAATTTGACCCTCCCCAAAAAAAATGCTTCTCTAAAATGGAAAAACTTCTATAAACTTCTTAAAATTTTTTCTGAAATTAAAGTTTCTCTTAAAATTATCTAAGTCCCCTTATGAAAAATAAAAATAAAAATAAATTGTTTAAAAACTTATTTTACATGATATTTATGCAAAATTGATTAAATTTCGTGCTCTAAATCTTTTTAAAATGTTGACAAAAAATTTTAAATATTGACATATGAAAGTTAATAAATAGTTTCCACTTGGTAGGATTTTGATCAAATTTTTCACTGTCTTTGGGTGTTGGTAGGACCCCCCCCCCCCCCAAAAAAAAAAAGCATCTTAGAAGCTGACAATGAAGCTCATGTCTTTTTGTTTTTTTTTTTTCTTAAAAAATATATTTTAGAGTCTGGTCAGTACTAAAAAGATACTTCAGATGCTGACCGCTACTAAAAAAATACTTCATATTCTTAAAAAAATTATTTGAGGAGCTTGAAAAAATAATGTAGGTACTAACTAATACTTAAAAAGACTTGAGGATATTGATTGCTACTGAAAAATAATTCATGATCTTAAAAAAAAAAATACTTGAGAATACTGATTGGTATTGAAAAAATATTTCAAGATCTTGAAAAATTATTCTAGGATTTTGAAAAAATAACCATTCAATACCTTAAAATATTTTTTCAAGATTCTACTATAAATTTTTAAGATCATAAAGTATTTTTTAAATACCAGTCAGTATCCTCAAATTTATTTTTAGTAGCAGTCAATACCCGAAATTAATTTTTCAAGATCATGAAGTATTTTTTTCAGTATCGGTCAGTATTCTGTAATATCTTTTAGTACCTGCTAGTATCCTAAAATATTAAAAAGAAAAAAAAAAGCATGAGCTTTTACTGTTTGCGCCAAAAACGACGCCAGTTTGTGAAAGAGGATGGAAGTGGATGGGAAGAAGCAGTGAACTGTAGCCGCTCCCCTTTTGAATTAGCTTGCTCTCTTTTCTTTTCTTTCCTCAATGGTTTTAACCATAGCCTTCTTGTATTTAAAGGGGAAAAATCAATGACAATTGTGGAAAACAGCCCTGTTAGCGAAACCTCTCATAGAAGAGAATACATATTATTTTGTGTAAATACAAATACATCATCAGCCGAATGTAAGATGCAGATTTTTACGTGCAACTCAGTACACAATAGTCTGTGTGCGTCTACATATTTTCCGTCGCTGATTTAATCTCATCCATGGTGATCGTCTGCAATAAAAGAAAATGTCGCATTGCATCAGATCAGGAAATGAAATTTAATCAAACAATGCATGCATGCAAGTGATATGCTGAAGAAGAGAAACACTTCTGGCCAAAACAGGGCAAACTGCAAACTACCATGGTAATTCCTTGATCTCAACTGAAAGACTAGACACTAAATCTGAAGACAACGTTGGAAGTTTTCAAAGGCCAATTTGAGATGTTCATTTAAGAGATTGAAACAGAGAATTACCTGTTCACTTCCGGCAAAGTCATTGTCAGGAGTGAGAAAGAGCATGCAGTGGCACTCCTTCCTGCAAAATTCGAGCATTGAAAAACAGGGCGAGACAAGGAAATTAACTCGAAGACTCGCAAGCAATTTTTTAGTTCTACTTTGACAACATAACAAGTACAAAATATATATTTTTTTTTTGCTCAAATAACAAGTACAAAATATATAAACTAAAGGAGTTTCAATTTCATAAAGAAATTCCACTAGAGGGGAGATCATAGCAATTTAGCGGAACTCGTGGAGCCCTTTAAATCTTACTCTCAGACAGCGAGAGGTGAGAGTGCGCGAGACTAAAATATGTCATTCAATCTCCAGGTAATCGGGTTTCAGATGCAAAACATAAAAAATCCTCCACAGCAATTATTATCAAAATAAAATATGATCCACATCAAGGACAAGTTAAAAAAACAAAATAAGTAACAATTCCTAAATAATACCATATCAGCCCTCTGACCATAGGGACAGAGCTAATAAAGCTTACCACGCATGCCCAAGTTTGCAAGATTTTAAAAATACCCTTTTGTTCTACTAACAAGAATCTCGAAAAGCCCTATTTTTGGCCCCTTCCAACTTAAATGTTTTCTTAAAAGCTCTCAACTCTTATTTGGCTCCTTTACATATCCTCTCCTAGTTGATGAATGGCGTCCTCAGTTTGCATGGAACAAAGAACCAACTGATATTTCAACGTTCTTGTTAAAGTTGCATGATCTTATTTTCATTCAGAATCTTAAAAAATCCTCGCAGAAAGTCTTTTATAATATTTTACAATTCTTACATAAAAAGTCATGTAACTATACTAATGCAAAAAATATTTGCAGTTGTTTAATGAGATGAATATGTAGTTTAAATCCCCAAGAGAAGAATCAAACGATATTAAAGGAGGAAAAATAGCACTTTTACACTGTTTAAGTCAATAACGCATTTTTGAAGAAATTACGGGTCTAGTGACTGTCATTGTAATTATGTATACTTTCTAAAGAGTTAAGCCTCCAGCTTCTAGTTAGAGTGTAACCATTATATCCCATCTGGCATCTGTCGAGAATGTTATATAGCCTAATTTACTCTAACTTGATCCATGCTCCTCTCAGGTACCAACTATATGATAGTGATGTTTAAATAATGTCAAAGTCATATGTTTTGCTCTGTAACACAGCACAAGTCTTGTAGATACATATAAAAGAAAAGTGCAGAAGATATAAATGCAGCAAACATAACATGGCTAGTGATAAATATTGTTGCTTAAGAAAACAACAGTTTCCAGCTTGACACACAACAAACATGAAAGCCGTATATTCTTTAGTGGTTATGGAGATAACCTACCTCTCTCTCATGGGAACACAAGGACAATTCCAAAAGCCCTGCCCAGCCTCAGCGGCTTTATCATCATAATGCCTGAAGCACAATAAGTTTGTTATTAATAATACTAGTCAAATTATCTGTGCAGTCACCTACAGAACAATAGGATTAAGACAAAACTTCTGATTGGAGACAAGATAAAACAGTAAGTAATTACCGGCAAGGGCACAATGGCGCACCCAATGCATCTTTATGATCAGCCAACCCCTATTCCAAAACATAAGGAAGAAACATTACCAATGGAAGCAATCACTTTTGAAATCAGTTATATATTGTGAACATGTGACATAACATTAAAAGCAAATTATATATAAATATAAATAATAAGGAGGCATTATATTTTATATGATCATATTCATCTCTCGCATTAAAGCCTGAAGTATGTGTTATTACTAGACTAGATTTTTTCAGGAAATCACTATATAAGAAAGTCATTTTCTGAATGTTTACAGTTGTGAAAATTCAAACAAAGAAATATGATTTGCTGCACTCAGTGGCAGTGGATCAAGACAGATAACTTGTTCAGTTGTCTATTTTATTGCTCCAAATTTCAAACAATGTAACCTGTCACATCAGAGTTGCCATCTTTTTGTTGAATTTATCTTCCTGAGATTTCTCTCTACACATGATCAATTGAGCAACTAGAACATGCGAAAGTTGCACTCTCTATAGGGGGAAATGGGGGAAAGCTCCAACACGTACTTTACCTCACCAGTATAAATCCAAATTCTATAAACAATTCGACTTCTGGTTGAAAATATTGCTGCAAATGCTTTGGATATTCAGACAAGGTCATATCACACATACGTTGTTCAAAACATCCATCCTTGATCTTTAAAACTACAGTACCGCTTAAAAGGGTTCTCTGGGTCAAGAAAAGATAAGTTTGTTTTCTAGGAAGTGGTAAGAGCCCATAAAAGGCTGGCTTTAGAACAGATAGGTAGGAGCATCGGTGAGGATGAATGCCAAACTGATCTCCCAAAAACCAAATAGTCACCCTCAGCGGTCTAAGATTTAGCTATGAGATCAACTTATCGATCCATATGATTAACCATATAAACCTGTAGCCTATCATGATCCATAAACTTGTTTAAACTCGGAGCAACCATAATTTGACATGCCCATAGAAGATCCTAAAAGCCTCACCACATCATTGCTCACGAGCAGAAAAACAGTATCCTTAACAATCTCCTGACTGATGAAACAAGGCTAAGACAGTCACATCCTAATATACAAGCATCCATAACGTCTGCAGAACAGGTTTCCTAACTTGAAAGTCATATCGATAAGAAAATTTATGTTCGACAAAATGTGAATATACCTTAATGACAACAGAAGTGACTCCCTTGTCGGCACAAAAGTAAGTTCCTGACTTCCGAGCGTATTGCTCCGAGAACTTCCTCATTATTTCCACAGATTTCTCTGATGGCTCCACTGGAAGAACAAGCAAATTACTTCCACATACATGTAATGTTGATAAAATTGGTCTCAAAAGCATACAATAAGCTGAAAGTATAGACTGAAAATAGAAAACATGAAATAGTTTCCTATTTTGAAATAATAATTTCGAGCAAGCAAATCAAGAAAAAAAGGGGCAACCTGTGTATTCTTTTATACACATAGATAAGCTGCAACACATAAACAGTCCATCACTTTTAATCCGCCCAAAGTCCCGGCAGGAACAAAATCTTAAGCTTTGACTACTGCAGAGCTAACATGGAAACTGAACTCGTACGTTACGAATTTATTGTGCATGGTAAAATGAAGAATTCCTTCCCAGTTGGTGCATTACACAAATTACATACGGAAAACAATACAAAGAAGTAACCGCGAAAACTTAGAAATGCACCAACATCCAATTGAACTCAGAATGAATTTTCATCTGAATCTATATAGTCAATGATTTCGAACTAAGAAGACTGCGAATCGGAGCTTAGATAGGCGAATTCTGTAGTACTGGGATTAACGTTGAAGCAGGGATTACCTTGGGCTCGAAAGACAGGGAAATTGCGGTGGCGTCTAAAGGGTGATGAGAAGGAAGGAATGCCAACGGCGAAGGAGGAAGCTTGTAAATTCATTGCCAAATATTTTCTGCAACAGAGAAGAATCTGTGTGATTGGCGGGTGTGAGCAACGAGAGACGGAAAGCAGTAGACGAGCCCTTGTGATTTTATATTTTATGGTCTGACTCTCAAATTAAAAATATGTATTTATGGATTTTATGATAGATTAAATTGTGGGGTTGTTTGTAAAGTCGTCCTCACCACTCGTTGAGAAGATATCGGCCTGGAATTTACGTAGGCCACTTGGTTCATAAATATCTTTCTATCGATTCCGTATTCAAAGCAGCGACGCACACTCGGACTCATCTTCTGGCCCACTTAAGGCCCATTATCTTCGACGAAGCCCAATCGAGTTGAATATTTTCCTGGTTTTTTGCCCTAAAGGCATCTCTCACGCCTACCACTACCACATCTACATGTGGAAAAATGTGTGTGAAATTTATTTTTTTATCCATGGCTTCTCTTATTTTTCTCTTTTATTCAGGTGTAAGGTAAAAATAAAGGGACTGAGAAGTCAAAAGAATGACTCGTAGTTAAAAGGCAAAATCAAAATCTTATGGCTTTTATATCAGAATGGTAGATGGCCACCTCCCACCTTGTCATGGAGTCTTCATTTCAAGTGCTCGATTGTCTCGTGTTCTTTTTGAATTGGGTGGGTAATAACATAAGACTACAAGCAAAATGAAACTTTACCACCACCCACTTACTAAAATCTTTTATATCATTGTGTGCCTGTTTGACATGGCTGCTAGAGGGGGAAAAAGACCAACGGTAGTGAGAAAAGTCCAACGGAGGGAAGAGAGGCGTTTGAGATAGCTTCTGTAGGTGATAAACTTCTCTAAAAAAAAAGTAACTTCTTTTAGAAGTCACTTTTTTCAACTTCTAGAAAAAAAAAAGTTAGGGATAAGCGATATAATAAGTACCACTATACTATTAAACATACATTTATATATATTCAAATTTATCAATTATAATATATTATACAACTAATATGTGTGTGTAGTATCCAATAAGAGTAATGTCATTTTCAGCCATTTTCTGTCTTAAATAATCATCCAAACAATTGTCTAGCTGAAAAAAAAAGTCACTTCTGCCACTATTATCCCAAACACAAATTATATCTACAATCTAACTTTTCTGGAAAAAAAAAGCGTATATGAAAAAAAGAAAAAGAAAAAATCACTTCTGCTATCGTGACATGTATACATTACAAAATTATTGGCAACTGTCTCATCTTCTACACATGCCAAAGGGCAGTTATAGGAGCTAGACAAGCCTCTAGTCCTTCACTGTTTTCTTACTTGTCACTCACTGGAAATCCTCGATCATGCAGGCTGCTCCAACGCTGAATATAATTAACATGCAACATCAGATTTTGGTCCATGATCACTTTTACATGGTCTGCAAGCTAAAACAGTGTGTGTATAAGTGCGTGTTGGTGAAAAACTGGATTAACACTAATGACGACCTTGATTTACATGTGCAGGAAGATTTATTATATTCATGATGGTTAGTGAAGTTTATGGGAATGGGTGGGGAAAGAATAGAATAATAGGGGGCACATGTATCGAAGATAATGTATAAGTTAATAAATGCTTTTATAGGCAATGTTGTTTTTTGACTGACATTGTTGGTTCTTTAATATTTTAACCTATGGGACTCCCCAAGTTTGCCACACAGCGTCATCATTATTTCCCCCAAAGCCACCCTCCACTGCCTCCCAAATTAAATTTAAAGTATTCATACTCTGTACACGTACCCTATGGCCCCATTATTCCAATCCCTTCATCTTCAGTTTTGTTCTTCACATGCATCATGAGTTCATGACCCTCTTCCTTCAACTTGGCTTCTCTCCGCTGCATTCTTTTTCTTAAAACTACTCCTATTTAAGTGTAGCAGTTTTAATTTGTATGTAAAGTGATAGGGTTGAACTAATTTTTTTTTAAAAAAGAAAGTGACGTCTAATATTTTAAAATATTTTTTCAAAAGTATCTGTCTTAAAAATAGTTTTTTTAGTAGCATATATACAATATCATAAAAAATATTTTGGTACTTTTAACCCTTTAAAATTATTTTTCAGTTATATACCTAGTGTATGTCTTAGCAGATTGAGTAAAATTGCAATCAGTTTGCTAAGACACGGGACAACTGAAAAATAATTTTAGGATACCGTATGCAACTAGAAAAATGTTTTAGAATACCAGATGCTTTGGAAAAAATACTTCAAAATACCAGATATCATTTTCTTTTGGAAAACATAATTCAGCCCCATAATTTTACAATTAAAAACGGTATAGTTTTAAGAAAAGGAGGGAAGCGGATCCAAATTCCAGCGGAGAGAAGCCATGTCCCTCTTCCTTTCTTTCTATCTGAATCTGCGCGTATCGATTGCAGGGATGAAAACATGTTTGTTATTCGTAAGTTTAATGTCAAATTGTGTATATGTTTAAAATTTCAAAATAGTGTGTATATATATGTGTGTGTGTGTGTGGGGTAAAAATTAAAGCCAACCCAAACAAGGCAACGCAAACATGATAAAAATCAGGTTACCATTTTGTGTCTGGTGGTGTATAACGTAACCATTCAGCAACGTAACCATGTTTAATTTGCTGCTATATTTACTTAAACCCTCAAGTTTGTAACGCACTGGCCCAACGTCCGAAATCTTCCAACTAGTTCAGTTTTGAAGAACAAAACCTTAATTCTAATTAAGAATAAGAATCTCTCACAACACTGATCATGTTAATTATAATTGTAACCAAGTTAAAGGAGCAATAATAGGTACGCTGTATATTCTTTTACATATACATGCATATATAAAAGCGATTGACTTTATTCATAGATGAATTGAATGATAGATTTCTTTGCTTATAGTCGATATAATATTGAGAATCCAAGAGAATTTCACCCACAACAAGTCAGACTTCGCTTAGAATCATCACCCCCGCTCTACAAATAATAGTGTGTTTGCTATTTACACTCTTCTTGACCTTCTTCTCAAAAACCAACCAACATGTGTGTGTGTGTGTGTATGCCAATAACATGCATTCTCCTGGTTAAGTTTTAAGGTTTAACACCTGATAACATGGGTGCTGTGTTGATAATTATCATGTCTGTTCTATAATCTATGCATCTTGTCCTTTCCTTCTTGTTGATTGTTTAAACACTTAAACACCAAACACGGTATTCCTGATATTCAGGTGATAATTTGTTTGAAAAAGAATGAAGTTTAATTATCGCCTTCCTTTCAAAACAAAATGCCAACAAACATGACACAATTAACTCATTCGTTCTTCTTTCTGCCCAAAAATTAGCTGTTCCTGGATATGCAAAGTCCAGAATCAAGACCGAACACAACGAAAAATAGCATGATCACAGCAGATAGAGATCAGATCGATCGTCGCCCAACAGTTCGACCAGTTTCGATCACAGCCAAGGAAGATTAACTAATTAGTCTGATATTTATCTGGTTGACAATAATGTAACTCTTGAATATATACAGATGGGTTTTCTTCGTCCCAAGTCGAATAATATATAGTTTTTTTGTAAGCATATCTGTGAAAGTATTCTCTTTTTCATTAATTTTAACGAACCAGTTTCCTGGAAAAAAAAAAGGTTTACAAAAGAAAGGAGATCAAAGGAGTCGTCAGAATAGAGATCTCTAGCTACTTACACTGCTGGTGGATATACCGATATTCAAGCAGTTTTTTCATATTAGATGTATGAAAATCGACGAGTTCTTTATCATATATCAAAACAGAAACTTTTTTGGTCAAATATCAAAACAGAAAATGAAAACATCATATATCATAAATATATTATGTGCCTCCCTCGACCTCAAGAGATCAGAAAGCTTCATACAAAGTAGTGATACAAGCAAAGAAACAAGTCAAACCGGAATATATCTGAATACTGTGTCTTGTACACACGCACACAAAGCAAAGTCACACACTTAAGAAAGAGGACAAGAGTTAAACATCCAACTGTTGAGAAAAAAAGAGGAACTCATATAGGCCTATAAAACTAGATTAATCGAAAAGTTTACCTGAGATCAAAAGGAAAAGGAAAAGTCTGCGAAAAGTAACAATACAAAGAGCTATAGTAATGGTACATGTAATTAATTTGCTTGATGAAGCAAATTAAAATCGGACCAGGACGCTTGATTCCCCGTGAGAAAAGATAATCAGAGAAGGCTAGCTTGTTCCGTGAGAAGAACGAAGCAAAAAGCTCAGAGATGAGAGGAAAGGCCAAAGTGAGTAGTCTGGTGATGATGGGAACTGCTTTTTCTTTCGGCCATGCTTGTGTGAACTGAAGGTCAAGTCTTCTCCGTCTTCTTCTTCTTCTTGTTCTTCTCTTTCTTCTCCTGACGTGGTAATGATGGCGGCTTTAGGTTTGTGGGTTGGAGGGACCAAAGAGGAGAGGAAGGTGTGGGAGCAATGATGGCGATGCAACACAAAGCACACAGACATGATGATGACTGGCGTTGAATCAAATGGAAGAGAGAGAGAGAGTGAGAGAAAGAGAGATTCAAGGTTTTTTGTGCCGGAAAGAAAGATAAAGGATCATCATGAAGCCTAGGGTTTCTTTAACTTAATATATTATTATTATAATTCAGCCGATGAATACTAATAATTCATTCATTTTTCTTCAATAATGTCGACTCAAAAGCAAGAAGCAATCGAGTGATCCATGTAGGTGGTAAAAAGGTCCACAGATCACTTTCTTTGGTTACCCTTACCCTGCCATGTGTAAAACTTTGGGAGGTAAACAAGAACATTTTCTCTCTCTCATCTTTATTATAAGACACCAACTAATCATACTCACAAACTAATAAAAAAAGTTAAAATCAATAAAGTTGTCTTATTTAAATAACTTTCAATATTACCCATATTAATTACAATAAACTCAAACATTATATTAATTATTACTCTCACCTATTACCATTATTAATTAGGGGCATACATAGAAAAAAATAATCAATGCTCCTTGGCAATAAATAAGTGCCTTATAAAAAGGGTCAACTCAACTACATTTGTTAGTTGATGCCTTATGATAAAAATTAGAGGGAGTATCGTATGGTTACCTTGCTACTTTCTATTTTAAGTACTACCCCCAGTCTTAATTATAAGAACGCTTTTATAGTGCAATTCTAAGAGTGTTTCTATAATTAGGACCGGAGGAAGTATAAAATATATTTATCTAATTTTGCTAGAATGAAAAAAGTGGTTGAATTGGTTAATATAACATGTATTTTTTTAAAATACTTTAGTCATCCTCCTTCACTCTCTTTCCTTCTTAATTATTGTTGAGAGACTATCAATAAAAATAAATTAAAAAAGATTGAAAAATATAAAAATCGTGTCTTATATTTAAGACCAATATTAATTCCCAAACAAATTTTATATTAAGCACAGGAGAAGGAGTATAAATGTTGTTTTGAAATTTAAAATTGCATATATTATTGTATCAACAACGATTCTTTTGAAATGGGGAACAAATTGTCAATAGCCTTCTTTATAAAACTTCCAAACGTCATTCCTGGCGCCTTCTATAAATTCTAATTAAACTTTTTTTCGTTTATTAATCGCCTATTTGGATGGTAATTTGTATTTGACACGAGTCAACGCAGTTTTTATTTTTAAAAAAAGACAAATTAGGAGCTTTTATTAAAAAGTCTTTTTGAAACAAAAATGAAAGGTACTCTAATTTTGTAACGAAAAGAATTCAACCTTGCACCAATATTAATATGTTTATTTGGAATAATGATTTGAGCTTTTTAAAAAGATCTTTTCAATCATGATTTATTTTATACGAAGTTGGTATATAAGAGAAATTTTTTATCGATTTATGTAAATAAACACTTTTAAAAACCTTAAACATAATTCTAAATAAACACAATAATGGTGGTGGAAAAAGCAGTGCAATGAATTTTAATTAAAGGCTGAAGGAGTAATAATACACATAAGCTTTACTTCTGGGAGTGCTCAGCACCATGAGCTTTTTTTGGGAGTAAAGATACACACCTGGTTATCATTTTAGAGCAAAAGTGACAAAAAATGTTTGGGGGAAAAACGTTGGTTAACTTACTGTTCATTCATCAAGTTGCCATGAATTCGCTTATACATGGTCACCCGAGTCTTGAGTTTCTGTAAAACCCACTCATCACTTATGCTTACTCACAATGACATACACTCGCAACTACCACTAGCTGCCATGCATTTGCTTATACTTCCCTATTCATTTCCACATTCAAAGTTCAAACTCCTAGCTTAGGGACGAGATCCAAGGCAAGAGAACTATTACCTCTCTGGGAAATGAACAAACAAACAAAGGGCACATGAACAAACATATATACATCCATACATAACAGCAAAGTTTCCTATTATTTTCCATCGCGACACATGTTAAACCACCTCTGTTTTAACTCCCAAAAGCTCTAATTTGCAGTGTTGGTTTGTGGGGGGAAGATAGCACTCGTTATGGGGGATGACTCAGGAATCTGTTGCTCTGGAATACCTGATTAATGGCCCTTGTTGAAGCTTTGGCTTTTCCACCCGTTTCTTTCCCATAGTTCAGGGCTTTCGTTTTTTCTCCAGCAGCTTCTAATGATATGTGCAATAATGTATTCTTCTTTTAAATTGTGTTCGAGCTTCTTTAATTATTGTATTGTGCTTCTTGTACTATGGACTTGGCATCATATTTATTGTCTTGATTATTAATGAATGTGAATAAAAATCTAATTGAAACATTCAGGAGAAACGTTGAGAGTCTGCAGTTTTTTGATATTCTTTGATGTTAGGATGTCTGCTGAATCATTTGATTGTTATTTTTACTGACACAGGAATTGGAAAAGAAGAGAAAAGAGAGAGCACAAGTGGTTCATGAGAGGAAGAAGCAACTGAACAAATTAAGGTCAAAGGCTGAGAAGATTGCTGAGGAAAAGCTTGGTTCCTAATTGGACATCCTTGATCCAGTTAAGTACTGATTTTTCTGGAAAGATCCATTGCTAATGATGTCAAATCGCTACCTGAAAATAAAAAAGAATTAGGATGGAATCCCAAAGGAAATCTCAACACCTTTCTCGCCGATGAGTTGACCAGTAGGTGATCTTGTTAGTATGGTGAACGTATATGCTTGTGCGTGTGTGATGCTTGTAATTATGCGCTATGAGGCTGGAAGGCTGCCGAGTGGGACGGTGGTGGGAAGAGTGCATAGACAGGAAAAAAGACGATGAATGAACAGTAAGTTAACACCAAGTTAATCAACGTTTTGTGTCACTTTTTTTTTGGAAGATACAGGCAAGCCAAGGCTTGAAAAGATAAAGAAAGGCTAGACAAGCTAGCCCAATTACAACATCCTAAAAAACAAGCTAGCAGTTACAGGCCTGTTGATCCCGCAGGATCATATGAAGGCATTCTGTCGGAATCGTTGGAATGAGGACCACGTCTTCATTAGCAGTGTTACCATGACCAGCTCTGGCCACATAGTCGGCACATGTGATATTTCCTCTGGGCGTATAGCAGAGCTCAACATCCCAGTCCTGGAATAGAAGATCCCTAGTCTCCTTGATGATGTCTCTAAGAGGGTGATCAGTATGGCAGCCCCTCATGAGGATATTGATGGCGTCCAAGGAATCGGAGTAGAGGAGGATTCTCTGCAAGCTCATCTGATGAGCCAGTTTTAGACCTGTCTTGATGGCGTAAATCTCTGATTCAAGGATTGAACAAAGCCCAAGGAACTTGTTGAACCCCATCTCCCAATGGCCTTGAGAGTTCCTAATGACTCCACCGCAAGCAGCTTGATGATTGTGTCGCACAGACCCGTCCACATCAATACGGACCGCATTTGTAGGAGGGGGAGTCCAAGTCGTCTCATCAATCCTGTCAAACTGGAAGATTTGGTGATTTAGAATTTGATTGGTTGTATTTTCCATAAGCAAATATGTGCATAAATGAAGCATATCCCTGTTATCTTTGCTTTCACCCCGAAAGAGGAAGTTGCATCTTGTTGTCCAGAGGATCCAGCATCCGAGGCTGAAGACTCTTGGCCAAGAGAAGTTGCGAAATCTTCCTTTCCCCGGGTTGTGCTTGATGTTCCAGTTGAGCCAGTCCTGCAAATCACCTGCAAAAAACTTGGAGAAATAGTTAGGCTTTATAATTTCTTTCCATAAGTTTTTAGCTCTCTCACAATCTCTGATCGCATGGATCACATTTTCCTCACTGGCACATTGAAAGGGACAAAGATTATCATTGGTAAGGTCTCTTCTTGCTCTAAGGGAGTTAGTGACAAGGCGCCCATGACCAACAAGCCACATAAAGTATTTGACTTTCTCTGGAAGATTCCATTTCCATAGTTGAGTCCAGAATGTGTTGTTATTAACCTCTTGTTGACCAGAGAGGAATATATAAGCTGATTTAACCGAAAAGCATCCGTCTTTGGCTATTCTCCAAGTAAAATAATCAGGGAGGTTGGAGCACGGAGGTCGCATCTTAGAGATGAGATTTATGATTGAAGTAGGCAGAATGCCTTGCCATCTATTGGTGTCTCATCCTCCACTCACAGATAGTTGGTCCCTAACAGATTCATCTTCATAAACAAGGGACGAAGACAGGGCAAAAGCAGCCAGCGGTTGTTCAAGAGGGAGCCATAGGTCAGTCCAAAATTTGGTACTTGCCCCGTTGTTGACCCTTTTTCCCACCCCAGTGAGGAACTTGTCCCAGACATCGGATATCGCCTTCCATGTAGAGGATGAATTCTTCTTCCTGGAGACCTTTGGGATAGATAAATTGCCACAGTTATACTTTGACCAAAGACATCTGACCCACAGGGCGTCTCTCTTTGTCAGAAGGCTCCAACAGAGTTTCATGATGAAAGCTTTATTTTGACGCCTTAGATCCTTAAGACCAAGACCCCCTTGCTTCTTTGCCTATATAACTTTATCCCAAGCAATGAGGTGTATTTTTTTAACTTCTTCGTCTTGCGACCAAAGGAATCTCCTGGAGATCTTATCTAACTCGTTTATAGTGCATATGGGAAGCAGAGTAGACTGCATACAGTAGCTGGGTAAAGTAGATAGAACAGATTTAATCAAGACCGAACGACCAGCAATAGATAGAAACTTGGCTTTCCACATAGAGAGCTTTTTCCGAGCTTTTTGCACAATAGGGTGATAAGTAGCCTTAGTGACTCTACTATGAATGATTGGCACCCCCAAATATTTTCCAAGGTCAGCAGTGATACCAATCCCAAGCTGCTGACTAAGTTCAAGAGTTCTGTTGAAGTTGATATTCCTAGAGCAAAACATTCTGGATTTATTCAAATGTCTGAAGTTTTGTGTCACTTTTGCTCTAAAATAGTAACCACGTGTGTACTTTTGCTCCCAAAAAAAGCTCATGGTGCTGGGCACTCCCAAAAATAAAGCTTATGTGTATTACTTTTTTTTTTTTTTGTAAAAGAGAGGCATTAGGCCTTATTGCTTATGTGTATTATTGCTCCTTCACCCTTAATTAAATGCTTCCATATAACACAATAGTATATAGTAGGTGCTTGGCCCACCCGAATAAAGAAAAAAAAAAGTGCATTCGTACAATCACCCAAGAAAGAAAGAAAGAATACCCTTTGTCCGAGTTGAATTGACAAAATGGTCGAACACTCTCACCAAAAGGAAATGGTTTGATCTGAGAGATGGTCAAGGTGTTGAGGGAGACATTCTAGGGGTCTACGAAGCAACGGTAACCCAGGTTAAGGTGAAGATACGTGTACTCTTAATCTTGAATTCCTTACGGAGTGGGCTCTAAACGTCCTGCCCTTAGACTGTGATGAACCCAACAAGTTCATGGGATTCCAAAGCAGAGCCTCATTCGGTCGTTTCTAAATTTGTCATGTGTCATCATCGGCAAGAAAATAAATGGATTTTTAAATTTGAATAAAAGAGACGTGACAGTCCGAAATTCAACATTGACTCGCCATTTCTGTCAATCAAAAGAGCAGATATTCTAAAAGAACGTTGAAATGGAAGGCAAGGAGATGGGTAGTTGGACAGATATTTATAATTTTACCGATAAAGTAATATTCACGCGAAAGAAAGAAACTTTGGTTTTCAAAGAATGGTGGTTGAATAAAGCTAGCTTGAGATTTATCTATATGTTGCTACAGTTGGAGTAAGCTTGGATCCTGTCCGGAGAGAATCTAGCAGGGCACGTGGGATGTAATTGAATGAATATTGTGGATACTAGATAGTAGATACCCAATCAATTACCTTCTTCTGAGCTTGAATGAAGAGTGTTAGGACCTCGGATCATTACAAAATGCCGATAGTAATATTTGAAGTCAATTTAATATTAGTTTTTATAGTTTAATCGAATTTTAATTTTTTCCCCAATAATTTCAGGTTGTTTGTTTCGGTCTTTATAGTTTTATGAGTTCAATGACAAGTCCTTAAAAGGAGTTTTGGTTTTGGTCCTTTATTAAAACTCAAATTGAGTCCTTATAAAACTATAAAAACCAAAACTAATAATTTGAAATTATAAGGACTAAAACGAAAATTTGAATAAAGAATCAACAATGATATTAACCCTCATATTTTAATTTAGAAATTACAAATTAGGGCAGTTTGGAGTGCAACATATGATTTAGGCACAAGTTTCTCACCTTGTCATGTCTCTGTGCTTGTTACTGGCTCCAAAGCTCACCCTCAACCCAAATATATATATATATATATTACCTATTTCTCATGGCCTATATACATAGTACATACGCGATATTTGAAGAATTCTGGAGGCCTCAACAAATACGTACCAAAATTTCATTTGAACATGATTTGACAAAGATCTGACAAAGCGCAGCGCAAACCCGCCTCCATGGCAGAGGTAGGCAGCAAGCAGTGGGAAGAAAGGTTGACGTCAGTGTAATCCACATTCAATTCTAATGGCTTCCAGAAGTTGGGGTGACACAGTGGGCTTTGGCCTCTCCTCTTTAACTCTACCCTTACCCTTATTCAAGCTGTCAGCATCCCCTGCTCCCCAACCCCTGTAAAGTATGACCTTACTGGGTTCCTGAGACACCAGAACTCCACCTGTTGCTTCCTGTCACATTCATTCATTAAAGCACCAACATTTTCAGGACTTTTGAGTTTTGATCCAAAGTGCAAAATAAGCAAACAAAAATTTTGCTTCCATTCCTTACCTCTAGCTTGAAAACCACTTCTTTCACTGACGTCCCTTTTGCCCTGCCCTTCACATTCACTATGGCAAGAGGGTGCTTTTCAAAGTGAGCCTTGATTTGTTTTGCTATCCCACTCACTACATTGCTTTTTCCTGATATGTCGATATTCGACATCAACACACACATCAAAATGTCATCCCTCTGATTTTTGAAAAAATAAATAAATTACGTAAGCAAGTAAAGCATGGGGCAGCAGTTTCTTCAAAAATACAAAAGGCCGGGTCTGGTTTCCATACAAAAAGTTGAAAACCCGTAAGATGTTAAAATACCTACTGCAAGGACAGGCCGTTTCTTCATTTGCAAGGCCTGCTTACGTAGGAGAAGTCTCTCTCTATTGGAAAGATTCACATGTCTAGAAGGCAAATCAATTGAACTCTTTTCATCTATCGCTGGAGCTGATGATTTAGGACCGCTTTTGGATAATGTGACTGACGATTCATTTGCCTCGCTGCTAGAAACATAATGCCTTGTGTCGACAGATCCATCCCCCTCATCCAACTGAAATCCACATCAATTTTGCAACATCAGAATTCACAAAAGGGGAAGAACAGGAACAGACACATCTGATTTTATTTTATTTTATTTTTTTAAAAAAAAAACGGAAAACAAAGACTCAAGGCAGGAAAGCCCAGAATAACCACAAAATATAGGGTCAATGACAAGTCCCAGGTAAGGAAATCAATTTATTTCTTCAGTCCCATTTACAAGTCAAATTCATATACTTACATGTCAAACTTTTGTATTTACAAGCGGTTAGGACCTGTGGGTAATTAATTTTCTTATATGGGACTAATATCCAATTCTCCTTTGAATATACAAGGTGAAAATTGCAGTGAATAGTTCTCTTTTCATTATTCTTATCCTATGTTTGGATGGAGAGAAAAATGAGGGGAAAATAAGGAGAGGAGATGCTAGGAAGGAAAACTTCCAAAAATGGTAAAAAAAAACACTATTTTTGGGAGTTGTCCCATCTATTTTCTTCCCCTCCTAATTTTCCCTTTATCCAAACATAGGGTTAACGAATCCAACTACTGACCTTAACAAAACTCCATTAATATCAATCTGCTTGTTAAAATTAATAATTTCAATGTTCCTAAGGCTAAGATCATGAATTTTTTAATGTTAAAGAGCTCAAAAAGAAGACAATGTCCATGACAAACTTAAATTCCAGGTAGAAAATTAAAAGTCTTTAGCAAGCATGATGTGTTCACATATTAAAAATTCAAAAAACAATCGGAAGAGATCAGATACTAGACCCTTGTCTGTTTTTCCTGTGAAGCACGTGCTCTAGAAGAAGCATTTATTTTGGGTGCAGTTGTTGATCCTGGATGTCCAATGGATTGCGTACGCTTTATCTCCTCCTTGACCTTATAGAACAAAAGTACTAACTATCTCATTTTTGTAACCAGGAAAGGAAAATTCGGAGTTAAAGCAGTATGCCACAGCTCACCAACTCAAATCTTGATGCATGAGTTATTTGCTTACTTTTAGCCTCCTTATCTTTAACCTGGTAAGGAAATAATTGATAACTTACTTTAAATGAATTGGAAAAAGCACATTCAAGAAAACAATGATAATAACAAACTAGTTAACTCGTTATTAAAAGAGGACCACTTACCAATTGAAGTTTCAATCCCTCTATGTTCTTATTCAACTTTAAAACATGGAGCTTCAATGACTGCAAGAAAAAGTGAGGAGTAAGGAGTTATATGGGAGTATGCATATAGGATTAGCAAGCAGTCGGTACCTTTTTGCAGAAATTAAGAAGGACAAACTCAAGCATGATGACAATTAGCCAAGACTAGCAACATAGCATTTAAATTTGTCAATCTACCTAGTCTTAATTTTATTATTGGATTGAAAAACATACGACAATCAACTATTCCCACCCAGAGAAATAAATTTCCAATTTCCCCTTTCTTCCCTCCATTTATTAAGGGTAGAAAAAAAAAATTAACAAGCATTCTTGCATCAATACTAGAAACAAACAATTCAAATTTTACCTCACGGCGCTGACTCTCTATTGATCGTTTCATTGCTTCTCTTTTGTTTAAAAGTGTCTGAGGCCTCAAACGTTCAGGCCTGCTATAATTCTTTCCACGATATACAATGATTGCATAACCTTTGCTCACTCTTTCTACTGCCACTAATATTCCACCACTTTCCGCTTCTAAGGTCTGAGCTGTTTGGTGGACATCTTCCAGCCTTCTTTCTTTACAAATTATCTTCACAAGTTCCCTATACTTCCAGTGAAGGTGCATATTTTCAACAGTTCCATCAAAAACCCCTCGTCTACCTGAGGATGGAGAAATCCATCAGATATATATCTGTTTAACTCAAATGTCTTAAGTAGCTCTACAGATTCTATTTATACAGTCCTAACAAAAAACAATCAAAGATCTGCGACTGAATTAGAACATCAAATTCTATGCCCACCCATTAGCAGGAAAGGCTTCATCTTCAACCCGATCTTCCGTAGCATGTACCTCTCTTCTTTAGTTATACCCTCTTTATCTACTTCGAATTCCTGGGGTTTCCCAGCCTTCTCCAGTTCTTCTATAAGTTTTTCTGTCCTCTCTTTGTTCTCTAATGCCTGTATGTAAAAATGATGATATTTATTAATCTAAAACAGAAGAAAAACGGTAATCTGGGGCATAAAAATGAATTCATACCTTTGCCAACCTCATGCTGGTCCTTTTAATAGCTGCCTCAATCCATCTTCTTTCTTCAGAGATGGGCGTCTTTTTCTGGATGGGAATATTGTTGCCTTCACGTTCAGCAATCCCTTGTTTCACTTCTGGAGTGCTTATCACTAACGAACTGCTTTGCACCGTCATTTTTTCCTTGTGGATTGCTTTATTCCTCCGCTCTTCAATTGCTGAAGACACTGCAGATGGCAAGAAATCCTTTCCTCTATACAAAAGAATGAACTCCTTATCTCTGGAAAGAAGAGTTGCTCCAGTCAAAACCTGCAGACAAGTGAATCTTATATCAGGCTGACATCGAGAAAGAAAATTAACCTAATTTTTTTCATTTTAAACAAGATTCTACTTGAGTCAAGTACTCGCACAGACTATTCAACTCTTAACATAGTGTAGCACGTTAAGGTTTTTGGAGAATCCGATAACTTGTCCTCATTGACGCCGCAGGATTTAAAGATTACGAGTATAACAGGATCTGTTAGAATCTGTTAGAACAGATCCGAATTATCCTCTGAGGTCGGATGAATGGATTTGAAATTCAAATCCTTAAACATCTGATAATCTCTCCTAATATCCAATCTAATAATACCTGTCTATAATTTAATTTATACAAATATAAATTATCAAATAATTACCACACTCCTGCTCAAGTTGGATCATAGATACTTATTATGTCCAACTTGCGTACAAAACCTTCAAAGGTGTCTTTTGGTAACCCTTTTGTAACTTGTAAGTATGTCCGTGAGCTGTAGCTTTGTGCAGACATAGGAGAGACAAATGATACAATCTTCAACTTCTTCTATGCTGAAATAGCGATCAATACCAACATGCTTGGTTCTGCTGTGTGGAACAGGATTTGAGGCCATGCTTAGAGCTGCCTTGTTGTCACAATAAAGCTTTAATGGAGATTCAACTTGGATATGAGCCTCATTGACTACTCTCTTCAGCCACATACCTTCCATAATACCTTGAGATAGAGCCCTTAATTCAGATTCGGCACTGCTCTTTGCCACAACTTTTTGTTTTTGACTTTGCCTAAGTGACAAGATTTCACCAAACAAACGTACAATATCCTGAGATGGACCTGTTGTTTTCTTCATCACCTGCCCAATCTGTATAGATCTCAATGGTTCTCAGATTTGTCTTCTTGAAGAAGAGACCTCTGCTTAGATTACCTTTAAGCTATTTCAGAATCCTGTAAGCTGCATCCATGTGTTTCTTTTTTGGTGAGTGCATATGCTGACCAGTGACACTCACTGCGAAGGCAATGTCTGGCCGAGTGTGGGAGAGATATATGATTTTTCCTACCAATCTTTGGTATCGTCTTGTGTCCGCTGGCATTTCATCCTTTTCTTGTTTCTTTCTTCTAGCTGCTTCTTGTTCAATTTTTGCTGGCTTCATGTTGTCTGTCTTTTTCTTCTTACTGCTGATGGGAGTTTTACTTGGTTTAAATCCAAGAATACCGGTTTCTTTGAGTAAATCAAGGACATACTTGTGTTGAGAGTCGAGAGATATGAATACCCTCTTTAGGTCTAGCCACCTCCATTCCTAGGAAGTATTTTAGGTTTCCTAGATCCTTAACCTCAAATTCCTAGTTTAGGGCCATCTTGCTTCGACTTATTTCTTGAACATCGTTTCCAGTAAGTATAATATCATCTACATACATTATGAGAATAGTGGTCATGTCTCCATTTCTTAGAGAAAACATAATATGGTCAAAGAGACTTTGCTAGTAGCCTTAAGCTTTTAGGACATGTGAGAATCTGTCAAACCACGCTTTGGAGACTGTTTCAAGCCATCTATTGATTTATTTACCTTGCATACTTGCTGATCTCTACCTTTCTTGAAACCAAGTAGGAGATTCATGTACACTTCCTCTTTTAGTTCCCGGTTCAAGAAAGCATTCTTCATGTCCAGTTGTTGTAGTGGCCAGTCAAGTTTTGCAGCAATAGAGATAATTACTCTTACCGTATTCAACTTTGCAACAAGAGCAAAGGTCCCATTATAGTTAAGTCCATACATCTGAGTGAAGCCTTTTTCAACTAACCGAGCCTTGTACTTATTCAAGGTTCCATTAGCATTCTTTCAGGGTGAATACCCATTTGCATCCTATTGTCTTCTTCCCTATTGGCAACTCTGTAATGTCACAAGTATGATTCTTCTCAAAAGCATTCATCTCATCTAGTACAACATTTCTCCACTCAAGGATTTCTTATGCTTCATGCACATTAGCTCGGATCTTAACTTTGTCAAGATTAGTAACAAAGTAACATCTTAACTTTGTCAAGATTAGTAACAACAGTTCTGCGAGAGTTTAGTATGTGACACATACTCCTAAATAGGATGTTTTGTGCAAAAGCGTGCTTTATTTCTCACAACGGTAGGCAGGTCTAACTCATTTTGTTCTTCAGGACTCTTCATTGGTTCAAGGATTGACCCAGCTTCAGGTATAATGACCTCACATATCCTTTTGTTCCTCCTCTTGTAGACTTTGTTGTATTGTTTTTCATGATTCATGTCTCCCCTTGTAGTTTGTGATGGCATTCAGGATGGATCATTCTGTACTTCCTCAGGACAATCAAGACTTGAGGGAACCAACACGGGACTAGAAGGTGGTTTGGGCTCAGTTATGACATCAACAGGCTGAAATTCACTCCAATCTCCCCCTGAAAAAAGAATGTGAATATAAGGGTTCATGTCCAATGAAGGTAATGTCACCACTGACAAAGAGATGTTTGGAAGTAGGGTCATAACACTTATAACCTTTTTGGAGGTTGGAATAGACAAGAAAGACACACTTGATAGAATGACAGAGCGGGGGTCGAATTTGGAGGGTGCATGATGGAGATGGACATAAGTCGTACAAACAAAGACTCAAAATGGAAGAGTATGATCAAGGTGGGATATGACGTGGGTTTCTTGCAATTTATCAAGTAAGTATAGGAGAGAACACAATTAGGCATTTGATTAATGAGATGAGTAGTGGTAAGGATGGCATCACCCTAGAAGTATTTCGAAACATGGCATGTATACAAAAGGGCAAGAGCAATTTCAAGAAGATGTCTATTTTTATGTTCTGCGACACCATTTTGTTAAGGGTAAGGGTATTTGGACAGCTGCTCTTATGAACAATTCCATGTAATTTTAAGAAAAGATTGAAAGGTTGATTGAAATACTTAGTACAATTATCAGAGTGCAGGACTTGGATAATGGAGTTAAATTGATTTTGAACATAGTGGAAAAATTCAACAAATACTGAGTATCAGATTTTTCTTTCAATAGGTAAGCCCAACACATTTTAGAGTGAAATGAATGAAGGTGACAAAATATTTTGAAAGTGTACGATATGGAAAAAGGACAAGCAAATTTACAAATGTATAGTGAGAAAGTGACACGATGGTGTTTAGCTAATCCACAAACATCACAATGAAAATTGACAGTTTTATTGGAAGCAAAGTGCGGAAACGGTTTTTTCAAATAAGAGAAACTAAGATGACCGATCCTTTTATGCCAAAAAACTAAATCATTGTCAACAAAGGAGGAGACAGAGCTCTTTATTTTAGATGACAAAGCACTCATGGTAGGAGCATCAAGATAGTAGAGACCATCATGTTCTTTAGCCATGCCAATCGTCTTCGCCAAGGAGAGATCCTAAATTAATATATAGTGAGTAGAAAAAGGTGATCGGAGCAGTTTGCATGTTTAATCAACTTGCTAATAGAGAAAAGGTTACATGCTAGGTGGGGAACATGCAATACAAATTTGAGTTTCAAAGTTTTGGTAAGAGCACAGTGCTAGTTCCGGCTATGGTAGCATATGAATTAGTAGTTGTATGTATTTTACCATTACCAGCTGAGGGACGATAAGAGCGAAAGATGTTGGATTGTGGGGTCATATGATTTGATGCACCGCTGTCAATAATCCATGTCAGAGCAATAGAATTTGTACCATGTTTGGCAATAGATGCAATTGGCCACTGTTAGGATTGTACATTTTTTAGCATATCTAAAAGTTGATTCATCTAATCTTTACTGATAGGATTGATTCATCTAATCTTTACTGATAGGAGGCATCTTGGGGTTGGCATCAAGGATGGCATGATGTGCACATGATTTATTTCGATTTGACTTCCAATCTGCTGGTTTTCCATGTGGTTCCCAGCACTTAGAGAAGCATCGTGCCTCGCCGAGACTCTTCACGCCGCATCTCCGAGAAAATTTCCACAGTATAGGAAGAGAAGAGTTGCTTAAAATCCTGGCATGTGTATTGTTGAACTCTAGGTTCAGCCCAACTAGGAATAACATTACTCAATTGGTACTAAGGTTGCGATTGTGGCATGCATCATTGGTTGAAGAGTCAATTCGTTATCTACCATCAAATCCTCCTCTTGCCAAACTTGCCAAAGAGACACAAGCTCGAACCAGTACTCAGCGATGCTCCGAAGACCTTGAGAAGACTTCCAAATCTGGCATCAAAGGTCAAATAAATGAGAGAGGTCCTTCCCATCCACATTGTAATCACGAACAACATCCCATATGTCTTCAGCGGTGGGAAGATACATGAAGCTGCATTTAATTGAGGGTGACATGGCGTTAATGACCCAAAGACAAACGAGGGAATTACTCGTCTGCCATTGAGCCATGCCGATGACTGTGGATCAAAAGGTAGCTGTGATGCACCGGTGAGAAAGGTGATTTTACCATGGCCGCCGATGGCGAGCTTGATTGCTTGCACCCAATCCTCATAGTTGTCAAGCGTGAACTTTTCCAAGATGATGGAAGAAGAGTCAAAGCTAGGAATCAAACCAGAGGGACCCCCGATGTTCAAGAGATGTGGCTGTGAGGACCCATCTCGAGAAGGCTCCATTGCGGAGGCTTCCAAGGGTGAGACAGTAAGACTCACAATTAGAATTGTCGGACTCCTTGCTACAATGCTCTAATACTATGCAGCACGTAAAGGTTTTTGGAGAATCCAATAACTTGTTCTCATTGAGGTCGCAGGATTTAAAGATTACAAGCATAACAGAATCTGTTAGAACAGATCCGAAGTACCCTCTAAGATCGGATGAATGGATTTGAAATTCAAATTCTTAAAGATCCGATAATCTCTCATAATATCCAATCTATAATATCGATATTCTAATCTAATAATATCTGTCTATAATTTATTTTATACAAATATAAATTATCTCATAATTACCACACATAGCATTAATTAATAAGATTGATTTATTGTTGCCAAAAAACCAGTGTTTTGCTGACATAATTGCTGTTCTGGATCAATAATGCATTTTGAACTACTGGCAAAATCTGTGTTCTTTTTCATTCTTTTTGGGTCCAAAAAAAGAAATGTTTGAGAAGAACTACTCGCATACATGTCCTCCAACAATTTACAAGCCGTTAACAGGTAATTGCATCAATGATTTCCACTCATATCATACGATACTAAAAGAAGGCATAGGCATTGACAGGTTATACAACCTCCATTCATTATTTTCTAGCGATAAAAATCTTGAAGCACCCTAAGTTTCATTATTTGAATTGTTGTAATTAACTGCAAAACTAGTGACTGACCTTCAATTCTTCGGCCATAATCTCATTATTAGTATTCTGCACCCCTCTTTTTATAGCAATCTTAGCAATCTCACATCTTTCCCAGAGCTTAACAATTGCAGCAGCCAGTCCCTGATGGTTCCTGTTTCTACCTGTCAACCCCCAAAAGAAAAACAAAAGTCAAAGAAATCAAACAAAACTTTGATCACCTTACATCAAAATATGAAAGTATGATGCCAGAGACCAAACTCACCTAATGCAAAATGGCATGGCAATGGTTTGCCAAGTCTCCTTAATGTGGTCATTTCATCATTTGTTAGTTTAGGATTCACACCATATGGAAGAAGGCGGAACGGCTTCCTATATCCAGGGACAATAGGAGGAAGAAGATCAGCATCAACGGGTAGAGGGTCATATCCCCACCAATCAGTAAATCGTGGACCAAGCCCCACTAACAAGCGATCAGCTTCTTCTGCAAGCTCTGCCTCTCCTGGCAGTTGAAATCGTACTTTATTGGGACCACCAACACCTTGTATTAAGCTTGGTTTTCCTGTTTCAGAGTCTGGTATTTTGTCAGCATATGTCTCTGAATTTATACCAGATGGGTTCCCTGTTTTGTAACCGTCCAAATGCTGTAAAGCATCATCAAGGGTGCCATCTCCTGAGACTTTATCAGCTAGGAAGTAAGGATACGTGTAGTCAGTCCCTCTGTACAATATTATCTTAGTTCCAGACCTCCAAACAACCAGACCTCCAGTTTTCCTCTGAGAATCACACAGTAAATAAACTAAAATAAGATACTTATTAATTAGGCACTAGAACCACAAGTCAAAAAAGAAAACCCCATACTCCTCCGGTCCTTAGTATAAGATATATTTGGGGAGTTGACCTTTATCTTAATAATAAGACATGATTTTTATATTTGTTATTCTTTTCCTAATTTATCCCTATAGATGCTCCCTTAACAATAACCAAGGGGGAGAAGAGATAAGGGAATTAAGGAAGATGACTAGAGTGTTTTAGAAAACACATATCATATAAATTAGGTTAACTAATTTCCTTAATCTAATTAAATTAGGTAAATATGCCTTATAGAGTAATTAGTAAACATTTTAATATAAATGCCAGAAATGAAATCAAGACCCCAAAGACTGGTCCAACACTAGATAACTATATAGAAATTGAATGAGAAAGATCTGGTTTTTGAAGAATAACATCCTCATGACATCACATATAAAGCATCCAGAAAGAAAATATGGAGCAAAACGAATGCAAGTCCGATTGTTTGAACAACATAACAATCCAAGACCATCCCGCCCATACATGAAGTACACAACAAAAATGAACCAAAATAAGCAAGGGCATTGGGCTATCTGGACAAAAAGCACCGGTAAAAATCACATTATGATCATATAAATTTGCAGCATATTGGATAACTTGCAAAAGCAAGCCCAGAAGTACTTTGGTTTCACTTATGGGAAATAGTAAGGTGCCTTCAATACTAATTGTAAATCTTTTTGAGCCTAAACATGAAAGTTAAATTTCTTAGACAGTCCAAAACCTTCAGGCTTGAGGAGGAAAAGGATAATTCAAAACCTTTTTGAGGCAACAACCATAAAGACGTTTGATGTGCTTAGAAGCTAACTTCCACATGAGCAAAAGGGAAACAGAATGGTCTCATTTTTATATGCCATATTGCTTGTACGCAAAATGCTATCAGAAAATATTCCAATTTTCCATCTTTACGACTTCCCAGTTAAACTTAATAATCTTGCTTTTTTACTATCTCTCCGCATATATCAATAAAGAGTCCCCAAAGTTTATTGCACGTCTTAAAAGTGATTAGGCTATTTCAATGATCGTAATAGCTCACATTTGTCGCACGCAACCAAGAAGTTAATTACTTCTACACCCTTTACACAGTGAACAAAGAGGAGAATCATATGTTTCGAGAAAAGCCTCACCTCCAATAACTCATGAGTCCTTTTCATGTTTAATCTGGAAATATCCTCGCAAAAAAGCTTCACCACTTCTGACCGTCTCCACCGCTCATGAATCCCATTCACAATCCCTTCCGTGATGCCAGCCTTCCCAATCTTCAACTTCTGCTTCATGCTTATCCCTAGAGTCGTCAGCCTTCTCAATTCCCCGCGCGATAAACTCAACTCCGCCAATGTGGGAACCTTTTCCTCTTTCTTATTCTCCCCCAGCACCTTCTCCAATTTCTTCTGCTTCTGCACCTGGCTTTTGAGTTCATTATATCTCACTACAGCAGTACCTGTGCCAGGTTGAGGAACTGGGTTCTCGGGTGTGCTCCAACTTGAGTCAATTGTGTGCCCAATTCGGTACTTATGCAACTGCTGCCGCAAAGGAACAAATATCTCTCCTGCCGAGTTGTTCAGAGCCGAATCACCTTCAGGCTCAGCAGAATGGCTATCCTCTGTGTAACCGAGGCTGCGAAGCTTCTCGGCAATTCGTTGGATGGCAGATTTGGGTAGGGTCTGGGTGTCAGCGGCGGAGCAACGGACAAAAAATTTGGGGGCTCTGGGTGACCGCGGAACGAGTGTTTTCGATATTGGAATAGGGAAGAAGAATGAGGATGAAGAAGAAGATTGATGTGATGGGAGTTTTGGTGGGATGGAGAAGGAATAGAAGTGAGTTGCAGGAAGCGACATTTCAGTAGTTCATGGAAGCTAGAGATGGGAGGTGAAAGAAGAAGGCGAAGGAATAGAGATCGGATTACTGTATCACCGGACTGGACCACTAGCCGCGGAACATTTTTCTGCCACGTCAACCGTCAGAGGGCCAAATAATAAAAATCTCGAGTGGAGGTTTTTTTTTTGAACAGTAAACGAGTGGAGTATTCAACAACCTAGAGCTGAAATTGGACGAAGGGACTGATATGTTGGTATTTTTAAATCGCTGATACTTATAAATAACAATTCAAATTTGATTCAGGAATGAAAAATTTTACTACTGTCTCTTTCCGGTATTAATTATAAAAATGTTTTTATAGTATAATTTACACTATAATTCTTATAATTAGAACCGAAAGTAATATTAAATTAGCATGTATAAACCTAAAAACAAGTGATATAATGACAGCATTCACCCAAATATCCAACCATATTCGATCATATCTTCTCAATTATTTTCATTATAAAAAGTAAATAAAAAGAGGGATTTAGTTGGGCCGGCTTAAATATGATGTTATCATTTTTACTAAAGCTGGGCTCAGAAAAGGGTTTAGCTTATATAGACTTATAACATATACTGATACCACTGCTTCAACTCCTTCCACTAATAAAAGGTGGTTCAGTTGATAAGAAGTTGGCTCATAATTCTAAAATCATGAGTTCAAATGTTGTTGCATATATGATGACATTGTTGATGAGCAATATTTCTATAAGCGTACTTTGAATCTAAAGGCATGTCATAGACTTTACAAGTCCTCAAATCCAACTTACAGAAACTTTTGTGTACCAAAGATCTCAACAAACTATTGGTTGAAGTGGTAAGTGACTCCAATTTCGTGAGGAGGAGAATGCTAATTCATATCCTGATAAGCACGTTTTATCATAAATGATAAAAACACTTTACCTTTTAAATCTCAAAATGGAAAACCTCAATCAAATAAGAAATCTCCTTTGTGCATTTTTGTATTATAAAAATGAGGAAAATAAAGAGATGAGATGGGAATGAAGAGAGACAAGAAAGAATGGTAGAAATCAAGAGTAAAGAAGAACTCTTATTTATATAGCACTTTCATGTAATCAAATCCTTTGTGTTTAGCCTCCATAGGCCTCAAACCCTTCTAAGAGTTATATTATATCATAAATATAAGAATTAATCTAGATTATGATACAATATGAAACCATTAAAGGTTATGGCCATTAATAAAAAAAATGAAATTCTGAGAGTGGGGGATATGAATATTCACCTGTACAATTTTTAGAACACTTTGCAAGTGGTGTTTTTTTTTTTGTTGGATACAAGAGAAAGCACTAGGTCATAAAAACAGAATACATAATTAAATCATAGGAGAATTTAATCCCAAATATTCTTGATCCACCCAAGCTTTAAGATACATTGGGGATTGGGCAATCATCCAAAACACAAGATTTTAATAAACCCGACTTCGTAAGAGTATCAACAATCATGTTGCATTCACATGGTATGTAACGATGAGAGATGACCCAATCTCTATCCATCAATTCCCGTATCTGAACAACCAACAAACTACTAGTATTGATATCCTTATTTAACAATCTAAGGACAAAATCATTAGTATCAAACTCTAAAACAATCTTCTTGAATCCTCACTCCCAAACAAAATGGAGGCCCTCCACTTTGTGAGTGTTTGAGACTGATGAAGTTATCTAGCTTTAGGGCCTGAATATAATTGGGCTAGTCTATTTCAAATTTCAGGTTCAGGTTAGGTCAAAGTTCAGCACTACAATCCCACATGATCCTAAGCCCGTAAATAATTTACATCGCCCACCCCCATCTTTTATCAGATTTGGCTCCCATCCTTTTCTCAGTCTCATTTGTTGGATTGAAATCTGAACAGTTCAGATTTAATTTTTTATAAAAAATATTAAATTATTAAAAAAAGTATTTAAAATAATATTTTTTTTAAAAAAATAAATCTGAACTGTTCAGTTTTCAATCCAACGGTTAAAATTAAGAAGAGGATGGAAAGTGGATGAAAAGAGAAGAGAATGGGAGCCAATCCCTCTTTTATTAGCTCATTTTGAGAGGGGAAAAAAACTATCCTGAGAAAATGGCTTTTCTTGTCGGTTCGGGACTTTTTTGTCATGTTCACCCTTGCCTTCATTTTTTGCTATTTTATCTTTTTGAGTATTGTTTTGGGTTTTTATCTTTATTTTTATCAAGATAAACAAAAAAAGTTTACAGGTTGAGTTTCTCTCCTCATCTTTTTCTCATTATCCCTCATCATCTTTAAATTATATCCATCTTATCAATCACAATACTACTTTAATCTCTTTCTTATCTTCCCAATCAATGACCCAGATAGTACCCATTAAAAAAAAAAAAGAAACAAGATTATAAGAAAATCCTCTCCCACCAATAAATGAGCACCACGCGCACAGGGCCGATCACAAACAAAACACCCCCCCCCCCCCCCCCCCCCCCCCCCCCCCAAAAAAAATCGATAATAGCGCTTCCGATCCCCACAAGCAGGTCCGTGTAGCACACGGGACACATAACAGGCGTGTGGCCAGAGAAATTGGCAAATTACTACTTCAATTTTTCTATCTTCCACAGCACATCTCAGAAAGGAATTCTTTGAGCCTCATCCATGGCGTCTCTTCTTGCCAACGGTGTCTCAAGCTTCTCTCCGCAACCTAGTTGCGATTTGAAACTTCCCAAAGGGCTCTATCCGAAGCTTGAAGCTCTTAAATTCCCAATTTCGAAGGTCAAATTCCAAAGCCGAGGGCCTCTGAAAGTTCGAGCTGATGTTGGTTACGATGTCAGTTCCTCACCGGGTAATTCCTTGTCTCCAGCCGTTAGCTCTGATGAGAAGATTCGGGAAATTCTCCGCAATCGCGACTACGATAAGAAATTCGGTTTTACCCTTGATGTCGATTCGTTTTCGATTCCGAAAGGGCTCACGCAAGAGACCATCCGTTTGATTTCTACCTTAAAAGAGGAACCCGATTGGATGCTCGAGTTTAGGTTGAATGCTTTCGAGAAATTCTTGAAGATGAAAGAGCCTAAGTGGTCCGATAATAGATACCCGCCCGTTGACTTCCAAGACATGTGCTATTATTCTGCGCCCAAGAAGAAACCCACTTTGAAAAGCCTTGACGAAGCCGACCCAGAACTTCTCAAGTACTTTGAGAAACTGGGCGTCCCCTTAAATGAGCAAAACCGTTTGGCTAATGTTGCTGTCGATGCTGTTCTAGACAGCGTATCAATCGCAACGACACATAGGAAGACACTGGAGAAGGCGGGCGTTATCTTTTGTTCGATATCTGAGGCTATTAGAGAGTTTCCAGATTTGGTGAGGAAGTATTTAGGAAGAGTTGTACCCGTCGAGGATAATTACTATGCAGCTCTGAATTCAGCAGTGTTTAGTGATGGATCATTTTGCTATATTCCCAAAGACACCAAGTGTCCTATGCAGATTTCAACGTACTTCCGAATCAATGCGTTGGAAACGGGACAGTTTGAGAGGACTTTGATAGTTGCGGATGATAGGAGTTTTGTGGAGTATTTGGAGGGTTGTACTGCACCTTCTTACGATAGGAACCAGCTTCATGCTGCCGTTGTAGAGTTATATTGTGCTGAAGATGCAGAAATTAAATACTCCACTGTGCAAAATTGGTATGCTGGGGATGAGGAAGGGAATGGAGGGATATACAATTTCGTCACAAAACGAGGCCTTTGCGCTGGGGATCGCTCTAAGATATCCTGGACACAAGTGGAAACAGGATCGGCAATTACTTGGAAATATCCAAGTGTTATTTTAGAGGGAGATGATACTGTAGGTGAATTTTATTCCGTTGCTTTGACAAATAATCATCAACAAGCAGATACAGGGACGAAGATGATACACAAAGGGAAGAATACGAAGAGTAGGATTATCTCTAAGGGTATATCAGTTGGCAATTCAAGAAACTGTTATAGAGGGCTTGTTCAGGTTCAATCAAAAGCAGAGAATGCTCGAAATTCCTCCCAATGTGACTCAATGCTCATTGGTGATCAGGCAGCAGCGAATACCTATCCTTACATACAGGTAACCCCTGTATTTTTTGTTTTTGGTCTCTAACTAATGCTTTATTTCTGTACGTGCTTTCATATGTGACCATCTGTATAATACTTTTGGCTCAGTCTGTCCCAATGGTGTTGATTATTCTTGTGGGGATTAAAAAGAAGGGAGCAACAAATGGATGTTCATACCCCCAATTAATAACTGTGTCAAGTTGGAAATTTTTCAAAATGAATTGGATAAAATAGTACTCCAATAAGTCCAAAATCGGATATGAGCTAATATAAGTGTTCTGCTTCTTGGAAAGAAATACTAGCATCTTGGACGTTCTTTTACAGCATAATATCATAGTACTTTAATTCAACTGATCAGGTACTTTTCTAATCTCCTTGGATTAAATGAATTTTCTTTGAGGGAAAAATGGTGGAATGTTTAGTTTTGTTTCAGAGCGCCTAAAAGCTTTTATGAATGAAATCTCTAGACAGGAATTTGGTTGTCGGGTATCTTTAGTGAGTAAGGGTACTCTCTCTTAGACTAAAAGGAGTTTTCACATAAGAGGTCAACGAGTTAATAATCATGATGTTTAATTTCGTATTCTGACTGATCCCTTTCTTTCTCTCTCTCGCCATGTCTAATTTGTGCACAGAAAGTCAGTGTTCTATGCAGGATGCTTTAATTTCGCTCAACTTCTGCAGGTTAAAAACCCCACCGCCAGGATTGAACATGAAGCTAGTACCTCCAAAATTGGTGAAGATCAATTATTTTACTTTCAACAGAGGGGAATAGACTACGAGAAAGCCATGGCTGCTATGATATCTGGGTTTTGCCGTGACGTATTTAATGAGCTTCCTGCTGAATTTGGTTCTGAGGTGAACCAGCTAATGAGCTTAAAACTTGAGGGGTCAGTAGGTTAAACTGCTTGAGGGGATCAAAACTGTAAGTTCTTGGGAGGAACTTGTTCGGGCCAGCCTTCGAATTTAGATTGTAGTACTTAAATCATATTTTGCAGATTTGCAGACAATAAGGTAGTATGGGAGGAAGGAGTTATAGAAGATGTAAATAGATGCTCTCAGATTGTGTGGCATAGGCATAGGCATGGCCATGAGTTTGATTTTCAGGTCCCAATAGTATCATCGCGAGAAAAAGTTTCAGTCTTGTATTGTGTGGTATCGGCGTAGCCGCTATTTATAAATCGCAGATATTGATTTATATTTTAGGCTATGTTGTATATCATTGTATAGTTATCATCTTCTTTAGCATCTTACCCGGGCAACTAGCTGAACTACGCTTTAAAATAAAAAAAAGAACCACTGACAAATTTATATATCTATTGTTAAAAAAAAAAAATTTATATATCTATATATAATACAAAATTTACGATATTTCAAGCTTCTATGTAAATGTACGAATTAATGTAGTTTATATGAAAATGAATGGCTAACACAAGTTTTCATCTATAAGGAAAATAAAACTAATTTATGAGAAAAATTTTGAAAGAGTAATATGCAAAATGTTTATATTTAAAAAATACATCATTCATTCACTCCACACATGATCACCCCGGAAAGAGGTAATGTTCCTTTAGAACTGTATGTCATCTTGAAAACTTTCACATGTGACATGGAAGAGGGGGAACTCTGGTGCAAGATATTCGAACAGACCAGATTTTCAGCAATTGCAGGAGGCGAAAACAAAGCTCTGGCTTATGAACATTCAATTCAATTGCTGTAATTCAATAACACTGAACATTTGGCCCCAATAATTCAGGTCAGCGCAGTTACATCCAACACCAATTAATGTGCAGAGAATACGCGCTGTTGCAGGGGTACACATTGTCGATAAGACTTATCTCCATTTTACCCCAACGATACAATAAAACAAGGGTGTAATAGTGATCATTTACAAGTATAGAACTTGTTTATTAATGCTCCAAATTCATCATATGCACGATAACTGACTGCCAATGACAGGACTGCAATGAGAAGAGTACTCAACGACTGACAGCCATACTGTTCCTGTAATGGCAGTCCCAAATTGGAAGGAACCATGAATCAGGAAACATAAGATCAAAAAGCTAAGAAACGACAACATTAATATTTAAGACTTGCAGCACAATTTTGAGCATTTTCTTTACCCAACAATTTATTTTTCGGTGCTACATTATTGCCATCACAAACATAGATCTCTGTTTCAATACTCACAATTTGGGCTGCAAGTATTCTGCCACCGTGAGAGGTTTAGGACCACCGAACCAATCGATTAAAAATATATTTTCAATTTCTAATTTGTAGACTTCAAAGTCGTGATCCTTGGGCCATCCTGTTAAACATTAAAGGTAAGAAAGCATCAATCAGTTTCTTAGCAATCAATGTTGTGAACGTAAGGTGGCAATCACAAGTCACGTTAGTCATATGAACAGTGAATGAAGACATGCTTCGGATCCATTAATTCTGTTAGGATTTACCCTTCATCTCTGAGTGCTTGGAAAACAAGGCGCTCCTAGCAAATTCGGCTTCCTCAGATTTCTTGTCAACTAAGTTCAGCTGAAAAGCAAATGCAGAAAGGTCAATTCCAAGGGCCTTATTTATAAAAGACATTCCAAAAAAGAGGGTTCTCTATGGTTTTCCGTTTTTTCTAAGGCAGTTTCTGTAGAAGTAAAAGTATTTTGGACTATGGAGGAACCTAACTAAACAAATAAAAGCAATAAGTGATCATTCACATAAAAAAAGGCAACACAATATCAAATTAACGACTTCCAGTTATTTGTTGAATACTTGCAGCTATTTGCAGGAAATGAGGTTAGAGCTGCATCTAGTTTTGAAAGATGTTTCAAATTATAGCTGTCTTGTTGTTCTGATGATAACATTTCCAATGGTCATGGGAAACATCAAACACTCACAATTAATGTCACGGAAACAAAGCAAGATAGTATACAAGTCAAAAGAGGAGAGCATCCACTATCATGGGGAAATCTTCTATTACCAAATTATAGAGGGGCAGCCTGAGACAACAGGGTTGAGAACCTACTAGGTGTCAGCTCCCTCAACAAACATACAAAACTATAAGCTACAGCAAAAATATGATGTTCTAACGTGGTATGCACATGAATGAAAACCGAATAGTATAATTACATAGTGTAAATTACAGAGAAAGGCCAGAAAAAGTAAGATTTTTTAAGTCAGGGTTACACATGCTGTACGGTCAAACTCAATAGTATTCATTTTCTCCTGTACCTTTCCAATTAGAGTAATTTTGGCACAAGTAGGATTCTCTGGATCTATCTTGCCACAAGTTTTAAGAGGGAACTCACTGGCTGTGAATGAAGCTCTTTCATCCTTCAGAGCATTTCTTGCTGTTGGGTCTAAAGTTGTCAAGTAAAAGTATGGGATGCCACTGCCTTTGTTAGGCAGTCCATCACTAAAAGATACCACATTCCTGCAAACGGTTAATGCAATGTTACAACTATATTTCAAAATAGATTATGGGAGAAAATTTTGGAGTACTTTTAACTTCTCCTACATGAGCTATAAAGTTGGAATGATTATTGATATGGTATCATTATAATAGTTGTTGTCCTTTGAAATTACTGAACACTGTTTTTCATAGTATTTGATATTAATCAGTGAAATTTTATAAAGCATGTGATATTAGTCAATGTGTATCTTCCGTGCAAGAATTGTTTAACACAAAGCGAGAAAATATTAAAATAAAAGTAACACGTCCTTACCCAAAGGGCGCTCCACCCAATTCACTTGAGATAGTACTGCAGAGAAACAAAGGGAATAAGATTGTAGCTTCAATATTTGAGTTTCACAAAATAAATATATGCAAGAGATCAGATCATCAGAGTGACAGAGTACATATTACAATAACTAGAGGATATGCCGCTTCTTTGGTTTAACTATGAAACTGTTAATGATTATGAAGTATAACAGAATTTCATGAGTTTAGAATTTAATATCAGGCGATTGCTTTCATTGTTAATCTTAAGAAAAAGGTTGCATACTTAGCTCAAAAAGTGACGTCAAAATGATTGGAAATGCAATACATAATCAAATAAAATAATTGAAAAAGGTGAGTGAAGGTTCCATATTTGAACACGTCCTCCAAGAGGAACACCTCGTAACAAGAAGCCACCTTTAACTTGACCAATATTTCCAGCAGGGAGATGATCTGTACGATAAAGGAAGTGAAAAGAAACTGTATGCCTCGAGGATTCAACTTTGACTGAAGAGCAAAGTCAGAGATAGGAGCCAAAATGGAAGGTGAGATAGTGCACAATTTATAAACTCCTCCACCTGCCTCAGAATCACTGAGACTAACCACAACGCTGAAACACTCATTTCCGGCACTTAGAATTGAAGAAATTGTGGCGTGATAACATTTTAATGATAAACCTAACTCTACCAAAGTATTAGCGCACAATATGTGGCTAAAATGCCAATCAATCAGCACTACTAACAAACAGTCAATCATAAGAAAAAGTAATCACTGTACAAACAGGGAATGAGGAGAAAAAACAGAGAAATCATGAGACAATCAGGAACTGGGTTTACTTTAAGACGCCCCAGGAATTCTGAGAGACCAGCCAACGAGCAGTGGCGGCAGCATCATCCGGGTCGGGCTTCGTTGTGATCGAGAGTGATCGTCCATGGACGCCCATTAGGAAGAAGGCGAATTGGACGGCGTAGAAGACGGGTCGGGCCTTGAGAAAGATTCCCATCGTCTGCGTTGCCGTGTTGGGGTCGAGAGGCGTAGTCGAAGAACCCAGGAAACGATGTTGATGGATTATTTGTGTATATACGAAAAAAGAAGCTGAAAAATATAACTGCAGTAATAAGGAAAAGTTGCGCACAGATAAAGAACAAAGATACGATGCTCAGATGCTGCGATATTCTTGCAGTTGTGGTAAAAAAAAAAAAAAAAAAAAAAAAAGTAAAAACTCGTTTTATTACTGTAATTTTATGTTTTTATGATTTTTTTCATTAAAATGATTTTACTAATTTTTTAAAGGCTTTTAAATTTTTACAAATTTTTTTACGATTTTACTACGTTACGATTTTACGTTTTACGATTTTTCATTCTCCTTCCGTTTTCAGGTAAAAATTCGTTTTTAAAAAACTTACTCACAACTGGTCAGGTATCGCAACACGCCCCATTCCATGTTACAGGTGAGTACCGCAGATATTTTTACAATATTTCAATTTTTAATATTTACAATATCTATTTATTTTGTATCGATATTTTCATATTTTTATCATGAAAAATTAGATGAGAAAGACATAAAAATATACTCAAATTTACAAATTTCATATTGTAAAATCTTTTATGGACTAATATGGGTTTACTTTTACAGAAAAATTGCCTAAATGCACATGAATTTTTTAAAATAATAGTAATTTAGTAAATAATAACTTTAATTTACCAGATGACAACAATAATTAAAATGATAACAGCACATTTCACCCAAAAAAAAAAATCTTACAAAATATCAAAGAAAGTAATAATTCAACAAGTAAAAAAAAAATAACTTATCACATGACAAAAATAATTAAATGTTGGAATTCTAATTTAACTCATCAAATTACAAAAGAATAGTTAAGTCGGTCTCCAAAAAAAACCTTAATTATATGATAGTCCCTAAAACCATAATAGACATTTTATTTCAAGGTATATGTTGGAATCCCTATGTTATGTTTTGACAGTAAACTGCAAACTTTGCAAGTACACTTCGTGGCTCATAGTTTCCCTTGACAAAATGTATTAGAGCCACATTTGATAACTTCAAAACCTAGCTTTTAGAAATTCAATCTAGGTCATAATAAAAGTTTGCTAAACAACCCAAAAATTGTGCGAAAGTCATTTTGCACTAAAACTTAAGTTTTGGGAAAAACTATTATTATTTTTTTTAGATTTTTCCCTTTTCTTTATCATTATTAGTATTTTTTAGTACCAGTCGGTATCTTTAGGTATATTTTTAGTGCCCGTAGATATTTTGAAATATTTTTTTCAATATCCTGAATACATTTTTAAGACCATGAGAAATTTTTTATTTTTTTAATACCAGTGAGTATCCTTAAATATATTTTTAGTATCGTCAATATCCTAATATATTTTTTTAAGATTTTTCATTACCCTGAAATATTTTTCTAATATCCTGAACTAAATTTTTAAGACCCTGAGAAGTTTTTTTTTTTAAGTATCAATTAGTATCCTTAAGTATATTTTTAATACCTGTCACTACCCTAAAAAAAATTTTCAAGATTAGTCATTACCCTGAAATATTTTTTCGATATCCTGAAATAAATTTTTAAGACAATGATAAGTATTTTTTAGTATAAGTCAATATCTATAAGTATTTTTTAACCCTAAAATATTTTTCCAAGACTAGTCATTACCCTAAAGTATTTTTTTAATATCCTGAAACAAATTTTTAAAATCATGAAATATTTTTCAATACTAGTCAATACTCTTAAGTATTTTAATTTTGAACACAAATTTATGTAATTTTTTGTATTTATTATGAAATTTAATGTTAAAAATATTTAAAATACAATTTTATCCTTTATTTGCAATTATATCAAAAGCCAACGTCCTTTTTGGTAAATTAGACTTTGAAAAAATGATAAATATATATTTTATGATTAAATAGGTGTATATTTTATGAGAATTAGTTGGATTTATTGATATTATATACCTATTTAATTATCTTTCATATACTTTACTATCATTATAGGATAAAAAGATATTTTAATATAAAATTTACTTATTTCCTATTATATTTTGTAGGAAATATTAACTGATTTGAAAATAAGTAGAAAAAGTAATTAAGAGGGTATGCAATTAGCTAAACTCGGTGGTCCTACACAAGAAAAATATAAACAAAATCATTTGCGTGATCTGGTGAAGTATATTACAAGATATAAGATATCCTTTTAATAAAAAAAGGATAATCAGTGACCCACGGTCTAAATTATATTTAGGTTTTATATATATATATATATATATGAAGAAAAAGGCGATGGATGAGAGGAGGAGACGCATAATAAGAAGGAACAAAAAAGCAAAGGAGTAGCGGCTGAGCGTTTCAGTTCTCTTTATCATCCCACGAAAGGATCAGTTCTCTTCATCATCCCCACAAAAGGACATAAAGACTGTGGAGATGACGGAGAGTCTTTCTTTCCTCTCCCTCTTTCTCTATTCTTTACATCTGAGTTTCATCTTTTTGTTATGGATTTGATTAAAGCCATGTATGACTAGTTGGTTTTGCAACCTAGAGAACCTATTAACTTATTTGAATTTTAGAGATTATTCCTAATTGTTAGTTTTGCTTAATTTTATTTCAGTTTATTTAATCCTGTGTTTATTGTTATTGCTTATTGATAATTTGGAATAGGGAATTCTAAATTGACTTTGGGTTAAATAATGTGGAATTAAGTTTAAATTTAACGAGGAATTAGGTTTTAATCTAATTTGCATATATGATATGCATATACCTAAAAGCTTTACATAATCAAATTAGAGTGAGCCCGATTTAAAAAACATATTATTTAGTTATGTGAGACATCACATAATTGATTAAGATAGGTAGATAAATGGACCCGAAGGCATTTATAGACATTAATAGTCTAGATTAGCTAATTAGGTTAAGTCAAAATTAATTTAGCGGGGATAAAATCTAGGAAACAAATAAGGGATTAGTAACTCTAGGTTGCTCGTTTGATTAGTGGTAGGTAGGGGTCAACATGATGGCCAAATGCCCAATATGCTCGCCCAAGTCCAGCAAAAAATTGCCCAACCCAGCCTTAAAAGAGTGGTCCGAAAAAATTTGGGCAATTTTGGGCTGGGCCAGTAACTAGGCAGGGCATCGGGTAAGGGGTCCTGCCCTGCCTGGAAAATTAAATATATTTAAATAAATATTGTTCTACATATATTATTTTATTTAAAATATATTATTTTATTATGTCTAAATATATTATATTATACTTCAACTATCTCCAAAGCTTTGAAATTTTGTGAACTGTGAAAGGAGTCATTATTTGGGCAAGGGAAGCCCGCTCTGCCCAGCCCGAAAATGGTTAGGGCTTTTATCAGGCAGGGCTAAGTATCGGGCTGGAAAATGCATCCCGTTCATTCTTCGGGCCGAGCATTAGGCAGGGATCTTGCCGTGCCTAGCCCTGCCCTTGCCCACCCTTAGTAGGTTGTTTATTTTAATTTTATATTTTCTTTTATTTTCTCTTAATTAAATTCAATTTAATTTTCTTAACTTAAACGAAATTGTACAATTATTACTCAACTGAGTTTGTGATACTAAATCCTCGTGGGATCATACTTTTCTTATCACTTTATTACTTGATATGACCCGTGTACTTACGGAATTTTTAGACTATAAAGTTTTGCCCTATCAACGCCCGGCAACGGCGCTAAAAACTTCGCAAGTACACGGGCCGTATCAAGTAATAAAGTGATAAGAAAAGTATTGTTTCCACGAGAACTTAGTTTCACAAACTTCAGTTGAGTATTAATTTTACAATTTTGTTTAAAAAGAAAAGAAAATCTAAAATTAAAATAAACAACCTACCACTAATCAAACGAGCAACCTAGAGTCACTAGTACCTTATTTATTTCCTAGATTTTATCCCTCATTAAATTAATTTTGACTTAACCTAATCAGCTAATGTAAAGTATTAATATTTATAAATGCCTTTCGGTCCATTTATCTACCTATCTTAATCAATTATGTGATGCCTCACGAAATAAATAAGATGCTTTTTAAATCAGGCTCACTCTAATTTGATTATGCGGAGTTTCTAGGTATATATCTATTCTAAACGTAAATTAGGTTAAAACCTAATTCATCATTAAATTTAAATCTAATTTCACATTATTTAATCCCAAAGTCAATTTAAGATTTCCTCTTCCAAGTTTAACCTTAAATCCCCAAAACATACTCAATAGTGATTAATCAATAAGCATTAACAATGAATACAGGATTAAATAAACTGAAATAAAATTAGGCAAAACTAACAATTGGAATCATCTCTAAAACCCAAATAAGTTCATAGATTCTCTAAGTTGCAGAACCAACTAGCTACACATGGCTTTAATCAAATCCATAACAAAAAGATGAAACTCGGGTTTAAAGAATAAAGAGAAAGAGGAAAGAAAGATTCTTCGTTGCCTCCACGGTCCTTTCATGAGGATGATGAAGAAAACTGAAACACTCAGCCGCTACTCCTCTTTGTTCCACGTCTCCTCCATCGCCTTTTTCTTCATATATATATATATATATAACCTAAATATAACTTAGGCCGTGGGTCACTGATTCTCTTTTTCTTATTAAAAAGATATCTTATATCTTGTAATATATTTCACTAGATCATTGATTTTATTTCTATTTTTCTTGCGTGGGACCACCGAGTTTGGCTGATTGCATATCCTCTTAATTGCTTTTTCTACTTCTTTCAGAATCAACTAATATTTCTTGTAAAATATAATAGGAAATAAGTAAATTTTATATCAAAATATCTTTTCATCCTATAATGATAGTAAAGTATATAAAAGATAATTAAATAAATATATAATATCAATAAATCCAACTAATTATCATAAAATATACACCTATTTAATCATAAAATATATACTTTTCAATAAACAATTTTGATAGCAATATTCAAACACTATCATTCTATCAAAATCACTTTTTTCAATAATTTATTTTGTAAAAAAACTATTATGAAAAATTCATTTTATCTTATAAATCCCAAAAACTATTCTCAAAAAATTAAATTCAAACCGCCCTTAGACGTAACCCTTAATTCATAATTTAAGCTGTTTAGCCTCGTCTCTAGCTTGGCCAAAAAAAAAGTCTCACATCTTTGGCCAGAAAAAAAATGTGTAATTGAGATATATGTAACAACATAAAGCTCTTATAAATGAAAAAAAAAAAGCATGTAGAATAAATTAATTTAATCTTAAGACAAAGCCCTACTGACCATATTAACGTAATTATTTTTTTCATATAAGTATTAGGTATCCTTCCAATTTGTTCAAAATTTCAGAAATATCAGTTTTTTTTTCTATAAAGATTTTAGGAGAAGGGTTAGGTTCACCCACAATCAAAGAGCAAGACGCTTGGAGCCCACTCTGCAAAGAATTCAGGACCAAAAGTACAAATACCTCTACTTTAGTCTGAGTTACCATTGCTTTGCTGACCTTTAGGATGCCTCTTCCAACACTCTCACCAACCCTACCAACTCCCTATTTTTTGAAAAGAGTGTTCAACCCTTTAATCATTTAAACCTAAGGATGAGGCATAGAAATAGCAGGTATTGAATGTAAGCATTTTATCACTGTAAGCCCCTTCTACTTTGTTTTTTTTTTTTTTTTAATAAGAAAATTTTAGGAAAGGGGTTGGGTTCACCCACAATCTAACGGCAGGACGAAATCTCTCTTCCTCCTAGCTCATAATCTAATACTGGGTCTGTTTGGGTTAGCGGTAAGAGCGGTGGCTTAAAAGCTATCTAACTTTTTTTTAAGTCCGGTAGGAAAAAAGTCAAGTTGTAAATGGTGAGTTGTGTTTGGATTGTCAGTGTGGCTTTTTGCAGAAGTAGCTTTTTTCTTAATTGATGAGTGTTTGAATTATTATTTGAAAAGTCAGTTAAGATAGAAAATGACTGAAAAGGGCATGAATGTACTACTATACATATTAGTTGTATATATTAGGATAATAAAAATTTTAATTTTAAATTTAATTTGGAAAAAAGTTAAGTGATTATTAAAAAATTTAATAAACAAATTAATAAAGTCCTTGATTAAGATGATGGTGAAATAAACCAGGGAAAAAAAACTCTCGCTGCTTCTGTGAGTTTCAAAACTGAACGGAGGATTCAAAGCTTCCTTTCTGATAAATTAGATTTCATATATAAAACCAGATCCATACAACACCATCTTCTATCATATATTTACGATAATCACAAGATCTATAACATAGATCCAAAGTTTTCTAGCCTCTAACAAACAAAATTAAACAAAGTATCACTTACTAAACATTTACTATCAAACTCTCCAAACTACCCACCACCCAGAACTTTATCTAGAAAATCAAACCTCTAAAAACAAACAAACAGAGTAGAACTCAAAATCATACTAAAAGAACCAGCTCTCAAGAAAGGAAGATTGGTACTGAACCATGATGAGCAAGACGACAATAAGAGCAGCCACACCCCATGGCGAGCTTCCCTCTGATGGAAGATGATGAGTCCTCCTCTGTCTGTCCCATGGCGAAGAACCAAAGAAGAACCAATCTGAAGTATCTACGGAAGATATCCACCGAGCTAAGAGTAGTATCACAACTGGGGTAGCAAATAAAACCCAACCCAATTGTTCTTCTGCGCTTTCAACAACTTCCTCGTAGGAGAAGTACCATTTGGTGCCGAGAAAGACGAATAACACGGAAAAGATTAGCAGAACAGGGTATGGGAGAGGGTTCAGAGTGAACCCATCGAAAACAGAGGAGGTTCTGCCATAGGCCATTGATGGATAAAGAACTTTCTAGCTACCGAAAAAAAGATAAAGATTTGATTTTGAGGAGGTAGGTTTGAAGGCTGGAGTGGGGGGGGGAGAGATCCTGACGAGCTAAGAGGAAGAGCTTGGGATTGGAGGTTGAGGAGCTAAGAGCAAAATGAAGAAACACCTGGTAAGCAGTGCGTTAAGCTGAAAGCTCGGATATGGGGCGTTTAAAAAGCCCGACCGCGTTTAGGTTAATGGATAAAGCCCATCAAATGTACTGGGTTGTCCAAACAAGGCTGACTCATGTTTTTTTTTTCAGTGGTCCAGTAGCTTAAAAGCTACTGGATTTTTTGTACTAAAAAGCTCAAAAATAAGTGATGCCAAACAGACCCACTATCGAGTGTTGGCTTCGACCGAAAATAGAAGGCCCATCAAAATATGCGGATTGGGTTGAGCACTTCCCGACCCAACCCGTCAGGAGGCAAGGTAGTAATAATAAATTAATATCAGAATATAACACTAGACCAAGCGCTCAGGTAGCGCAGTGGTATGACGCTGGTCTATCCAGGCTTTGTAGTAGGGCTGCCCGAGACCATTAGGTCCCCAATTCCAAAAAAGAATATAACATTAGAAAATACTACTCTGGTCCTATTTATAAGTCCCTTTTGACCAAAAAATTTGGTCCTATTTATAAGTCCCTTTTAACCAAATAAATGAACCTGTGACAATTTTACCCATATTTGTACCAATAAAAATAGAGAGAAAAGAAAAAGTTAAAAGGTACCAAATCATAAATGAGGGTAAAGTTGAAAATTTACTCCATAATCATTGTGCTACCTACCTCTCCTTGGTATGTGTGATTTGGTCAAAAAGGACTTATAAATAGAACCAGAGTGGTAAGCCATTAAGGAATGAGAAGAAACCAAAGCACAAAACAAGAAACAACTCCCGGACTTTCATATATTTGACCCTTTCTATTGCCAGCCCAAATTCTTGTTCTTCTTCTTCGTACGTCGAGATCCCCATTTCTCCGATTAAAGTCATAACCTGAAGGAGAGGGAGTGTTTCACTTCACCAATGGAGTTTCTCTCCTTCGCCGTCGCGGCCGGTGGTTTCATCCTAATTGGGGCCCACGAAGCTTACAATGCTTCTATTTCTAACTCCACCTCTGCTCATATTCCCTCTCCTCTTAATTCAACCACAGCTTGTTCTAAATCGAATTCTCAAATTAAGAAGGCCCCTGCCTCCTCCTCTCTGTCTTTCCTCTTTGTATCCGTTTTTTCCTTTTTCGTCATCGTAAATTCCTTGGTATCACTTCTGGACGCTCAAATCTCCCGCGACCCTGTCGGATCAGCCCTTCAACTGCAAGTGTTTGCCGTTGCATTGATTTTCCTGCTGTACTCCGTCCTTGGTCTTATGGTCCATGCCTCAAATTCTTTTTATTTGCCGTCCTCGTTTCTCGGCTTGGTTGGGGCTTTTGCTTTTGTGGAAGAATTTTTGTTGTTTTACCTTCAGAGGAAAGACCCCAGTGGAATAGAAAATCGTTATTATGATCTGTTGCTGGTGCCTATCGCCGTCTGTGTATTATCTACAGTCTTTGAATTTCATTCCCCGACGTCGGATATGCCAAGACTGGCTCGCGGGTTTGGATTGATTTTACAAGGAACATGGTTTCTCCAAATGGGTTTGTCGTTTTTTACCAGTTGGATGGCTCATGGCTGTTTCTTGCGCCAAGTGAGCCGAGGGAATTACACTCTATTGTGTAAGGGACACCCTGAATTTCACAGGGGTAGAGCAATCGCGACGCTTCAATTTAATTGCCATCTTGCTTTCCTAGTGGTACTGTTTGTTGGGTTTTTCTCGACAGTATCTTGGAAAAATGGAATTCCCGTGGATTCTGCGCAATATAGGCCCATCGGAGCGGAAATGCAGTCCTTTCAAAATCCCGCTCAGTTCGCTTTGGACTCTGACGATGACGGCGTTGAAGAGATTAAAGAGGACAATTCAGAGATGCAGAAGTCAGTTGTGGTGGAATCGAGCATGAATGGTTTCAGCTCTCATCATTGAGATTGATTTATGGTGGTGAATTAATTGATGAATTATATGATTCTATTGGAACTTTCCTCTTTTGTGCTTTCTGCAGGATAGCAAAATCACTTCTGTATAAATGAATTTATATTATATAGTTACTTCTAATTTTGCTTTTGAGTCCATGTGACATCATAGCTACAACTTCTAGAATTGAATGCTGATTTCCCCCGTCCTTGTAAGTTTGTATGACTATATTCGATGGTGTGATTCTGAGTAGTTGAAAATTTAAGTTCTTTATTAACGACGATGTATTTTGAGTGGTGATTAGCATCTGGAATCACGTAAGACACTTCAGAAGAGGGTATAACAGTTGTGAATTATGGTTTCCCTGGTCCGTTGAAATGGCATGGTATGATCTATTAGTTCTTACAGTGGCTTATATTCAAATCATATTCATCTTCTCAGTCTGATTCAAGAAAAAGAAAAAGAGCTTTGATGGACATGAAAGTTAATCTATTGCTACTCGCATGGTTTGATATTCTTGTTAGATTGTCTGTTCTGTGCCACTCACAGTCATTGTTAACATATATTGATATAGACTTGATTAATGAGGTGCTTCTATTGCTATTCAAGATGGTAGTTCCTTTATGGTACCCATCTTCCACAAACTGGTGCACCTAGACTAATGTATTTTCTGGGGTTTTGGGAAGAAAGTTAGCTGAGATGATAGATAACCACAGAGCAGGGAAAACTGTGTCATTACAAGTCTCATTTGCTTGAGTATGGACTAGCTGTGGTTTTTTGGCAGGATGGGGAAGACTGAAGTTGTAGAATTCATGATCAGATGCTAACTATACTTATGGTTTTTGAGAATTGTCAGCAGAGGGAAATAATCAATATTGTTGACTCCTTGAGTATCATTTCCTGTGGCTCAGGATTCTTCTGCGTTTGTAACATTGAAGGGAGTAGTAAGGGGGTGATATATGGGTGGTTTGTTTTAAAAGAGGGAAAGACTTGTCAGTAGTACTAATCTCTTCCTGTTGCTTGAAACTTAAAAAATGAAAGTTGGAGGTGAGAATATTAAGTGATGTTTAATATAAAAATCAAAATTAAATGTGATGGAAAACTTTTATTAAGAAAAAATTAAGAACTACACCTTCCGATTCTAATTATAAGATAAAGGTTGATTTTTTTTTAAGAGATTAAATAGACTAAATAGGTCACTTAATCATATCATATGTTGTTTATTCTTAGATTATACTTCCTTCGGTCCTAATTATAGGACATATTTAACCGATTTTGTGGGGATTAGGGAAGGAAGTTAAATTAGTTAATTTTACCCATTTTCCTAAAATACCCTTATATAAATTTAAAATAACATAAGTAAAAGTGAATTAATAGCTTTTGCTACGTATCTCTTCAATCTAAAATTTTCCTTTCCACACGTTATCCAATTGAAATAATAGTCTTACTATATATACATATATACATATATATACATATATGTGTGTATATATGTATACATATATGTGTGTGTGCATATATCTATACACATATATATGTGCGTGCACACAGACACACAAAGATATATATGTATATATATGTGTGCGTGTGTGCATGTTTATATGTGTACGCACACATATATTGACAGACACATACACAGATATACTATGTACACACACGCATATGTGTGTGTCTATATATATTTGTATGTAGACACACATATACATACATACATATATACACAGACACACATAGATACATAGATAGATAGATACATACATACATACATACATATATATGTGCAGTGGCGGAATCAGGGGGGGCTAGGGGTGGCCCCCCCAAAATTACAGAGTTAGACCCAAAAGTTTCAGAAATTGTGCTTTAGCCTCATGAAAGTTTACATATTTTCACTTAAGTCCCTATTAAAAAGACTTATAGAGGGACTTAATTGAACATATTGAAATATTTGTGAGGTTAAATCATAATTTCCTAAAATTTTGGGTCTAATTCTATAATTTTCACCCCCTAATTTTAAATACTAACTTCACTAAGTTTTATTCTGTATTTTTCGCCCCTCCTGATTTCTATTCCTGGCTCCGCCCCTACATATGTGTGTGCGTGTGTGTCTATATATATTTGTGTGTAGACACACACATATATATACATATATAGATATACACACAGAGATACATACATACATATATACATACACACACACACACACACACATATCTAGAAGTTTCACTGATTGCAATAGTCTATGCACTTACATATATATACTTGTAAAAAACAAAGCACACTTAAGAAAATAAAATAGGGATATTTTAGGAAGAAATTCGCAAAAATTAGAATGTTGTCTTATAATTAGGACCAAAACCAACTCCCAAATGTTGTCTTATAATTAGGACCGGAGGGAGTACATCAATTTATAAGTTAAGTAAAATAGTTTGGAGAAAAAATAACAACTATAAATATTTTAAGATAATTTAATAATTATTATTATTTAAATATGTCTGAAAATGTTAACATTGTCTTGTACTTTTATTTAGGATTGGAGGAAGATTATATTTCTATTTCATTTTGTTAATTTTAAAAGTCTCAATTAAATTTTTACACTACCCTATCCTTATGGTAAAGTGATTTAAAGAAAATATTGTTGCATTATTTTACATTATTTATTAAAAAAATGTAATGACCAATTTTTTGTTTTCTTTTTCATAATTTTCAAGATAACTGATTAAAAAGCTCGAAAAAAAAAATCCAACCATTAGTGAATATCACAATACACTTTATATCATGTGATGGGCTATAAAAAGTTTTTTTAAAAATGCCGTATATTAATGCACAATTTATAAAGTTTTTTTTTTCTTGACAAACTTTCCCCATGTGCCCCATACACTTACACCTACAAAAATCATACTAGTGATATATGGGAAGAGGGTACTCACCTAATCATTTTTTTCACTTTTCCTCATTAGCATCATCTAGGTCATTAATTGAAAAGATAAGAGAGATGTTAAAGTAGTACTGTAATTGATTGGATAGATATGATTTAAAGATTACGGGGGATAATGAGAAAGAGATTATGAGAGAAACATGACCCCTATATCTGTAACTTACTTTTTCTTGGCCAACGTTAAACTGGTAATTCAAGGATTGTAAAAAAAAAAAAAACCGGTGATTATAGAAAATGAATTCCAACTTTGAAAAGAAGTATTCAGCCAAAGAGAAACCATCGTCACTCTGTGCGAAGAGGTCCCAAGACTAGAGTGAATACTTGAATATCCAGAATCCAGAAAACGAAGAAAAAGAGTGCCAGAATCAGAAATTGCATTGATAGTCTTTCCTTCATCAACTATCGGTGGCGGGAGTGTGCAACCATAATGCGGAGGCAGAGTCCAATTAGCGTAAACTCCCTCCCTCGCTGCCCTTCTACTTTTTTAGCCTCCCTTGCTATGAAGTGAATGGTTGGGAATTCTAAGATGCTGTTCCACCGCACTGAACATCTAATTTTGCAGGAAATTCCAGATTCAGATCAAAGCATTTCTGGTAATTCCTTTGAAGAAGGTTCTCCTTTTATAACGCCTGTGGCTAATCACCTGTTGCTTCGTTAATTTGGCAGAGGAGGAAGATTCAGACGACGTTTGCCTGGAGACTGCCGTTTCTTTGGATCATTCTGCCAAGAAACAGGTTCGTTAAGCATGTTTCTACCTAATTATTTATGGTAAATTGCATTATTCTATCTGATTAGGCGGTTCAGCTGGATTTTTTTTTTTTTTAAGATGTCGTTATTTTTGTCTTGCCATATGTGTAATCTGACCGTCATCATTAGCAGTCTTCTAATAGTCCTTTCATTTTTTTATAGGAAGAATTGCCTCTTCCAGCGCGGTTGGATTTTCTGAGAGGTATCTGAATTCTCAAGTATTTTTCCCTTCGTGACTTCTTTCATTGGTCGTTCTATTTAATAAATACTTTCTGACTGTTACAGGCATTTATGACCATATTTCTTTCCTCTATCATCCTTTATTATTTAGTCCACATACGCTTATAAACAGTCCTTTACATTTTTTCATATCAAGCTTCGCCTGCCTAAGTTCTGTATGTATTTGGAATGGCATTATTAACTCTTAGTATAAGACAGGTGCCAATAAACGAAGCTTGGACGGGATTGGGAGCAGTTCATTCGAGGTACGCCGTACGCCATACTTAGAGTTTCTATTACTTTTCTAACTGCTTGTTACACTCAACTAACATTCTATGATCAGAAACCAACAGGTGTTGTGCATGAAGATGAGGTCGAGTTGCCTGACTTTGAGGAGGTTGAATTAAATCGCCTTTCAGGAGAGATAGCTGCCAACTCAAGTGATGAAGAAGTAATTTCTGGAGATGAGGTAGTTGTTTTATCACTCAAGGAATAATATTCTTGTAATTGTAAAGTACGTTTATTTATGCGATCATAGATATGAAATCTTTGTGTTGACATTATGTGATTCTTGCAAAACAATGTCATCTTTTATGTCTCCTCTAAAGGGAAAGACTGTCCTTCCGAGAATTGTTATTGGCTCTAGGACCAAAGGCAGAGGGCTCCATAAATACGGTGCTTGTTCTATTAGGAGTGAGCAAGTCGGGCATGTCAATGAAGAATACAAAGCTTTACTATGTGTCAAAGAAAGTGTGTCTTGTTCTGAATCCGATGATGTTTCCTCCAAAGCAAATGGATGCAGTGATGGTACCTCCCATATTTCAGAAGTTTCTTGGTTAGAACTTAAATTTACTTGTAGTTCCCTCAGTAAACTAATCTTTTGATTACTCAACACCATCCACTATACTCTGATATAGTACGCTATGGAGCACCATTCACAACTTCTTATAGTATTTATGCTACTCTTGTGATTGAAAAAATAATTTTCTTGCAAATAGGGCTTTGGTTTTACCTGACATGTCCCTAATTCATGAGCAATATATTTATTTGAGAGTGAAGTCACAGCCCTTCAATTTTCCTCCCTTTTTCCTGACATCTCTTTTTGCCTGAAATAATCCGAAACCTTGGTTTCTGGGTGACTTTTTTCTCTTGTGTGAGTCCCTGTTATAGCTGTAGAAGGTCTAAATAAAGAAATTTCTGAGGCACTTGTTTTTTTTGTTATTGCAGTGACACCCTGAGAGTGTAGTAGCGAGTAGTATTTACAAATGCTTAGGGGATGCACATATGTGGATAAGAATGTTGTAACTCAATGTCTCCATGAATTCAAATTTCTATCTTATGTTTACTTGTTTTTTATTAGAAAAGAAAATGACACGCCATCATTAGATATTCTCAACATTTTAACATCTGTAGGGAATTATCCTTTAGTATGCATGTCAGAATAAGTTGTCATGGTTGCTGTGCCCTCAAGCAAAAAGTTTTCTTTGAGTTAAAGAATGCAACCTTAACTGTGCATCATAAGAATGCTATTTGACGCTTAATTGATTCTTTAAATGTTAGCTATTCAGTATCATATCAAATTGACGACTATTGCAGGAATCTGGAGCAAAGCAAAGTCAAATTTCCACCGCAATCATTGTTGCATCGGCATGAACCCTCTGGCACTTGGGTCTCCAATTGTGATAGTAGTGTGCCATTCGAGATTCATGGATTGCCTGAAACAACAGAAGCTTTTAGTCCTGGGATTTCTGCATGTTCAATTGAGAGCTATCTTGAAGACGATGATGAAGTGGGAAATAATTTAGAGATTGAGCCTGCTGAAGAAGAATGTCTTGCAAGTGGATTGAATCTGCAATCTATGGCTGATCTTGTTGACAACCTTCAAGATAAGGCTTATTCTGTGAGTGAAAATTCTTGAAAGGTTTCCATTATTTGTGGACCTATCCATTTACTTATTCTTGCAATGGCCCTCTTTTCCTTTATGGTCCAGTATTTGCCACAAAATTGTCAAACAAGAGGAAAGAAAGTAAATCATTTTCCAACTACGAGTAGATCCCTCTTGCAAGACAGAAGTGATGGTGAAGATTCCCCTGAGCTTATGGATAGTGGATCAAATAGTGATAACGAGGTATTTCTTTTTGAATCTTATAATTTGCTCTTGTGGTGATTAATATCTTGTTGGAAATTGGAACTTGATCTACGTACAAAGATTTTTTTTCTCCCTATAGGCAAGTGATCAAAATATGAAGATTGCTTTCCCAGAAAAGAAATTGCAGACCATGGCTGATCGATTTCAGCAAGCTTTAGGGGCTTCCTGTGTGACTGAGGAAGGGACTTGTGTTGCAGCGCTCAAATCATTTGGGTATCTAAGGAGTTGCAGCTTCCTTGTATCGCTTGAATTTTTTTTAAAAAAGATTTTAAATAATTCTTGTATTGAGTTTGCTGTGGTTCTGCCTATTTATGCAGATCTGGAATATTTGGAAACTTGCAGCGGGTCATGCAGAAAGAAAAAGAAAGGGATGCTAACTTTTTGAAAAAGTCACAAGCTGGAGCTAGCCCGCATAGTAAAACTTTTGTTATTACTCTGTATCCTTTTCGTTGCAGTTGAAATAAAATAGTAGTATCACTTTAGTCAGGCGGAAAAAGGCACTTTAGACTTCTTACACCACAGAAACCGGCATTCGTTATTTTATTTTATTTTTGGGAGTTGGGGGATACATAAAGTAATTCACACAGCTAATACCATTATTGGAGGCTCATACATCATCCTTACAATTGTGGCTTATGGCTTTCTCATATCTCTCCAGGTGGGCTTGGCGTTGTTGAAGTAAAAATCATTTCAAGATACTTGGATGGAAAGCTGATTGTATGTAGTTGCTCACTTTGCAAATACACAGAGGTCAAGGTATTAAATGTCATCAAAACTTGAATATTACCCTCAAAGTTGTTGTATGTTACTTGGAGGTCCATGATGGTCTTCTACAATATGCGTTTGGTGTTTATTCCAGTTAATTTTATATTTAACTAGCAGTGCACTGCAGCGTATGTAAGATGATCATTTTGTTTTGGATAAACGATCCCCTCCATTTTAATATGTTTCTCTTTTTTCTTGAAAATTGATTGAACTCGCATGGTTATGGTTGTTCTTGTAGGAATTTTTGTTGCCAGATAACTCTAAAAGAATGGAGTGTGGCGGCCAGGAAAGGACCGTCGTATTTAATCCAAGGGTTAGTGATGCTGACCTCGAAGTTGGAAGTATGATCCGTATTTACCCGCCATGGTAATTTTTATGAAGATTCTAAATAATCAAATTTAGTTGGATTTATATATCGAATCATCAAATTTAGTTGGATTTATATATCTTAGATAATGTACATATATTTCTGCGCTGGAGCTGTAGGATCTGTCTCGTCGCTTGATCATTTTTTTGGATTGCAAGGCAGGGCCTTTAAGTCTCCATGATCTCTCTCTTGACCTCTTCCGTTCTGTTTCTCGGACAGGAAAGAAGTTCAAGTGGGAAATGATAATATCATATTGTGCACATATTTCTCTTGAGATTCCGTGCCCAGATTGATTCCATCGAGATATCAACAAATTCAAGACGTCGTTCAGTATTTTCTGAAATGAGCTCATCGTTTAAGAACTAACGTGCTTTGGTCTATATTAATACGACAACGGCCATTTTTTTAATTCCCTTCCTTCTCCTTTTTGTTTTTGTTTTTTGTTAATATTCTGTAGAAAATCCCTGTCTGAAAGAATGGTCTAGGAAATATTTAGATTTAGATTTGCAGTAATGTACCAGCAATTCCAATTTTAAATAAGTTTTTGTGTATTCTTAGATTCTGATCGGGAATGTGAGAAATTCAAGCTTTTTGGCATTTTTGTAAAATAAATATTAATGAACTTAAATTTTTAGCAAAGTGTATAGCTAACAGTCCAACACCTTTTGCTTGCCTGGGAAAGGTCAAGAGTCAGATGATGATTTTGGCATTTTTTATCATGCCCCGCCTTTCTGCTTAAGGTCAGGAAATGATGAAAGATCAAGCTTGTCTTTTCCCCACTGTATCAGCTTGTAATTTCCTCGTAATTTTTTTTTTTTTGCTCGAAATTTCCTCGTAATTTTAACACTACTATAATTTTCAGCTTCTCATTCAAAAAATTGTAGCTGAGTGGATACGCTTCATGTTTCAATTAGCTTTTAGAAAATAAATTTTTCAATTAGCTTTTAGAAAATAAATGTTACAATTTATAAAATAAGTATGTGGGGGTGAGACTAGTTTTATTTCGGTTCTAGAATAGGATTTGAAAATTGATTAAAATTTTGTTTTATGATTAAAATGCTAGGTCCAAACCCTTGTAAAAATCCAATTGTTTTGGGTCTGGCCTAAGCCCAAGGGCTCGGTATCAATCCATTGACAAACAAATAGACGGGAAGTATTAATCAACGAAAAATACTGATTTTTTTTTCCTTGAAAGAGAGGATCTTTTGTGTGTGTGTGTTTTTTTGTTGGGGGTGTGAAGCATTGAGGTTTGGGTCCAATTGGAAGACGGTTTATGTTTAGTGTGGGTGTTGATGACCTTCTATGTATTGATTAAAATTTTGTTTTATGATTAAAATGCTAGGTCTAAACCCTTGTAAAAATTCAATTGTTTTGGGTTTGGCCTAAGCCCAAGGGCTCGGTATCAGTCCATTAAAAACAAATAGACGGGAAGTATTAATCAACGAAACATACTGTTTTTTTTTCCCTTGAAAAAAAGGGTCTTTTTTGTGTGTGTTTTTGTTGGAGGTGTGAAGCATTGAGGTTTGGGTCCAATTGGAAGACGGGCTTGTGTTTAGTGCGGGTGTTGATGACCTTCTATGTATTGATTAAAATTTTGTTTTATGATTGAAATGCTAGGTCCAGACCCTTGTAAAACTCCAATTGTTTTGGGTCTGGCCTAAGCCCAAGGGTTCGGTATTAGTCCATTGACAAACAAATAGACAGGAAGTATTAATCAACAAAATATACTAATTTTTGTTTTCTTGAAAAAAGTGGTCTTTTTGTTGGGAGTGTGAAGCATTGAGGTTTGAGTCCCAATTAGAAGACGGGTTTGTGTTTAGTGTGGGTGTTGATAACCTTCTATGTACATAAGATAGCCCTCTCAAGTCATCAAAAAAGGTCGCCCTCTCAAGTCATCGAAAAAGATAGCCCTCTCAAGTCATCGAAAAAGATAGCCCCCTCAACGTCTTATATACTACATACAGTGTATTAAAAAATGTAACATATACCTTTTGGATTGGACGTAGCTGTGCTAGTATATGATTTTAGGGTCCGAATGCCTTTCTCATTGCATCTATGAGCAGGGCATGCTCACCCTCCAATTCTGGAGTAAGGGGACCCATTTTTTTCCAACGGTTTGGGTCGGGTTAATCCTCACAATCTAATGTAGCTAAACTATGTTTGAATCCAATTGGAACACGTCGTGTTTTGTGTTTGGTGCTTGACAATGTGTTGATAACCTCCTAGGTATACAAGATAACACTCTCGACCTCCTGTCTAAATACTGGACTTAATTTATATTACAATGTATTTTAAAATGTAAGATATATGTTTGGGATTGGACATACTGACATGATGCTAGTAATTCCTCTTGTTCTTGTCATAAGATACCAACTAGTAAATATATTTGATATTTTTTATAAAGTATTTGCTTATTCTAAGAGAGCACCAATTATTTGTTTTTCATAGATGCCTCTAATTAATAAGGATAGCGAGTGAGAGTAATAATTAATACTCTTTCTGGTCCTAATTATAAGAACTATTCACTAGAATTTGGAGAGATTAAGGAGAGAAGTTAAATTAGTTCATTATAACTATTTTCCAAAAATACCCCTACTAAAAATTGTAAATTACATCAAGGCAAAATTAGTCGAATTAGTTGCCCGCGCACTCAGCAAACATGTTGAGGCAACATTATAGTCAGGCTACTGATTCAACTAATTGTACCGAGCTACTCACATCTAGTTTGGTGAGGTCTGTGTTTAATGGGACATAATAGAAATGCAAGTTTATTTTTTCATTGTTGGAAAAAAAGATAATGAAATTAATGTTTTATCAGGGGAAAAAAATTACTCACTCTGTGTGGATGGTTACAAAAAAATATTTTTAAAGGAATAATAAAATTATTTTATTTAAAAATAAAAAATAAAGTAAAATCTTTCACTTGATAGAATATAAGCATATCGTTAAATTAATCATTGTAAAAGAAGTATTAGTAAGGGAGATGTGAGAAAAATATGATAAAAATTGCTCAAAATTATTTTATTAAAAAAAAGTATAATTGAGGTGTATATAACATTAATGAATATTATTTACCTTATAAAATATATTGGTGTATTATTAAATAGTATTGAAAGAGTATAAATGGGGGCACTATAGGAAAAAAATTGACAAAAGTTAGAACTTACTTTTATAATTATGACCAAAACCAACTCCAAAATATGTTCCTATAATTATGACCGGAGGGAGTATGATATTAGAATTTGGTGCAATTAATAGGATAATATTAGAAATTATTTAAATTTTATGACAACTTTATTGACTTTAATTGTTTTTAATAGTTGTGAGAATCATTAGTTAGTGTCTTATAATAAGAATCAGAGGATTTAAGGGTTCATATACCCTACTCATTGCATCTATGAGCAGGGCATGATCATCTCCTAATTACGGGGAGAGGGAACCCATTTTTTTTTTACTTTTTTTAAAAATTATTTTCTGTATTATTATTATTTTTATATTAAATTGTATGCTACATGTTAAATTTTTTGTTTTTTTGATAAACAATTGCAGCCATTTAAAATAAACCAACGTTTATCTGCATTCAACAGTCTGTGGAGCTCCGTATCAGCATCTGCGACGACATGGAGGCCTGGCATAACTGAGAGTCCAACTTTCACCAGGTGGTCCGCGGCGAGGTTTGTCCATCTACTTATAAGTCCCACTTCAATTTTTTAACACCCAATATATGTCTAGTATCTAAATATATTTTTCCTATACCACTTAGTATCCAATTTTTTTTTTTTTCATACAACTTAAGTCAAATGAATAAATAAACTAATGAATTTATTTAAAAACAAAAAGCCGGATGAGATGCGGATTCGTTATTTTGTCAATGGCTAAAGTATACTTTTAGTCCTTTAAGTGTATATAAGGTATACTTTTAATCTCTTAACTTTATAAAGTATACTTTTAATCTTATAATTTCAACACTGTTAATTTTACTAACAGAAAATGTAAACTCAAATGATAACTGTGTAAACTTAAATGATGACTATGTTTGGTAAAAAAAAAAAAACTATGTAATTAAATGCTATTAAGTTTAAATTTAAAATATGGGTAAATTGAAGAATATATAAAATTTGTGTAATTAAATGCTATTAGTCATCATTTGAATTTGTTGTGTCACTGTTTTCTGTTAGCAACATTAAAGGTGTTAGAATTTTAAGACTAAAAGTATACTTTATAAAGTTAAGAGACCAAAAATGTGTCTTATGTAAAATTTAAATGATTAAAAGTATACATTAGCCTTGACCAATTTACCACTTCTTTATTAAGTGGGATTTGATTTCTCTTATTCTTTTTCCTTTTTATCTCTTTTTCTCTCCTCTTTTTCCTTTTTATCATTAGATTAATATTTTGATTTAATATATTATAAAATATTATTATAATTTTGGGATAGGATATTGTTACTACCATTTTTTATTACTATCAATGTTACTACTATCTTTTCACCGTTAGACTGATCTAACGGTGAAAAGGTGGTACTAACATTAGTAGTAATAAAAAGATCTAACGATAAAAAGGTGGTAGTAACATTTGTAGTAATAAAAAAAGGATAGGATATTGTCACTACCAATTTTATGTTACTACCAAGTCCTACCACTTTTTCACCGTTGGATCAGAATCTCATCTACCTTTATCATTTCTCTCTCTTATTGAGATTTTGATCCAACGGTGAAAAAGTGGTAGTGACATAAAATTAGTAGTGACAATATCCTATCCCAACAAAAAATAGTAGTAACAATATTATATCTCTATAATTTTACCTTATAATATAACCTTATAATATATTAAATTTGGACTGCTGAAATTTTAATCCCATCATAAAAAACGGAAACGGAAGGGAAAAGGAGGGCAAGGGTATAGAAAGGAGCCAAGTCCTACCAATCCTACCAAGAGCGCGGGTAGCTGACGAGGGAAGCTAGCGTGATTTTGATTGTTTTCTTACTGTAATTCTCATTTTGAGGTATAGATTTAGCATTTCATTCTTTATATATATATGTATATGATTTTTGCCATTACTGTTGTTTGTCCTGAGTGAGTTAGGACTTATGAAAAGACCAAGGAACTCTGATCTCTTCGTTTATTCATCCTTTTGATTTGTGATTCCTTAGCCGTATCAAACATGGCTACCGTCTCTACCACTACCAGCTCTTCCCCTCCATGGACAAGCCCTAACCCTAATTCTGATCTTAACCCCGAATTTCATGAAGACCAATCACAAACCCTTGACTTGGATTCCACGATACATCGCCAATCAACCCTACCTCACCAAGTATCCTCTCAGCCAAGTCCCCCTACTAGTCCACCGAAGTCTCATGCTCCGATAACCCCGACTCTGCTTCAGCTCTCTTTCAACCAAGATCAAGCTTGCTTCGCCGCCGCCACCGACAACGGGTTTCGCATCTATAATTGCGACCCATTTCGGGAGCTCTTCCGCAGAGAATTTGATGGAAGCGATGGCAGTACTGGGGGGATTGGTCAAGTGGAAATGCTCTTTCGCTATAATATGCTGGCACTCGTTGGAGGTGGCGCCCATCCTCAATACCCTCCCACCAAGGTGATGATCTGGGATGATCATCAAGGCAGGTGCATTGGTGAGCTTTCATTTCGATCAGTTGTTCGTGGTGTCCGGCTTCGACGAGACCGAATCATTGTAGTTGTAGAGCAGAAGATTTTTGTGTACAATTTCGCCGACTTTAAGTTACTTCATCAAATTGAAACCCTTGCAAACCCAAAGGGGCTCTGTGCAGTTTCGCAATCGGCTGATTCTATGATATTGGCGTGTCCCGGTTTGCATAAGGGTCAGATACGAGTTGAGCATTATGCACAGAGAAAAACCAAATTCATTTCGGCGCATGATTCAAGAATAGCTTGTTTCACTCTTACTCTTGATGGGCAGTTACTCGCCACCGCCAGTACCAAGGGTACTTTGATTCGAATTTTTGATACAGCCAATGGGACGCTGCTTCAAGAGGTAGTTGAAATCCCTGAAGTTCTTTTTTTTTCCTTCCACTATTCAGGAATCAATATAAATTCCTTTTTCTTTGGGGAAGCATATATATTCGCCTAAAATGTTGGAAGCCAAACCCATTATGCCTTTGTTGGGGGAAAAAACATTATGCCTTTATTTCAAACGGTAACATTTAGGGGTGTTCTAAAACGATGCAAACCAGTCAAACTAAAACAAATTAAACTTGATTTAAACCATAATGATATACGACTATTAGGTCTTAATCGGATTTTAGGATGTGGTGTGGAAATTGATTGGACCGGTTTGATTTTTGGTTTGGGATAGATTGATTTGGTTAACTGAATCAACATGGTCCAAGGAAAACACTGAATCAACATAATAAGTATATCTTTTCCACAACCTAGTCCTAATCTGGAATTTATGGGGTTCCTTTCATTTTTGTGGAATTTTTAACGCCAAACTATAGCAGCATAGCCTTCAACTCCTTTCCTTAGGCTCTGACCTTTCCCTCTAATTTAGTTTTGAATCATGAACATTGTCTTTCGAAATTTGGAAAAAATATTTCAATCCTTTTTTTTTTCCAACTTAGATTATTCTCTGTATAGAATTGAGCATTGAATCAATGGTTTTTCCATGTCATGTAATGGTACGACTTTACTATGAGCATTTCAACCTTTTTCCGCATCGAGTAAATTTATTGGATATTAACTTCAGGTAAGAAGGGGCGCACATGTGGCAGAGGTCTATAGTTTGGCCTTCTCTTCTACTGCTCAGTGGCTAGCAGTCTCAAGCGACAAGGGTACTGTCCATGTTTTCAGCCTGAAGGCTAACTCTAGTTCTCCTCAGCATGAAAATTCACAGATTGCAACTGATTCTCATGCTGCCAGTACACCATCTAGCTCACCCCGCGGATTTGTTAAATTTAAAGGTAAATATCTCGTGGATTTATTTTTGTTTGCTGTGATTGTGTATGAATATGTAAATTTATTAATAACTGAGGTGCAGTATATGATACTGTTAAATCATGACTTAGACTATACTCTTTGCTGTGCCTGTGGTGGAGTTGGGCTGTTGAGGGACTGATAAAAGATCAGACACCTGATTTTCTAGTTAACTGTTAAATTGCGTGGATAACGTAGTTATTTAAATCCTGATACACACTTTGGAATGCATAATATCAATATGACTCAATATGCTGATGCTACAATACAAATCGGTGGTTGACTTGAACCATGGATGTACCTGAATAGTCAGTTATGTGAGTTGAGCCAACAGTGCCAGGTTGTGGCATTATGGTGATCCAGAATACCCTTATTTATCAATTGTTTGTTCCAGACAGAACGTTGTTTGAATATCATTGAGAGAATTATGGTGCCCCTTTATTATGCTATACACTTATACTGCTTGCTATTAGTTATTTGGATTAGTTACTAAAGAGAATGATTATTTGCTCCTTTTTTCCTTGATAAACTCTGTTAATCTGCATCATGCAGGAGTATTACCAAAGTATTTTAATTCGAAGTGGTCACTTGCTCAGTTTCGCTTACATGAGGGCACTTGTTACACTGTTGCATTTGGTCAGCAAAAGAATACAGTCATAATTCTTGGCATGGATGGGAGGTATGGTTTGAGAAAAATGTTTTGAATGTAATGTTATGTAGACCGTTGGCCAGTTTGCTGTTATCTGAAATATTCTGAGTTTTGGGGTTAATATTGTTGTATACTCTACATTTGTGAATTGGGGTTTCAAACGCTGGTAACATATTATTTAGAAGATGGTTATCACTCATCATTTTTCTCATTTTAATTTATATGGACCTTCAGCACGTCTAAAGAAATCTTCTTCTTTTATCCAGGAGTGTTTTTCTAGGTTACTCCATATTTGAAATTTTTTAGACTTGAGAGGACATAATTTATGTTGCATCGATTTTTATTACGTACTGTTAGTGGTTATATGCAGCTTCTACCGGTGTCAGTTTGATCCAGAGCATGGTGGTGAGATGAATAAACTGGAATATCAGAACTTCTTAATGCCAGAGACGGCCTCGTGAATCGTGATACTAGACCAGATAAAAGCCTGGATGACTTTTCAATGTTAATTCTGCTTTGATTAATTAAATACATGGAGGTTTAAGTGAAGTTGACCTTATAAGTTAGGGTTGAATCCTCGTTCCTGTAGCCTCCATTGTAGATATTGTGATTTATAAGACCAGAGGCAGCCTGATGGATATTAATTTTCACATTCAGCCTAAAAAGTCAGTGTTGGTTCCGTTACAAATGTAAATAGATTCAATATGGTACTTGAAGTATTATTTAGGTTGGCACTCGTTCTGTTGTAATTACAGCTTAATTGGTCATTTTACTCTGTAAATATTCAGTATTGGGGATAAGATAATGCAATGTCTTTATGAAGTTCTATTCATAGTAGGAAGTAGGAACCACGTTTTTAATGCTTAATATCCATGTGGCTGAACTCTTGATGCTTAGTATGTTGAGGTAAAAGTGAAGTGTTCAAACTCAATCATTCATGGGCGGTTAATTCTTTTGTTTCCTTATTTGTCTGGTTAATCTATTGGGGGTTAGGTCAGTGTTTTATCACTTGTTAGTTGTCATCCTATATTCCTATACCATTAAAATAAACAGCTGAATTTATTCTTTGAAAGTTGCAAGAGAGGAATCTCTTGATTATGCTGCTGGGTGATTTGTTTTCTAAAAATTATGCTCTGAAAATTGTGTTTGACTGGATCGCAGCGTTATTTATTTTGTTGGAAGGTTTCTATAGGTATTCTGTGATATCATGTGTATATTTTGTAGTGTATTTAATTTGATCAAAACCATCATTTATTTTTCCAATGCACTAATTAAATAATACCACTGTTATGTTTAGTCTGATCAGCTTCAGCTGGCGTTATAACAAGTTGCCCATTTTCTAATGTATGCACATCTGACCAAGAATCAGGCCACACCTTTTGCCGCAATCTCCTTATCTCTTGTACCAATTACTCTGCCTAAACCTCATTAAAGTTTCCCTCCCAATCTTGGAAAACTCAATAACAGATTGGTGTTGATTGATCAATTAATTAAATAGTACAGTAATATTTTAGTCATTCAATAACAAGATGACTTCAATTATGTTGAGATGACCAACACTACTAGTAATGTAGTGGTATTGGGATTAATTTTCCCCCTCTCGATTCTGAGTTTGATCCCCCCCTCTTCTATCGCCTTGCATCAAAAAAAAAAAAAAATATATATATATATGTTGAGATGAAATAAGATTGCTGCTACTATCAATTTTGCTATCATCTTTTAGGCTACTGTTTAAGATTGTTCAAATTAAGCAAATAACCAAACAAACGAGTGTCTTGTCTTAGCAATCAGATAAGGGTGATAAACTTGAAAGTTTAAAACATCCATAGGAGGGTGAATAAGGGTAAAAGTACATAAGTTTGATACCGATCAAATTGAATCATAAAAAACATTAACTTAGCAATAATGGTTCTTGAGATTTAGAGCGAGGCAGTACCAGTAATGCAGGGAATTTGTGGTAGGCCCCACTTCTGACAGTGTAGAGTCAAAATTTTCTATAGACTAACTTGCCTTGATTTCAGGCAAATATAATTTTGGCATCTTATGCCTAAACTACAAGTTCTAGGTCTTCCCTGCCATTGGCAACACCGAGCCAAAAATAGAAAAAAAAAGTTGCCGCGTTGGTTAACCCGAAGGTGAAGTTCACTCATAAGTCATAACAGTAACACAATCAATGTTCGTTTAGCCTATAAAAAGCACCTTCCTCTACCTTTTGCTCCCACTTCAACCCTAGCATACTAATATATCACCTCTGTCACTATTCTCTTTCTTTTTTTCCTTGCTCGTGCATAAAAAAACAAAATGGGGATCAAGCTCCACGGTCTGGCAATGTCCACTAATACCAGCCGAGTCATGGTGTGTCTCCATGAGAAAGACGTAGACTTTGAGCTTGTTTCCGTCAATGTCTTCGCCAGCGAGCACAAGCTCCCTCCTTTTCTCTCCAAGAACGTACGTTTATATATATGTGTGTATATATAACCACGTCGTATCCACAATCACTTGTCATTTATTATTAACTATATTCTTACATGCTTACTTGATGAATTAATACTCATTCTTTTCTGGCAGCCCTTTGGTCTGATCCCAGCTCTTGAAGATGACGGCCTCACACTCTTTGGTTTGTTTCCCTTCTTTCTTTCTTTTTTCCTGCCTGCATGGTTTCAGATGGGTCATATATATATCTAATAATGTATTCGCATTGCACACAGAATCTAGAGCTATAACAGCGTACCTGGCTGAGAAATACAAAGAAACAGGGCCTGATCTGATAAGGAAGAGTGACCCAAAAGAAGCAGCCTTGGTTAGGGTGTGGGCAGAGGTAGAGTCACAATCGTACGACCCAGCAGTGTCACCAATCATATTTGAGTATTTAGTGTCTCCTTTTCAACACAAAGAACCCAACCAATCAGTGATCGATGCCAGCTTGGAGAAGTTGAAGAATGTGCTTGACGTGTACGAGGCTAGGCTGAGCGAAACCAAGAACCTTGCTGGGAATTTTTTTAGCCTCGCAGATCTAAACCATATCACCAGCACTCACTATTTCATGAAGACGCCTTGCGCTTATATGATTAATGATCGTCCACATGTGAAGGCCTGGTGGGATGATATCTCTTCCAGGCCTTCTTTCCAGAAGTTTGCGGATGCTTTGACTTTTGGTCAGAACTGAGACCATCAACAGAATTTGAATTTTGAAAGGCCTTCCATTGTTAGTTAAAACTCTTAAATATGATCCTTCTTTCTTGTCTTTAAACTTTTCTGGAAATTATTTTGCAAGTCGCAAGCCATTGTCCATCAGTAAATTTATGCTTCAAGTCGTTTTTTCATTTTGCGATTGATATAATATATATATATATATAGAAACCCTAAAATTATGAGCTGAGTCGCTCATTTTACATGTTCTGCCTGAACTTTGGTGTTTTCCTGTGGCTCTGTGGTTTTGAGATTTTTAATTAATAAATGTAGACATCCCAAAATTAGGAACTTTGAACAATTCACAGGTTCTAGGCCCAGCCCACTTCATAATTCTTTGGGATTTTAATGCTGGCTCGTAAACATGAAATGAACAGCCCACTTCATTATGTAGAAAACTGATGTAGATGTAAAAAAACAAAAAAAAGGTTAAGTAACAAATTTGCCTCAGAAGTATACCCCGAGGAGTAATTTTGCCCTGAAAGTTTTTTCTTGGAGCAATGTTGCTTCGGAAGTTTTTTTTTTTGAACAATTTTGCCCCTCCGTTAATAACCTTAACGGTCAACTGTTAGTTGACCAAGTTGACCGTTAATGGAGAGCCAAAATTGCTTTAAACAAAAACTTCCAAGGTAACATTGCTAAAAAAAAAACTTTCAGGGTAAAATTGCTTCCTAGGGTATACTTCCGGGCAAATTTGCTACTTAACCCTAAAAATTTTTTATACAACTCATAAAAAATTATGAAAAAAATGATAATCTATTTTTTTGCTAGCTATCCAAAATAATCTAACTTAGCTACAGCAGTAGGACTGATAAAAATTTACATTTACATGCTATTTATAACTAGATTTATTTCGAATCTAATATAAATATTTCTCGAAGAGTGACATATACTTTTCTTACTCAAATAAATGATTTAATCAATTTCATTACTTTTTGTAAATTGATTAATTAGGCCTTTTTTATCTCTGCCTTCACTGATTTACGTAATTCGGCTTGTTTGAAGCAGGCTTATTTTTAACCTGTTTGAAGTAGATCTGTTTTGCAGTGAGGGCCTGTAGCCTGTTAGCCTAATTATAAAATTTTTTAATATATAGGCCGCCTTAACAGGGCACAGGCCAAGGTCAGGCTGAAAAATTGGCCTCTAACAGGCCACAAGTTAAGCTCAGGCCACTTTGTTGCCGAACAGGCCTGGCCTGTTAAGGGTGAAGTCTGGGCTGGCCTGACTTGTTTCCACCCCTAGATATTATATAAATAAAAATTTAAAATATATGATATCATAAATAACAGTTTTAACATTTTTTTGGGTTAAGTAACAATTTTGCCCCGAAAGTTTTTTTTTGAAGTAATTTTGCCCCGGAAGTTTTTTTTTTGAGCAATTTTGCCCTTCCGTTAACGGTCAACTTTAAGTTGAACGTTAACGGAGGGACAATTAAGTTGACCGTTAACGGAGGGGTAAAATTGCTCCAAAAAAAAACTTCCGAGGCAACATTGCTCCAAAAAAAAATTTCAGGGCAAAATTGCTTCTTGAGGTATACTTCCGGGACAAATTTACTACTTAACTCAAAGAAAAATTATAGGAGCTAGCTTGTAATGCAATTTATACTATAAATTAATTCTTATATTTAATATTGGAGGAGTAGTTCATAAGATTCCTTGAATTTTTATGACAAAAAGTGAGAAGTATTTCTCAGTCTTTGACGACTAAAAGTTGTCTTTTACGAATTCAATCATTCAAGCACAAGATAATTACATCACTGTTAAACTTTTGAAATGCAGAGCGAGGAAGGATAACACAGTACGATCTCTGTCCAATTACACGGACCATGCCATACCATAGCAGAGTGTTTCATTCACAATATATGCATGCATAATAAGGTCATTAACTTGGTCCAAGTTCTTTGCCTTCTTGCTTGCTTTCTTGAATAGTTCATTAAGGACCAACCCCACATTACAATTAATCTTCAACCCCTGTACTTCTATTTCCCCTTTTCCCTTCCCAGATCAAACCCCATATCATAAATGCTCTCCCTGAGACTATGCATCTACCAAGTGCACCTACAATTAACAAATCAGATTCCATTCGTACTAATCCAATCTTACAACTAAGCCACTATTAATACTCAATTTCAGATTTGTTGGCAGAGTAGTTATGCAATTATTACTTGGCTAGCAGAGTTGCGCTGTTGTAAACTGAAAAGGAGTTGCTGGTTTATCTGTATTGAACTGTTCATAATGCATCTTCCATTTGCCTTCTTTGTCAAAAATTCATTATCACATAAGACAACATTTTCTTGTTTCACATATTCATGTCTCATCTTTGTATGCTTGAAAATTTTCATGTGCTCTGATTTCTCATGCTCCAGAGTTCAGACCTTGATATAACTTACTCAGACCAGTGGGTTAAAATGATGGGAGGCTTATGTCATGGCAGCTTTATTGTGATTTCTGAAAGACATATTCTTTCAGATTTTTGATACAGACCTTGTTGAGTGTTTGAAGCTTTGTGGTCTAATAAGTCAAGCATTAGAGCTATGTTTAGCCTTCAAGAACCATCCTAGGGCAAACTTTTTGCCTCCGTAATAATTTTGATAGCGATAACCATTATCTTCAGCTCTCTTTCTATGGGAAAGAAATAAAAGAATACGAGACATATAAACCAATAAGATAATTATAATTGTTGTCCCTAATCACTTTCCTACTTAAATTCAAGTGGGAGATAAAAGAGTGTCCATTATAGTCCCAGTTCCATACTAAACAAGTGGGAGACATATAAATATTGATTTTTATTTATTTATTATTATTTGGATATTGCACACGTACATACCGTTTTCCAAGAGACTGCGTTTTTGTACCAGAATCGATAGTTTCACTTTTTTTAGTGTGGCCGCTTCAATGTTATCTTCACTTTTAATCTAGTATTTTCTTATGCATCTCAACTTTCACTCCTCTTTATATACAACTGGCATGCATAAATCAACCAGTTTGCTTCGGATCATGGTTTAGTTTTGCAGTGATGGCAAGTATTTTAAAATTGAACTGCTTTATTATTTTGCGATCAATCTAGATAGCATATTATATTCTTCATTCTTTACAATCAGCTTTCCCTTCGGAGAGAAACTCTGGCCTGATATGATCTTCCTTTTACATGAGAAAGACGTGACGCTCTGAGACCTACACAGTTTACCACTCAAGCTTGCAGGAACCAAAAAAATGAACCCTTTGTGCTGTTTTCAGGTATACTTGGATAAGTATAAAACGTCAGATTAGTACCTTGTGCACATCTGTTACATTAAATACTATAATTATTTTATGTAAACTAGTAGTAAATATTACAACTATAAGCCAATTGTTGCGCGAAACAGCCAACCAGCGACCTCTTTTTTTGAAGTTAGATGGGGACTTGGATAGATTGACTGACTCAGTTTCTGCATTGAGTTGAAACTAAACTGTTGGGGACTCGTTAAGTTGGTAAAAAGTCTTCAAGGCCATGAGGAAGAGCCATCAATAAGATTTGAAATTTACGGACAGTATGATATAAAGTTGCTTTTATTAGTACTGTGGCTAGTGGCACCTAAGATGCTTCTGCAATACAAACAAACCTAACTCACCAGCCAAGTACCACGGTAAAGCTTGATTCTGCTCATCATATGAACAATAGGTACAGTTTTGATCATTGGCTCTTTGAATGAATACAACCACCTCTGCCTCTGGTTACAAGAATTTGACAAGCAACACTGCATCATCAATTATACCAGATCCTTCTTGGCTAATAGCTTAATATTGTTCTGTTCTTGACCTGTGTTTAGGTGAATTTTAAGCTTAAATCAGATTTAATTAGATGAAGGTTCTAGTGTAGGAAGTCCACGGGTGGTGGTCAGGGGTCCAGATGTATCGGGAGCAAAATTGAGTGGAACCAAAAGTGATGTGGCTCTTAAAACCGTCTGATCTGAGTATCTGACAGATTGAGCCAAAGGACTTCCTAGACCCCACCTCTGTTTTCACTTAAAATCGAAAAGTGAAAACTAAAGCAATCAGATATCTCCATAAAAAAGCAAGAAAAGATTTTTCTAGTGGGAATTAGGAATTTAGAGTAGGAAAAGAATCAGAATGGTCTGTGATTGCAGAAATACAACAGGAAGCAGCCCTCATTTAGGGCGTTTCATACCCCACATGAGTTGGAATGCCAATCAAACCTTTGAAGAAGCTCACTAATAATCCCTCAATGGGGTCATCATAGGCACGATGGTTGTTTTAGTCTGTTTGTAGGATACTAGGATCGTATGATGACGTGGCATCCACGTCAAGTGCTGTTGAGTGTTGCCCCTCAATAGTCAAATGCCTCTCTTTTCTTTATAAGCCTCCTCCTTCACTTCACCTTCCTTGCCACCAACAAACACACACTCAAAATTTTCTCTGGTCCATTACTTGCCATTCCTGTTCTACAAACTTAACGCCCAATATGGCAGCCAAACCAGTTGAAGATGCTCCTCCTCCTGCAGAAACCTTGAAATACCAGGTATTCACACTCACACACACACATCTTCCTCTCTCAGATCTTTATTGCATTCATATGAATATCTTTTTCTAATCACTGGTTCATAACTTCTCCTTGCTTCTTTATGAAGACGTGGGTATTGAAAGTCTTCATCCACTGCGAAGGCTGCAAGAAGAAGGTCAAGAAAGTTCTTCAGGGAATCGATGGTCTCTCTCTCTCTCTATCTATCTATCTATCTATCCACATATCTCTTCATTCTATAGAATGCCTGTGCAGTAGATATATATGTGTGTGTGTGTGCGTGTGCGTTTGTCATGTATATGTGTTTAATTACAGGGGTTTATACAACGGAGATAGATTCTCAGCAGCACAAGGTAACAGTGACAGGGAATGTGGATGCTGAGACTCTGGTAAAGAAGCTCCTAAGATCAGGCAAGCTAGCAGAGCTTTTGCCTCAAGAAAAGGTCGACAAGAAAGACAACAACAAGCCTGCAAAATCCAAAGGTGGTGGTGGTGGTAAAGAGAAAGAGCCATCATCAGATCAGAAAAATACTGAACCCACTGTTAAGGAAGATTACCAAAAAGGTCCAGTGAGTGATAACAACAATGATGATGAAGGTGACGAGGCTTGCGGCCAAAGGAAGAAGAAGAAGAATAAGAAGAACAAAGGGCAAAATGGTCCTGTTCCTCCTAATAATAATGATAATGAAGGAGCTGGCGAAGAAAGCTCAAAACTTGAAGCATTACCGCTCACTGCTTTACCTGTTACGGCTATGGCTTCCATGAACCCTAGACCCCAACTTCAGCAACCCTACCCATACCCACCACAACAACAGTACTATTCACCTCCACAACCTCAACCATATCAATATGGTTTAAGCTATAGTACGGCCTATCCGATCTCCACTTCTTCCTATTACGCCCCTAATTTCATGCATTCTCATTATAATAACAATCCCTACTCTCGACCCCCGCCGCCGCCTCCGCCGCCGTCGGATCCCTTCGGCCACCGTCATGTTGGCCATGATGAGTATGAAGCTGTATGCTCCATTATGTAGTATTGTAGCATCTATGTTTTATCACTGAGGGCAAATAGGTGGGTTCATTTATATGTTTTATGTGATTTGAGTCATATAACTTTGTCGAAAAGAAAGACTGCGGACCAAGATCACAGATTACAAGAGAATATTTCGCAGGGTATGGGGTTTCTGTAATTAGTGCCTTGTCCTATATTATTCAGCGAGACAGCTTTTGCGTTTGCTTCACAAAGGCCAATACTCTTGTTAGAATTGCTCTGTAATTCCATAGCTGTATCTGAGCCTCTCTTGATCTTTATGTGTAAAATAGATATCTTTCTACTAAAATCTGCTTTCTGAGTCAGCTGGTAAGGAACTTAATATTCATGCATAATCCTGGGAAACAGCTACTGCTTGTTTTTAATTTAGATTCATGTTTCAACACTGAAGAACTATCTCCATCTTAATTATTAGTTAAGCAATTCTTCATTTAACCCACGACTAGTCTTTTTTTCCCTTCTCAGCTAAGTTTCTGGCATGTGGGATGTTGATTTTTCAAATAAAATTGATTAGGTTCAAGGATGATTAATTGCAATAGTTCATGGTATTTTAAAAAGTTGTCTTTCATGACGCTTTAGATGCAAAAGATGAAATATAAGATGTGATTTATTGGGTCCCTCGTGCCTTGCTTTGATTTATTGAGAATCTTGAAAAGTCCCACCTTTGTTCTTCGTTTAGTCCCAACAAAAGTTGATTTTATCGGCCCAACGTTTCACTCATTTATAATTTTTTCTGAGTTTTTGAGTTCATTAATTATCTGTAACACAAATCATTGAAATAATTTTGACATGGACTAGCGTTAATGGATTCATTAATTATCAGATAAACTTATTAATACTCCCTCTAGTTCCTATTATAAAGCACTAACTAACTTTTCTTAAAAAAGAAGAAAAGAAAAAAGTAGTTAAAGTAAATAAAGTTGTCCTAAAATCTAAATAATTTCCAATACTACCCCTAATAATTGTACTAAACTCTAATGTCATATTAATTATTACTCTCACTCACTACGCTTATTAATTAGGGATAAACATGAAAAAAAATAGTTAATGTTCATTGGAAACAAGCAAGTGCCTTATAAAAAAGACCAAATAAATTTATTGATTGATGCCTTATAATTAAAAAAAAAAAAATACTGAGTAATCATGCGGCTCTTTCTTTTTCTTTTTTCAAGTTCAGCAGTCATGCTTCACACTTTATTAAAATTGATCTTAGTATGTACCATTAAAATCATTTTTTTAAATCCCAAACATAAGCTTCTGGAATCTTCTATTTATTTCCCAGTTTTGCAAATGCGATAAGTAATGCGATGTTGAAACTTAAAATAATCAGAGGCAACAGAGAAAAATATATATTTGTATTTTGCAAATTTAATGATCAATTGACTTTTTATTTTTTTTGATAGAAAGACACAACGACATATTAAGAATAAAATTAAAAAACTTAGAGAACTACATATTCATAAGAACAAATAGAAGAGTTACATAAGGGCTGACTTTGACCCTTGTAATACACAGTGTGTATGGTTCAGTTTGAAATAACGGTGGTAGAAATAGCTTTTATTTTTTATAGACTTTTTTATTGATGGACTTTTTTTTAATATGATCTGTGTTTGGGATAACGTTGACAGAAGTGACTTTAAGGTCTGAAGCAAGAAGATGTGGCTTCACAAAAAAAAAATGGCTTCAAAGTCTGAAGCCCATCAAGGTCTGAAACTATAACAAACAATCAATAATCTAACTTTTATTTTCACTGGGCTTCTAATGAACTTATTTGAGCTTTCAAAGCTATCCCGAACAGACTCTATATATAAAGCAAATAAGGAGTGATTTTTTTTGTTTGCCCATCCGGTATCAGTTTCGCATTGACTAATCCAGATCTGACATGAATTGTGCATCTAGTTATAGTAAATGAGTCTCCGAGCGAGGTTATTATACATTCATAAGTCTCAAACTCGAGATTTTGTTTATGTGACATATGTCGTTTACCGCTTATGTCAACCCTCATTAGTCAAATAAGAAGTGATTTATTATATGAATAAGAGAACAGTGATAATAAAGAGATCCAATGTTTATAACTTTAAATGAGAATTTTTACTATTTTTTAAGAGATTATAATTAACTGTGATCAAATTTTCTTGTGCAACGAGTGGGTGGGGAGAATTTCAAGGCTTTTACAAAACCCAGTTAGTGAGATATATTCTCTTTTTTTTTTCGACAAAAAAAAGAAAGAAAGAAAGATATATTCTCTTTTTTGTCTTTGGAGGTTAACTTTATATCATTTCAAGGCTTAATAGGCCCCACGCATTGGTGGGTGTTGGATATTTTTCTTTTTCCGTGAAGATTGAAGTTGAATAAAAAAGCCATCCCAGATTTGTCGCTTCTATTTTTTTTCCCTGAAAATTGACATTACATATATATTCAAATGTCAATTTTTTATGATGAAACTATTTTTTTCTTGTGACATTTATGTTTTTTTATTTCCATTCTGAAAAATGTATTACTAACAATTGCTGGGACAAAAAATTCATGATTGTAAATTTTATTCTAGAGAAGAAAGCCCTTAAAATCAATACTTCGCTCAAAATTAAATCCAACTAAAAATTTTCAGAAAATTCAATACAGACAAAATTTTTTCCTGTTTTTATGATGCCCAAATCTAAATTTATCAGTTGCTCAAAGGCTCTAATTAAAATTCATAAGAAAATATAGTAAAATTTCTCTCTCTCTACACATATATATATTTTTAAAAATGATAAATTAATACTTATTTTCAATAGAAAATATGATGTAAAATTTAATTTATTAAGAAATTGTACTTCCCCCGGTCCTAATTATAAGAGCAAAATTTGGGGTTACTTTTGGTCCTAATTATAAGAGCAAGTTTTAACTTTTATCAAATTTTTTTTAATACCCCTATCTATACTTTTTCAATAATAGTTAAAGACAATAATAATTTAACGATATACCTATATATTTTATAAAGTAAATAATGTTTGTACTACAGATGTCATTTTAAATTTATATTGCAATTAAATTTTATTATATACAATTTTATACTTTCTCAATAAAATCCTTGTGGTGAGAAATTTATCACCACAAAGATTTTAAGCAAGGAATTTAATTCAATTTGTATGACCTGTTTAAGAATTATTTTTCAATGATACGAATAATATGTGCGATAACTATAGGGTGTGTGTATATATATATATATATTTATAAAAGACTATTGTTTGATAATTGCAGTAATAATACGACACTTGTATAAATGACATCGGTTAGGTTAGAATATAGGGAGGGAATTTTCCTTACGTATTTTTCATTCAAATATCTCAATATTTTAATGTCATTTTAAATTTTAGGGAAGGGTATTTTAGAAAAATATATATAATTAATTAATTTAACTTCTCTCCTTAATCCCTTCAAATTCTGGTAAATAACTCTTATAATAATATTTTCTTCAAAACATTAGCAAAACCAAAAGCAACTGCACTAAAATCAAACACTTAACTGTAAACGGATCAGGTACAATTTTTTTTTAGCCCTACTACTTAGACTGGGATTTCAATTTAACTTTGGCCCAATATTATGCTGGCCACTTTTTATCCACACAACTCACAGGCACAGCTATTACACCTTTTTTTTTTTTTTTTTTTTTTTTTTGCCATCGTTGGTTCACACAATTATCTTATTTACAAAATGGATGGTTGAACTCAAAATTTTTTGCTTAAATCAAGACTTAATGAGGTGTTTGATATCAATTGAGCCAAACAACACGCCCTCATTACATCATTGTTTTAGAGTCTCACATGAGTGTTTTTTTTTTCATTTATAATAAAAAGTTTAGGTAGGGAAGACATCGGTAACTCACTAGGGCTAGGATGTGCCTCCAGGCTTAAAGAACGCTTATAGAGGTATTTACAGATCACCCACCAACAAGGCCTTTACATCAATCAACGGGTATCAAACCTTCTCCTTTTTGGAGTGAAGACCGACGTTTTAGCCAACTATACCACCCCTTGTTAGCATTAGTGTATAATGTATGACACATACAGCAAGTGCATATGTAACTTGTCATAATTTTAAATCTAAATTTGATAAATATAATTTTTTTTCAAAAAAAAATGTAAGAATATAATGTCTAAATTAAGAGACAATGATATAAACCAATCTTACTCATATTAATGCGAAGCTTAGCGAGAAGACGCGGTGTTGGATTTCGATGCTTTGCTTCAGATAAATTTGAAGAAGATCGATGCTCTGCTTCTCGAACAAATGAATGCAGAGACGAAGGACGACTGTGGTTGCGAGCTTTAGCGCGAGTTTGGTTGCAGAGTAATAACGGATATAAATGCATCGTACGAACTCGTATAAGCATGATCGATAAGCTCTGAAAATCAGTTTCTCAAATAAGCTCATTTTCTTCCAAAACAATAGTTCTAAACATGTAAAAAAAAAAAAATTCAACCCCCAAAAACCACTCAGACACGTGAAGTTATTAGCCCAAAACGCTATACCAAACATATCGATAAAGATCAAAATTTTATTCCAAACTGAAGTTACAAAAAAGATCCAACACCAAAGTGTAAAAATCTAAATGTAATTTTTTTAAAGTGCATCCAACACCAAATGTTTTTTTTTTTTAAGTACAAAAGTGACTATGTGGTTATAAAAGTAGAGTAAGAATACCCATTGACAGTTAGTTTAACCCCCCTTTTTTTGTATTCTTAAGGCTAACATGGATGATGATTTAACTAAATTTCATCCCAGTTGCTAGTAAAGAATTGGAGAAAATTACAAAAAATGACATAGATATTTTATATATTACAGTTCAGCCCTTCTCTCTTCTAATCACAATCTTACCCATGGGCCGCCCATCTCCGCCTCCTCGCCCTCGCTTCCACCTTTCTATAATTTTCAAAATTATCTAGGCTCTTTTCTATATTTTCTCCAGTTCTACAATGTCAGCTATGATGAACTTTAGTGGAGTGATAGTCCATATCAACCTTAAAAATACAAAAAAGTTAAACTAACGGTCATTGAGTATTTTTACTCCACTTTTATAACTTCTAGTTACTTTTGTAAAAAAAGAAAAAGAAAAAGAAAATTGATGTTGGGTATACCTTTTAAAAAAAAGGCCATATGTGTACCTTTTAGCCCAAAAAACAAAGGAAAATTACGCGCAAGTCCTAAGGAAGAGGATTTATCACAATAAAGTTCTTTAAAATCATGATATCACACAGAAGTCCCAGGACTTTTTTGATATTATTTAGAAATATAAAATTACTTTGTTGCCCAAAGGCCATGACTAAGAGCACCACAAAACCACCGACTCAGTTTCATTTCCCTTTTCTTCTTCTTCATCAACTTCATGCCCTCAAAAGATTCGTGCTTGATATATCCTTTACCTTCCCCACTTCCTATTTTGCTCTTCTTCTTCTTCTCTTCCTCTTGGCTTATAATGGCTTCACCGTTTTCTAGGTTCATGTCCCTTTCTTGTTAACCAAATTGCCATTATCGAAACCTATTGTTTTCCCGCCGGTGATAAGTGAATGCAGTGAAGAATTAGTCCCGAATCTCTCTTCTTCTGTGTTATTTGCCATCAAGGACAATTCTGCAACTTTCTCGAAGATTCATTTTCCCACATTTCAAAATTCGTCATGTCCCACTATACCCTCTGAGAAATTTCCCTTAAACCGGTCTAGACAAACAAGGAGATACAAGAGAGACCTAAGAAGTTTGCGCTCAGAAGCTCAGGCTTCTTTGTTTCAAAACCTGGATTTTTTTTCATTTCACACGTCCAGATTCTATTTAAAACAACAAATGCTATATGTACAACAGAAAAAGCCTATATTTACAACAATCTATTAAAACTTGGATTTTTTTATTTTTAATTTTTTCATTTCTCACCTCCAAAAGCTATTTACAACAACAAATGTTATATCTACAACAGGAAAAACCTATATTTACAACAACCTTTTAAAACCTGGATTTTTTTCATTTCTCACCTCCAAATGCTATTTACAACAACAAATGCTATATTTACAACAGAAAAGCCTATATTTACAACAACCTTTCAAAACCTAGATTTTTTTTTTCATTTCTCATGTCCAAAGACTATTTACAACAACAAATGCTATATTTACAACAGAAAAAACCTATATTTACAACAACATTTCAAAACCTAGATTTTTTTTCATTTCTCACGTTCAGAGGCTATTTACAACAACAAATTCTATATTTACAACAGGAAAGGCCTATATTTACAATAACCTTTCAAAACTAGATTTTTTTTTTTTCATTTCCCACCTCTAGAGGCTCTTTTAAACAACACATGCTATATTTACAACAACCATTCAAAACCTATATTTTTTTCATTTCTCACGTCCAGAAGCTATTTATAACAACAAATGCTATATCTACAATAGAAAAAACCTATATTTACAACAACCTTTCAAAACCTGGATTTTTTTTTCATTTTCACCTCCAGAGGCTATTTACAACAACAAATGTTATACCTACAACAGAAAAATCCTACATTTACAACAACATTTCAAAACCTAATTTTTTTTTAATTTCTTACGTCCAGAGGCTATTTATAACAACAAATGCTATATTAACAACAAAAAAGGCCTATATTTACAATAACCTTTCAAAACCTGATTTTTTTTATTTCTCACCTCCAGAGGATATCTACAACAACAAATATTATATTTACAAAAGAAAAGTCTATATTTACAAAAACCTTTCAAAACCTGGATTTTTTTCATTTCTCACTTCCAGAGGCTCTTTACAATAACAAATGCTATCTTTACAACAACAATATTCCAAGAATTACAGACAGTGAATGTTCTTCAAAATTAAAGGTGAACTATAGAGAGAGAAGGAAGAAGGATAGAGTGAATAGAGAGAAAAATGAAATTTGCATTGTTCACGAAATTAATGTAAAAATTCCTAAGACTCACAAACTATAAACAGATTCAGACAAATCTCTAAATCTTCAATAATTTGTAAAACCAGTAACCACTGTACAAAAGAGAAAACTATTTCAACAATAACACACACTGGGATCACTATCTCTACTGCAAGCTCCAACAATATAGAAGCACTCATCCTCACCAAAAATCTATCACCGTAGGAGACATAAAACAAAAAATGCAGTCTTGAGGACTATAAACGAATTGAGGAGGTTCGGTGTTGTGGAGAAGTGTGAGTATTACAAGTGTGAGAAGCACTAGAGAGAGAGTGTCTGTGAGAGAGAGAAGAAATGATAGAGGACATTAGTTTTCAAAATTCAGTGAGGGCAAAATGATCATTTCACAATTAGAATTAATATAAAAAAAGTCTCTTGGGACTTCTATGTAATTTGTTGATTTCAAGGGACCTAATTGTATTTATTTCTGGTTTTTGGGACGGACACGTAATTTTCCCAAAAAACAAACCGTTGACATCAGACCAAGTTTCCTGTACATGCCACATGTAAACCAGCTAGGATCGGATTCATGCATTTTGTTTTTTTTTTTGTTTTTTGTGGCGATCACGGACTTCACTGCCTGGCACCCGGCCATAGACCATCTCCCGCTCCGTGTTATCCACAAACTTACCTTCCGATCACATGGCAGCCACCGTTATCGACGGCAAAGCCGTCGCCCAAGCCGTCCGATCCGAAATCTCCGATGAAGTTCGCCGTCTCTCTCAAAAATATGGCCAGGTAAACTATTTCCTCTTTCTTTTTTTTTTTTTTGAAGTCAATTAAGTTTCCGGAAACGGAACCGAGCAGCTCATAGCAAATGTTTAATACCATGACCGGAAATAATTTGGAAATGTTATTTTCAACTGGATAAATCTAATGCCACACCGGTTTTCTCATCCATTGGTTCGCATAGGTTCCGGGACTGGCAGTGGTGATTGTAGGGAACAGGAAGGATTCACAAAGCTATGTGGGTATGAAGAGAAGGGCCTGTGCTGAAGTTGGAATCAAGTCCTTTGACGTAGATCTTCCCGAGCAAGTATCCGAGGCGGATCTTCTCAAACAAGTCCAAGAGTTAAATGCCAATCCTGATGTACATGGTCGGTCAATTACTCACCAAATCGTCTTTGTTTTAAGTGTCATCTCTGCACATGTTATCGTGGCTTAATGTCATTGCGTTTTCGAGTAATGGTGACTAATTAAGTTTTGAGTTCTCAAGTGGAAAGGAGTAACTGGAAGATACCCTTAGAATATTTTAATACTCTGTTAGGCAATTTAGCGGCTAAATTTCGTCATGTCTGAACAAAAAATTAGAGTTTTATCAGCAAGAGAGTAACGCATATATATGTATGTATCCTGGTTCTTGCCACTATTTTCTTAATGCCCTTAGGAGGAAAAAGAGTGAAATACATGTTATTGTAGATTCGTAAAGAGGTATAATGGTGGGTGATAGCATATCCTCCTAAAAAAAACATGAGAGCACAGAAGCCAGATAAAAGGGAAAAGGCAATAAACTAAGCTCAACCTGTCAATTCCTTTGTCTTGTCTGCAAGTGTAGCCCCTGAAATCTGTCCAGTGTTTGATGCTTGTTGAATTGATTGAAAGTCAATCGGGTGTCTAAATATCTACTAATTTCAAGAATAATTTTAGTTGAATGAAGCAGCAATGCAGAATTCTTTTCCTTTGGGTCAAGAACGTGTGAATGATATTAGACCTGTGATGATAGCTTGGATGCGGGCTGGTTTCTGTGAAATAAGCATGTTCTTGTTGCTCATTTTCTTTAAATGGTTTGGGTTTTTCTATTCACAGGTATATTGGTTCAACTTCCATTACCAAAGCATATAAATGAAGAGAAAGTTTTGACTGAAATCAGCCTTGAGAAGGATGTAGATGGCTTTCATCCTTTGAACATTGGCAAGCTTTCCATGAAAGGCAGAGAACCGCTATTTGTCCCTTGCACTCCCAAGGCAAATCCTCTTGCCTTTGAAAAACCTTTTGAATGGACTGGATCACATAAATAAATTTGTGAACTTCAATCAACACATTGAAGAAACTTTTTGCTGAGCTTTGTGAGACTGCTTCAGCTGTGGCATTGATATTCAATGATACAATAGTTTTATAATATTATTTTTAGATAGGTGATGTATTCTCTGATACCTTTATTTTAGATTTTTGAAACTAAGTAAAGATTTGAAGATAGAGATCCACTGAAATTGACAATAGTTTGAACTTGTACAAAACAACTTCATGAAGTTGAAACAGATTTTTGGTGTTGTTAGAAACAAAAAGGATTTATTTTCAATTACTTCACTCTCTGTGTTTTATCTGAATCTCTAGGTTGTTTTAATTTTATGCTCTTTTTTGGTTTTTAATCAAACAGTTCCACCTTTTGCAGCACATATGTAGGCATAACTTAGTTTGAGTAAAACTTTCTCATAATCTTGAGTACTTATTCTATATTATACTACTTGTATGCAGGGATGTCTTGAACTTCTCCACCGAAGTGGTATTAGCGTAAAGGGCAAGAAGGCAGTCGTGGTTGGTCGAAGCAACATAGTTGGATTGCCAGTTTCAATGCTTCTTCTTAAAGCTGATGCTACAGTTACCATTGTTCATTCACACACAAGTGAACCAGAGAGAATCATTCACGAAGCAGATATTGTAATTGCGGCTGCTGGACAACCAATGATGGTAACTAGCAAAACATATTTCCTATATTTGCATCTCCTTGCTCACAATTTCATTTCCATTCAAATATGCCCATCATACAATCTAAATTAGTTTTCAAGTTTGAGCACTTGGAATGGTTCTTACTACAAAGTATGTCAGGTTACATTAGTTTCAAGTCAGTTGCTTTCATCCTTGGTATACAACACAAATTAGTTACAGCTGCAGACCTGCAGTAGTTGTCAAATGCAACCATGCCTGTTTAAGATTAGAGAGAGAGAGAGAGAGGTTATAAAAAAAAAGAAGATTTTAGAGAGAGAGAGAACTGAAGTTGATTTTCCCTTCAAGTCAAGGGTTTGATAAAGACGATATTTTCTTGCATGCACACAGAATAAAAAAAAGAAATATAGAAGATTCTTTCTCTGTTAGTCTCTTGTCGATATAGTCAATCCTGTAGATGCTGTAAGAAGGGTATAACTACTATCATTATCAATATTATTATTATTGTCGTCGTCATCATTGGTCTGCTGCTAATCGCTTTCCTTTTCCTGATGGAGATTCCCCCCCCCCCCCCTCCTGTCCATCAATCCTGAGGGAGAGTTTGTCTCATAAAATTCTGTACTTTTCAGATCAAGGGCAGCTGGATCAAACCTGGAGCTGCAATCATAGATGTTGGCACAAATGCTGTTGATGACCCAACTAAGAAGTCAGGTTATAGGCTTGTTGGAGATGTAGATTTTGAGGAAGCATCCAAAGTGGCTGGATGGATTACTCCTGTTCCTGGTGGTGTGGGTCCAATGACAGTCGCAATGTTGCTCCAAAATACCTTGCAGGGAGCCAAACGCAAGCTTGAGCAGAGTAATTGACATAACAACTGATCAACACCTTTAATTTGAGTTTCCCCCCTATAAGTTGGTAATCATGTGAGAATAATTATGATATTTTGAATTTTATGAATCCCTGGATTTTATTGAAACAAAACAAGATTCTGATTCTTTCATTCCCCTCTGTAATTAAATAGTGGATGGACACGATTTGAAGTGAACTGCACTGTTCATAACTAATGAATAGTGTTATTTCGTATAGATTATATGCTATCCGTTGATATATAAATTGTGCTCCCTTGTACAACTGCTATAAAGGCTAGTAATGCAATATGGTAATGAATAATGGGTATTGAAGGGGCAACATGAACATACATGAAATGGGGGTGATAAAGAAAAAATATACTATAGATGATATACGATGATACAAGAAATGACAAGACACCTAATGATCATATAAGAGGACAAGTTGGTGTGGCATCTATTGAGAAAAAGTTGGTAGATAATTATTTAAGATAAATTGGTTGTGCAAACGTAAGGAGGGGTCAGTAGCCCTATGAAGGGAGGTAGAGGGAGATCAGGAATGATACTTAAAGAAGTCATTGATTGGGGCCTCTCAGTAAATGGCTTATTGGTAGAACAGCTCTCAGAGCACAGCACAATAAAGAATTATAATTCATGTAAGCCATTACACTTACTGGGGTAATATTTCTATTGTTGATTTTGTTTGACCACATGTCAACGCCATATGTTGCCATTAGATTCTCCTATTTTGAAGTCTGGGAGGCTTAAGGCTTAACTTGAACCATTAATGCCTCGTAGTCAGCGAAGTACAACATGAGGTCTAATCTGGTAATCTTAGTCCTCTGAAGAGAATTCAAAAACACTGAACAGATTGCTTCTCCAGTCTTCTTGCTGCCCAATAAATCTGCATGTGCGATCCTAGCAGCCCAGCCTATCAGCCTCCCCATTTACCTTCTGAACAGTAAGATTGGGGTACGTTGAAGAGCTTCCATGCAATGGACAATGATGAATTGATAGTTCAAGAAGATTCTTTTGGGAATATATATATATATATATATATATATATACACACTGGCGGAGCCACATGGCATAAAATTTTAGAAAAATATATATTTTTAGTTGTAACATGTTAGTATCAATAGATCCATAGCTCAGTGGTAAAAATCTTTATATACATTCTTAAATTAAAAAACACCAAGTAGAGAAGTCATAAAAATAATAGTAACACTGATAATAAATTATAAATTAAATACATTTATCATATATAATTTCATTCTTAATTATAAATAAGTCCTAAAAGTAAAAATTAGGATATTACAAAAGTTGTTGAGCTTGTAGGGGTATTAGCTTTGTTACAATGATCCATTCCATATTTTTTAAGAAGTTCTCGCAGGTATTTGGTTTGGAAAATAAATATTTCATTCTTCTTTTGCTTGATTCGAAGTCCTAAGAAGAAATTTAATTCTCCTATTATAGACATTTCAAACTCACCTTGTATGATCTTAAAGAACTCTTGATACATTTATGTTAAACGTGATATATTTGATAAAATTGATGATGAAGATATAATGCAATATTTTTAAGGAATGAAGAATTAAAAAATGCTTTTATAATCGTTCGGTTGTAATAGTTTAGTTAACTCTTGATTATTATTTTTCTATGTTAAATTGAAGTTTTTTATATTCTTTTATTTTTTAATGTATTTAAAACTTTCATTAAAAAAATTTTTCGGAAACAGCCCCCAAATTACACCATTAATTGTGCACCCACCAACCTTAAATCCTGGCTCTGCCAGTGTATATATATATATATTGCGCAGGCTAAATTTCAGTCTTTTATAATTGATCACACTGTAGTTCACTTAACTTGGTTTACGTCCAAGCGCCGTGATTGCATTACGCAGGTAAAGACCAACCAGAAGCATCATCGTCTATAAGGAAGCCCATATACGTTTATGCTTGCTAAAATTCAAAGTGTTGCCGCTAGAGCTGTTATGTCAAGACGGTCATCGCAGCCTATGATGATGTTTATCTTATCATATAGCTGGCTTCTGGCCTTTTACTACTATTAGTATTGATTGACTTTCCCTGCGACTGTTGCACTCATTCTTTACACATTAGTATATTAGTGCAGACCTTACGCAAGAAAATAATGATAAAGCCTAATCCAACCAATTCCACTCATTCAGAGGTGAATTGTCCCTATAAAACATCGTTATGGCTTTCCCGAACTTCGCCACGCACCCAAATTTCATAACTCTTACGCTTGCTCATGCGCTAAACGAATATTGCTCGTTGGTGTTCCCAAGTGCTCGCAAATATTGCTCATGGTTCAAATCCGCACTGATTCTAGGCTACTCAAAAGCTTAGTCCTTATCTTTGATGGGGCACATGGTGAAGATTCGTTTGTTGGATCTAAATTTGTCTCTGGGTTGGCTGCCACTCATTGGTGCTAAAACTGTCAGCAACGTCGTCCCTTTTGTCATTAAGGAATTTGGTTATGAAGATTCCAAGCCCTAGCCATTCTAAGGTTTGCCCAACAGTTACGTCTTTCTTTCGTGTTGCCGACAAATAATGCATTTTTTCCCCTCCAATTGTTAAATTTTTCTTTATAAATTATCGGCCAAAAACTAGGAGCCTAGGAGTTTCGCCTCCGTTATTGTTGTATGTCATGTGGGCACATTCCCTTTCGTCCTGCATTCAACTTTTGGCTTATTCTTACATTTTAAGATTGGAAGGACAAGAGGTTCCCAATAAAGTGCAATTAATAGTGTTTAACATTGATTTCTCGTTTGAATTTGTAGTTGCAGATGGGTTCTGGCGTGGACCGAAACTTTGATTGGATTTTGAGCAGTTGATGATAATTCCACAAAACAGGAATGTTGCTGAAGAGAGTTCCAGAGAATAATGTAGACTGAATTTCTTGGTGCTTCCAGAGAGCAATCTTAATGGACTTGTAGCAAGAGGATAACACGTATCGCTCACAGGTACACTTCTACTTTGCAGCATTATCTGTCGCCTAGAGGCAAAACCTGTGCTTTCTCGTGAGTAGATTCCGTTATATTTCTCTGTACTGCAATTAATTGATTGAAGCACTAGCAAATATCGACCCTATAGATTTATGTGTCTTGGCCTATGGATCTAATTCAGTTCCTCTACAATATCTCTCATAGTAGACCCACGTAAGTAATAACCTTATCCAAAACTATCTTTGGCGCAGTAAATGGGTGGTATATGTGTGTGCACAATGGATAGAGAGACAGACAAACTTTATAGCACTTCTGGATGAAAGGATTGAATTTGAAAGTACTTTGAATTCCTTTTTATCCTCATTATTGCTTTCTCCCCATAAACTTTGGCTTTAATCATATGCAGGCTGACTGAAGCTTTTCCCCGTTGGAATTTGGGTCATAACGGATGATATCTGAACCTCCTATATGATATTAAGTTCATTGGAAAAAAGGACTCTAGTAGCCTGGTTAAGGACTGGTCGTAATGATGAACAGTAGAAACTATAAACTTGATTAAGAACAGATCAGATCAAATAAGTGCATGTCTCATCCCGCCTCTTATCATTGGGTTAGATCATAGAAGTGTTACTCACTAGCCACTTAAGCTACAGTAGCACCTGCAATGCGTCCCCCTTTCTCTTTTAGCTCATTCTGGAATTTCAAAGTGTACGGAAAGTGGATGTTACACTGCACAGCACTTTATGTGGTCGGGCTAACACCACAGTAGATTGCTGAGTGGGAAGCTTTCAAGGCCACCATATCCATCAATGGCATGGAACTGACACGAAAATGTAGGGGCCATGCTCCCCTACATTTTATGCCTTTTGGTGGTGCTCTTGAAAACATGCTCTTCTCACGCATTAAGATCCAGATAACTTTTCGTGATAGTGCGTTTTGTTTTGGATCAAAGCTGTGAGAAGACAAGAACAAGCCTGTGATTGGCTAGGCCATTAAATTAAAGTATGCTATATTCAAGTGTTACATCAAACAAAAATTCACAGATTAATGCCCGTAAACAAAAAAGGTCTGATAATTTCCCTCTATCTAGCTAGCAGTACCTGGCTATAATTTCCTTATTATTACCTCATGAATCCACCTTTCTAGACCCACTTCATATTTTTCTTATCTTAATGGATAGAGATGAAACCTCACTACGATCAGCATGAAGCTCTCCTTGATCGACACGTTAACTTCATATTGGTGTGGTCTCTGATACATAGACAAAACCCTTTTGGAGCATTGATATTCCGTCATTTCGATTGAAATTTTGCCCAAGGCAAGCTGCATGCGCGTGGACACGATTATTACTACGATAAAGTGAGTGAACCTGCACAAATTCTGAAAAAGCTAATACACCAAGATTCAATTATTATTGATGAGCTGCGGTTGATTTGACTGTCGTTTACGAATTGACATATTATCTCAAAATATGAGAATCGCAGCACCATCAACCATGAACCATATGGAAGTCTGGTGAAAATTTTGTTTTCACCAGCTATCCCTGTAACAGTAAATAAGCTTCAGGGCCTAGCACTTGTAGGATTTGAGTCTCCTGTCTTTTTGCCGTTCTCTTGGAGTCCACATTGCTATTTGTGTACTCATCTCTATTAGAGGAATGAGTATTTTTTTTAAAAAAAATATATATTATATTTATTTAGATTTAAATTATATGTTGTTTTCTAAAATGTTTTTTTTGCACCTAGTATCTCAAATTAATTAGTTTCCAGCTCTGTATTTAGAAATATTTGTCTGTAATACCAGTATCAAGAAAACTAATTAATTTGAGAAACTAGGTGAAAAAAAAATCATAAAATAGTATATTCCCTCTGGTCCTTATTGCAACAAGCAAGTTTATTTGGTCATTTTTATAAAGCACTTGCTGATTCTCAATGAACATTAATTATTTTTTTCCATGTTTGTAGGGTAATTGGTGAGAATAATAATTAATGTTATATTAGAGTTTAGGACAATTAATAGGGGTAATATTGGAAATTACTTAGATCCTAGGACAACTTTAACTACTTTTATTAGTTTGTGAGAAAAGTTAGTTGGTGCCTTATAATAAGGACCAAAGGGAGTATAATTTAAACCTAAATAAATACCATATGAATATATATATATATATATACCTCTAATAGAATTATGAGGGGCATATTCATATAAGCTAAGGTATGTGCCACTACCACTAATGTGAAGTCGTTCTCTTGTTCCTCTGCTTGATCTGCTTCAGGAGAATTTATGTCCTCTACCGTGAATGTGCACCATTAAACTAAAGTTTTATCAGGGGCCAACATACAATGGAAAAGGTGTGAAAGAACCCATTCTGAACCTAGACTAGAACTATCTCCGCGCACGTGGTTTGATTTTTGTTGAATGGCCTTATCCAAATAAATTGTTCTCTACCGCGAATTTAATTTAAACCATCGAGCAGCTGATGCTTTCTCTCGTACATTTTATCTACTTTTGGTATGACTCCACTATCACAATTCCCAAGTACTGATGGGAAGCACATAAGGTGCTTCTCCCTTATGTGCTTCTTACATGCTTCTCCCTCTAATTAGAGGGACAAACATTTTTTTTAATTTTTTTAAAATTTTATATATTTAGATTAAATTATATGCTGCTTTCTGAAATTTTTTTTTGGCACCCAGTATCTCAAATTAATTAGTTTTCAGTATACTGATGTTACAGGATATATTTCTGAATGCAGAACTGTAAACTAATTAATTTGAGATACTGGGCGTCAAAAATTTTTTTAGAAAGCAGCATATAATTTAATCTAAATATATAGAATAAATAAAAAATAAAAAAAAATAAAAAAATTGCTTGCCCCTCTAATTAGGGAGAGAAGCATGTAAGAAGCATATAAGGGAGAAGCACATAATGTGGACCCGTACTGATGCCACATTATATTCTTGTTCCGTCACTCAATGATCCAAAAATGAAATTTCTCTCATTTAATTTTCGCACAAATTCTAGAGTCAATCATCTTTATTTCTTACTTTCCCAAGATTTGATTTAGTAGGTTTGCATTTACATACATAAATATGTATATTATATAATGATAAAAGCCTACAACTTTTGCTTCTAGAAAGACTTTTGTGTTCGTTTAGAATAGCAGTGACAACAACGGTTTTTTTCGTAATCTGATTTTTTCAAGCTTGATTGGGTAAAAGTTAGATTTTTAATGTGATTTATATTTACATTAACGGTAGTATAAGTGATTTTTCTAAAACTAAAACTTATTTGCATAATTATTTTGAAAAGCAAGTTTAAATAGAAAATGATTAAAAATAACATAAATCTTATTAAATACTATATCTAATCCTTAATATAAAATTCAATTAACGAATTTGGTGAAATTAAGGAAGTTAGATAAGTTATTTAATTATAACATATATTATATGATCTTCTAAGATAATTATGCATATCATCAAATTACACATCAGTTTATTAGTGAAATAATAATTAATATAAATACTTTCAAGTAATTTATTTATTCTTTCTCAATATCTCCAAATTAATTAATTAGATTTTATATTAAGGACTAGATGTAATAATACATCTATATTATAGATATATATTGTGATAATTTTATAAGAACAAATAAAAATGTTTTATAGCTTTTAGATTAAAAAAAATTAATAATAATAACAGAGACAACCATGAGACTCCAAAGGTAAATCTTTTTATAGATTTAATCTTGCATAGGGACAAGCATGAGACTCCAGAAAAAAGATCCCTTTTCCTCTTTGTCCCAGTATGTACTTCAAATCTCCTACTCTTGCTCTTACTCTCCTTCTCCCCTCTCATTCAATCTGAACTTTCTTCAAGGTTCTTTGCTCTGAGCTCTCCACCTCGAGTGTGCAACTGCTCTTGCTCTGCCTCTCCTTCAATCTTCACTCCCTCAATCATTCTCCTAAGCGCTCTAGAGAGAGTGAGACGCCGAGGAGAGTCAAAGCAAAAGAAAATGAATTGATTTCTATATGCATTAATATTCTCGCGAACGTAAGCCTCCCAGTCCTTCTTCTACCTTCTATCTTGCCATTCAAGTGATTTGTTAGTACGTAGGTGTTCTAGAGACAATCTTTTTATCAAAAGAACACCTTGTACTATTTAGTATTTCATGATTAATATATTTGAGTACACTTTATCTTTACATATTTATATCTCGTCTATATTTTATGATTAATATGCGGTTAAAGATAAAGACCCTAGGAGAACATGGGTACACTCAAAGATTTATGATAGATTGAGATCATGATCATGAGGACTCGAGAGCACTAAATGTTTATTACCCAAAATATGTTCCTGGTCTTAAATCACTAAGAAAGGGCATTGGTAATCCAATAAGACTAGCACTTCATCATCTACTTGTATAAAGATACAACGTAAGGGCTTCATGGAATATAGGCATGATGATGTCTTAGCTAATTTCGTAGGTGGATCTGTTAGAGAAGGGACACCATTGAACTAACCTGTCAAGAGACTCCACAAAGATTCATTACTGAGAGTATCATTGAATATGTAAAGTCTCTTATCGTTTGGTAGTGCGGATTGTCCTATACTTGAGGATGTTATCGAACATTATGTCCTAGAGTTATACTTTGACTCTACAACTCTATCCGCCTGAGAATTGGGAGAAAAGTGTATTCTTGGCTGTAACTTAAATACATGAGTTTAAATGGATATGCCGAAAAGACTTACAGTTCCCTAGGGATTAACCGTTCACAAGACCAGTAGAGTTTGGATGACATCTAGTTGAATCGGGAGTCTGTGCACAGTAAGCAATCATAAAGAGTCATGATCTGTCTTAGTCAATAGAAGAAGATTCATTGTTCCGTGAAAAGCTATATTTAGTCAACCAAAAGAGATGATACTCTATCTTTGATCACGACTAAATGTGAATGACGATGTTAGAGATGATGTCGACATGGTATTCAAATTAGAAATGTAGATCACTTGATCAACTTGATTAGTTCTGGGACTGCAGAGCACTGCTAGTGTCTTATGTGGTCATTAGATAAATTGAGCTCGTTAAAGGAGTTTAATTGATCCAAGTTTATCTAGTCAATGACTAATTGAGTCTAATGAGTCACACACTAAGGTTGTTCTTGATAACTTGATTTAGCAACTTTGGATCAATAATTATTATTAGGCTTTGTCAAGACTATAGGTGTAATTGGGTTAGAGTGGAACTTCAAGCCCAATAATATAATGCCGCCACATTTGGTTTATTAGTGAGAAATTAGTTTCTCCACTAATAAGCCTAAATGTGTTAGAAGGCCAAACGGGTCTAAGGCTAATTTGAATTTTGAATTTAAGTTTGAATTTTAAGTTTGAATTTTAAATTTAAAAGGTTAAGTTAAAAATGACCATTTTGAATTATCCAAAAACTATATCCAATAAAGATTAGGCTTCTTGGAAGACATCATTCTTAATTGGGCCTTTATAGTTAGACTGAGCTATTCTTGTAAGGATGAGAATTAGGGTAAACCATAATTTTAGCAGTTGAACTTTGCACTACATTATGGTGTGCGTTTCTGGTGGCACAAGGCGCCTTGGTGTGTGCGGCTTTCTCAAGGGCTAGAAGGCACCATTCTTGAAGAGTTCAAGAAGGCAAGAAGGCGCCATTCTTGAAGGGTTCAAGAAGGCAAGAAGATGTCATTCTTGAAGAGTTTAAGAAGGCAAGACGGTACTAATTTCAAAGGGTTCAAAAGGTGCCACTTTTGCACTTGTGTGTCACCAATTCAAGATCATTTATCCTTCAATCTTGCGCCTCACCTAACTTCAAGACATCATTATTGTCTTGAGAAAAGAAAACCAAAAGACTTGAAGTTTCCACCTTACCATCGCCTAGGAAGTATTCAAGAAGAAAGAGTTCTTATTGCAATCAGAAGGCAGCCGTGTAGATGAACGTTAGAGGACTTCATAATCTTTGTCGTCTTTTCTGTAACATCCTGAATTTTTTTTTACCTGAAACTATAATAGATTAATTTATGATAATTGATTTATTAGGTATTTAGTATGAGTAAATTTTTAAGGTTAGAATTTAAATATATATTTTAATAATATAATAAACATATTATATAGTAATATATTATATATAGTAGTATGAATGAAGAAAGATAAAAAGTGACGGAGGAAAGAATCGGAAAGAGAAAAGAAAGGAAGGAAAAAGAAAAAAAAAAAAAAACATGCGGGACCCACGGCCAAAATAATTCTCTGCAAACTTCCCGTGAGCGACAACCTTTCTCGTGAGTTTTGAAAAAAATTCACGCGGGACCCACGTAATAATATTTTACTATTTAAATTATAATATTATATTATTAAAAATTTTTAAAACTTTCACGGGGCGGCTGAAGAAGTCACGGGAAAGTTTCCATTTTATATTTTTGGAAAAATTACGTAAAATGACCCAGAGACGAAAATTACACTTAAAGACCCATTTTCCAACTATAAATAGACCTTCCATTTCATTTCATTCTTCACAACTTCTAAGAGCCTTAGAGAGAGGTAGAGAGAGAGAGAGAGTAGAGAGATATTTGCTTGAGAGTTATAATAGCTGGTTGGTGATTCGGGTATTAGCAAGTAACAGGTAACTCTGAATATTCTTCCTTATACTTGTGAATGATGTATGATTATAAATTTGTTTGTTTACTATTTTGGCAAGAATATTTAGAAAATATTTATGGTTTTAAGATCTGGTGTGGGAACTTTGACTTGCAAATCTGTAGAGGTACTATTTATACGTACGTTACTATTCACATATACCGTATTTACTATTCATTTTACTATTCACGTATACCGTATTTACTATTCATGTTACTATTCACGTATACCGTATTTACTATTCATGTTACTATTCACGTATACCGTATTTACTATTCATGTTACTATTCACGTATACCGTATTTACTATTCATGTTACTATTCACGTATACCGTATTTACTATTCATGTTACTATTCACGTATACTGTATTTACTATTCATGTTACTATTCACGTATACCGTATTTACTACTCATTTTACTATTCATGTATATACCGTATTTTACTATTCACAGATACGCATAGTATTTTACTATTCATAAATACGCATATCAATGTATATAATGGTTTAATAATGCATTATTTTTGAGTAAATACATTCATCATGGCGGTTGTAATGTGATGGGTGGAGTAAGGAGGGAATTGAATGATAAGAATTGTTTATGCCACCACTCGGTGCACAGTGGATGGTACTTTTCAGGGCCCCATCTTCCATGCTTTCCTCTGGCCGGGATTTCATTGGAGATGTGGGACATGTGACACCTCCTTAGTTGTTATTTTAAAGGAGGGGAGCCATAGTCCAGATTTAAGCTCTATACCTTTGGCCGGGTGTATCTTAAGTTTTGGTGAGCTTGGAACAATTCAGTCAAATGAATGAGTTTCTATTGGACTATGTGTTAGCCTATGGCTCCAGTCAGCGGATACGGATGGAGGTGGTATAAGGGAGGCTGCATACTGCATAATGCATTTCTGAAGTTCAAGAATTTGATATAATGATGAATAATCTGTAAAGACATGAGAAGAGAACTTTTGAGATATATATGTTTTATTACCTTCTATAATGATGACTATTAGTATAAATTATTTTGTATGAGAAATTATGGAATCTACATATATATTTGAAATCAGCCCATATCTTTTTGTCATATATTATTTGCTCGTGTACGGTAGAAATATTCAGTAGTTACTGAGACGTGGAATCTCATCCCATATTAACATTTTTCAGGTGATTATTCTAGTAGAGAGCAAGGGAAGGCACCTATGGAGTGAGCTCTGGAAGCTCTTTTGATCTCCAATAGATTATGTTATGTTATTATATTTGCCATGAACCTAAGACTTCCGTTTTGTATTAAACTCTGAAATATTTTCTGGAATTTATTGATTATGTATTACGGGTTTTATTCGAAATAGTAACATTGTAAAAGGATTTGGATATTGTTGAACTCTTTTGAAGGTATTTTCAATATTTTGACCGAGTTTTTGGGTATTAAAATTGTGGTGTTACATTTTTGGTATCAGAGCTAAAGGTTCCATGGCAATTTTGTTTATTTTCTAAAGTGATTTCTTAAAAAAAAAAAAATTTAAAAAAAGTTCGTGGCAAATTAAATATCATAACATGAGCACTTCCCTTTGTTAGATTTAGAATTTATTTAGCTATTTTTATTTGTTTAGTGTCCTTATAGTATTAATCATAGGAGGAGATAATGGCAAGAACTCGAAGAACTAATTCAACCTCTGCTCCATCCCAAAGAAGTCTCCCTCCGCATCAAGATGGTCCCTATCCTCAGGATAACAATGCCCTTTTGGCAGAGTTACGAGACGTCATCCTGGAGATGAGAGAGAAAGTGAATAGACACGAGGATGAACTAGCAAAAGGAAGAGGCCAAGGTGGCAAGGAAGGAAAGGAGAAGGCTTTGGAAGTCACACCTTCTGACCATCAATCTAGGGGAGGAAGTCATTCTCGCACTGAAGATGGAGGTAGTAACGGTTCTCATTCTCAGTATCATCCCTTACCTATTACTGAGGTTTGGGAAAAATTTCGGAAGTTTACTCCACCGATGTTCGAGGGGAAGCTAGATCCGATTGCAGCACTGGAGTGGCTGAAGCGTGTAGAAAAGATTTTCAGAGTTATCGAGATTAGCTCACAACAAAAGGTGATGGTTGCTGAACAATTGTTGCAGAAAGCAGCTGAAGAATGGTGGGAAAGCACCAAAACAAAAGGAAATGCTGAGATGACGTGGGAAGAGTTTAAGGAAAAGTTCGAAAATTATTACTTTTCCCCTTCAATCAGAATAGAGAAAGAAACTGAATTCCTCACATTCAGGCAAGGGGAATTACATGAAGACGAATTTATTACTCGCTTTTTAGAGTTGTCTAAATTCTGTGGATATTCACAGAACAACTCTAAATGGTTGAGTGCTCGATTGGTTGAAAAAGCTAGACCAGACCTAAAAACAGCTCTATCACCGTTCCTTGATGAAACAAGGGATTTTGAAGAAATATGCGACAAACTGCGCACGATAGCAAGGAACAAACGAGAAGAGGAAGCTGAGAAGATGAAGGGTTTTCAGGCCAGATCTACACACCTCATGAGACCAACGGGAGGAGTTACTAAGAAGCAGAGTCACAACTTCAGTAATGTGAATACGCGGTTTAGCCAACCATCCAGAAATCACTTTGGTGGACCATCGAGGAGTTATTTTACTGGACCCCAAAGAAGTCATTTCAGCAGACCACCGAGGAGTCAATTCAAAGGACCTCAAAGGAGTCACTTCAGTGGAGGTCAGAGTTCATATAGGGGATCCACAGCTCCTGCTGCAAGCACCGCCAACAATCAGATGTGTGCCAAGTGTGGAAGAATACACCAAGGACCATGTGTGACGTGTTTCAACTGTGGAAAGCCAGGACACATCTCCAGATTTTGTGAGGAGGAGCCTCGAGGGGCCAAGGATGCTAGAACTGCAGTGCCAGGGAAAGTGTTTGCACTATCACATCAGGAGGCAAGTGCTTCACCAAATCTGATTAAAGGTATCCTCAAACTCCAAGGTCTTGAAGTAGAAGCCTTATTTGATTCTGGTGCCACACACTCTTTTATATCATACGACTGTGTGCCTCGATTGAATTTAAGAGTGAGTGAATTGCCTTATTATATGATTATTTCTACACCGGCGGGAGCTTCAGTAAAAACTTCTAGGGCTTGCTTAAATTGTACGATTGAGATTGATAATAGGATCTCAAATATAGACCTTGTTTGTTTACCCACGAAGGGTATCGATGTAATAATAGGAATGGATTGGTTGTCAGCTAATGACATCATCCTTGACTGCAAGAGGAAGACTATCTCTCTTGCGGATGACTCTATGAGTCATAGTAGACCACAATTGTTGTCTATAGTACAAGATGAAAAGCCTGTTCATCATGGTTGTCTTGCGTACATGGTGTTTTTCTCCATTCAAGCAGAAGTGGAGGAAGGGATAGAGAACATTGAAGTGGTGAAAGAATTTCCGGAAGTATTTCCGAAAGAAATGACAGGTTTACCCCCAGAGAGAGAAGTAGAATTTTCTATTGATCTCGTACCTGGAACAGAACCTATATCTAAAGCTCCTTACCGAATGTCTCCATCGGAACTAGCAGAATTGAAGAAGCAGATCGAAGAATTGTTAGAAAAGGGTTTTATCAGACCCAGTGTATCTCCTTGGGGATCGCCCGTACTCTTTGTGAAGAAGAAAGATGGGAGCCTGAGACTATGCATTGACTATCGCCAGTTGAATAAAGTGACTATAAAGAATAAATATCCTTTACCCAGGATCGACGATCTACTTGATCAGTTGAAGGGAGCATCCATATTCTCCAAGATCGACCTCAGATCAGGTTATCACCAACTGAGAGTCAAAGCTGAAGATGTCTCAAAAACTGCATTCAGAACTAGATATGGCCATTATGAATTTCTTGTTATGCCATTTGGGCTAACAAATGCTCCAGCAGTATTCATGGATTACATGAATAGGATTTTCCGACCATATCTAGATAAATTTGTAGTGGTTTTCATTGACGACATCCTTATCTACTCTAAGGATGAAGAAGAGCATAAAGAGCACCTTAGAATCGTGCTACAAGTGTTGAAGGAGCACAAGCTCTATGCGAAACTGTCTAAGTGCGAATTTTGGTTGAAGGAAGTAAAATTCCTAGGCCATGTCGTATCGGCTGAAGGTGTTGCAGTGGACCATACTAAAGTTGAAGCAGTACTCCAATGGGAACGACCAAAGTCCGTGACTGAGATCAGGAGTTTTCTAGGTCTAGCTGGCTATTATAGGAGATTTATCAAGGGCTTTTCGCAAATAGCTATGCCTTTGACTAAGTTAACAAGGAAGGGACAACCATATGTATGGGACGAAAAGTGTGAAGCAGCTTTTCAAAATTTGAAGACTAAGTTGACTACGGCACCAGTACTTATAATTCCAGATCCTGCTCAGACCTTTACTTTGTACACAGATGCTTCCAAGAAAGGTCTTGGGTGTGTATTAATGCAAAATGGTAGGGTAGTAGCTTATGCTTCTCGACAGTTAAGGCCACATGAAGGGAATTATCCTACTCACGACTTAGAACTGGCAGCAGTAGTGTTTGCTCTGAAGATTTGGAGGCATCACCTCTACGGTTCAAAGTTCGAGGTTTATAGTGACCATAAAAGTCTGAAGTACCTGTTCGACCAAAAGGAGCTCAACATGCGACAGAGGAGATGGATGGAGTTTATCAAGGACTACGACTTCGAATTGAAGTATCATCCAGGAAAGGCGAACGTTGTAGCAGATGCCTTAAGTAGAAAGACAATCCATGTAGCCCAGATGATGATCAGAGAACATAAATTGCTCGAGGAGATACCAAGTACATCTATTGATGTAATGTCAGGTTTGGTCGCTACCATGGAAGCATTAACTATTGAAAGCACAATTTGGAAAGAGATTAAATTCGCTCAGCTCGAAGATGAGTATCTATTAAACGTGAGGGAAGATATTGAAGAAGGAAAAGAATCGAAATTTGGGATCGATAGAGATGGGATATTAAGGTATAAAGGAAAAGTGTGCATACCTAATGATGGAGAAATAAAAAAGCTCATACTAGAAGAGGCACATCGGAGTAAATACACTATCCATCCCGGAGCAACCAAGATGTATCATGATCTCAAGCGGAATTGGTGGTGGCGGGGCATGAAGAAAGATGTGACTGACTTTGTCACTTGTTGTTTGACTTGTCAGAAAGTCAAGATCGAACATCGGAAACCTCCTGGATTATTAAAGAATTTGGATATCCCAGAGTGGAAATGGGACAGCATCTCTATGGATTTCATCATGGGGCTTCCTCTAACGACATCCGGACATAATGCCATTTGGGTAATTGTCGATAGGTTAACTAAGTCAGCTCATTTTCTAGCAATTGCAGCAGAATACTCATTGGAGAGACTAGCAAAGATCTACATGAAGGAGATTGTCAGATTGCATGGGATACCGAATAGCATCGTATCTGATCGTGATCCACGATTCACTTCACGATTTTGGAAAGCATTGCAGAATGCTATGGGAACTCGGATGAGTTATAGTACCGCTTATCATCCTCAAACTGACGGGCAGACTGAGAGGACTATTCAAACTCTGGAAGACATGTTGCGGGCTTGTGCAATCGAACTAAAAGGAAGTTGGGACGATCATCTTCATCTTGCGGAGTTTGCATATAACAATAGTTATCACTCCAGCATTGAGATGGCACCTTATGAGGCTTTGTATGGAAGAAAGTGTAGATCTCCTATTTGCTGGACGGAATTGAATGAGCGAATTTTAATAGGTCCAGAACTTGTGGACGAGACGACTCAAAAGATTAAGGTGATTCAACAGAAACTTCTCACTGCTCAGAGTCGACAGAAGAGTTATGCTGACAAGAGAAGACGACCGTTGGAGTTCATGGTGGGCGAACATGTATTCTTAAGAGTCACACCAATGACTGGCATTGGTAGAGCAATACGAGCAAAGAAGCTTTCGCCTCGTTTTATGGGTCCTTATGAGATTTTGGAGAAAGTTGGACCGGTAGCTTACAGAATTGCATTACCTCCACAGCTTGCGAACCTTCACGATGTCTTTCATGTATCGCAACTGAAGAAATACCAACCGGATCCTTCCCACATTATAGAAGTAGAAGAGGTAGAACTCAAGGATAACATGACGTATAAAGCCGAGCCGGAGCGGATTGTTGATGCAAGGGACAAGAAATTAAGAAACAAGACCATTAGACTTGTAAAGGTCGAGTGGAAAGGAATGGTTCCCGGAGATGCTACTTGGGAAACGGAGGAGAGCATGCGACAAACCTATCCTCATTTATTTAAATAGGTTAGAATTCTTATTATAGCGAAATTTTGAGGACAAAATTTTCTTTTAGGAGGGGAGAAATGTAACATCCTGAATTTTTTTTTACCTGAAACTATAATAGATTAATTTATGATAATTGATTTATTAGGTATTTAGTATGAGTAAATTTTTAAGGTTAGAATTTAAATATATATTTTAATAATATAATAAACATATTATATAGTAATATATTATATATAGTAGTATGAATGAAGAAAGATAAAAAGTGACGGAGGAAAGAATCGGAAAGAGAAAAGAAAGGAAGGAAAAAGAAAAAAAAAAAAAAACATGCGGGACCCACGGCCAAAATAATTCTCTGCAAACTTCCCGTGAGCGACAACCTTTCTCGTGAGTTTTGAAAAAAATTCACGCGGGACCCACGTAATAATATTTTACTATTTAAATTATAATATTATATTATTAAAAATTTTTAAAACTTTCACGGGGCGGCTGAAGAAGTCACGGGAAAGTTTCCATTTTATATTTTTGGAAAAATTACGTAAAATGACCCAGAGACGAAAATTACACTTAAAGACCCATTTTCCAACTATAAATAGACCTTCCATTTCATTTCATTCTTCACAACTTCTAAGAGCCTTAGAGAGAGGTAGAGAGAGAGAGAGAGTAGAGAGATATTTGCTTGAGAGTTATAATAGCTGGTTGGTGATTCGGGTATTAGCAAGTAACAGGTAACTCTGAATATTCTTCCTTATACTTGTGAATGATGTATGATTATAAATTTGTTTGTTTACTATTTTGGCAAGAATATTTAGAAAATATTTATGGTTTTAAGATCTGGTGTGGGAACTTTGACTTGCAAATCTGTAGAGGTACTATTTATACGTACGTTACTATTCACATATACCGTATTTACTATTCATTTTACTATTCACGTATACCGTATTTACTATTCATGTTACTATTCACGTATACCGTATTTACTATTCATGTTACTATTCACGTATACCGTATTTACTATTCATGTTACTATTCACGTATACCGTATTTACTATTCATGTTACTATTCACGTATACCGTATTTACTATTCATGTTACTATTCACGTATACCGTATTTACTATTCATGTTACTATTCACGTATACTGTATTTACTATTCATGTTACTATTCACGTATACCGTATTTACTACTCATTTTACTATTCATGTATATACCGTATTTTACTATTCACAGATACGCATAGTATTTTACTATTCATAAATACGCATATCAATGTATATAATGGTTTAATAATGCATTATTTTTGAGTAAATACATTCATCATGGCGGTTGTAATGTGATGGGTGGAGTAAGGAGGGAATTGAATGATAAGAATTGTTTATGCCACCACTCGGTGCACAGTGGATGGTACTTTTCAGGGCCCCATCTTCCATGCTTTCCTCTGGCCGGGATTTCATTGGAGATGTGGGACATGTGACACCTCCTTAGTTGTTATTTTAAAGGAGGGGAGCCATAGTCCAGATTTAAGCTCTATACCTTTGGCCGGGTGTATCTTAAGTTTTGGTGAGCTTGGAACAATTCAGTCAAATGAATGAGTTTCTATTGGACTATGTGTTAGCCTATGGCTCCAGTCAGCGGATACGGATGGAGGTGGTATAAGGGAGGCTGCATACTGCATAATGCATTTCTGAAGTTCAAGAATTTGATATAATGATGAATAATCTGTAAAGACATGAGAAGAGAACTTTTGAGATATATATGTTTTATTACCTTCTATAATGATGACTATTAGTATAAATTATTTTGTATGAGAAATTATGGAATCTACATATATATTTGAAATCAGCCCATATCTTTTTGTCATATATTATTTGCTCGTGTACGGTAGAAATATTCAGTAGTTACTGAGACGTGGAATCTCATCCCATATTAACATTTTTCAGGTGATTATTCTAGTAGAGAGCAAGGGAAGGCACCTATGGAGTGAGCTCTGGAAGCTCTTTTGATCTCCAATAGATTATGTTATGTTATTATATTTGCCATGAACCTAAGACTTCCGTTTTGTATTAAACTCTGAAATATTTTCTGGAATTTATTGATTATGTATTACGGGTTTTATTCGAAATAGTAACATTGTAAAAGGATTTGGATATTGTTGAACTCTTTTGAAGGTATTTTCAATATTTTGACCGAGTTTTTGGGTATTAAAATTGTGGTGTTACATTTTCAATTGATCAAAAGTAATCCTAAACTCTTATATGTGTTTTAACAAGTAGATTCTGAACATAACTTAGAGTACCGTAAAGAGTTACTTGTTAAAGAGAAAAGAGATTCTCTAAGTAAAAAGTTAAATATTACATCTTACGAGTACCATAAAAAGTTACAGATTATAACTCATGAGTATTGTAAGGAGTTACAAGTTCTTCAAGGATCAATCATTCTTATTATGTTTACCTCTAACTTATGAGCACCGTAAAGAGCTACGGGTTCTCACGAGTACCGTAAAGAGTTACAGGTTATAACTCATGAAGATTAACTTTACTATTCATGGCTTTGAGTGATAATCTAGTTTCCTTTGCTATTAAGGAAGAACAAAATTTTTGTTTTTCAACCTCATGAGCAAGTTGTTGGAATGTAACAGGCAACACCCCATATTTTAACCAATAGATTTGAGAGTAATGGGTGTTTGAAATATGATACAATTTGAAGGGAAACAATTCCCTCCGGTCCTAATTATAAGAGCTAGTTGACTTTTTTGGAGAGGTAAAGGAAGCTAATTAAATTATTTTAGAGTATTTTTATGTTTATTTTAATATTCAAACTAATTAGTTTGACTAATAAACTAATATATAATTTAAGGAGATACAACAAATAAAATGATTAAGTAACTTATTTAGCTTCCTTAATCTCTCCAAAAAAAAAGTTAACTAGCTCTTATAATTAGGAGCAAAGGTAGTAATAAAAAGAGCTTAAGTGATTTATAGCACCGTTGTATGTGTATAATCTACTCTGATTTGTGATCCTCGAATAAGAAGTTGATCCTCGCCGCAACCTCCCCTTTTTTGCTCCCTCTCTCTCTCCCTCAATCGTTGCTCTCAATCATGGCAGAAACAGGAAATTGTGGCTTATCACTTTAAGCAGCTTTTCGTTAAAAGCACAATAGACAAAAAGCTTATTCAAACACTCCCAAAAAAACTAAAAGTAAGCAATTTTGTGTTTGGGCATGACAATCGCACGTTTCCCTCTTCAAAACGCTATCCCAAACACACTATTTTAGGTGATCACGGATTTGATTAACCAAAGGCTACATCCTCTTGCAAGTACCAACTTACGGTAACGGCAAAATAGGAGTAGGAAGTAGGAACACTAAGCAAAAAGTGATGAAGAATTGAAAGACCCTCAATTAAGCCATATTATTAACGGGGGCCCATTTGGGATATCTAGGACTGGAGAAGGACGCCTCCACTTTAGAGTTGAGCAGCTTTAGTGCTTTCTTAGACTTGATGCACCTCGGTGTCTTGTACTGATTGATTGAAGCCCCTTGGCTAATGAACAAGTCCATCAATGCCTCAAATGTGCCAGCCTCCACCACTCTTATCTCCAGTGGCCCTATTGATTTATCATAGCTCCTGCACCTTCTGTATACGTAGTCTAGTTGCTCTTCCACCGCAATACAGCAATCCTCCATCACATGTTGATCTAGGTGGTCCCCTGAGCCATGACGTAGGATTTCCCAATACAATACATAGTGTCCTGGCATTGATGATGTGTCAGGGTAGCTTGTGTACTCCACGAGCATCGCATCATGAGGCTCTAAAAGTTTCTTAGCCACGGTCACGCTCCTATGCAAGTCATCTTCGTTGGTTTTGTCGCTGTCTATGCTGAGTACGACGTTCTTCCTGCATATGAATCGGAACTGTGGAGCTTTATTGTGGAATCCAACCACCTGAAGCACATCTCCGATCCGGTAGCGGTACAGTCCTGCATGGTGGCATACTACTTGTTAGAGAATCAAAAGGCATCAAATGTGAAAAACCCTTTTGTTTTATTTTAATACAAAACATAAATGTAGTTCTTTTTAGTATGTGCTATTATTTATTTATGTTGGAACCCACCGGCGAAGGTGGTGATGACTAGCTCATAATAGCAGCCGAGCTTAACATGCACCAAATCCACGAGCATGTCATTTGGGACTTCCTCCTCATCGTCAAAGTTCATCAGAAGTCTCCCGTTATGTCCAAGAGGAAGGAATTCATAGTAACCCATGTTAGGCAAGAGGGTAAAAGCAACATCCGCTGGGTTACATAAAGGTTTCAAATTGACCCCAAAGTAACACTCAGAGGAAGCATACATGGTACAAACTAAAGGCAATTTCCCGTCACTGTAATACTTGAGAGCAGGTACATATTGAGCCATAGACCCAGTGACCACTGCATCAATGTACTTGGCCCTAGGCCACAGCTCACATAGAATTCCCTTCCAACATGCTCTGCTGCAGATTTCACTTACCTCGTCAGCAAGATTTGGATCTGGAGAAAGCATCATGGACATGGATGAGCAGCATCCTGGGTCTGTTATGGAAGAATTCAGCTTTCCAGTTCGGATGTCCTCGCATAGGTGCTTCCAGTTACGTTCAAGGTGGGAAATGGCTCGGAGAAGCGCAGAAGCAAAGACAGCGCCAAGCCTTAGGACTTGATGGCGATGAACCAGACCGGCTAGCAACTGACAATACATGCTTTGGTTGCTGTCATTGCAGAGAATGGTTTGGTCAGGGCTTGTGAAATCATTCCATGGATCTCTCGTACGGCCCTTGAAGTGCTTGCTCTTGTAGTAGCTCGTTAACACAGTCCTGGCTGGCAAGCCACAAGGAGTGGACATTTCTGCCTTCACAAAGTACAGAAACATTGCCTTCCCCTTGTCAAGTCCAGGAACATACCTGAAACTCAAATTGGTTCACATCAGATGCATGTCAACTTTGCACTACTTAACAACACCCATATGGTCTCAAGAATGCGCAGAATTGTCAAGCAAAACAATAAACGTTACTTCTAAACGGCAATGGGCCCTCCCCTTACTATTTTATCAATTGTGATGTCATATCTCATCCTTTTGTTTTGTGTATATGCTTAAAGGAGAATCATGGTTGAGTTAAGTGACTAATGGAACCTTCTAAGTGCAGCCAAAGGGTTAAACAAGGATCTACATGCATAACCTGCTAGAAGAAAACTTGAAATTTAAGATAGATGGATCAGTATATTTAACTGATTAATTATTGGCATGATAAGATTATAAACAAAGGTTCGGCGATTGAGATCTTCCGCAATTGTTGGCATCATCTTGGGCTTTCCAGCAGATGTTCCTGAACTGCAGATTTCAATATCTCCTGGTTAGCATAATCACAAAGAGAAAAATGTAAAGGAATGAGAAAATTTACAAATGACTAGCAGAGGTTTATTACCTGCATAGCATTTCTGTTATGGGCTTACCAGTGATGAGAGAAGAGTCTTCTCCATTAGCAATTCTCTGGATATAGGGGAAGATTGCTTCATAAGTGATCACGGGAACATCTCGCTTAAACTCTGCTATGTCTATTGTACCTGTTGCTCCCATCATAAACTTACTCAAATACTCAGTTTCCCTATTTTGAGTCAAGACCTGTCTCAGAACACTTTCCTGAACTTCGTCAGCCTTCATCGTCAGCCTCTCTATCTCCTCGAGTGCCTCCTTACCTTTGTACTCCAATTTTTTTCCGTCCATGCCCACACGAGGGAACAACAAAAGAGATAATATTTGAACTCGACTCGATAGAGTTTATTACACTTCTTGTTGACATGGTTTTGAAAATACCCAGTGCATATATATAGAGATAGGAAGATGTACATTATTGGTCCGGCTAGGCAATGCTTCTCAAAATCGTCTACTTTTTTTTTTTGTCAATTTTACCTTTCATGCCTTGTCACTACATCATTGCAACCCCGTTGGAAACAACTAATGCTGATACCATCCATGATGTGGTCCCTATAAAACCTTTACTTCATTTCAGCTCAGTGACTTAAGTATTAGAGGTAACATGCAAACAATTTACCACCATGCAAAATATTGCTTAGTAAAATATTGAATATTTTCCTAAAACCTGTGGTGGCAAATGCCAAGTAGCAATGATGGTTTATGTAGTACTGTTCACAAATATCCAATCAAATTATGGCTATTTCATCATTTGCCACCCCAAATTTTCACTGCTATGCCCTTGAGAAATTCATCATTAATGGTGAGGTTGATCTCTAACTTCGTCGGTATTTTTGTGAGTTTAGTGAAGGACATACACACTATGATGTATAAGGTCCATCACAAATAAAATTGTTTCTGCAAAATATAATGGAAAATGATGTTTTTCGAAAGTGAAGCTCAAATTTGTTCCTTTGATAGTGGAACTGAGGCAGAATATCATGTCTACTCTACAAATTTGATAGCAGGACAACATCAGAAAGTTTATAACTGTATATTCTACGTAATCATATTGACAGCATTAGCTAAGATGAAATAAGGATCTGGTTCTATTCTATGATTGCCCACGTACAGATTCTTTCCTGCACCTTCCTTTTGGCTTAAGCGCCTGATTAGTTGAGAATTTTTCAGTCTTTTCAAATTGAAGGCAATCTGTTTCAACAGAAATTGAAACCGAGAGGTCATTCTTTTGGAAGCATTTAAACAAACAAGCTGCAAGCATCAAAACGTCATACATTACCCAGATCAACCACACACACATACAAGAAAAAACATCACCATAAATATTTGAGTTTGTTAATATCAGCAAGACAGAGTGCTACAACGCGGTTCTCATGTCATGTTAGAACCTTTTTTCATGTTAAAGTTTCAGTTGCTTTATGAATATATTGGGCACCCTGCTTGTTTTGTCCGTCCCAAAATTCCAGCCAGACAATATTGCCAAGGCAATATAGCTGTTTTTTTTTTTTTTCTAGAACTGGGAAGTTCTAATAATGCAGGGGAAAGTGACATCCTCCTATGACTAAATTTTCCATGACAGGTCGGGCTCAGGATTTCCATGTCCTTTAACAACCCATTAACAATATTATCTTTACAGCTTTCTCAATAACTAAGAGAGACTACATTCTCCAAAGTAGGAAGCTATAAGCATGGGATGAGTGAGATTACATTCTTGTCCTCAGCTAGGGTAGTGCCATAGTGGAAGAAAGCTTTATTAGACAATGGATGGACGGAGAACATGTGCAAAACGAGTAGGGGCATCTTTAGATAAAACGTAGGAATCTTTAGTTTTTGAATTACGTGTGTCATGACGTAAACCATTATTCAAAATAGACTCAGGATTGTTATTGTAGCGAGAAAGGTGATGGACATAGTTATATGCTTTTACTCCTTGCTCTGTTTTGTTGGTTGAACGTGCACTGCTTCCGTATACCTTCACTGTTCTTGGCATATCTGGTTGGTTTAAGTGGAATTCATCATTTCATTTTTCATTGTGTCCTCTGCTCTCTTGTGAAACTCCTTTACTTTCTTTAACCAGCTTATGTGGCGCATCGAAACTGGCACACACTTCCTCTTACCCACATAAACCCTCTTCTGTATTACTCTTTTGCTTAATACAATTTAATACTACGTGTATCGTAGTTTCAGTCGGTGTGTATGGTACATCGCAAAGTTAGCATTTCTCATTAAATATTCCTATTTATATTCTATGCCGACAGCAAACACCTGAAATGAAAAGCTAAAAAGATGGCATCCTCATTGTAAGGTTTTAAAACCTTGTGTTTCAGCTTCAGCATCAACTCACAAATATTCCTCCAAGTTTGCTTTAAGTTTTCACCTGTTCTACTCGTGGTGATAGTCGAAAGAATAAGAGGAAATTGGTAATTTAGGATCCGGTTTGTACAGGAGTTATGATTTCAAGTAACCACTCTTTATAGAGGCTCACAACTATCTCTTTGACTACTACCTCCGGTCCTAATTATAAGGCATACTTGACTTTCTTTGAAGATGTTAAGGAAGCTAAATAAGTTACTTAATCATTTCATATGTTGTGCATCTTTAGATTATATATTAGTTTATTAGTTAAACTAACTAGTTTGAAGAAAAAAATAAAAATAAAAATAGTCTAAAGTAATTTAATTAGCTTCCTTAATTTTTTCAAAAAAGTCAACTATGTCTTATAATTAGGACCGGAGGGAGTATAACTTAAAATCTAATAGCACAATCCTCTGTATCTTGCAGGGTCTGCTGAGTTTTTGTTTTTGAAACTCCAGAAATAGAAGATATGGAAGTTTTGATGGAGGAGTGGATCATTCGCATCTAGTGACAGGAAACGGAAGGGAAGCAAAAACGTAAGGTCATTTGAAAAAGACAGTTGAGGATAAATTCCAATATCTCTCACCACAGACATTAGTGGAGTTTTGATGAAAAGCCATCACCATCATGTTCCACCACATAAATTGGTGGATTAAATGGACAAAGGCAATAAGTCTCTATTCCACCTTGATTACAGTGAAGTTTTAGGTCCTTTTATCAGTGTAAGAAGGGAAGAAATCATAAAGTAAAAGAGTTGTGGTTTTTAGAACAGGTCTTCATACCCTTCCTTCAAAGACCAGTTACGAAGAAATCTTGAGATTAAAACCTCTAAACTCTCAGGCTGTATAAGATTTACTATTTAAATACTTGTACTATGTATTAATCACTTCTTATTGACAACTGACACAGTTGAGTAATCGCTATTCCTGCTTCCGGTCTGCATCATTCAGAACAGAAAAAGACTGCATAAAGCCATAAACAATTACTTGAGGATAATATGCGAGTTAATCAATGACTTCATGATTCCTAGCCCAAACAATTAAGCAAGATAAGATCTGAAATCGCCTGAAAGAGTTTGTTTTGATTCGTCTGCATGAGCCACTTATTATAATGATTTTTTGGTCAACACTTATTATAATGATGGATGATTATGTTTTTTATGAAAAGTACTGCCATGAGCCACTGAGAGGCTTTTTCACCAATATAAGAACAAAAAAAAAAAAAAATTACTAGAGTAAGGCACTGTACAAACTACTTACCAGAGTAAGGCTCACGCCACTGGTGGCGCAGGGGGCCCCACGCCACGTCAGTGGCGTGAGACAGGTCCACGCCACTAATCAGAACCTCTGATTCAGACTTTTTTTTTTTTTAAAAAAAAATATATGTCAGTGGCGTGAACCCTGTTCACGCCACTAACGGCGCACCCTGACCCCACGCCACCAGTTACATTACTTTGGTAAATAGTTTATACAGTGCATTAATCCGGTAAATATTTTTTTTTTGTTCTTATATTGGTGAAAAAGCCGCCACTGAGAATGCTTTTTTCCGTATTGGGATGGACTGGAGTGGTGTTGTGAACTCCTGGAATCCTCGCTGCAAATCCTGCAATCTCTCTGTCATCACTCATCATGGTTTTTTTTTTTTTTTCAGAAGGGAGTTTTGTCAAATATATCAATATTCCTCCAAAATCCAAACTGTTGAAAAAATTATTTATTTACAGTCCGTTAGTTGAACCAAGAATCCGGGGGAAAAAAAAATAGCAACACAAAGTCTAAGCCCAAGCTAAAGCTCATGTAAAATTGACAGATAAGGAATGAATTTGGTCTTCGTGTACATCATTTTTGTACATTTACTATTGGTAATAGGGGTGTGTATAGTTGGGATCAAGCAAGACATCACTGCAGCCTGGTACTAGGATTAAGAAACACACATTGGTTCAACTTGATAGTTGATATCCAAATGGTTTAACTGTGTAAACTATGAAAAAAATGTATTCATAAAAATATATAATTATTATTACCTACAATCCTAAATATAAGATTAAGTTAACCTTTTTTAAAAAAGATTAAGAAATTTAAATAATTACTTAATATTGTATATTATGTGGTATTAAATTATATATCAATTCATAATTTAGATAAATTAGTTTCGAGAAAAAATATAAACATGTACATATTTTAAAGTAATTTAATTAGCTTCCTTAATATCTTAAAAAATTTAATTGGGTCTTATAGATAGAAGTGGAGATACAATAAATCAAATTTCAATTTTTAAATTAATTTAAATAGCCATGTTTTAATTTTTCATATTTCTTCCATGGTTATGAAAAACCCATTTTCTTAGGCTAATCAAGCCACGTCGCTAGTGTCTTTGTTGGGCCAATGCCGAGAGAAAGCCCGGATAATTTTTGTTGTCGGCCCAATAAGGGTTGGATAATTGGTTGTTTGGATATGCGTGGAAAGAGATAGTTGAATAGATCAACAGAAGAGGAAGTGGTGAGACATGGTGAAACTTCTCAATGGCTGTGGTTGCAGTTGCTCTGCACCACCACTTGCTCTACTTCTCGAAATGGAAGACCATCACTTCAACCTCACTGCACAGACCTGTTCTTTTAAGTTCAAGAAAGAAGGCTCTATCTTCTTTCATTTCCTGCTCTTCTTCCTCGTCTTCTACTTCGCAGACTCCAGAAGCTAACACGCAAACCCCGGAATATCACGTCAATCTCGGACTCGAACTCTTCTCCAAAGGACGGGTATTTCCTTCTGCTTTTCCAATTCGATCGCTTTTTTATATTCCGCAGATTTTAACCATGTGATTGTTTACTAAATATTGGACATTCATCGTCAAACTTCTAGTTTGAGCTCTACAATCGCTAATTGCTGTCTGATGCGTATGTTATTTCAAACGAAATCCTAGCATGCAATAGCTCCGTTTGTTAAAATCCATATTGCCTCTTTCGCTGGTGCCTCGCTAGGCCTATGAGCAAGTCTTTGGTGATGGCGGTCGCTAATGCAAATGCAGAGTGTTTTCTAAAAAGGGAAATAATGTTTTATAGAAAGGAAATGGGAAAGTGCAATGCCTATACTTTCTTGGGAATGGATTTTTCAGGTTAAGGATGCTTTGGTCCAGTTTGAAGCTGCTCTTTCTTTGGACCCCAATCCTATGGAAGCCCAAGCTGCGCTTTATAATAAAGCTTGCTGCCATGCATACAGGTATAGTATACCTAGCTACGAAGTTGAACGAATTGGTTCCACATTTTCTTTTAGGTTACTGCTTAAATTTTGCAACTTCCTTTGAATTCTCAAGGCTTGCCTATTAATTATTGCCACTTGATCATTTAGCATTAAATAGTCCCACGTCTCATTCACTCATAGTCTAATCCAGATTATATAAAATTCAAGTGATTTGATAAAGCTTAATTTATTGTATATTTCATTATATATTTAAGTGCTTTTATATTCGTCTATTTATTGTTTTGTTGTTAATTTCGTGAAGAGGGGAAGGAAAGAAAGCAGCTGATTGTCTGCGCACAGCTCTGAAGGAATACAACCTAAAATTTGGTACCATTCTCAATGATCCAGACTTGGCCTCTTTCAGAGCTTTGCCTGATTTCAAACAACTACAAGAAGAGGTTTTTCCCAATTCCCACTCAATGCTTAGGGTTTTTGCTTTGCCAAGTTGTCCAGTCTTATGTATTCTGTTTAATAGCTTACAAACCTATTATATTGTACAAAAAATCTGTGATTGAAATTCCTAATTTATGTTGTTTCCAAACCACCCTCCCCTCTCCTGCTTGGAAGTCAACATAAACTGTAATAGGATATCAGTGAGAAGGATAATGAGACAAAATAATTAGTTGAACTTGGGACTCTTCTTCGACGACTAACTTATTCTTGATGAAATTTTTTGACATTGTCTATGGTATTTTTGTGCTACATTACCAGGCCAGGCTAGGTGGTGAAGATATTGGCTACAGTTTTCGGAGAGACTTAAAACTTATTAGTGAAGTTCAAGCACCATTCCGTGGAATTAGGAGATTCTTCTACATAGCATTTACTGCAGCTGCAGGAATTTCCTTGTTCTTTACTGTGCCCAGGCTATTTCGTGCTATTAAAGGGGGGGATGATGCTCCTGATCTTTGGGGAACTGCTGGGAATGCTGCCATCAACATTGGAGGTGACCAGAGACTTATTTTAACTTCCTGATTTGAGAATTCTGGTTTAAGTTATAATAACCGGATCTAGTGACAAACTATAACTTTGTTATGTATCGCCTTGCAAAATTATTTTAAATCGCCTCATTAAATGACTAAATATTGGAACCAGCATTGTGCAGGTATTATTGTTCTTGTGGCATTATTCTTCTGGGATAATAAAAAAGAAGAGGAACAACTCGCACAAATATCACGAGATGAGACACTATCAAGATTGCCTTTGCGTCTTTCAACTAATCGCATAGTAGAACTCGTGCAGCTACGGGACACAGTTAGACCTGTGAGTATCATCACTCCACATTTTATCAGTCTTTGTGTGCGACCCTGCTTCACAGCCCACACAATTTCAACCTGAGATTATTGTCTTTTAGTCATTTGAAATTCTTAGTTCACCTTATTTTGATAATTTTCTGAGTAATAGGATTATTAATGTTCCATTATTTAACTGAAGCTTGGGTTTTAGGTTATATTAGCAGGGAAAAAAGAAACAGTATCTCTGGCTTTGCAAAGAGCAGAGAGATTTCGCACAGAGCTCATTAAACGTGGTGTTCTGTTGGTTCCTGTAATCTGGGGAGAAGGTAGGGAAGCAAAAATTGAGAAGAAAGGTTTTGGCCTTCCATCAAAGGCTGCTGCATCTCTTCCATCCATTGGGGTGAGACTCGATTATTATCTCGTGAATTTATTATATTGGCATAATATGTCTTTTGTAAAGTGAGCATGGTAGCCATCCATTTTACACATGTGGACGTTGAGTTTGTTGAAATTAGCATACCCTTTTCCCAGATGCTATAAAAGTAACATACTGAGCAACTCAATTTGTTTTCTAAAGAAAACAAAAAGTAATGACTGGTTATATTATTATGGTACAGTCGGTGTCTTGGGAACCATTTATGAAATACGAGTGCTGAATATTTACAATAATGTGGCTATCTGTATCGTCATTTCATCAAAACTTCTTGTTTCTGTCGGAATGCTAACTGATAAAACTATGTTAGGAGGATTTTGATGAGCGAACACAATCCATAGTTGCAAAATCAAAGTTGAAAGCTGAAATTAGGTTCAAGGCTGAGGTTATATCACCAGCAGAATGGGAAAGGTAATATGCTGTTGTATTTTCTCTGAACTGTTGGTTACGAAATACTCTAGGAGGGAAATATCATTAACATAGATGATGAAAAATTAGATTGATGCAAACCAGTATTGCTAGTTGGAGCTAATAGCCTTGTAACCTAATGGCTTGATAGCTGCCCTATAAGTGTGAAGGTCACTTGTAATCTTAGGCCTCTAGTGTCTGCCTCTCTAAATTTTTTCCCCTAAAAAAATATTGCTGATTGGAAATAGGAAGAAAGAGAGGGGAAGCATAAACTATATGTAGTGCATCGTAATTGCCTGCTTATACTCTTTAACTTATCTAGGTGGCTAAGGGATCAGCAGAAGGCTGAAGGAGTTACTCCTGGTGAAGATGTCTACATTATACTGCGGTTAGATGGTCGTGTTCGACGATCAGGGAAAGTAAGTTCCATCTCGGAGTGAATTTGTTTTTCTTTTCTTCCCTTGGGTACAGGATTTTTACTTGCTGGCAAGTTCGCTAGATGGTAACCAAAATTATATTATTCAAATCTAATTCACAAGTCCAATTTATTCTGTCTACTTACTGGAAGACAAAGATTAAAATGTATATTCTATCTACTTGCTAGAAGACAAAGATTAAACGTATGGAATTCCAGTATAGTTTTAAAACCAGCACATTGATGGGATGTCTTTTCTTGGTGTAACAACTTTTATTTTACGTCACTTGATGAACATGAAGAAAATGTGGTACTTTGGAACTTATTTTAGATCTTAGCTGTCAACAGTGGGAATAACTTCACGGATTATTAGATATGGATTTTTGCACCTATTAATTGTGGCTAAAAAACTTTGCCACCAAAAGTGATGAATGCTGGTGTGCTCGCAGGGTATGCCTGACTGGCAGCAAATTGTGCAGGAGCTACCACCAATGGAAGCAATCCTAAGCAAGCTAGAAAGATGAGGATTATGGAGTAGTAGCATTCCGTTGCCTATTCTTGTTTGAGGAGTTTAGGGGTAGTAGTTTCACAAGTATGTCTTGCCTTTTGTCCGAGCTTCATGGTAATCCCGATGGCATCATCCTTGATCACCAGAGAGAACCTTTCCTGGATCCTTAAAACTACTTACTGCGATAACTTCATCTCTCCAAAATTATTTTCTGAAATCTGTGAACTGAATGGTACAGTTCAGGCAAAATGAAAAACAGAATGATACAGTTGACACTTGATATTTTATATGAAGAAAGTTGGAGACTTTTTTTTTGTCCCAAAAGTAGGAGACTGGAACATTGTTTTGGATGTATAATTCGAGAAAGTTGTATTGTTTCATTTAGAAAACCCACCCCACCCCAACAACATCCGCCCCTGGATGCTACGTCCTACTATCATGTTAACACGCACCTCAAATGTGATGATAAAATGATAAATAAATAAATAAACGGCTTCAATAAATTCAATGAATCACTAAAGACCTTGTAACCTAATGATATAAGAGCTTCTTTCTTTGTGGAAGGTTGCACGTTCGATCCATCCAATAACCTCATGTGATTAAAATTCAGTGAATCAAGCGGGTGCCTGAATTAATGGACAAGAAATGTACGTATCCAATTATATGAAGTATAAACCACGTTCAATTGGCCTGGTTATTACATCATAGTATGGGGGCTTGTGTGTCGGGTCGGCATACAGAAGAGGAAGGGGGCTTCCAGAAGTCGGCGCTAAATCTCGATTTTCAAGCAAATGCTTAAAACCTCGGTTGTTGTTTGTGAGTGCCCTTTTGGTTCAAACCACCATCCATTAATTGGTCAAAGGGCTTAATCAGTAAGTTTTTGAGGGACAATCTCTGATTCTTAGCCTTCCTCTGTATTAATGCTTTGAATATTAACCTTCCTTTAATCATATGATCAAATAAATCAAATATCATTTCCTTCCTCCAATCATTTTCTTGGTAGGTTTTGAAGGCTCTCCCTTCTCACGCTTCCCTACTTTCTTCTCTGCAATTCTTCCCTCCTTTGAACTTCCATTTCATTCTCACTTCAGCTCCACACTTTCCAAGATCTCCTCAATCTCGTTACCCAAATCTTTATCATTTTTCTTTTCTTTCCTTTTCCTTTCAGGGTTAGGTGGTCCTGGCTCTTGTCACTGTACTGTCCTATTCTTTGAATCCACCTATCTATTGGATAAATTGTAACACCCTTTTTATGACAATATTTTAAAACCTTTGTGTAATACAGATAATGAAATCTTTTTTTTTTTCCTCCTTTTCTTTCGCTTGCTCTCTCTCTCCCTCTAAATTAGACAAAAGAATATATCAAAATTCTGAGCTATTTTCTTTTTCAATAAAAAAGGCAAGAAAGAAAGAAAGGGGCAATGATCATGGAGTGACATTTTGGTAAAATCATCTCCGTAAGGCAAAGCGCGCTTGTATAAAATCCCAACGCTTCGTTTGAAACAAGTTGCTCAAACGTGAGTTGGCTAACATTCTCCAAGCAGTTAAAATACATTCCTGCAAACAGAGGCAGAGGTAATGGCAATGGCAAGCATTTCGTCTCTGCTGGCCTTGTTGATGATGGCCTCGGTCATGACATATACTGTAACGGCAGCCACAATCAGCGACCACCGTCTGCGGTGGGTGCCGGTGAGAGGTGGGTGCGAAAGCTCCATAGAGGAGTGCATGGAGATGGAGATGGAGATGGAGATGGACATGAGCCGGCGCATATTAGCGACGTCTCAGTATATAAGCTATAAGGCGCTGCAGAGGAACACAGTGCCGTGTTCTCAGAGAGGAGCGTCCTACTACAACTGTAAGCCAGGTGCGCAAGCTAACCCTTATACCCGAGGCTGCGCCACCATCACTCGCTGCCGCACCAATTAGTATTTGCTAATATCATTCCACTTGCTCTGCTCTCTACGTACTCTAATGAAAGGCTTGTACTGTTTTGATTTCTATTCTATTTATATTCTTCCTGCTCTTTTCATGTAAATGATGGTTGTTGTGCTAGTGAACTTCTCGTGCTCGTTTGATATAGTTTGTATATCAGATATTGCTATATATATGAAGTCATTTGGGGTTGCAATAACTCGTGCTCTTTATGTTCAAGTAAATTTAGATTGGGGGATGAGTTAGGAAGGTTGTTAAGTAGGTGGGTTCATGAATCTACATAGAAAATCCCATATAGTGTCCTCATTTTCCCTAGATTACAGCATCTGGTTGGTTAGCTTCAAGACTCATTTGACAATGCGTCAAATTAAATTAGATACTAGTTTCGGTTTTAGGGACATGGGGATGGGGATGGTCTCAGAAGTTTGAACACTCCACTATATTATTATCACAATTAATTTTATGTAACTACCAAGTCACTACCACTATATTAAATCAGAATTTTAATTAGAGAGAGAAATGATACAGGTAGATGGGATTCTGATCTAACAGTAAAAAAGTGGTAGTGACATAAAAATTGGTAGTGACAATATCCTATTCCATATATATATATATATATATATATAGTTTTCGGGCAAAGCCCAAAACCAATAAGCTTTTTGAACATTTGTCCACTGGATCAAGTTGGGAAGGCCCAACTATTGTCAGGACTGATCATGCCAAGAGGGGAGCCCCAAGAAATTACAAAACCAAACGTTTCTAGCCCCTCTCTACTGTTAGGTAACACCCAATCTTATTTACCAGTCCCCACTTTTACTTTATAAGCCCACTTTCACTGTGAGAGTAGACTTATAAATAGAACTGGGGTGGTAGCAAATTCAAAACGGGAGCTATTCTAGTTATTTTACCACTTCTGAACTTGCCTAAATTGGTCATGTAATTTCTTAGGTACCACCCAGTCTTATTTACCAGCCCCTCTCTGCGTTTACTCGTGAGAACTTAGAGTAAAGACATTTATATGAATCAATAAAATCACAACTCCGTTTTTTCTAAAAGGAACTGAAAGGAACAGACTCGTTCCAAAAAGAAAAACATTGGTCATTTGAAAATTTGACGACATAACAGAAGGGTTTTGGTTTGAGTCTCCTGATTCCTGAATCATGTCCATCCCGCTTTTCAAAAGGTGATCGGAATAAAGACAATAAGGACGCAAATATGCATTGTAAAATCTCCTAGCCAATAGAAAGAAACCAGACTTACAAATTGAAAAATAAAATTATTGCGCCTGTTTCGTTTTCATTCCTACCAACTTCCCAATTGCAAACACTTAATAAAATCTTCGTCCCATATAGAAAGTAGCTAACAAACAAAAATAAACCAAAAACCCAACGAACCTAACAGCAAAGTCTCAAAATTCGACCACCAGACTGGAAGAAAAGAAACCTCTTCCTAAGTAAAAGTGGAAAATATTTCTGAATCAATTGGACCACCTTGCATATGTATGCATTCAAAAACCGAAATGACCTGTCACTGAAATTAGAATTAATTCATCAGCAATGTCTTAGTAGTCACAATTTGACCTGGACTGGTGAATGGACAAACGCCCGTTCATGTAGCAGAACAAGCTCAAGGCGATAAAGGCGCAAACGAATATGATAACAAGCTAATCAATTCATTCAACAACAAGAAACCCTAACTGACCATGTCTAACGCAATGGAATTTTTCCATCAGAACCACTCAACCGCACAATGTGACGCTTGAGTTGATTAGTTCGATCGCATGCGATTGAAAACTGAAGGCATTTGATAACGGTTACAATTCAGCTTCATGACTAGAAATTCTGAAATAGATAAATTAATAAAAGATCCGTGAACTAGGGAAGTCTAAGAGCAGTTTCACCAGCACAAAACGTAATGATTTACTTCACACACGGAAGAGCCCAAAGGCTTTCAATAGTCCTCAGACACAAAGCCCATGTAGTTCCGGTCATACCTTAAACAGCAATTGGCTCCGGTATGGCCGTATTCCCTAAAAATCTGACAAGGTAGTTCGCTTTCATCTCTATAGGACCTTCCTCCATTCCATGGTTGCAATTGATTCTCAAAAGTAAGCAGCAAGGCCAGAAAAATCTATCCAGGTGAGATTTTTCTTTAGTATGAGGGTGAACGCGATGGCATCATAATATGCATCCAAACCTGAAAGAGTTAGAGCTATCAAATCATCAAGAGAGAGCGGCCTCCCAGCGAAATCAAGATTATCAGAAATGGTTTTCATCCTCGCTAAATATTCCTCCATCGTCACCGTCCCTTTTCTGGCGTGGCGCAGCTCATTCGTGTAGAGTGGAATCCTGGATTTAGCATAAACCTTTGACAAGTCTTCAGCAGCCTTCCAGAGCTCCTTAGATGTATTGCAATTAAGCTCGAATCACAACTACCCAAAAACAAAAAAAAAGCAAGAAAGAACATGGGAGAATGTTATTTGATAAAATGAAATATGTTTGAGACACATGTAGAACTAAGATTATACAAGCAGTTATCGTCCTTATCCCTGGTGATTTTCAGGACTCAAGCCAAATAAGCTTGAATTTTTTTTTTTGAGGGCGGATATGGTTGAAGTAATGGCCGCTCTGCTCTTTTGCTCCTACTTTTCTCACCATCGCACCACAAAGCTTGCCAACTGCTACAATATCAGCTCATATTATTTTGTCCTCTACTGTGTGATCACCTCACCTCACCTGACTACAAATTTTTTTATTCATTCAGGATGAAATTTATTTGATCATAATTTCGTTCTTCTAAGTAATTTATTATTTTGATGACACCCTAAAAGTGACTTCTTATTTTCGCGTTGGTGGTCGTGGAATATATATTATATTGTCACAATATATATATGTTACTACTACTGGTATTATTTATATATCGTTCGAACGTGAAAGAAGTAACACACTCAGACTCAAACAGACAGAGAAGAAATCCATACCGATAGAGGTTGTCAGTCGGCAAAGCAATTCAACATGCGTCGGTCATGGCAATTGAGGGGGCCCCATTGTCCTTATCCGCTATTGTAATGACAGAGACGTTGAAACATCAGCCGCGTGACGCGTCATTTAGGCGGAGCCTCCACCTACTGCTTCTCCACATTATTCTGATCTGCTGCATCAGAAAAGAATTAATCACAAACTAAAATAACTACCTTCATCCCAGGGACCTCTGGCACTATGAGTTGAAGCCGCGTAGTCTTTGGCGGTCAACAACATTGAATCTCCTCCACCCATCTGTCACTCCCCTGAACAGACTCGTCAGAAAGACCCGCTCTCCCCTATAAAACTAAACTCCCCATCCTTAAAACACCTCCCATAACATTCGCTCCTCTCTCTTTTCATCCCCAACGCAACAATATGACTTCTCAAGAACTCAAACAGCGATTCAAAGAGGACCCAGACAAGGGAAAGATGGGTGGTAAAATCAGAAACAAGAAAACGGCCATGGCTAAACGAGGCCTTAGATCACTTACCATAGCGGTGGCCGTTCCTCTCTCCCTTTACCTGCTCAGCGCCTACTTGGGGTCCGGCAAAACTCACGCCAACATCGACCCGATAGCTTCCGGGAAGCCCTTCTGGTTCCCGCCCATGTGGGCCCTGCATCTGACGTGTCCGGCGTCGTGCTTCTTGATGGGACTCGCCGCTTGGATGGTGTGGGCCAACGGAGGCTTCCATAGGTACCCCAACGCTTTCTTGTTTTACTTGGCTCAGCTCTTATTGACTCTTCTTTGGGATCCGCTGGTGTTCGGGGCGGGGGCAACGCGGATCGGATTGATTCTGTGTTTCGGAATGTTTGGAACCATGGTCGGCTGTTATCGTCTGTTTGGGCAGGTGAATCCCATCTCCGCTCATTTGATAAAGCCTTGTTTGGCATGGACTGCTTTCCTCTCTCTTGTAAATCTTAAGCTCGTCTTTGTTTGAAGTTATTACCACCTTGTCGTGAAAACGGACCCAAGCAGTGTTACCCACCCCTGCCCGTGTAAAAGGGTCAGCTTACCGTGTAGATGCCACCCGGCCGATGTGAATATTCCCCAGTGTTTTGTGCGGTATGCCCGTTCACATGAGACAGTTAGCGGTGGCTTGTCATTTTGGATTGCCTTTCACTATAGTGTGTGTTATTCCTTGTCGGGACTCCATATTGTTATTTGTGACGGTATTTAAGTGACACAGCACAGTCGTTGGTAATGGAATTTATACGAAATTGCTTAGTTCCATATTGATGGTTGCTTTCTTTCTCTTTTCTTTTTACTAGATTGATGCTCAATTATGTAAGTGGCATACACTGGTTTTAGCATAAATACATCGTCCTAGATGACCCTGTCCTAATGTATACCACTCTGGTCCTATTTATAGGTCCCTTTTGACCAAATCACACATACCAAGGAGAGATAGGTAGCTCAATGATTATGGGGTAAATTTTCAATTTTACCTTCATTTATGATTGGGTGCCTTTTAACTTTTTCTTCTCTCTCTATTTTTATTGGTACAAATATGGACAAAATTGTCACAAGTTCATTTATTTGGTCAAAAGGGACTTATAAATAGGACTAAATATTTTTGGTCAAAAGGGACTTATAAATAGGACCAGAGTGGTATCATACAAGACCATCCCAAATCTGACTGGCGCAATGTGGTTTTTGATCACGTCATGTCAGTCCTCCATTTATTCCTGCTTTGAACGAGAAACTAGAGCGATCATGATAAACTTGTTGATCAGAACTGATCGATCTTTGGCTGAGACGTCAAAGGAACAAATGCTGTATAAATTATGAGCGAAGGGAGGCAAATGAGAGAATTCTGGATCAAAATATGTTTTTCAAGTCAAACTGGTGTCACTGACTCGCTTATAAATCATGGACATTCATCGCCAGCTGGGAGATATATGATATCTCTATAAAAGCTAGTTAGTTTTTTTTGAATTAGAAAAGTCTACTTTTGATCGAGTAGCAGAGTCAGCTAATCTTACTGCAAATAACTGGAAACAAACAGAAGACTGGCTCAGCGCGCCATGGAATAAATATTATATTTCATCGAAACTTGGGACATCTGTGCATTAATAAGTCGATCAAAACGCAAAAAACAAAAGGTTTTACCAAAATTTATATGCATACAAGGAACCTACTCCGACGGGCAAAGCTTCCTGAGTGTAATGGAGGTCCGCTTCATTTGATCTAATTCACGTCCCTCCCATATTTGAAAGCCGGGTTTGCGATTGATCTCGTGCTTCCAGTTATACCGAGCTTCCCCTGACATTAAAACCAATGAGCCCGGAGCCAGTAAAATGGGAACCCTGGTTGAGGATGAATCAGATTTTCCTTCATTTTCAACGCCATCAGCTGCTGATTCGACCCTTGAAAAATGCATGACGCAAGATGACTCTAACGATATGATTGCAATGCCGTCTTCAAAGCGCAACAGGTCAACATGTGCACAAATACCCTGCAAACATATGCCCTAGTACATCTTTACCGCAAGTTAAAAAGAAAACAGTGTTTGTTCCCTTTCCTCAGATATGCCCCAGATATATAAAGGTGAAGGAGATTGTACGCAATAGAAAAGGAGAGATATAATGCGTTATAACACAAGTTTCAGATGGGTTGTATTTCCAGCAACATAGCCTTGATTGCTATGAAAGACTTGCGTTACATTTATTCATGGTAGAGAAGGCTATGGTGCTGGAAATACAACCCATCTGAAACTAGTATAGCCTAATTAAATAAAGAAGAATGACACGATTAATATTACATTCTAACAAAGATAAATCAGTTCATGAATAAAATAGAAGGAAAGAAAGATAAATCAGATAAGATTGAAGAATCCAAATACCAAAAGGTTATGAATGTAGCAACAAAGTCATGAACGAAATGACCGATTTAACCAAGCGCAAGATCACAGCCACAATGATAAATTGAGCAAAATGAAGAACTTTTACAAGACGTTGCAGAATCAAACAGCACAAGATCACTTGGAAAGAGTGCTCGGGATTAAGAGTTTTCAATAATAATCAAACTTCGCTGCAGTTAAGGAATAAATTATCGGGTAAAGAACAGCCACTTGAACGGGCATATTGAGAAATCATTTCTCTGGTACACTGATAAACATAACAACTAATGCTACTCGCACATTGTGGAGAAGAGAAGGGAGAGGGTTCAATACAAATAGCAGTATAAGACTATTTACAGGGGGTAATCATATCACACCTCACCCGGCTCGTACACATTTACAATCAGTTGGTTAAACAGCGGCTCTCGCCAGAGTAAGTCCCACGGCAATGCACTTGTTTGCCCGTCCCCTTGAAAACCGTCGTCACTAAAAAGCACCAACTCACGAATTGAGTCTGATAGTTCAGTAGACCAAGCTGGAAGATCACCGAACCTCATGGCCTGATTCTTGAAGAATGGTCAAATGAATATTGTAAACCACGGAAGTTATCGAACTATAGACAGTCTAACACACAGCCAAACGTGATTCGCTACAAACATATTATTCACCATAATAAGCAACAACTCTTACTTTTGTTATTTCTTTGTAACTTATTAATAGAACACCCATTTTCTTTTTATAATGCTAGTAAGTCTATAATTTGGATCATTAGGTTCACTCAGACACAACTCGAGAGAAGTTCACCATCAATTATTAGGTTAAGTTGACTCATAAAAGGGAAAATTCCACCACCAATTCAGCAGCAAATATATTATTCCATAAAATTATGAACCTGAAAAGTTTTAGTGATGCCTTCTAGCCGCAGATACGCCATAGTTATAAACTACGGGGAATTAGAACGTCTAGGGTGACTATGTAGGGGATGCTGATATGGTGATATCTCTGTTGTCGCAATGTTACTTTCCCTCTTAACAGTCTAACCACGCTAGTACCTATCACAGGGGCAAAAATACATAAATAGTAACTTAAGAAAGAACATTTGCACGAACAAAAGAGCTCAAATTCCTTAGTTTCAGAATTAAAGTCACAAAAACCAAGAACGCGCAACATCCTTAGAACCTTAACCCTACAATCATGATATGTCATCATCATTTCTACTTCTAACAAAGTCAAAGCCCTAAATTCATGTAATGTGTCCAAATTTCATTTAATCGGAACCTCAGCACTACCGCGCATCACCTACTAAAGGAACTTATATAATGTGAGAAGAATCACATTCATAACCTCCCCCCCCCCCCCCCCCCGGCACCCAAAAAATAATAATAATTAAAAGCACTGTACAGTGACTAAAAAGCAGAATGATTGACTGACCTGATTCTTTGAGGCTCCCTCGAACCAGCCTTCTGCAACCACAAGTTTGAGAGCATATAGTGTAATATTCTTGGCATCAGTCAATGAGTAACAAAAAAGAACGTGCAAGTACACCAGAGTTCGGAATTATTCAAAGTGGGGAAAGTCAGTATCAGCGCCTGAATTACATAACCCAGGGTTCGCGATATTTGGAATCCTGAAGATATGTGCGGCTAGAGGATTGGGGGAAACATTGGGCCTAAGAAGAAAGGAGGAAAACGAACCGTGTCGGATAGTGGAGAGCAAGATATATTGTTGATCAGACGAGAGAAAATCTCTGCAGAACCAAAGGCCATTAATTTGGGGCACAGATTGGAAGATGGGGTTCTGTACCAGATGATTGAGCGATCGATCATCTTCTAGCGTTGAGTCCTCCACTTCGCTATCGGATGATAGGCCGAAGACTTGTTCGAGCATGGCCTTGTGATCATCCATCATTAGCCTCGAACCTCAGGCCTTCTCTTTTCAGGCCAGATTAGCCTAACAAGGAGAGGACTCTGATTAAACCCTAATGTAGTGTTTGGTTTGAGGATCGGGAAGGGAATCGAGGCGGAGGGACCGTTGTTTGGTTCATAAAATATGGCGGTTCCCCTGCCCTCCGAAATGAGGATTTGGAGCGAGGGGCTGTGGATAATTTCATTATGACTAAATTACCCTTGTCACCCTTTTACGTTTTTTAAATAAGATATCTGCCTTCAAAATCTACTTGTCTTGCGTCTGAGCTTTGTTTTTTGTTTTTACCAGATTTATTGATTTACTCATCTGCTTCTCTTTCTTTTATTTTTATCAAATTCTAGACAAAGTAGATTTTGGGAATCTTTGACGGTGAATAATGCCGGGCCACCACGCACGGTTGGCCTCCCATCTCCGATGCTTTCACTCTGCTTCTTCTCGAACTCTCCCAACGCCGTCCTTATTAATTCTTCGGCGGACTAATCTCTCCTACGGGGTTGAATCGAGGCTCCGAATTAGGGTTCAGATGTGCATCAGGGCGAAGAAGATATACAGCAATAGCTAGAAAATGAGGAGCTAATTGGGATATAGAGCAAGAGCAACCTTGTTCTGCAAGGAAGATTTATTTTTGAGTAAATGTTGTTTTTGGTCCCTGACAAAAAATACTGTCCATATTTTTGTCCTTTATAAAAAAAATCATTTTTAGTCCATAAAAAGATGAATAAAAGTCGATTTTTTTTTGTAAGAGACTAAAATGAGGTCCTTATTTTTTCTTAGGGACCAGAAAGAGCATTGTAACATCCACAATTTCTAACGGTTATAATAACAAAAATTTAAATAATTTTTATAAATAAATTAATGAAATTCGAAATAAACCACCTTGGGAAGTGTTACCGCCGCACTTGTATTGGGGCAAGTGCAAGACTGTCTTGTTACATTAACATAAATCCAAACTTAAATAAAAGTATTTTATTCAAAGCATAAAAAAAAAAGAATAAAATAAAACTAGCTAGAATTATTCATTGGTCTTCCTCACTTCTCACCGCTAGCCCCAGCCCAACTTTGAAACCTGTTTCACTGAAAATATGCTCCCCCGAAGGATCGTCGCAGCCCATGAACACAAACATCAGCAAAAGCTGGTAATCATAATAAACAAAGATAATATAGAAAATAATAATAATAATAAGATATTTACATGATGATAAAAGGAAATACCATATACATATTTATACTCTAAAATATCAATCTCAATATTCATCATATCTACCTGTTCTCATCGAATCCAATATCATTCATTATCTTTTAAATTTATTTAGACCCGAGAAACCCTGCCAGTCTATTTAGTTTAGTGGAAAAAGAACCATGGTAAACCCGGGAAACCCTGCCAGTTTACCCTGTGACCTGGGAAACCTTGCCAGTCACAATCAATCAAATTTGGCCATCAAGTATTTCTTCCTAGTGTGCACACATTTTCCCAAAGTTGCTACTAGTGTCCTGGGAAACCCTGCCAGACACCACTTTTGGAAGAACGAATATTATCTTTTCACATCGGTGGCATAAAGCCCAAAAGTTGTGTTCATCACTTGGGAGGTACCATCCCAAAGCTATCCTCCCACTATTAAGTTATTTCAATACACACAAAAATGGATTTCTCAATTTAAACTGTAAAATAAATTCTCATGAGTTTCTATACCATCATTTAAATTCCTGGCTCTACTCATTATCCCTTTTTCTCATGGGTTCCTATGAGGTTGTCATGAGAAGTTCTCATAACCATCATTTAAATCCGTAATTTTTCATTATTCTCCCACTGTTAAGTTACTTAAAATACACACAAAATAGACTCCTAAATTATTTCTATTATTTACTTATCTTTTATAAGTTTTCCTATTATTTTAATTAAATATAGAATATAAAGATATTTGATTTAAAATTTGTTCATATCTTATTTTATTAAGCGGGAAATATTACATACAGAAAAGAAAATCAACTAATAAAAAACATAGACAGACATATTCAGGTGATATTAATTGTAATATCGTACAGGAGTATCATATAAATATATATTGCAATTTGTTGCACCGAAATATAATATAATGCGACTAAAAAAACGACGCACAGGTTCATGGGTATTCAATTGATGCACGAAAGCCGAGGTGAATAATTGGTTTCAATCACAAAGAAAAAGAGATACACAGGGACAAATTTGGATTCAATCATATATCTATGCAATTAAAGCACACAGGCCAGGATAAAGAAATAAAACAACTGTCAATTGTATTCAATTCATCATTCAGGTATTCAACAATTGATTGCAAAAAAAGTTACTCACATAATCCAAAACTGTATTACAAAGCAACGTCTTTAATGGGCCTGTTTGGCATCGCTTTTCTATCAGCTTTTTAGTACAAAAAATTCAGTGGCTTTTAAACTACTGGACCATTGAAAAAAAAAAAAAACCAATGTATCATATTTGGACAATCCAGTACATGCGCTGGGCTTTTTTCATTATAACAAACGCGACCGGGCTTAAACAACGCCCCAAATCCGAGCTTCTTCCCTGACGCACTGGTGCTCCCTGGTGCTCTACCTCCTTTGTCCATTTCACTGCCATCAATTTCCCAAAGCTCCTCTTCTTCAATCCTCTTGGATTTTTCAGTTTCAAGTCTCCAAAATTGTTCCCAGTCTCACACGCAAGGATCAGGCTGAAGTCAACACCTTCATCTTCATCTTTCATGGCCTCTCAATTGCAGGTTTCCGAAAGTGCAACCACTGAAGAATTTGACCATTCCTCTGCTCGCACAATCGGAGAACTTGATCTTCTCATTGTGGGTCCCGGCGTTCTTGGTCGTTTAGTGGCTGAGAAATGGCGGCAGGTACTCTATTCTGATTCCCTGTCTCTCTATCTTTGTGATGTGCTTCTTGAACATATTTCCATGCGATTCTTGGTAATATAATAATCAACTTAGTAGCAGAGCTTGGAATCGGAATGTTGTGGGAATCTTGTCTCCTATAATCAAATGCACTGTGCCACCCTCGTTTCTTGGCATTATTATTATATTTTATTTTGATTCAGGAACATCCCGGTTGTCAAATTTTTAGACAAACAGTGACCACTAATCATCACGACGAGTTGATTAAATTGGGTATTGATCCGTCTTTGAAATGGACGGAGGCCTCGCACAAATTTCCTTATGTCATTTTCTGTGCTCCACCTTACCAGTCCGAAGACTACCCTGGTGATCTCAGGTGAGCATCAGACTTGATCCTTTGACTCTTTTTGGGAGAACTGTGTTTGGTGACACGTTTATATTTGTGTCCCAAGTCATTGTTAATCTCATAAATAGTCGTGTTGAGCTACTGTGCAATTCTGTATCAGTTAATAATTAGGAATAAAATTTTTACCTCTGTACAATCTGCTGCTAGGAAGCTGTCTTGCCACTCCTTGGTTCTACCTTACGAATAACTATTTATTATGCATGTACTAATATATAACATAAGTGTATTGATTGTTGATATGTACTGGGTATGTTAATCTTCACTTTGTGATTGTGGCACTGTCTTATTTGATCACTGGAATAAATATTCTACATTTGGTAAGACTTTTTCACAAGGGATAATAATGTGAACAAAAATTGAGATGGACTCGGGAAAAAGGAAAACTCAATTTGTTGAGTATTGTGCTTATGTGTTTCTTGGATTTGCAATCTATCAGGCGAGCTGCATTAAGCTGTGATCGTGAAGGTTCTTTCCTGTTTACATCTAGTTCTGCTCCCTATGATTGTAATGATAATGGAGAATGCAATGAGGTAACTTTTGTACGAACTCCTTTGTTCAAATTTGAACTGCAAATTGTTAAACACCTAATTTTTAGGTTGTAGGATCTTTCTCTAGGCCTATTATGAACTGCTTAGGCTTTTCCTTCAAAATCACACATAAAGCATGTATTCCATATTATTCAGGTCTATGAACATTGTCTAGGATCTTGTTTCTTACTTTTTGGTGGGCATAAATATGTGAGAGTTTATCTATTCATCATATTTGTTGTACTTCTTTCCAGGATTCTCTGTAACATCCTCCATTTTACTTAACAAAATGACTAATTAAGGGTTGATTAATAACTAAGTAATGTCTCATTCTTGCCAAAATATACAAAATAAATCAGAGTATGTAAAAATGAACCCTAACATGGCAATATACAATCATCCAATACATACCAAAAGATTGAAGCACTACTGTCAGAAGAAGTAGCCTAAGCTTCCGAAGTTGTTCCTGACGGACCCGGATGGAAACTATCACCTGGAAAAATGTGGTAACCATCAATCCAACTTATTACGAATACTAATATATGTTAGTGAGGTGCCATGTGGAACAATTTATATAACAAAGTATTTTAAATGAAATTATATATATATATATATATATATATATATATAATTTGTCAATATCCACATCACAAAATTTCATATCAGAAATTATGTATCACAATTTTCATTAACACAATTCCCAAGATACCTCCCACCAATTCAACCGAACCGCCTTATTTCCTCCGACTAGACCCATGGGTTAAGTTACATCCATGTTACTGGTTACTCGAAAGCTCACTGGTCATGCGATGAGGACCAGCCAAAATCCTCAAAGCACATGTCCCAGATCATGGGTCTTTTCCCCTCATTGAACTAGTAGGCCAGTCCCTCATTAAACAGGTGGGACAATATAAAGCCAACCATCATGCATTAATGGAGGCCTCACCACGTGGTGGAATATATTACTTCATTTCCTCCCAATCCAACCTTTCCCATAATTATCATAATAAATATCATAATATCAAAATTCTCAATTCTCATATGTAAATAAATAAATATGTATAAATTCATAAGTTCAATCATAAGGTTCCGCAAAGCAATTTATATTAAAAATATTCATAATGATTTCACAAAATACTCACAAACAACATATCAATACACATAACAAGTGAAAAGTGGTTACCTTTCGCCGTAGCTAACTATTATCACACTGCTCCTAATCCAAGAGTTCAAATATACGCTAAAAACCAATCTACCACAACCAATTCACTAACCATTAATAACTCTTCTAAAACTCTTCATAAAATTATAAATTATAATTTCATAAAATTAAAAATATACAGATTATAATAATAAATTTTGGGATGCTTGAAGTGGGCACATTATGACGGGATTGGAAAATCAATGAGACCATTGTAACTGTTAATTCTCTTTTTATTTATTACTACTTAATAATTCCTTTCATTATTTATTCCCTTTTTTTTAAATAATAATAATAATATTAATTATTTATTTATTTTATTACTAGTTATTATTATTTCTCTATAATTATTTTAAACCCTTATAGACTATCCCAACATTTTAAATTGGGAGTTTAATAAATACTAACATCAAATAGACTATGACTTATATATGTAAGTAGTTAGTTTTTCTTTTGAGTTCATAAGCAAAGATTTGGGTTTATGTATATCAAGCACTCTAAACCCCAGCGAAGTAAAATTATCAAGTTTAAAGTAGTTATGGAGAGTGATTAATTATTAATGATAGATACAAAATTATCAAGTAAAGTAATTATGGAAAATGATTTGTATATCAAAAAATAAATCATGGAAAACAATTAATTATTAATGATAGATATACAGTATGAATAAACCACTTTGAGTCTCCTCTTTTTCTTTCTCACCATTCGAATGCATCAACTTATTCATACATATATATATTTAGACAGTAAGCTTCTCTGCTCTTTGTGTTACATATTCAACACATACACACATGTACATTAATCAAGTTTTTCCTATGCACATATATATATATATATATATATATATATATAAGTATATGAAACCCACACACAGTAAGGTTTTGGGGTTTAATAGATATATATACACACTTTTATATATAAGATAATAACTCTTTCCTATTCTCTTCCCTGTAAAACGTAGTGTTTATTTATAAGCAAGCTTTTCTCTTTTTCCTTAGATATGTAGTGCCTTATGACAGCAAAGTTTTTGAGTTGACCATTGCTATTCACCACGTAAACAAATGTATAGGTGTGTGTGTATATTTAGGATCAACTTTCCCTATTATTTTCATAGATGCAGGAGGAAAATTTCAAACACAACCCATCCCCATTTTCTGTTTTATTACCAGCAAACTCATGGCTCCATTTCCTATGGTTTCATGCTCTAAAATTCATGCTAGACATAATGGAGACAAAAGGAACAAAACTTAAAGACTCACCTCTGTTTTGTGAAGCAAGAACAGGGTAAAATGACCACGGTTTGGTTCACTAGCTCTCCTTTTCTGTCTTTCTCGGTCACACTTTAGGACTCAGCTTTGGTTAAAGTAACGTGAGTGAATGAGAGCTAAGGAAATATGGATTATATACTGAACGTAAGGTCCGGTCCAAGAAGCATGAAAACGCTGAAACACTTGGTCCCTGTTTTGCAGCTGAAACTCACGGTTTGCAAGAAAGCTACATGGTTATAATAGGAGGGAGTATGGTGCAGCTGATGGCTCGAGAAGCATGGGTGTTACTGGTCTGCACTTGCGTGAACAGGTGGATAGCCGAAAGCAAGATTTGGAAGAACGGCGTTGAGCTGATTTGTTGACTGTGTTACCAGTGTCTTTGCGTGTTCAGATTGAAAAAGAGGAGGAATAAATGAATTAGTGGATAATGTTTGGGTTATGGATCAGGAGGCGAAATGGACTTAGAGTGGTTTAGTTGGTTTGATTATAATGGGCCTTTAAAATTTGTTATGATCCCTCTTTGCTTTTACGTTGAGACTGAGAGGAATGAGTCTTGGGCTTGGAAATGGAGATGGAGATGAAATAGTATATGGGCTGATGGATGAATTAAAATTGTGAAACCACTAAAATTAACTCACTTAATTCTCCTCAAGACTTTTATTTGTAATTAGGCTTATTACTTATATAATTGCAATTATTTAAGAATTATTAAAATTTAATCCTTAGTTCCATTTAAGGATTTTTTTTTCTCAATTAAATTTCTTTTAGCCTTAAAATATTATCTCTAAAATATTTGAGACAAAAATTATTCTCTAATTATTTGTTCTTAATTTATGGGAAAATATACCTTAAATTCTAATAATTATCCTTATAATTATCTTAAGCCAAAATTTTAAAAATTAATTTTTCATATATTATTCAAATCCCAAATCCCAAATTTAGGATGTTACATTCTCCAGTTGTGCCAATTGGTAGAAGCCCCCGGACTGATGTCCTTCTAAAAGCTGAAAATGTGGTATTGGAGTTCGGTGGTTGTGTTCTGAGATTGTCAGCACTTTATATATCCTTTTCATGATTAATTTTATAAACATCTTGTACGAGTTTTCTTATCCAGGTGGTTTTTGCAATTATTTCACATATCATATCAACCTTGACAATTTAAAACAAAGATGGCAAAGGTGCACATGCTTATTGGTTAGAGAAGGGGGTTGTTGATGCCCGTCCTGATCACATCCTAAATTTCATTCATTATGAGGTCAGAATGTCTATGCAACGAGCTGATCAAGAAGATTTGGGTGATGATGATGAAGATGAAGATGAAGATGATCCACCTGATGAAGGCCCCTCATCAAATATCAATACATTATCTTCACCATATATAAATCATCTTCATGATAGAATCAGAGAAAAACTTGTCCGCCATAATAATAGGAGAAGTTAATGTATTATTTGTATGCATTTTATTTTATAAACAATTTTATCCATTAAATATATATAATTAAGGATTTTATTGTTTATTAATTTTTTTAATAATCATTTAACTTTTTTCCAAATTAAAATTAAAATTTTTATTATCCTAATATATATAACTAATATGTATAATAGTACTCAATATGATTCATGTCATTTTCAGTCATTTTCTATGACTTTTCAAATAATAATCCAAACATTTATCAGTTTTAATGACTTTTCAAATAATAATCCAAACACTTATCAGTTAAGAAAAAAGCTACCTCTGCAAAAAGCTAAACTGACAATCTAAACACAAATCACCATTTACAACTTGACTTTTTTCCTACCGGGCTTTTATAAAAGTCATATAATTTTTAAGCCACCACTCCTACCGCCAACCCAAACAGGCCCAATATTGTTCCTATCGATCTAAGGTTAGGTTTTATAATATTTTTCATATATAAGAATCCTATCAAAATTTATATAAGACTAATCCTAAGACTCATGGGAATTAGGATTACCTATCAAAGTTTTCATAAAACTACTCATGGGGATTAGAATTACCTGGTCTCTGTTGGCTAGCCTCCTAGAAAACAAATTGATGAGAGTCCGGAAGGAGGATTTGAGAAGAGAAGGTAGCAGAAAAGAAAACCAGCGTTGCTAGGTTTAGACGGCTAAACCTAAGTTTATAATTAAAATTTAGGGTTTAGCTATGGGCTGGGTTTTTTATTTATTCCCGATAAATGAATTAAAACAAATTGTAGAGTTTTATTATTATTAGATATATTTTGAGTCCGATGATGAATTAAAAAAATTGAAAATATAATTTGATCTAACTACTACTAGATTCTTGGATCTAATCTTGATTAATCTAATATTACTATTTACAAAATAATATGATTACTACAGAAACAATATAACATTATTAATTTTTATTATTTACTATATTATTATTATTATTTTAATCTACTGTTATTATTATTATTTTATTTCTATTATTAATCATTATTATTTTATTAGTATTATTTTAATCTATCATTATCATTACTATTTCTACTATTATTATTATTATTATTAATAAAAATCCGGGGTATTACAGGCATTTACTCTTTATTTTTTTTAAAAAAAAAAGAAGGACATTTAGTTTTTTATATGAAAATTAGATCTCATTTCCTTCAGATATCAAACGCACTTTTAAACCTTGTATCCGGATCCGGATTCTCTCCTCTTCCCTCTCCCTCAAAATCCCTCAGAATCCCATCTGGACCGTCCAAATCTTGATCCAACGGTCCAGATTAAAAAAAATTACTTTTGTCTTTTTCGAAAAAGACAAAACTTCAAAAAAAAAAATTAAATCTGGACCGTTGGATCAAGATTTGGACGGTCCAGATGGGATTCTGAGGGAGAGGGAAGAGGAGAAAATATGCTCCCCCTTGTATCCATATTCATATTTATTTCCATCAAGATCACTAACCAATTCTAGTTCCAAGGAATTGAGGAAGTTACCGTTTTGCCTCCTCATCACCCTCCCGTTAAATATTTTACGGTGCACCTTATAGCACTTTTTTCGATACAATTTTCACTTTGCAATTTATATAATTTAGAATACTGGATGTACCTAAAAAAATATTTTAGGATATTTGATATACTTAAAAAAATAGTTTAGAATCTATTACAGAATAATGCAATACACTGGACACACTTGAAATTGTGAATATATTCATTAATATCTAAAACTACAACTAGTGGATAGCTAGTACTTATAGGGTGGGATTCAGACTAACACTACTAAAAAATGCCAAAATAGTGACGGAATTTGCGACGGAAAAAATCCATCGCAAATTGTGACGGAATCTGCAACGAAAAAAATCCGTCGCAAATTTTGCGACGGAAAACAAATTCCGTCGTAATTTACGACGGATTTTAAATTCCGTCGCAAAATTTTGTGACGGAAAATGAAATCCGTCGCAAAACTTAAAAAAAATTGGTTTTTTGGTGGGAAAAAACCCCACCGGTTTACGACGGAAAAACAAATCCATCACCAAAATTTTACGATGAAAAATGGATTCTGTCGTAATTTGCGACGGATTTTAAATTCCGTCACAAAATTTTGTGACGGAAAATGAAATCCGTCACAAATTATAAAGGAATTCCTATTCCCTCTAAAGTTGCGACGGAATTTTTTTCCGTCGCAACGCATCAGAAAATAACAATTACCCACGAACCCCACTCCCTCTATCACGATCCCGATTCCGCTCCTCGGCCCCCCTGAGTTTCTTTCTCAACCTCACCGACACTATGTTCATTTTCGGATTCGTCATTGTTTTCTCTTATTGTCCATATCTTGATCCTATTTTGTTCTATCACTAACTTTACCATATTTTCTCGCTGAAATTTCACCCCTTTTCTTTTCCACTGCCCTACTTGGGATCTAGGGCTTCGATTTTCTCCACTCCTGCTTGCAGTAGATCGTTCATTCTATTCCTATTCGCATAGATATCTTCTTTTCGGTGTTTATTGAGTTTTAGGGTTCCACTTTTCTGGTTAATCTGATTTTTGTTTTTGGTTTGGTTTGTTATGGCGTTGTCGCAACCTTCTCTGTTGTCGGCTAAGCAATATGGTGTGACGAAAGCCAATATCAATGGCTGGGCCGACTGCAACTGATTTACAATGGTCTTTCGAGTTAGAGAAGGTTTGATTTTGTGTTGAATACCTTAGGTGTCACAAATTTAAATACTTGAGATTGACTTATTGATGAATTCTGGAAAAAAAAAATTGGGTACGGAATTTTCTGCTTGATTCAGGGCTTTATGAGAGCGAAGAGGAGGCTGCTAAGAGAGAAGAGGTCCTTCTTCGACTTGGACAGGTGATTTTGCATCTCGTATTATCCATGGGTTCTCCTGTTTTTGTGTTTCTAGAGCAACAATATTCTCTGTCGTATGGGGATTGAACTTATAACAAGTAGCTTTGGTTTGTCGCCACATAAGTGTACAGAAGTGTTATGAAGCATGATCTGTTTGTTTTAATTTATATGGAGGGATGTTTCGATTTAATATAAAGGAACATCGTTTAGTTGTTATTTCCATGTATTTTGAAGGGATACTAGGCCTTTCTCTTTTATTTATTTATTTTTTGGGTCAAATTCTCTTTTATGTATTGAAGTTTTGGCGTTACTAATTTTGTCATTGTTATGACATCTTGTTTCCTCATCCGCCAACACACCCCTTCCTCCCAAATTAATATATACTTTGTAGTAAATTTTTTGTCTTTTTCGGATAGTAAGGAATTGGGTGAAGCAACTGATTGGGCTCATAGGATACACTGATCAAATGTTGGAAGATGCAAATTATATCATATTCACATTTGGTTCTTACCGACTCAGGGTGAGTTTGTTTGATCCTTTTTTGATTTACAATGCTTTATGACTTAGCCTTTGGGAGCATTTTATAAAACATTTTTTTTCAAGTTTTAATTATGTTTGCACTACACCTTATCTGGAGTAATCACAACTAGGCTCTAACTGAAAACGTAATTAAAGAACTCATTTCTGGCTCACTTATGAAACTTATCTTTTAACTTCTATATCATTCATTACCAGGGATTCAGAATTTGTCATGACATTCTGATCTACATACTCTGCTAACAAATCACTTTTAAGGAATTAAATGATTCCCTTTTGTTTCCCTTGTTTCATTCTTTGTTTTGTTGGGAATTTTAATGTCCGTAAATAAATATTTATGGTGCGGGTTCATGGTACTGAACTTGGACATATCGAATATTTCCAATACCTAGCTATTTTCCCCTTTTGTTTATGTACTGTTCAAAGTTTGAATGGATGTTGAGTTGCAGATCAAATTTTAAAGCTTGTTCCAAATGTTGAGGTAATTTATCTGTTGTCATTTATTCCTGAAGTGTAGTTCTCTGGTTTTATCGTCTTTATTTATTTCCTCTAACCCTTTCGTGCTTTTCTACTTTTTACTCTTGTAAGGAGAATGTTTTATCCTTTATTGTTGTGGCATCTCTTTTAGAGATTTGCTTTTAGGATTAAACAAGTAATTTCGTTAGAGATGAGAAAAGAGTTTTCTTTTCTATTTGTTAAATATTATTTTATTAACTTCTCCCCCACTTTGTTAACCATTGCTTTCAACAGGTGTTAATTTGCTGGAAAGAAACTGGCTAGTTCAAGCTCTTTTTGAGCATGTCCTGGGCATGAAATTATCCACTGACTATAAAACTGAACAAGTGGGTGTATCCCAACATGCTATTAAGGTTGGTGTATCAATCATGGCGTGTTTTACAGGTGTTACGTTTTTTTGGGCATATTGTATCGCTTGGCATATTGTATCATATACTTGACTGATAATTCAATTGTTTGTTTCTGTAGAGTTGCAGCACTTTGAGATTGAAGGGGAAAAGAAGGGGAAGGGAACTTCTCTGTCTTAGGTTCGAAAATAGGATTCATGCGTCAATGCTATCTTCATTTTACTATGTATTTTTTCTTTTTCGGATGTTCAAAACACTTAGTGTTTATATTTCGTTTTGTTTATTTATAATTTTTTAGGATTGCTATTGTACATATTTCTACATACACTTTTTTAATAAGATATTTAGTATTATTTATATACATATTCTTATTTCGTAATTTTTTATATAATTTTTATATTTGATAATTATTTCTAATTATTTATTTTTTTTTTGGAATTGAGATTTGCGACGGAAAATGAATTCCGTCGCAGAAAATGAAATTTTGTGACAGAATCAAATTCTGTAATTTTTTATATTTTTTAATAAAATGAATTTTGCGACGGAAAAAAAAAATCCGTCGCAAATTCTAGGAATTTGCAACGGAAAATATTTCCGTCGCA